>JAAROD010000081.1:0-1200000 GCA_012274445.1 Sclerotiophoma versabilis
AACCCTAACCCTAACCCTAACCCTAACCCTAACCCTAACCCTAACCCTAACCCTAACCCTAACCCTAACCCTAACCCTTCACCGTCCACAGCGGTTGTGACACCTAAGCGGCCCACTACCCTCCCCTTTCTTCTTCACTGCCGCGCTCGGCTTCTTTGTAACACCTAAGGGCCCACCGCCTACCCTTTAACTTAAGTACTTTAGTTGTTTAAAGCACCTTAGTTATTTAGAGCACCTTAGTTGTTTAGAGCACCTTAGTTGTTTAGAGCACCTTAGTTGTTTAGAGCACCTCAGTTGTTTAGAGCACCTTAGTTGTTTAGAGCACCTCAGTTGTTTAGAGCACCTTAGTTGTTTAGAGCACCTTAGTTGTTTAGAGCACCTTAGTTATTTAGAGCACCTTAGTTATTTAGAGCACCTTAGTTATTTAGAGCACCTCAGTTGTTTAGAGCACTATTCTCTCTCTACCTCTTTCTTTTTTTTCTAGCTCTTTTCTTAAGCTATTAAACTTCTATTTTTTATTCTTTATTATAGAGTAGAGTTAGGGTTAGAGTTTTAGCAATAGTATAGGGTTAGGGTTAGGACTGTTTCTAACAATAGTTTTATACTAAAATCTATATTTAGCTTTTAATAGCTATTTAATATTATTATATTTAGCTATAATTTACCTCTTTCTGCTATTATAATTAGAATATAAAATATATAGAGGCTCTACCTTTTTTATTATAAGGTTACTAACTACTTAATACTAATAAAAAGGTTCTAGCTAATTAAAAAGTGTACAACCTCTAACTTTACCTTCTAGCTTTAACTATTGCCTCTCTCTCTCTTATCCTATCTTTTCTCTATTTACTATACTTTCTTACACCCCTACCTTCTATTAAACTTATCTGCTTTCTATATCTCCTTATCTTACATCTCCTTTATAATACTACTATAACATTTAATCTATATACTATTATAGCTGTAAAATACTAATCTAATAAACTCTACTATATTATTATATAAGCTTATTAGCTCTTAACGTCTATATAAAAGCTCCTCTCGGCTCTGCAGCTCTAGATTACTATTCTATAGACTATCCTAATTACCCTATGCTACCTAAACCCAATATAGCTCTTAAAGTAATTAATTACTTACTTCTTTATACTCTATAGTAGTGTATACCTTGTTAGCTACTCTATACTAGAAAAAAAGAAAGAATATATCTCCTAAAGAAACACTTACTAATCTTCTTTATTATCTTAGATACCTAAAGCACTACACTGCTATCTGCATCCTATAGAAAACACTCTAGCCGAAAGAACTATAGTATTCTTATTACTAAGTTGGCTGTAAATATAGAGCTGTTTTTCTTTAGCCTTACACTAAACTCTTAAGCTTTAGGAAGTATAGTAGGTGTTACTAATAAGAACGCTAAAGTTAACACTAATATAAGCATAACATTACACACTAGGTTGCCTAAGTATTCTGCAAGACACTGCCGCGCTGTCTAATAGTACTCTAGTATACTCTAATTACCTGTCTTAAATACCTTTTCTTGCTTCTAGAATCTATCCTTAATAAGCTGCAGTATTACAGTAAATAGTATTATATAGTTAAAGTTAATTACGCACTTTCTTAGTAACAGCTACTTAGCTTAGTACTCTGCCTTAATTACTACCTACTTAAGGCTGCTAGGTCTTACTACTATTACTAACATAGGCAGAGCTAAGCCTACTAGTTATATTACTCTACAGTAGCTAAGTCTTAACTAATACAAGCCTAGCAGACACTTAATCTAACAGGCAAGTATAGCTATAGTAATTGCGCTAATCTAGTAGTCTTTACTTATTACCTTTACTTTAGTATGCTGCACAGCCGCCTAGAGCACAGAGAACTAAGTTACGTTCTATAAGTAGAATAATCTATCTACTAACTAGTTAGGTTTTATACAGCTAGTGTATAGGTCTTATGCAAAGTTATGTTATATTCTGCATAATATAGTAGATTATAGCATAATCTCTTATAATAAAAAGATAGAGATAACTAACTTATACTCTCTATATCCTATTAGTAGCTTAACTAAAAAAACTATAACACAAATTCTACGCACTCCTAAGAGAAGAGGTTCTTACTCTATGCCTACAGCTTTACCTATTCTTACTAGTCTTCTAACAACTACAGCGCCCCCTAGCTATTACTTAATACATAGCTTTAGCTGCTCTTGTTCAATCTACAGTAGAACTAGTGCGTAATAAACGCAATTATCTGCAGCTTCTACAATTCCTGTAGCACCTCTTTAAGAAACTTAGCTATACTTATTAGCTCTTACACTCTAAGCCCACTAAGCTTATTAAACTATACCTCACTATAACAGCTAGCTGCAACCTCTAGCCTATAGTAGAAAGTAATAGATGCTATATACATTATAATCAGCCGTCTGTTCTCCTATTAAGGCTATTATACTAGGCTAAGGTTACTAGTGCCTTGCAGGTCTAGCATGCAGGGGTTAATAAACAGCTACCTACCCTATTTAATACCCTTAATTATTCCTAGCAGCTAAAGCACTAAGCCTATTAGAGATCTTAGAAATCCGGTAAAGCAGTAGCTACTAAGGCAGTTAAGTGCGGATACCCTCTCTGCTAATGCAACGCACAATCCCTTAGAGCTAGCAGCCTTAAAGCAAGCATAGATACTATTAATTACCTGCGTAAATATAGCTGCAAAAGATACTAGAACCCCTAGAAACACTAACAGGCAGAAGAATTAGAAGAGATGTGTGTAGCATTACAGTTCTTTAAGGAAGAGACGCATTAGCTAGAAGATAAGTTTAAGCACAGTAGAGAAACTCTAAGTACTATTAGTTAGCCTCAAGACCTGCACAGAGAGCACTTGTTCTATCCTAAATACGTGCTCCTTCTTAAGTATTACTCTTTTAATCTACTATTCTTTATAGACAAACAGCCTAGAAGACTTAGAGTTATTAGAAGTTAGTTATCCCTATAGGTGCTGCAGCAGATAATCCTACTTAGACGCTACTTAAGCAGATAGGTTTCTATTGCAATTAGGCAGCGCTAAAGCAGCAGTTACAACTCCCTTAGTAATAAGCAAGTTGTTAGGCCTATGTCAGATACTTCTTTTAATATTTAAGTATCCCTAGAAGTACCTATAGCTTAACATGCCTGCTCTATTATACTAGTAGCTTATATTCTCCTATATAACTATAAGAAGGTTGTCTATTAGAAACGCTAGAGGCTGTAGGGACAAAAAATTACTGTATACTAGGTAGAATGTAAGAAGGTAGAAGGTAAAGTCTTACAGCTCTTAGTACTCCTATAGGACTATATTATAGTTAGTAAGAAGATAATATATTAGCTTATTATCTAGGTCTAGAGAATATCTGTCTAAATAGTTAATATTAATTACTAGAGTATAAGAGACTATCTTAATGCTATTAAGAATGTACTTATCCTTAAGCCCTATTTAAAGCTAGTGCAGCCTACCTACAAACAGGTTTTAGTAGTTATAGCTAGTTTAAGAAATTATGCTAGCTCCTAGTATACTGCTACGGGATAGCTCATTATACTCTAAGCTACCCTCTATCTTAATAGCCTCTTCCTCCGAGTTAGACTCTTCTTTAATAGGCCGTAGTTAGGTTTCTTTAGGTACAGCTTATAGCTAGTTGGCTACATCTATCTTAATATTCGCCCTATAGTTATACGCATAGAACACTAGTTGGTTCTCTGTCTAAAACGTATTCTGTATACTCTATCTTACGTGCTCTAACTACTCTAGTATAAAAGCCTCTTAGAAGGTTATCTATTTATTAAAGGTAATCTTTTACGTGTGTAGGCTGTCTAATCTCTAAGACAGCTCTACACCCTCCTCTAATAGCTTGCTAATAAGAAAGATCTCTTTAATATATAACATAAGAAACTAGGCATAGCAGAGCTGTAGGGCACTATATTAGAATAACTTCTTATAACGTTTTTAACGTTTACTCCTTAATAAAAGCTCCTTAGGTATATTAGCAACAGGGTGTATAATAATAAACTAGAACTCCTGCGTTGCAGCTGTAGCTAGCTAGAAGGTATAGTTTTCTAGGTTAAATAACAGTCTATAAACGTGCTTATTACTATAGGAAGCCTACTAGTTCTTAAAGCTAATAGTTATATTATTAAAAAAGCAGCTAGATAGCTGCAAGATTAGCCTAAGCAGTTATCCTATAATAATAAGAAGATTAAGAAAGAATAACAGTATGTACTCGTCTTCTAACATAGCGGCTTAGGAGCTAGCCTTCCTGCTTCTATAGTTAATTGTGTATTACCTCTATAGCATGTTAATAGCCTAGCTGCTATTAAAAGATATACTCTTAGTAGCCGTAATAAACTCCTGCACTGCTATGTTATTAGTTACTATTTGCGTTTGTATATATATATAGTCTACTAAACACTAATATACCTTTAAACTTATAGTCTTCTTTAGAGTAATTAATCTTCTATAAATACTAGTCTGCTACTATAACTACTTATTCTCTATTACTAAAGCTGCCCTTACTATAGTTATCTCTAAGTTTACTAGGCAACGCGTTACTATAGAGTCTATTATTATCTCTAGAACTATTATTATTGCTATTAGTGCTTTATTACGCGTCTGTTAGCTACGTTGTAATAACAGCTAGTAGCAAATTTAGCTATAGATCTATGTCTTAGAGTAGACTTAGGTTTAAAATCTTATTATTAAATGCGTTGAAATCTATTATAAGACCTATAGAGGTAGCAATTTCCTATAGCAGGAACAGGCAAGGTAATTGCTAATAGGATCTAGCAGTAGAATTATGCAGTGTCTGCTTGCCCCTAGAGGCAAGCTATAAGGCAGATTAAACTTAAGAGCACTAAATATATAACACAATCTTTATTCTTTTATTTTTACTAGCGCTAATAATCTTTAGCTACTATAGTAGGTGCTAGGTACTAATATTAGACCTTCTATAGTAGGTTCGGAGTTTATAAATCCTAGTTATTTCTTACATCTTACTAATACTCTCTACCTCTAATATCCTCCTCCTAAGCTAGTTATAGCGCGTAAAGAAAGAGATATAGATAGATATCTAGGCTAGTAAGGCTCTGCGTTAAGAGAATACTATTATAGCTAAGTTGTCTGCTAGCTAATTGCGCTTCTATAACAGTGTTGTTTTTAAAGGTTATTTAGCCTGTCTAAGAAAAAGTTAATTAGCATTTAGTCCTGCATCTCTATCTATAGTAAAACCCCTGCGTCCAACTCTGCTATTAATCTAGAGCTTAGTAGTAGGGCAGTAGTTGGCTTCTAGATAGATTTGTGCGTATTTAGTCTATTCTAAGCCTAGAGAAGAAGCCTATAGTTCCGCGTTTCTGCTAATAGCTGCCCTTAATATGTTGTATAGCTAATTAATTCTTAAGAGAACAGCTTACTCTCTGCGTGCTACTTATCTACTAGGCTAACAGTAGTTAGTTACCTATCTTTACTATAAGAATCTAATACATCTACATATTACTTTATTATCTATTAAGTAATTACTAGCTGTATTATACTAAGTAGCTGTTTAGCTGCAGTTGCTAACTAAAGCGCTAGATTGTTTACAACTTCTAGAATCTAACAGATAAGATTAAGTGCAGTTTACGTAATTGTAGGTAGACTAATTTTATAAATCTCCTCTAATATAGGGCTAGTAATGTACCTGTATTGCAGAGACGACCCTGCGTAGATTGTGACAATAGACAGCACTTTTCTCTATACTTTATACTTAAACTATATACTATAGGCTTTATTATCTCTGCCTAGATACTTGTAGAGATAGTGCTCTAGCATAGTTATAGTAAAGTCTTTTGCATTCTTATATACGTAATTAAAGACTACCTGCTAGAGGTCTTAAGACTTATTATTAGCCTTATTACTATACCTTACTTACAGCACAGGTACTAGGTTCTTTTACAGTGCAGGCTTATTATTATTATAGTCTAAGACCTTCTTAGGCTCTGTGTTTATCTACAAAATAATATAAAACATTACTATACTTATTAGCTTTCCTTCTTGCTTTGTAGTCTTTAAAAGCGCCTAGATATTAATAAACTAGTATCCTAGTTCTAAAAGAACTGTTTAATACAACCTAAGGTATATAACATTATCTATGTCTAGAAAGAAGTCTTACTAACATGTGCCTAAGGAATAAGAGTCTACGTTTAGCTTAAGGCTAGGATAGAATAGTACGCGCACCTTGTGTACAGTTCGCACGCATAGTAGGCTAGCTAGCTTATTCTAGTTAGCTAGCTAAACGTCTAGTCTATGCTAGCCTTAAAACTCTAATGTAACCTTTATTACCTTATCTATTATAGAAAACCAATACTAGGTTATTGCTTAGCGTAAATATACTAAGCATGTCTAAATACAGATTGCACTTACATTATCTATCTTACAGCTTACTATCTACTTAAACGTTAAGATGTTAAAGGTTGCTTGCCCAATTAAGGTGCAGCACTATTAGGTAATTATTAGTCTCTAGCTAAGATTTCTCTACAGCGTAGCTAGCTGTTAAACAGGAAACTTAACTTAACTACTAAGCCTTAGGTGCTCTAGCATCTCCTGTTTAACAGACTTACTTAAACCTTAGAACAGCTAGCTATTATTAGATAACAAGGTCGCTAGCTCTGTCTATATCTATCTATAGTTATTAGAAAGAATAACATCCTCTTAATTAGCACGCAGCTAAATGCGCAAATGTAATAGAAGTATGTCTACCTTTTAGGTTAGCTTATTACTTAGTTGCACGTACAGAGGCTAAAACCTTTATTATAGATACTGCACACCTACTACTACTCCTCCTCTAGTAACCTATAACGCCGCAAGTACTCTTTAAAAGCTTTAATATAATAGTAGCTAGCAATAAGCTCTGCCTTTGCTCCTACCGCGCTTACTTAGCCTTTAAACAACAGCTACTTTAGATCTCCTTCTTTAGCGCTCTTAGCTGCAGTAGCACTTACCTAAGCCTACCCTATCTCTGCTAGGTAGTTTAGTATCTACTGCACCTGCGCCTTAGAGTAAGTAACCTACAACTAGTAGCTTCTATCTTGCTAAAGAACGCCTACCTTATTAAAGATCTAGCAGAGACGCCGCTTATAGGCTAGGTTAATAGGCCTGTTCGCACTAATACTCTATTCTAAGGTAAGTACATTAATTAGGAATTTAGCTGTTGTAAGCAGGTAGGGTGCAGCTTAGTTATAGATAGAGTCTGCCTCCCTAATTTCCTTAACAGCTGTATATTGCCTTTTTCCTATTTTAGTTAAGATGTCTTTATCTTTGCGCTTTATTACAGTTTTACTTTTATTAGAATTAGTATTTAGAAAGGGTAGTTTCTCTAAAGACAAAAGTTTATTATTAAAGCTATATTAGATTAGTTATAAGTAGGTTAAGAGTTCACGAATCCTAGCACAGACCTCTTGCCCCTAGAGGCAAGCAATGCTAAGACCTTACCTCTAGAGGCAACTACTATTTTCGCCTCTAAGGGCAACCTAACTCTACCCTATTAGTATAGTTTAGGCATATAGTATACTAGATATTTAGATTCTAGATAATTAATAAACTTATATTACTAGAAGACTACTCTAGTATTAGAGTAGTATATATATTTAACTATTTAGAAGAATAAGCTATATATATAGGTCTTTTATAGAAAGATTAGAACCTAGATAGAATAATAGATAACTTTTAGGTATTCTTAGATAAATAGTATAAGAACTTCTTATTTAAGAAATACTTATATTAAAAGCTCTAGATAATTATAATAAAGAAATATAATTAGTTTCTAAAAACCTTTAATATAGAATTTATTTAACTAGCATATAATATAGTAGAAGAAAATAATACCTAGAACCTTAAGATAAGGTATATATTAGTACTCTGCCTAGATCTCTAAGAGAAAATAATATTAGTAGATATTCTAGAAGAATAGAACCTTTAGGTTCTTATAGTAAGAGTTTCTAAAGTAGATATTAATATATAATAAGTATAAAGTTATATTAATAGAAACTTTAATAGAGGTAATAAAAAACCTAATAATAATAATAAAATAGATTAGAAGGCTACTAAGGCCTATATAGGTTATATAGAACTAGATAACTATAAGAGAGTAGAATAGTAGCTCTAAGAAATAATAGAAAAATAGAAGTTTAATAACTAGTATATATATTATAGAAAAAATAGCTACTATATAAACTAATATAAACTTAGACTAGTAAAAAAGCCTAATAGTATCTAGGTAAAAGCTATAACTATAACTAATACTCTAGAAGAAATCTCTAAATTAGAGAAATCTAACTTAGAAAACTAGTTACTTCTGCCTATAGATATAGATAGAAGTTAAGAAGTAAGAAAGTAAAGAAAAATAAATCTTTTAGAGAATTCTACTAGTAGTAGCTAGATAGTAAACCTATATCCCTCTATATACTAGTAGATAAAACAGCTATAGTATATATACTAATTAATACTAGTTATCTAACCTATAGAATTATCTCTTCTAAATTTATAAAAAAAATATAAACTATTACGCACCTAAGCTTATAAGAGAAGAATAACTAGTACTACTAGAAAGATATTATAGATTATAGAAGTAACTAAGTTTAATATATATATAGATAGATATAAAGAAACTATATGAGCTTATATTCTAGAAAATAAAAAAGAATATAACTTTATACTAAAACAGCTCTAGATAAACTAGTATAATATAATACTAGTACCTATAAAAAAGTTAATATTTATATACTCTTCTAAAATATAAGTAAAAAGCTAAAAAGAAATTAAACCTAACTAGGTTATATAATAGGTAAACCTAGCTCTATTCTAGGCTTTATAAAATAGGTCTTATAAAGACCTAAATACTATAGTCTTTTCTACTTTAATTATAGACGTTTAGAAAGTACTTGAGAAAAAAGAGTTAGTAAACCTATAAACAGTTCTACTAGACTATCTAAAAAGTAAATACTAAATATTTTTAAAATAAAGGCTAATAAGCTTACTCTTTACTAAGAACTAGATATTAACTACTCTATAGAGTTAATAGAAGAAAATAGAAAACTAGCTACTATCTTCTAAGGTCTACTTTATAATATATTTAGAGAAGAACTCTTAGTACTTAAGTAATAACTAACTAGCTACCTAGATAAAGAATTTATATAAGTTAGTAAGTTAAGTATATTAGCTCTAGTTCTCTTTATAAAGAAACTAGGTAGAGAACTAATATTCTATATAGACTACTAAGTACTAAATACTATTATAAAGAAGAACTAATACTCTCTTCTATTAATATATAAGATACTATCTTAAATTTTAAAGGTAAAGTAGTTTACTAAGGTTAATATAATCTAAGCCTTCTATAAGATCTGTATAGTAGATAGAAATAAATAGAAAACTACTTTCTAGACCTACTTTAGCTTCTATAAATAGTTAGTAATACTATTTAAGTTAGCTAATACCTCTAGTACCTTCTAATAGTATATTAACTAGATACTCTAAGAATACCTTAATAAATAGTACTCTACTTATATTAATAATATACTAATCTACTCTAGTAGAAGTAAAAAAGAATATAAATAGAAAGTACTTAAGATTATATAGAAACTAGGTAAAGCTAGCCTATATCTAGATATAGAGAAGAGTAAATTCTTTATTTAGTATACTAAATACCTTAGATTTATTATTAAAGCTAAAAAGAGTATTAAAATAAACCTAGAGAAGGTTATAGTAATTAAGATATAGAAAGCCTCTAAGATAGTAAAAGGTATTTAAAGTTTTCTTAGATTTACTAATTTTTACTAATAGTTTATTAATAGATTCTTATCTATAGTAGAACTCTTAATAAGGTTAACTAGAAAGAACTCTAACTTTAAATAAGAACCTGCCTAATATAAGGCCTTTAAAATAATAAAGAAAGCCTTTATTATAGAACCTACTCTAACTAACTTTAACCTAGATCTAAAGATAGTTCTAGAATATAACGCCTCTAGATAGGCAATAGAAGAAGTACTCTCCTAGTTTAGTAAAGATAGTACTTTTTAAATAGTAGCTTACTTCTCTACTAAGAATTCTAAAGTAGAGGTAAACTATATAATCTATAATAAGAAAATACTAGTAGTTATTAAGTGCCTATAGAAATAGAATACTAAGCTAAAGTAGGTTAAGAACTTTATAGTTATTATAGACTATAAGAATCTAGAATACTTCTATAAATTTAGACTTCTAATAGAATACTATATCTAATAGTTAAGCCTTCTTAGCTAGTTTAACTTAACCTTTATATACTAGCTAAAGAAAGTTAATAGCTAAGTAGATACTTTATCTAGAAGAAAAGAGAATATACCTAATATAGTAGATAATAATTAAAAAAGAACCTAATACTTCTAACTACTCTACTTATTTACTATAGTTATATAACCTCTCTTAGAAGAAAAGAAAGTAAAAGCTATAGTATCTTTTACTACCTACCTCTAAAACGCTAACTCTTTCTAACTAGCCTAACTAATAATATATAGCTACTTAGTTACTACTTATTTATAAAGATAATAAAGGCTAGTACTAATACTATAGAAGTAGAATAAAGAAACTATAGCTATACCTGCTAAAGAATAAAACTAAGTAACTACTAATAAATAAACTTCTATATATATATATAATAGAAGCTCTTATAATAATATAGATATATTTAAGATACTATAAACTTAGACTACCTAAGTAAATAAAACCTACTAGATAGTAATAGAAGCTATATAAGTAGGCACTTAAAGGTTTTCTTTATAGATTAACTTAAAAGTCTTCTTAGTAGAATACTTACTAGATAAGAAAGGTAGGCTATATTATAAAGGAAGAAAGTAGGTACCTAACTTAGAAGCACTAAAGAGATAAATTATAAATAATATCTACTACTTACCTATAATAGGGCACCTAGAGTAAGAAAATATATTTACTATTTTATCTTAATTATACTTTTAGCTAGGTATATTCTTAGCACTCTACTAGTATATTTCTAACTATAATATCTATAGAAGAACTAAACTCTAAAGAGAACTAAAATAAGGCCTATTAAAACTACTTCTACTACTAAGTTATATATAGAAGAAAATCTCTATAGACTTTATTACTAACCTACTAGAAAGTATAGAAAATAATAATCTAATAGTTATTACTAACTAACTCTTAAAGAATATAATTCTAATTCTCTTTCTAGATATATTTATAGAAATAGTCTCTAATATATTTATCTTCTATATAGTTATATACTATTAGGTACTAGATACTATAGTTTCTAATTAAGAATTATAATTTCTAAGTAACTTCTAGAGAACTATATACTAGATATTAAAGATTACCTAAAAACTATCTATAGCCTTCTACTTATAAATAAATAGTAGTACTAAATATATAAACTTAGTTATAAAAGCCTACTTCTAAGCCTATATAGACTAAACCTAGAATAACTAGGTATACTAGGTACTAGTAGTATAAATTACTATTAAGAGATAAGTAGTAAGTTCTATAAGTATTAGTCTCTTCTTTATTTAGTATAGGTATAATATAGACACTATATAGAAAGACCTAGACCTAACTACTAAAAACCTCTACTAGAATACTAAGGCTCTAGTAAAAGTAGTAGCTATAATAGTATAAAGGTTTACTAAAACTATAGAATTTATGCAGTCTAAGATAGTAGAAGTATAATAAGCCTAGAAACTCTAAGCTAATAGATACTAGAAAGAGGTACTTTAATACTATATAGGTAATAAGGTCTAGCTAAGGCTAAGAAACTACTTTTCTAATAATTAGGCTAGCTAGAAGTTAGATTAAAAGAATAGAAAGTTTACTATAATAGAAATAATCTTTCTATATAATATAAAACTTAATATTAAAAAAAGAATCTACTTAGTATTCTATATAGATAGGCTCTGCCTCTATATAGAAAACCTTCTAAAAGAATAAATAAATAATAACCTATAACTAGGCTCTCTAGTAATTATAGGTAATAATAGCTCTTTTACTAAAGAATAGAAAGTTAAGGCTATCTATAGAGAACACCTATCTAGAATAAATAGTAAGAACTATTAGTACCTAGTAGTATAGTAAGGCTATACTTAGAGAACCTAAAAACTAAGGTCTAACTATAAAAAGTTATCTACTCTAGATAGATAGATTATAGAAATAGCTAGAAGCTATAATACTTAGGAAAACCTGCTCTTAGAATTCTCTTTAGAACTCTTTAGTAAACTCTTTTAGTAAGAGATACTATACTTCTAAATAGAAAGAATAGTATATAGCTACTATATAAAATAGCTACTATAAAAAAGTAGAACTCTTAAAAAGAAAATACTATATAAATAATAAGAATCTATATAATTAGAAGAAGAGGAATATTTTAAGAAAAGAAAGTTTTATTTACTATACTACTAGGAATTAATTATTTCTATATAAATACTAATAGAAAAACCTATTATAAAGGTATACTAAAGTACTAAAAATACTAGAGATAGATACTAACTAGTTTATAGAATATATCTCCTAATTATTATTAAAAGAATTCTTAACCTAAGTAGTTCTAGTAGCTTTTATAATCTTCTTCTTCTAAGCTCTAACTATAGAATAGATAGTAGTAGTATTATTTCTAATATTATTCTTAGAAGTATTATAGGCCTAAGTAAGTATACTTTAAGTTATAAACTATATAATAAATATATTATATAAAGAGTTAAGCTATAAATATTAGCTAAACTAAAATAAGAATAATAATTTCTAAGAAGAAACTTATAAGTAGCTTATTCTAAATAAGAATTTTCTTTAGAACTTTATAGTTAGAGTATATCTTTTTTAATATCTACTTCTATAGATTTATGCCTTTATAAGTTATACTAAGAATTTTATTAAAATTCTTAAGCTCTTCTTTAACCTTAGCCTTATAGTCTAAGAAGTTAGTATAGTATCTAAGCTTATTACTAGGCTAAGATAAAAGATCTTATATTATTACTAAATTTTAGTAGTAATAGAGAGTATACTTATTCTTAGTAGATACTAAGCTAGTAAAAAAGAAAGTATAGTACTTAGAATTAGGCTAGATCTTATAAAAATAGTAAATAGTAGTAGTAGACTTAAAAGTCTTATAAGGAGCTTATAGAACTTAGAAATTAGTAACTAACTAGGTAGAAGAGGATATACTTAAAGAATAAAGAAATTATAGAACTTACTCTATAGTAGTAGTACTTCTTATACTTATACTTAGAATAAGTTAACTTATCTATATTAATATTATAGAGCTAGTAGTTAAGAGTACACTAGGCGCAGCTAAAGAGGTTCTTAGGCTTAGGCTTATTATCTATTATATTACTAGAACTATTAATAGTAGTAGTAAGAGTGTTAAAATTAATCTTACTAAAAAGCTTATAATTAGAATTAGTAATAATATAGCTTAGTAGAGTAAAGAAATAGAGTAAGAATTTCTTACTAGGCTATAGTAAATAAGTAGTTAGTAAGTATTTAAGTAAAGGTATTATATATTATAAATACCTTTTAGAGTAAGAAAGCTACTACTATAAAGCTATAAATAGCCTTATAAGCTTCTACTTTACTAGAGAAAAGTACTATAATAAGAAAGATAAGTATAATAACTTATAGAACTAGTACTAGAGCTAGCTTTATACTTACTAGAGCCTACTATAGTAAGATAAGGTAAAAGTAAAGTATAGAAGAAGTAGAGTAGAAAAATAAGTAAAGAAGTATAATAGTAGTAGATAGGTATATAGAGAATATAAGATTAGGCTAGTTAGTCTATTATTTTACTTTAAAAGTTTATTTATAAATATAGAAATAGTAGAAAGGTACTATAATAGGCTAGGCTCTAGACTAGTACCTTAGCGCATAGAAGGCCTTAGGTACTCTAGCTAATTATACTCTAGCTCTATAGGTTCTTAGTAGAACTTTAGTAATTTTAGTTTCTATAATAGGCCCTCTAAACTCTCTAGACTAAAGCCTACCTTACTACTATAAAGGCTACTAGAAGATTATAGACTTTATAAACAGGTTCTATATACTTTCTACCTTCTAGTATATATATATAAGACTCTATACTAGTAGATAGATATTAAATTTATTTAGTTTCTACTTATATATAGCTCTTAGTAGCTAGCTTCTTATAAGTATAGCTATATCTAAATAGTATTATTTTAGTATATTTAGTAAATTAATCTACTATAATAAAGATTAAGTTATAGGTATATTCTATAATAGTATTCTTAAAGAGTAGTAGCTATATAATAAAATCTATTATAATATTTAACTATAGTACTATTAGTAGCTCTATTACTTATACTTCTTTATATTTAGTATATATACTATACTTATTCTATTAGTACTATATATAGTTTCTAATAAACTTAGTAACTTTATTCTTTATATTAGAAAACTTATAGTATTACTTAATAAGTTCTATAGTATAGGTAATACTAGAGTATCTATATAGTATATTATTATAATATCTTAAAATAACTTCTTCTTAAAGTTTTTCTAGTACTTACTCTAGAATATATTATTTCTACTAAACTTATATTACTAGGTTAAGCTACTATATTAGTTCTAATAACCTATTCTTATTAACTCTAAGAATAGTAAACTTATTAATTATTTTTTTACTTATAAAGTTATAGTATTAGCTAAGTATATCTACTCTACTGTTTTCTTTTTCTAGTATATATAAGATCTTAAACTTATATTAACTAAGTATTTCTAACTAGTATACTTATTATTAGTTTAGAACCTTAGTAGTAGTAAAATATACTAAGTTCTTATAATCTATATAGATAGTAAGTTCTAAGTAGCTTTCTATATATACTTTCTAATATTATAGTATATTAATAATAGCTATAAGCTCTTTATTATATATATTATAGTATTCTTCTAGTACTATAAGCTTTCTTAAGTAGTAGGTAATTAGGTACTATTAACTATTTTATTCTTAAGTAATATATACTCTTAATACTAAATCTAAGGTATCTATCTTAAAGTATATAGGTTTACTACTTCTAAATATAATTAGTATAAGAGGCTCTATATATACCTGCTTAAGTAACTAGAAAGTATTCTCTTATACTTATTTCTACCTAAAGAGTATATTCTTCTATATAAGTCTTATAAGTAGTAAGGCCTTTATAAAGTAGTCTTTAATAAAGTATTAGTTAAAGTTAATAAACCTAAGAAACTCTTAAATTCTCTTAACTATAGTAGGTATTAGCTAATCCTTTATAACTTAGATTTTCTTTTTACTTATCTTAACTCTATATCTTCTTATAATATAGCTAAGAAATTCTACTTCTTTCTTATACTATTTATACTTCTCTAGCTTTAGCCTAAGGTCTACTATTACTAAGTATTCTAATACTTATTATATATAAACCTTATATTCTTCTAGTATCTTACTATATACTAGAATATTATTAAGGTATACTACTACTATAATATCTAGGTATACTTATAATATATTATTAATTAGTACTTACTATACTGCTAGTATATTAGTTAGCCTAAATAGTATAACTATATACTTATAGTAACTATAATAGGTTCTAAACGCTGTTTTTTATTCTTTACCTTTCTTTATACGTATAAGGTTATATACTCTATATAAGTTAAGTATAGTAAAGAACTTTACTTCTAATAGCTAGTTCTATAACTTAGATATATTAGGTAGTAGATAATAATTCTTAATAGTAATATTATTTAACTTCTAGTAGTTAATATAAAGCCTTAGCTTACTATCTTTCTTTAGTATAAATAGAATAGAGAATTCTGCTAGAGATTTAGATTTTCTAATAAATTCTTTTATAAGGTTCTTTCTAATATACTTACGTAGTATCTTAAGCTCTTTCTTAGATAACTAATATATAGGCCTAAAGAGTAGTTCTTTCTCTTTCTTAAGTTTAATCTTATAATTCTAAGGTTAATACTTAGGTAGTACTTTTATAGATAACTTTTCTTTAAATATCTAAGTATACTATCTATATATATCTAGTATATTAGAAGGTATACTCTTATTTTCCTTAACTATTATAGAGGGGCTTTCTTTGTCTATATAGTTAACTACTCTATTTTAGTATATTTTATATATTAAAGAGATATTATTAATCTTCTTCTTATCTACTAGCTGTAGTACGTGCTATATAGGCTTTAATATATTAGTACTATATTTATATTATCTTAATAAAAGTCTTTTCTATATCTAGTTTATCTCTAGATTATACTTTTATAACTAGAGAAGTTCTAGTATAATATTATATATAGCCTTTATAAAGATATCTAGAGTAAATTTCTTATAGTACCTTTATATTTCTAGAAGAGCTACTATTACCTTATATATAATATATAGCTCTTCTAGAATTAATTCTCTATTAGCTACTTAAAGTAAATAGGTATATTTCTTTATATATAGTATAAGGCCTACTTAGTATATTACTATCTAGAATATATAGTTTACCTATACTCTTAAGTTTAAGAGTACTAATAATACTACTTTATTTAACTTAATAAGTAGTCTAATAAGAAAGCTATCTCTAATAGTATTAAAAGATTACTTAGTAGAGTATTCTTTTAGTGCTTACTTAAAAAAGTCTTCTTATTACTAAATCTATAAATAATCTTACTACCTTTATACAGCTTATAGTTTAGGTTAAAGTAATACTACTAATATAGATTATAGTAGAAGCTATTAATAACTAATTATATATATATAATTTCCTAATAGTTATCTATACCTAGAAAGTATAGCTTAGAATACTTATTCTAGAGGTATATTTTATATATATTATTCTTATAATTATACTATTATTTTCTATATATAGTACTAGAAGTTAGAAACTATCTCTTTCTAAGTTTCTCTAATTTATATATATAATAGGCGTTATATACATATACTATCTATAATAGCTTTCTATAATTTAGATTTTAGTAGTCTAAGGTATACTCTAGTTATAGGTTTAGAAGTAACACTAGCTTCCTATTAAAGTTAGGCTTATTTCTACTTTAGCTGTTTTTTACTTATTACTTAAGCTTCTATTATATAGTATAGTTACTAGTATTAAGTTTATTAAAATTATATTTCTACTAATTCTATTAGAATTTACTTAGGTTATTAACCTATTATTATCCTATATAAGTTTAAAGTGCTATTTATTATAGTTTCTTATTAATACTTTTAGTAATCTAATTATAGTTCTTCTAGAAGGTAGTATTATTATCTTAGATTTCTTAGTATACTAGTTCTGTGTCTACGCGTTTATTAAACTTATATATATCTAGATTATACTAATTCTCTTTAGTATTAGAGGCGTAGATAATACCTCTATCTGCTTCTTATCTAGTAGTATTATATAGTTACTAGAATATTATAGGCTGCTTATACCTATGTACTTTTAGTTCTTACTTATATACTTATTCTATCTATACTAATAGTTATTCTATTAGGTTCTATAGATACTTCTACTATTTTTTTAACTCTTAGTATAGTATAGGTGCTTAGCTTTAGATATTCTATATATTCTTATTAGATAGTATAATATAATTATTATTAGATTTAGTCTTAAAGTCTTCTATAAAACGTTCTATATTATTAGTAAGAATCTTTTATTTATTACTAGTATCTATATCTTTGCAGGTAAGTATATTAAGTTATTAAACTACCTTATTCTTTAATTAATAATCTTTAGTGTAGTAGCTCTGCTTGCTATAACTATAATAAGTTATACTAAACTTATCCTTTCTATTACTACTCTTATTTTTCTAGTTCTATCTAGGTGTTAAAGTTATACTTTAGTTAAAGACTATAAGTACTAATTCTATTAGTTCTTAGGTATAAGCAGCGCGTAGTAGATTAGGTTAGATTATTACCTAGTAAAACACTATAATAATAGAGGTTAATAATAAGTAGTATAAAGTAGACTATCTAGCTTAAGAGTTAGGTTAAGATTCTAAAGATAAACTTAATTAATAAGGTTAAACATAGACTATAAGAGTTATATTCCTACTAACTATATACTTACTAGGAGATAATACTTATTAATAAGTAACTAGAGTTAGTCTAATAAAATATATAGTATTACTTATTAATAAGTAGTAATATATAATACTTATTAATAAGTAAGTTATATATATTATACTTATTAATAAGTATATTATATAACTATATAAAAGAAGATTCTTCCTAGCTCTACCTCTAGCTTATAGATAAGAGCTGTAGTTAGCTACTTAATTACTATACTACTTTATCTGCACAGGATTATAATACTAGGTTCTAGTTCTTAATTAATATTAGATAAGTCTATAGCCTCTAGTCTGTAGTAACTACTACTAGTACTATTATATACCTAGCGTCTAGTGTTTAGCTAGTAGTAACTACTTCTATAGTTCTCTTAGTTAAGGTTATTATACTATAGATTATATAGAAATAGGTAAGTAGTATAAGCTACTGCTTATGCATATAGGTTCTTTTATAATTCCTGTTATAGTTTATATAGCTTAATATTAATATTAATTACTATATTAACTAGAGAGTTAAAGTTATTAGTAGATATAGTAGTTTATATTAATTTCTTTTTAACTCTTAGTTTTAATTCTTATTAGAATATTATTATTAATATAGTGTTGTCCTAGCTAGTGTACGTAGCTAGCTGCTAAAACTTAGTAGTATAGTTAGTAGCTAACATAGTTTGCTTAATATGTTAGATATTATAATATATAATAGTTAGTTTATTATAGACTCTAAATACTTCGCGTATCTATTTCTTAAATAGGTTAAAGTCTTTAATCTATGTATTAATATTAGTAGATATTTCTTCTCTATAGTAATATTAGATAAAGAGTTTAATTTATATAAATATATAATTCTTTATAAATATAGAAATAAGTATTATATATTTCTCTTTAGAGATGTATTCTCTCTAGAATATAAAGAAGAGGTTAAATTTAATAAGCTAGTTTTCTAGTTTCTTATAAGTACTATTAAAGGTCTTAGGCTTAGCTACTAGGTATATACTTATAAATATAGAGGCTGTTATACCTCTATTTAATTCTTTATCTATATTAAGGTTATTATTAATATAGTTACGTAACGTGTTAGAGTTACTAGAGGTAGTATAGGATTCTAAAGTAGTACTTATCTTTAGAGGTATTTAAAGTATTAAAGTTATACTTTTAAGCAAAGCTTATAAGTACTATTTATATTAGTTCTTAGAGATAAGCACTAGTATAGAAAGGTCTATAAGAGTTAGAGTTATTACCTAGTAAAATACTATAATAATAGAGAGTAATAATAAGTAGTATAGAGTAGACTATCTAGCTTAAGAGTTAGAGTTAAGATTCTAAAGATAAACTTAATTAACTAAGTTAAATATAAACTATAAGAGTTATATTCTTACTAACTATATACTAATAAATATTCTATATAGGTTCTAATATTCTAGAGTTATTCTAACCTAGCACACTATAGAATATTATAAGATTCTCTAGAATATATATAATATATTCTATTATAGCGTTCTACTAAGAGATTAGAATAGGTAGAGTTGCGTATTATTAGTTTCTGTATTACTAACCTTCTTAAAAACTATTAGGTTATCTCTAAGTATTATTAATTCTTCTTTCTCTTATCTTCTACTATGCTGCCTCTTAAGGTTTATAATATTAAGTCTCTATATACTTAATAAAGTGCTTTAGCTAGTTAACTCTAAGCTTATTAGTAGTCTAGCTATTATTACTAACTCTAATAGCCTAGTTATATAGAACCTTATCTTCCTTATACTAAGTAGATAGGTAGTACTAGCTAGTAAAGATAATAAAGAGTAGGATTACCTAGCTAGCAGCGTTAATACTCTAGATTAATATTATCTACTTATAATTACTAGGCTAAACAGCCTTTAGTTAGCCTCTTCTCTCTAACTCTATTATAATAAGCTAAGTTATAATCTTACCTATTATAAAGCCTACCTTATTAAAGTTATAGATATTATTATTATATATACTATACCTAGCCTTAGTCTACTCTATAAGCTTAAACTAGCTCTTAATTAATATAGGATTCTTATAGAGAGCTCTCTGCCTATTATATACTTAATTAAAATATATTATAAGACTATTAGTACGCTTAATAAAGTTATATAGCTAGTAGACACTAACCTAACCTGTACTATGCGCAGCTAGTAGCTTGTTAGCTATACTACGTACAGTAGCGTAGGTAGGCGCAAATCTACGTTAATCTAAGTCTAGTATATATCTAACAATTACCTCCTCCTCTACCTAGGTAAGTTTCTTTAAGTTAGGCTAGTAATTGCGTTAGGTAGGCTTTTTAGCGCGTTAGTTACGCAGCGTAGATTCAGGAACATTAAAGGTTGTAGCAGCATGTCTGCTACTTTTAATTTAGTTAGTATTAAGAGAGAAGATAGCAAGCTGAATATCTCCTTTATTTAAAGAGTTTTAAGTAGTAGTACGTGGAGCTATTGTACGTTAAGATGAAATAGGTGAGCAAACTTAGTAGGGTGCGCGACTTGCTTGTATGCGCGACTCACTTATAAAACACGTTAGCAGATAAAGAGAGCTAGATGTACACCAACTATAAAAGCAATCCTCACTAAAAACCTTGTAATTAAAGGAACAATCAAGCCACACAACAATACCTAAACGCTAGTGTTTCCTGTTATGGCTTCCGCAGCTAAGCCTACATATATTGCTATTAACATAACAGCATCACAAGCTAGTATTGAAGCTAGCATAGTAAAGTTTTCCTAGGAAATGTTGCTGTACTAGTTATGCTTACACCAATAACCACACAGTACGAGAATCTCAATTAAACTCATATACTGTTATTAAATGGCCAGATTAAAGCTTGCCATGCACTCATCGCTTTCTGATACGTGATCATTTAAGCCTGAATTGAGAATGCCTGCAACAAAGGTCGTAGTACACAGGTCCGTGGTGTGAGAAAGCGCGAAACAAATTACCATTTGCAAGCTGTTTCTAAAAAGCTCATTCAATGCTTTCATCCACGATGTCTGCCGGCACAGGGGTATTCTATCTAACATCGCAAAACTCTATAGGAAAGAGATGTAAGAGTGAGCAGATTCCCCCCAACAACTTCTTGCCTATCATCACACAGTCACTACAGTCATTTCTGACCTATACACTCTTTTTAACACTTTAAGTTAATCATCCTAGAACCTTTGTTACTTCTATCAGTCTATCTTCTCACGAATATGCGTTTCTCTACTTCCATCGCTTTCGCCATCATGGCCGCCAGTGCTATTGCCGCTCCGGCTACAGCTCTGACTCCGTCAGAGCTTACGCCAGCCGATTTAGCCGACATGAAAAGATTTTGCGGAGGATTAAACATCATCTGCACGTATGGAAACGGTATTGGCAGCTGCGTGGTTCCCTGCGTCACCAAGTGTCGATGCCCGCCTGACTGGAACAAGGGTGGTGTTACAGGCCACAATGTTCAGAGCCAGTGTGGATTCCTTGGTGCATTTAATGGCGAGGAACAGTGCTTCCAGCAGTAGTTTATGATGCACAGAGCAAAAGCGGATATAGAGGCGCAAGAAACTGGGGAGAAAACTGGCGAATTAGAAAGAAGGTGGCATTATCAGACAGTTGTTTGGTTTGAATACGCATGTCTCATGTGTGTTCTTCAGGTTCTGTACGACATAGGGGCCAATCTAGCAACACAAGATAATATGATGAATAGTGCCCATCTCCTATGCCTTTACAAAGCGTGACTATTTGGATAATATTGACGTGCTAGAACAGCTGCACGACGCGATAGCTACTCTAACAAAGCTATACTTACCAATCATGAATGGGAGTTCTTTGCTCGGTGTACAAAGAAGCTAGAAGCGCAAGAACTTGACCCCACACCGAGCAATGTGCGGAAACTGGCCAACCAGCTGGCCGCTGCGTGAGGTGATGGGCGGAAGAAAATTCAGATTCGTTGCTCGAAAATCTACCGCTGAAATTCAGTCCACTGGACAAAGGAATCACCAGAAGATTATGTGTAGTAATCCGGCTATCATCATTCCCGAGTTTGCTCTTGTACGCAAAGTTAAAGCCAAGTGCAGTATCCTAGACAAAGATACCTACAACATTAACAAGACAAGCGTTTAAATAGGCGTTATGGGGCGTGCCAAAGTAGCCTCTGCGTTCGAGAAACATGTGAAACCACTAGGGTTACAGTCTGACAGCTGTCAGTCAGTAACACTGACTGCTGGTGTCAACGCACTAGGCTAGACGATCCGACCTTTTGGTGTCTTCAAAGCCAAGAACCACGACCAGGTCTAGTACTATAATGTTTCTAAAGACTAGAGGACAAGTATTGGCAACGATTGAAGAATTAAGTGTGACCTTGGTTTTCCGTGGTCGCATCATTTAATCCAACATACAGGGGCTCAGAAAGATGGGGGTTACCGGCTGCTTATCATTGACGGCTACGAGAGTAACAAGTCACGCGCCTTCCAGGATTTCTGTGAGCAACATAACATTATAACCCTATGCATGGCCTCACACAACTTCCATATCCTGCAGCTACGTGACTTGGGTTTTCTTGCACCGTTGAAGCAGACCTACTGGTAAGAGATCAGTGGCTTCGCAAACAGCCACGTTACCAGCATTAATCAAGCATTCCCAGCTTTCTCTAAGCAGGTGTAATCGAGTGTATTTACGGAGTACCCTTCCTAGCTTTAAAGCAACTGTATTAAGTCTACACGGCCTAGTAGTAATGCTATTAAAGCCTGAAGTAACACTTCGCACACCCACGCCGCTTTAACTGGGGAACCCAATCTGGCAGCCCAAAACACCGAGTAACGGCCGCGAAACAGACGCTAAATCTACAGCTATCTCAGGCCGTATTCAACTGCAGAAACTCGCCACCGGAATACATTAGTGAAACGGGTTAAGAGTTTAGAGAAGAAGCACGAGTAGCCAACTTGGAACGGACAAACAAGACCGTCACTAGTTGGCCTTCACTTTAATTCTGCTCTTTTGCATACCAAGTTAGTTGTTTGCTTTCTTCTTTTTGTTCTTCCCGCTTGATCATGCCTTCGTTATGCTGGGCCTCAGCTACTATCAACACGACAAGAGCCCCCTGGAGCATTGTATTATCGCAGGAGGCGCTTTTGATCTTATCTATGCCTTGATAGTCTGGTGTAATGCTTTTGCTAGTATTGTGGATACCTCGGACGGGTTAGTACTATGTGCCATCCTCTTAAGACGAGCGGACAGACTGTGCTGTTGGCCAAAGCTTGTCTACCCTCTTAGTCGGTCAATCTATTCTAAGAGGCTCTTGCGCGATGATTCCATCTAGTAATCAATGCCACACAGGGCGCTTTGCTGCTCTTTACTCTTGCTCAGCAGATATATTCCTTTAGTGGTGATTAATCCCGGTCCGTGATGGCTATTTGAAAGATTGACTCGCTAGTCGATATCATAGCATCTTTGTACCTTCTTCGCCTTACAGTCAGCGTTCTTACATATACGCTATCGTCCAATCTACAATCCTGTAGAGAGTAAGTAATGCGACCTTATTTTAAAGTTTACTACGAACCGCAAATGTCGTCCCTCTATTTACATATTGTGGAGGATTTGAGAAACTCAAGAGTGTATGTTCAGGTAACTGATACAATAGACTACTAATCTTCTCTAAGATCAGATAAAGTAACTATATATATGCAGAGCATTAGAGCATAGTTTGTTCTGCACTGAGAGAGCTCAAAAGCTAAGTATTATGTGCTCTCTACCTTAGGCATATGCTCTCTTCTGCTCTGCCGCGACACATATTCACTGTCCGCCATAATATCCAAATGACAGTGCGCAGCATGATAAGGCGTATAATGTCGCCCACAACACAGGACTCGTTAAGAGCTTGTGAAGTGGCTCCATGGGTATGAGGTTGGTATGTAGGATATGTTACAGGCCGAATAGGCTACAGAAGCGGTGTTTGTTCCGTCTGACAACAAGAATTGGGCGGGGGATTGAAGGCGTGGCGCTTTATATATTGAGTGGCAAGCAGCTGTTGAACTTGGTGAGGAGAAAGTGTCTGCTGAACATGCTGGTGACGAGGAGCCTGCTTGATTGGGCAAGGAGGAAGTGCCTGCTCAGTATGCACAACACGACGCCACTCTAGAGCCAGCTTGACAGATCCTCCAACCACCGGAGCAACAAGACTAGGCCATTTCCCATGTTCTCCCCATGTATTGCGCGTGCCGTAAGTCTTCCAGTGGGAGTTTGTCACCGGAGCATGGAAAGCAATCTGCTTCACGAGCTCGTTGTAGGATTCATTTCTGAGTGTGCATACATTATGACGGGTAGGTACAAGTAGCACTGTTTTGACAGTCCATTGGTGTCCAGTCTTTACATAGCTATTTGCGAAAGTCGAGCGTCGTTGCTGAGGAATAAGCGGGAGCCATCGTCTGGGTGGGTATTGCTGGGGTATATGGGGAGGTGGAGAGAGCGAACATGGGCATTGTGAGGATGTCTGAGTAGAAGGTCTGTCCTCCAAAGGAAGTGACCTGTAAGATGCCAGGGTTAAGAGGTTAGATGTAGGGACAGGAATTGGGGCTTGGATGATCTATTAATATGGTAACTTCTATTTTCAGTGCATCTACCCAAAGAATTAGGACTGGATGGTTGAAACAGCCAGAATCGATGTGGACGGTTGCATAGAGATGTTCAATGGGGACCTTATCGCGTGCGGGAAGCCAATGTATGGAGCCAACGCCGTATTTTGAATGGGTGGACTGCATCATGTAACTAAATTGTTCAGGGCTAGCAAACGGAGAGCTGAGTCTCGTAGTTCAGCTCTAGATGTAGGGCAGAGGAAACGAGTGTAATAACTTCTGCATGTGAGTTACACCACAGTGCCGGGTAGGTGCTTACTCGCTTGGCATATAGTGTGTGAGACTTCATGCAGAGGCTTGGGAGTGAGATGCGGGTCTAATCGGATTGGGCTACTGTGACCACGAACTGGTGAAGATGCTGTGATATACTCCTCAGGGTATGGGAGAAAAGGTGTAAGGAAAACGAGGATATAAGTTATTACAAAGGATGACCAAGAATTGTGAATGAGTAGCGAACACCTGCCAGCGCAACAACCGCCCTACTCAATCCCCAAAGTCCCTAACGTTCCGTGCCAAAGTAGCGGAGGGCCACAACGAGACGTCTTAAGAGTAGCACGCCGGTGCGACGAAGGCCCCAGGGCGGGTGTGGATCTGATTACCCCTCATGAGGCGTGGGTATGCGGGAAGTTGCACATCCTTTTCATGTAAGTGCTCAAGTTGTCAAGTAATAGCGCGTTAAAGTGTAGTATAGTATATGGGGATTGGGCGTTGCGCAACAATGGACGTCGCGCGCACGGACTCGGTGATGGAGTCGTCCTGGTCGGCGATTTCCAGCAAACCTCCGACAACTTTTTCAACCTGACAATCGCAACGCATTGCGCCCGCAACCACCGGCGCAACCATGGCTCCCATATCCAAAGACAACCTCTACACAGAGCGGATCTCGCAATTTGTCTCGCTCCCGCCAGCTGCGCTCGCCACACCGCTCCCCGCGCTCTGCGCATCCGTCTTCTCGCCGCTGCTGCTCTCATACTTCCCGCCTGCGCGCGGCATTATTCTCGCATACGAAGACGTTACACTGTCGTCGTCGCCCTCTGAGCAGACTGAAACAGAAGTGCTGCTGCGCCATGTGGACGAATATGCAAGCCCGTTCCTCTGGGCCACAGCGACGTTCCTGATCTGGCGGCCGCAGCGCAACACATGGATTACCGGGCGCGTCACACACCAGAGCAAGACACATATCACACTCTCTTACCTCAACATGTTCCCCATCTCCGTCCTCGCAGCGCACCTGCCGCCGAGCTGGACGTTCCAGGCCCAGCAGACAGAGGAGGGTGTGTGGATGAGTGCGGACGGGGAGGTCGCTGGAGATGTGCAAGTGCGGCTGTTAGACTTTGACGGGAGAACGGACGGCAAGGCGAAGGGCAAGGGGCTGCGGCTCGAGGGCAGTCTGCTGAGCGAAGAGGAGGAGAAGAAACAGGATAAAGGGAAGGCGAAGGCGAAGGCCCGGCGCGGCATCTTGAAGGCATCGACAAGCTGATATGCATGCGTTGCGGTGTGGAGTGTGTGGTGCGGTCAATGTGCACAGCAGGTGGTCAATATGCATGGCAGGCGTTCAGGAAAAGTTTGATTGGGTATATCCAGCGAGCAATAACAGACTACAATTTCCACCACATTGGGGACTGGTTCGACAAGACATGCAAGCGTGCGCATGTGAGTCTTGATACTATAAGTAGTCCTTCTTCCGGCCTGTCCGTGTGTACTGGTTCAGGTGCCACTCGACGTCGCCCTCCTTGTTGTCCAGCGTGCCCGCGCGGATCTCGAACAGGCGCATGCTCATGCGCGGGCCAACCTCGGCCAGTTCAACTGACTGGAACCCGGTCTTGACGAAGACGTGGTGGCGGACCTCGATCGTGTCCTCGATGTTCTTGAATCTGGGCCTGTTAGCAGTGGGCCACACAGAGGTGTACTGAGACGTACGTGACGACGCGGTTGCCGATCTTGGCTGTGGCCTCGCGCGGCGGGAACAGGTGCTTCAGGACCTGCACGACGCGCTTGCCCAGCTTCGACTCGAAGCCCTCGAAGATCAGATGCGGATACGACTCGGACACGGTGCCGCGGGCGCTGTTGGGGATGTCGGCGCGCAGCACCACGTTGTGCAGGCTGAAGCTCGCCGTCGGCCCGTGGGGGAAGTGGCTGATGGTGAGGGCGGTCGGGGTGCCGCGGTGCTCGTGCAGCAGGACAATGTCGCTGAGCCCGCTGCTCTTGGCGCTGTCGACGAGGTTGCTGAGGATGAGGTTTCCGCGGTTGAGGCGCACACTCGTCGGCAGCAGCAGGCGAATCTCCTTGGCGAAGGTGCCCAGCCGCGACGACGGATCGCGCGAGGTCGTCACCAGGATGCGCGGATCCACGACGCCCGACAGCTGCGCGTACTCGTCGTCCAGGCCCAGCTCCTCCTCCACGGTGCGCTCGGCGCGGCTCTCGTCGTACTTGAAGTCGGCGCGCAGGGCCTCGTCGTCGGCCACATCCTTGGCAAGCGGCTTGCCCGACGCGAGGGAAGCCTTGAGAGCGGCGCGCTTGCTGGCGAGCTCAGCGTCGCGCAGGGTGAGCGCACGCCGGTAGAGGTAGTCGCGGCGCTCGCGGGCCTGTTTGCGGATCATGGCGAGTGCGAAACGTGCAGAATGCGCGAAGCGAGTGCAGCCGGAGGTGGAATGGGCGAGAGCGGTGCAGTCTTTTCGTTGGTGGCGATTTTGTCTGCTTCAGCACCTGCGGTCGTGCCAGTGGTTCGTCTTGCGCAGTTGCATCTGAAGTTCGACTTCTGGCGTTCGAAATTTTGGGACAAGGTTAACTCCGTATTTCGCTAACTCCGGTCCCCACTATTATAGCGTCACCCCGCTCACTGCTGCTGGATAGAAGGCTATCTACACATCCCAGGCTCGACTTGGCCTCCATTTCACCTTCCGCTTTGAGTCTCGCAGCCAGCGCTCCAAGACAGTCTTCAGCATGCTGCCCAGCACTGCCAACCGTGCCAGGACGACAGGCGCCCCACGGCCGTGGGGACGCTGGAGCTTAAGAACGGTGTGATGCCTGGACCATGCACCCAAACCACTCCGTTCGACCATGGCTGCATTCACAGCTCTTGCTCTGCTCGCCCTGACAACCTCTGTCACTGCACAGTTCCCTGCTGTACCCACAGACGTTAAAGTCTTGGAGTCTCGCTTTGGCGATGGCGTGACCATCTCGTACAAGGAGGTAGACGCGCCCTGGACGATTCGTAACCCACGCCTGACCTACCCAGAACGACCTCTGCGAAACTACACCCGGCGTCAGGTCCTACTCTGGCTATGTTCATCTTCCGCCCGGCACTGCAGACCTTGGCCAGGGACAGGACTATCCTATTAACACGGCATGTCGGTCACGTGCTCGCACTTGTCGATTCTAATAGCGCCATCAGTTCTTCTGGTTCTTTGAAGCCCGCAACGACCCTTCGAACGCACCAACTGTCATCTGGCTAAATGGCGGCCCAGGTTCATCGTCTCTGTATGGCTTATTAGAAGAGAACGGTCCCTGTTACGCAAACCCCGATTCAAATTCTACTCGTCCTTCCGAGTGGAGCTGGAACAACGATGGTAAGCGTGTCAAACCAAACGAGGTAGCTGAGTACTGAGAAGACAGCCAACATGTTATACCTTGATCAGCCTGTTCAAGTGGGGTTCTCCTATGACACGCTCCAGAATGTGACCCGGAATCTTATGACTGGCGAGGTCACGCTGCTGAATGCCACAGACCCAGTACCTGAGCAGAACAGCACCTTTTTGACCGGGACCTTCCCCAGCCTTAACCCAAACCACACGGCTTTTGGCAGTAAGAACGGTGCCGTTGCTGCGTGGCACTTTGCCCAGGCCTGGTTCCAAGAATTTCCGCACCTGCTTCCAAACGACACGCGTCTCAGCCTTGCTGCACAGTCATACGGAGGACGCTATGGGCCTGCTATGTTCACGTTCTGGGAGGAGCAGAACCAACGAATTGAGAACGGCACCTGGGACGGTGGAGATGGCGAACAGTTCATCCTGCATCTCGACACACTGCTCATGATCTCTGGATGCATCGACCGCTATGTCCAGTACCCTTACTACCCGCAACAAGCATTCCGCGGTAATGGTTATGGTATTGAAGCTGTCAACGAGACTGTCTACAACGCAATGGTCGACTCCGTACCAGAATGTCTCCAACGCATCGAAACGTGCCGCGAGGCAGCAGCCGAATCGGATCCAGGGAACTTGGGGATTAATGCGACTGTCAACGACTTGTGCGAGGCTGCCGAGACGTTCTGTCGTTCTAATATTGTCAGTCCTTATACGCAGTACTCTGGTCTTGATTACTACGACATTTCCACTCAGCAGCCTCCCCCATTCCCACCTCCATTCCATGAAGGTCTGCTAAACCAACAATGGTTCTTGTCCGAACTGGGAGTCCCGCTTAACTGGACGGGGAATTCACCGCAGGCCTCAGCAGCATATCGAAACATTGGTGACTACCCAAGAGATTCGTGGCTTGAGGATTTAGCGTTCCTCTTGGACAACGGGATCAAGGTTTCGATTGTCCACGGCGACCTTGACTTTGCATGTCCGGTAAGTCGTCTTCAATACGAGCGATCTCAAGCTGACCTCTTCCAGTGGGCGAGTGGTGACGCTGTGGCAAAGGCAATCAACTGGACAGGCTCCGCTGGATATGCGGCCGCCCAGTACGCTGACATACAGACCAACGACTCGTATGTCGGAGGACTCGTCCGCCAGCATGGAAACCTCAGCTATATCCGAACCTACCAAGCCGGCCATGCAATCCCTTCCTACCAGCCAGAGACGGCCTACAAAATCTTCACTCGCACCCTGTTCAACCTCGATATAGCTACGGGCACTGAATCAACAGCCGGTAACTACACCAGCACGGGTCGCGATGATCCCAACGTACAGTTGCAGGCCACCCCACAAGACCTGACCTACTGCTATACCTATGCTCCAGACGCTTGCTACGACTGGCAACCAGAGGCGATCATGAATGGCACCGCTGAGATATGCAACTGGATCTTTGTAGATGCCAACTCGACGCAGCTATTTCCTGACGTTATTGCCAGATGTCGTGGCGAAAACTCCACTAAGCCTGGCCATGACCATTCTCCTGGAAACAACAGCCACCAACTGCCCGAGTTTGAAGGCAGAGCTGGTACCATGGCTGGGAGAGGGATATTGTTCACATCAATCATCAGCCTCACGACCCTAGCCGTCGTGATGTAGGGTACTTGGTGGTCTACGCATGGGCTGTTGCTTCTTTTGCATGCATCAAAGGCTCTAGATGTCAATGCTCACACATTGCAACTGCAGCCAACTTAGAATGAGCACATACTGCAACGCGGGCGATTCGGTCAAATCCACTGTAACGTAGGAACAGTGCGGTTTATGGCTTCATTGCAAAAACCTACAAGATGAGCGTACATGTTTCATCTGTATTACCCCCACACTCATTTGTCCAAACCCTCGAACAAACTTAGCCTGGTAAAATCAGAAAGCGAGAATAGTGCTTAAAGATCGTGTTCGTTAACTCGGTGGATACTCTCATTTTAGGTCGATCTCGGCCAAGATGCAAATTTTTGCTCATCTCCACTCAAGCGCCAGCAGTGTTAGATCTTTACAGCATCTGTACCTTCTGTGGCTAGAAAATGGATTCATGTATTTTGTCACCAAGGTCTTAGTCATCAAGTCACAACTGGAAACGGGTGAGGTGGCCGAGTTGGGTAAGTTCAACAACAGCTCTTTCATCACTACCAATCTAACAAATTCCCAGTTATGGCGCCAGGTTAAGGTTCTTCCTTAGCATTGCTCAGCAGAGCTTCCTGGTCACGAAAGTGGCGCGAGTTCGAGTCTCGTCCTCATCAATATCGTCTGTATCACAGATCTTCCAGGATTTCTTTTTGTAGTTGCAATGCATCTGGTACTTGCATGCTCAATGGAAACTTTTTGTTAGCACTGGATGGCTTTGTTAGCTGCGCGAAATCAGCCCCACTTTTGTTGCAGAAATTCGTAGTCAGCATTGCTCCCTTCGCGTCATCGCTTCCTTGTCTCAACCGCGTCAAACCATACTGGATGTAATAAGAACAATAGACAAATCCTGGAACAAGCAGCACATCTCGAAGATCAGAGCTTCTACAAACGCCATTGGTCAAGCCTAAGTCCTGAGTGGAACATAGTGACCTGAACAATCATTGTTATTGCGAATGCATCAATCGTCAACGGCACTCCTCGCAGTCTGGCCATGATCAGGGACATGGAGCATGTCAGGTTGGATCACGATGTTAACCTGCCAGAGCACACTGGCGAAAAGACTCCTGTGGAAAACCACTCACTAAGCTCCACGAAGAGCCCGTATACGCACGAAGACGATCTACGCCGTTCGCTCGCGCTTCCACTCGTATCCAAGGAGGGCGTGATGCGAACGTATCGACCACGCACAGCTCAGAAAGCCCAATGAGGAGCAGCTCGACGACTAATCGCCTGGCAAAGGACGCTGTTATGGCCTTGCTTTGGGACATGTTGCTTCAAGTGCATCCCTCCCAGAGAAAAGTTACGCTTGAGACAGATTGGTGATGGTTTCGAAGCATTGTTGGGTTGCTTCCGTCCACGCGAGTTTCCAATCTGCTTCTAATGTTGCTGAGAAGTCTAGATGCAATCAAAGCAGACACTCAAGGCTGGAGTATCTTACTCTAACCCTGGGTGTATTGAAGACTAGGAAGATAACGTGTTCTTCAAGATACTCGCGAGTGGAACAAAAGATATTCGGTACGTGCTGATTGTCTTCCGTTCTTGGCATGGTTTGTTTATTCGGAGATCTGAGCGTCTACCATGCACATCACCCGGGTAAAAGGCTGTTTTACTCTACGCACTACCAAACACCTCCCTTTTCCGCCACAGAAGCCGTAGCCAAGACTCTCGAGGCGGCTTGGCAGCGGTGATTTACCCCACGGGGTTGCCACTGCATACGGTGGCTTAGCGACTCCATTCATCCAGCGCCGCCTATCCTCAGGCCAGCTTCGTAGCCGCTCGCACTTGCATACAAGCAATTGAACGACTCAATAAATACTATTACTGACAGAGGGCAGCGGGATTTGATCGCGCCTTCAAAGGGCCTGGGAGCATTTGCGGGCGGAAAAATTAACCCCGGCGAGGTCCATGTCGATTGCCAAGGACAATTCCCCCGCCCACGCTTCCACCCGACGGTTACATACTTGATCAGCCTCGTCTGGTCTTTAATGAATTCGCGATGCCGGCTAAAGGTGTCCGCCAACCCGGTTGATGAGCGTTAGTGACAGACATGGTCTGCAGAGCCGCCATATATATAGTGGTGTCTATAAGCGTTGCGGAAACATTACCAGTCGCACATCAAGCACTCACATCGACGTGATTCGACATGCATTTCTCAAACTTCATCACGTCTCTGGCGCTGGCCAGCTCTGTCTTGGCTGTCCCGTGAGTTGGGTCAACCTCACACAACCACCATCGCTAACATCGGAGCAGAACCTCTTCCAAACCCAAGGAGCCCAGTCTGTACAAGGCGTTCCGTGATCGCGGCCGCGACTTTATTGGAACCGCTCTGACCATCCGCAACGAGCCTGCGGAGCCCAAGATCATCGACCAGGACTTCAACTCGGTCACGCCCGAGAATGCCATGAAGTGGGAGTCGACGGAGCCATCCCGGAACAACTTCACATTTGCCGGTGGCGACGCAGTGGTTGCGTTCGCAAAGAAGTACGACCAGCAAATCCACTGCCACACTCTGGTGTGGCATAGCCAGCTCCCCACCTGGGTTTCCGGCGGAGGCTTCGACAACAAGACGCTCATCTCCATCATGGAGAACCACATCAAGAACGTCGCCGGGCGCTGGAAGGGGGCGTGCACGCGCTGGGACGTAGTCAACGAGGCGCTGAACGAAGACGGTACGTACAGGAAGAGCGTGTTCCTCGACACCATCGGCGAGGCGTATATTCCCATCGCATTCCGGCTCGCGGCCAAGTACGCCAAGGGCTCGAAGCTGTTCTACAACGACTACAACCTTGAGTACAATGGGGCCAAGACCGAGGGCGCGAAGCGGATCGTCAAGCTCGTCAAGCAGTATGGTGTGGGGATCGACGGTGTGGGATACCAAGCCCATCTGGCCAGCGAGTCCACACCGACGGCTCCCGGTGCGGTCCCCGATCAAGCCACGCTGGAGGCTGCGCTGAAGGCTACTGCTAACGAGGGCGTGGATGTTGCATACACCGAGATCGACGTGCGGATGAACACGCCTGCCACGCCGGAGAAGCTAAAGGTGCAGGCTGCGGCGTGGGAGCGCATCGCGCGGTCCTGCATCGCCGTGAAGCGCTGCGTGGGCATGACGGTGTGGGGCATTTCAGACAAGTACTCGTGGATCCCTGGCGTGTTTGCTACCGAGGGCGCGGCGCTGCTGTGGGACGACAAGTACCAGAAGAAGCCTGCTTACGACGGGTTCCTGAAGGGCATCAAGGAGGGGAAGAAGAACTAAGTCCAGTTGTGCATTTCCGACGGGAATTAGACACGCAACATCTAGTTATGCAATGCACCGTCTTTTTTTCGCTACTTTGCAAGAGTTTGGTGCAAAGTCTGAGGTTCTCACGCTGTTGATGCGGTAGATGCTGCAACCATGTGCAATCAGAGTCACGTGCCAACACTCGGTGGCACCACTCCGTCATCTGCCACATCAAGGTTAGGCAGTGCACGCGAGTCCCACTACCAATCCAGCAAGAGGGAACAATGAATGTCCAGAACGAGTGCACTAACATCTAAAAGACGCGTGTCACTCTATACCTTGTATTCTCCTCCCTACGCAAGCAAGAAACACAGCTTATTCCAGATATCCCTGTAGGCAAGTTCTGCACAAGCGTAGCAGCACTTCTTTTTTTTTTTTTTTTTTTCAACTTGCCTTCAAGAATCCACTACTCGTAGTGTAGACTTTTCGTCAATATATCTAAAAGTGTCCAAGACAAGAATGCAGTTCCTACCCTAAATCATAACTAAAGCGATCTAGTCGCCTTAACAAAATACAGAGAGGGCATTGGCGTTATTTACTAACCTCGACAGAATATCAACAACTGCGCTGTGTTTTTAGATGTTGCCGGGAGGGAATTGTTAGAAGCACGGGTAGCAAGATTGTATATTACAACAATCTTCTCTGACGCGTCTTGTTCTATCAAGTTCAGTTCAAAGTCACCAACACGGTTCACCGTCGCAGTCAAGTCGTGACAAGCAAAGGAGTAGAAGGATGGCGATGAGCATTTATTTTCGAATACTAATTACAAGTCATGCTGTGATTCGACGAATTTGGCCAAGGGGTCGAGTGGAGAATACTAGGGTATTGGGAGTGATTAATTGCACTGTGTGGAATACACTACGCTGTGTTAGCTCTGCAAATGCAACAGGGCGAATTGAATTGTATGAAATTCTTTATGCGTGGTTAGATGTGCAGGGTGGTAGTGTTTCAAATCATATCAATGCTTCAATCGAGTTTGTGGGGTGGTTATGAGATGAGCTCTGGGCTCAGTTGGATTTGCATTCCGTCGTGCAATTCTATCGCTCAACGCCAGGTGTATCTAGTCGGATGTCCGATGCAAGCCTACCCACAAGAAACTGATATCACACTCCGCCCCTGCAGTTGCTTCGTACGCTCGCTTTGTCATGACAGAAAACGCTCATCTTCTCCTCTCCGCCTCTTTGCGCATCAGCTTCGTCGAGGCCCGCTGCAGCGCCGTCTTGATGTCGCCCTTCTTGAATGTCGACAGGTCGTAGTAGTTGGGCGAGATGTCCTGTCAATGGTTAGCAAGTTTCGTGAGGGTAAAAGATGGCACTCACCAGAAGCCACTCCGGCCGGACGCTGGTCACGGTGCGAATGTAGTTCTTGGTCGTCAGGACAAATTCATTATACACGACCCACTCGCTGTCCTCGGCCAGCACGGTGCTGGGATGCAGCAGCACCGTCTGCTCGTCCTTGACGGTCGTGTACTGCTTCCCGTTGCCGTCGCGCTTGGCGACCTGCATGAAGAAGCCGGCGACGAGGGCGCGCTGGATGTTCTCGTAGTACTTTTTGTTCTCAAAGGGGGTCGACATGAGCTCGAGCTCGGAGCGCTCCATTATGCGCTTGAGCTGCAGGCGCACGTTGTCTGCCTGCTGCAGGGCGCGGTAGGAGAGGAAGTGGTCGTGGCACCACTGCTTGGGGTTCGCCTGCGCCTCCTCGCCCTTGAAGGCGTGGTAGACGTTGAGCATGGTGAGGTGGTCGCCCTTGGGGTGTGCGAACAGCTCCTTCATCTCGTCGGCGCGCTTGCGGTTGCTTGCTGGGCGAACGAAGATCTGAGGCACGGAGAGGAGGGCGGTCAAGGAGAGGATCTCGTTGGAGCAGTAGAACTCGGGCGAAGTGATCAGCATGACGGCCAGGGCAGGGTCGAGCGGGAATTCAGAGGCAAGGCGGCCGAGGGTGGTCAGCTCACCCTCGTCGTCGAGACAGGCGAGGTAGTTGAGCTCCTCGAGCGCGCGCATGAGCGTCTCCGGAGCGGGCGGGTCCATCAGGTCAAAGTGCACCAGATCGTCGACGCCCAGCTTCTTCAGCTCGAGAACAGTGCTCGCCAGGTTGGAGCGCAGAATCTCGGGGTAGGTCTGCTCGATCAACTCCTTCTTGAACGCGGACTCTGTGTACAGACGGAAGCACTTTCCAGGCCGTGTACGACCGGCACGACCAGCACGCTGCTGGGCCGAGGCCTTTGAGATGGGCGAGACGAGCAGCGACTCGACACGGATGCGGGGGTTGTAGACCTTTTGCTTGCTGAAGCCGGGGTCGACGACGTAGACGATGCCGTCGATGGTGAGCGAGGTTTCGGCGATGTTGGTGGACACGATGACCTTGCGGCCGGGGCGGCCGCCTGGTGTCAACGGGGCCGGGGCGGGGCTGAAGATCTTCTGCTGCTGTGCGGGGGGGAGGGAACCGTAGAGCGGGTAGACGACCAGCGGGCCGGCGCCGCCTTCGCGGGACAGGTCCTGGGCCTCGAGGCTGATCTTGCGGCAGGCGTCCTCGATCTCCTCCTCACCGGTCAGGAACAGCAGCACGTCGCCCTCGGGCTCGGTGGCGTGGATCTGCAGGACGGTGCGCAGGGCGGCCTCGACGTAGTCGCGCTCGGGGGCGGGGGTGTAGAAGACCTCGACGGGGTGGGTGCGGCCGGGGACGGCGAGCAGCGGGGCGTTGTGGAAGTACTTCTGGAACTTTGTGGCGTCGAGGGTGGCGCTCATGATGATGAGCTTGAGGTCCTTGCGGCGCAGGACGACCTCCTTGAGCAGGCCCATGAGGATGTCGGTGGCGAGGGTGCGCTCGTGGGCCTCGTCGAGGATGATGGTGCTGTAGCGCGACAGGTTGTTGTCGTGCATGGCCTCGCGCAGCAGCATGCCGTCGGTCATGTACTTCATGATGGTGCTGGGGCTGGTCTTGTCGTCGAAGCGGATGGTGTAGCCGACCTCCTCGCCCAGCGTCACGTCCATCTCGTCGGCGACACGCTGGGCCACGGACATGGCGGCGACTCGGCGCGGCTGGGTGCAGGCGACCATCTGGCCGCTGTGCTGGGGGAGGTCGTCGTAGAGGACAAACTGCGGGATCTGCGTCGTCTTTCCGGAGCCCGTCTCGCCGACGAAGACGAGGATCTGCGAGTCCTGGTACAGCTTGAGGAACTCGTCGCGCTGCTGGTGGACGGGCAGGTCGCGGCGCGTCTTGAGGATGCTCATGTACTTGCTCGACAGCGGGCGGCCGGTGAAGGGGTTGCTGGGCCCGTCCTCGGCCGCCATGGCCTGCTTGGAGGTGGTGGCATGGCGGGTGAAGCCGCGGAGGCCGTCCTCGCTCTTGACCGCCCCGTCGTTCCAGTGGCTGAGGTAGGGGTTGGGCTCGGTCTTGACGCGCTTGGCGTCGCGGTGCTCGTCGTCGGACTCGCGCTTGACCGTCATACCGAAGCCGGGGGAGGAGGGAGGGGGGAGGGGTTGCGGGGAGGAGGTGGGAGCAGGGCGTTGGCACGCAGGCGGTGGCACGCAGCCGGCGTCGCATAACTTTTCTGGCTTTGCCTGCCCGCCGACTCACCGCCGCGCCCACCGCCTCCGGACCGGGCTAGCGTGCAGGGCGTCGACGGTGGCCAGCACCCGCCGCAAGCAGCAGGGCAGCCTCGAGCAACTGCGCGGCAGCCGTGCCTTCACTCTCCTGCGACTTGACATGCTTTGCCCGCCTGACGCCTGACGCCTGACATGCTCGACGCTCTTGACACGTGACCTGCCTCGCGCCCTGGAGACGTGCCCGCGCGGTCCTCGGCGCGGACGACGATCCTCTGCTGCATGCACGTCGTAGGACCCCACCAAAAAACCGAGTCGCGTAACGACCGCCCGCGCTCGACGGCCGCCATGTCACACACGCTCCCCCTCCCTGCGTCGAGCGCCGCGGCCTGCTTCCCTGCCGCCCACCACCCACGCGCTTCCTCCTCTTCTTCGCCGCCGTCGTCTTCGTCGTCTTCGTCGTCTTCGTCGTCTCCTTGCTCGCACGAGAACGCTGCAGCCGCGCACAGTCTGCGCCTCCAGCCGCCCGCCCCGCCTCCGCCATGAGCGACTACGACGGCATGGACCTGCCCGTCTTCTACATCGGCCAGCACGAGAGCAGGCGCGCGCTGGACGTGTCGGCCGAGCTGGTGCAGCACGCGCAGGACCTGGGCGTAGGCTGCCCCTCCCCTCGCGCCCGCCCGCGCCGCTGACAGGCGCAGTATGACATGCTCTCGAGCCCCATCACCAACGCCCACTTCCACACCCGCGTCCTCGCCCTGCTGCGCGCCCACGCCGCCGCCGCCGCCGCCGCCCAGAGCCCCGCCCGCCCGCCGCCGCCGCCGCTGCCGCTCGTCGCCGCCCTCGAGAGCCGCGACACGCCGCTCGGCCCGACCGACACCATCAGCCAGCTGGTCGCCTACTCGAGCGCCTGGATCGACCTCGCCTCGCCCGACCCCGTCGTCGCCCACGTCTCGCGCCAGGTCCTGCACCTCGAGGTCGCCTACGCCTCCTTCTGCGGCGCCGTCAACATCGTCGTCCCCGGCCCGCGCCTCTCGCGCGGCCAGCACGGCGTCGCCCAGTATGCCCGCGCCCTGAAGGAGGCCCTGTCCACCGGCGCCTACGTCCAGTTCCACGTCCTGATGCCCGTTGACGGCACCGCCGCCGCCGTCGACGACCAGGACGAGCTGGGCGACCTCAGCCGCTTCGCCCGCCCCGACTTGGCCGCCCAGCAGCACAGCAGCACCGACGCCTGGGGCGCGTGGGAGGCCTGGAACACGGTCCGCTCCGTGTGCAAGTACCACTCCCGCCTGTCGCTCGCGCTCGAGATGCCGCGCAAGCTGCCCGCCCTGCCCATCCAGGCCCGCTGGTTCTCCGAGCCCGTCCGCCTGCTCACCATACCCGCCGCCGCCTTCCTCGTCAACGCCCGCGGTTCCTACGTGCTGTCCCGCGCACACCAATGGTTCCTCTTCCGCTTCGCCCGTCTGCGCTCCTCGCCGTGGCTGCTGCTGTCCGACATTGGCCCGCTGCCCGGCATCGACGACCCCGACATGATCATGTCCTACTCCACCGGCCACCTGTCGCCCTCGACCGCCGAGGATGCCGACCCGTCCGCCGAGCCCACCCCCGCCGAGGCTGCCCAGCTGAAGAAGAAGGCCGCAAAGGCAAGCAGCAGCAGCAACGACCCGACCCCGCACCTGAGCTACCTCCGCTACCTCCAGCGCAACCAGCCGCCCAAGAGCCAGATCGAGCGCTTCGGCGGAGGCTTCCAGGACTACCTGCAGAGTCCACTGCAGCCGCTGTCGGACAACCTCGAGTCCATTACCTACGAGGTCTTCGAGAAGGACCCCATCAAGTATGCCTGGTACGAACGCGCGACCGCGCAGGCCCTGCGGGATTGGCACAGCCAGAAAAAGTCGACCAGCTCAGACAACGGCGCCGTCGTCGTCGCCGTCGTCGGTTCGGGCCGTGGTCCGCTCGTCACCCGCGCGCTGAATGCCAGTGCCAGCAGCGGCGTGCCCGTCAAGGTCTACGCAATCGAGAAGAACCCCAACGCCTATGTCCTGCTGCAGCGACGCAACCTCGACACCTGGGGCGGCCGCGTCACCGTCGTCAAAACAGACATGCGCGCCTGGAAAGGCCCAACCCAGCCAGACGGCACCTTTGGGAAGGTAGACATCTTGATCAGCGAGCTGCTGGGTAGCTTTGCCGACAACGAGCTGTCTCCCGAGTGTCTTGACGGCGTTCAGCATGTCCTCAACCCCGAGCACGGCATCTCGATACCGTCCAGCTACACGGCCCACTTCACACCTCTTGCCACACCAAAGCTCTGGGCAGACATCCACAGCCGCAGCACCTCGGTTGACCCCGGTGCCTTCCAAATTCCGTGGGTTGTCATGCTCTCTCAGTTCGACTACCTCTCTACCACCACAGACGAGACCAGCGCCTCCAAGCAGCTGACCGACGGCACGAAGATGAACCATTTCAACCTGGAAGCGCCCCTTTCGCCCATCGTCCGCACCGCTTGGGAGTTCTCGCATCCTCTGCCGCCCAGCGTCCTCGCCCAGTCAGCCCTGCGCAGGGGCGGGTCTGCCGTCGGTGGTGGAGGCGGCTTCATTGGCGGCGACGGTGCCAACGAGCACAACTATCGAGACTGCTGCATCTCCTTCCCCATCCGCGAGCAGGGTGTGTGCCATGGCCTCGGTGGCTACTTCGAGACGGTGCTGTACAGCGGCTCTGAAGGGCCTGTCGAGCTGTCAACGAACCCGGTGACAATGGACGCCAAGTCCAAGGACATGATTTCCTGGTTCCCCATCTTCTTCGCACTCAAGGTATGTCGACTTTCGTCTTCCCTCCGATCTAAAGCTGACCGCATCACAGACCCCGATGCATCTGCCTGCGGGCTCCGAGGTGGAGGTCAGCATGTGGCGCCAGACCGACGACCGGAAGGTGTGGTACGAGTGGCTTGTCGAGAGTTTCATGACAGTCAACGGGCAGCGGATCAAGCTTGGCGCGTCCGACTTGCACTCCAGCAAGAGCAGTGGATGCTTGATGTAGACACCACTAGAAATCAAAAGCTTGTGAATTTCAATACCAATGACAGACGACGGTGCAACCTTGGCTTTGATTGCTCGCAGCATGTTCGTACGGCTTTGGTGGTCATCTGCCAGCCTTGCGCCCGCACCTCCGAGACCTCCGCACCGAGCGTCATAGCGGCAGCCCCACGCTAGTCGTACCACCCCAGCTCTATCCTCACATCTCCTCAATTGTCAAGCCCATCAAAATCCAACCATGCCACCCTTCTGGACAATCGGCTGTCTGTACGGCGCCTCCAGCGTCATGCTCGGCGCATTCGGCGCCCACGGCCTGAAGAAGCGAATTGCAGACCCAGCGCGCATCGGTACGGGGGACCCAACACCGCCATCGCCATCTCAGCACTAACCGCCTTCGCAGCAAACTGGGGAACCGCAGCGCAGTACCAGCTTATCCACTCGGCAGTCTTGACTTTTGCGTCTGTTGCCGCGCCGCACAATACTGTCGCCATGGGCCTGCTTACCGCGGGCATGACCATGTTTTCCGGTAGCTTGTACCTGCTTGTGCTTGATCCGCAGCGATTTGGGAAGTTCCTGGGGCCTGTGACGCCGATTGGTGGGCTTGCGCTTATTGGCGGGTGGGTCGCGCTGGCCTTGACTAAGAGGCCTGTTGTGCCCAAGTTCAAGTAGGCGTGAGGACATGGCAGGACAAAATGAATGTCGTGCGAGATGGGGACCGTGTGCGATAAGAGGTGTAGGGAATATAGTTGATGACAACGCTACTCAAAGTATACACCATAGATGATTCTGTCTACACTAACGCTATGCCAGTCAGATCTCCACTCAAAGTATACACCACAATTGATTCTGTCTATACTAACGCTATGCCAGTCAGATCTCCCAGCTCTGTAAACAGCACCTTTTTCTTCCGCGATACGAGATCGACCTCGTACACGCCCCCTGCGAGATCACTGACATATGCCTTCCTCTCCTCCCTATCGACTGCTAATCCGATCGCTTCATGGAGCCTTGTCGCCAGTATCTCCACCGCGCCAACCGCATCGCCCCCAACAAAGGCGCGGTTCAGCGAATTGCCTCTCGGTGGATCGCCGCGGTCCGTCCAGTACAGGACGTGGTTCTCTTCATCAATCTCGAGATCAATCGGCTCAGGGAGACGATCAAACAACAGCTCTTTCGACGCTTCAGCATCGTCGATCCGCGCGCGGAATATCCTGCCCTCAAACCCCTTCGACACTCCCTTCTGACTCCAATACACCTCCTTCCCTGCAACATCAACAGCAACGCCCACACACCAATTCCGCTTGTCTTCGCCCTCGCCTTTCGCAGCATCACCCGTGTCGACTAGAACCTCCGGCTGTGCAGGCACCCTGTCAACGCAGGCGCGCATTACTTTCATACCCTCCCTGTCGCACCAGTAGATCCATTTACGCCCTGCGTCCTCGACGAATGTGATTTGCTTCGGTGTCCACACGCCAACGCTTCCCTGCTTGATGACGACTTGGCAATCCGAGCCGTCGAGGTTGGCGCGCATGATGCTGCCGCTGTTCGTGCTGAGCGAGCTGCCCATCTGCGTCACGTACATGTGGCCAGCCGCATGGTCGATTGTGATCCCGTCCGGCAGTGTGGAGATGTTGGAGATGACATCGTGAGCGTCGGTGCCGGATGTCGTGGTCGAGATGATGCGGCCACCGACGAAGCTGGGGGTGGACAGGGCGCAGTCGAGGATGAAGAGACGTTTGGATGCAGGCGAGGGCCGTTGTTGGATGGATGGCATTTCGAGGTAAGTCACTGTCTAGTCACTAATCTGGGAAAGATTGTGTGCACGCATCGTGCTGGGCGCTGAGTATATGTCACATTTGCGCTGTCTACAGTTGCTGGGACGCGTCAATCGGGTTTCGCTCGGACCTGGTCCATGGTTTCAAGTTTTTCCTCTATAAGGCCATCTTCACCGGCGAGCAGTTGTGTCGGCCAGACATAGGGCTGCTACGTGCGAGGTTGTGTTAAGCTCGGCCGAGTTGCTGGTGGCGTCATCAGATGGCGCTAAGAAGAGCCGCAACGACCCTGCAGCACATGGCTGTCCCTGCAGACAGCAGGAAAAGTGCCGATTGGTCGACATAGTCCACGCGCTGAACAACAGCCTCTATGTTGTCAAATACGCTTCATCACGAGCATTGCTGTTTTTGATGTGGACTGGTTACATTGATGGAATCTACTCCTATGGCTAGCCCATCCTCGCCTCTGCATACCCGTCCCACTCCTTCCTCAGATTCAGTAAGCGCACCAACTCGCCATCCCTCTGAGAGACCAGGTCGTCGAACTTCCTCCCTCTGACGGCCTCCATGGTGCTCTCCACCCACTTCTTCTTCAGCGCATTGTCGACCACCGGATCTTCGCGGGCCCACCACGTCGTCACGGGCTCAAGCAGATGATCTGCCATGTGCTGCGCACCCTGCTCGCCACCAGCGAGATGGAAGAGCATGTTTGGGCCCATGATGCCCCATCTCAGCCCTGGTCCGTACGCCATGGCATCTTCAATGTTTGCGATGCTGCATGTGTCGTTTTGCAACATGAACAGCATTTCGCGCATCAGCGCTGCCTGCAGCCGGTTTGCAATGTGGCCTACGACCTCCTTCTTTACATGCACTGCCTTCTTCCCCATGGCGTTGTAAAGATCCATCGTCCTGTCGATGGTGTCTTTCGATGTCTGCTGTCCGCCGACGACTTCGACGAGGGGGATCAGATGTGGGGGATTAAATGGATGGCCGACAATGACCCTCTCAGGAATTGAGGAAGCTGACATGCCGCTTTGAATTGAGCTGCATGTGAGTCCACTGGAGGACGTTGCGAGGATCACATCAGGTCTGACCAGGCCGGCCATCTCCTCGAACATCTTCTGCTTGAGCTCCAGCCTTTCGGGCCCATTCTCCTGCACGAAGTCTGCATGCTGCAGCGCTTCCTTCAAGTCGGTCGTGAAGATGATTCTCTCGGCGGAGGCGAAAGGATTATTTTGCAGACCCAGCGACTTGAGTACAGGAAGAGCGTTGGCAACAAGCTTTCGCAAGCTTGTCTCAGCCGCGGCGTTAATGTCGAATGCTGTGACGGTCAAGCCTTGGGCGAGAAACAGCGCTGCCCACGATGCGCCGATTGAGCCGCAGCCGATGATGGAAATGTGTTGGATGGGGGAAGAAGTAGAATGAGGCATTGTGTGGATTTACGTGGAAGTGATGCTGGGGAAAGATTAGAAGACAGCATATAACAACACCACATCTTGCCAGCAATCTACTCGGCCGCGCGACACCTCGCACGATACCAGCATCTCCATACAACTCAACGGTGATAGCTCGGACAATACATCATCATGCCGATCCGATCACCACCCACCGGTTCGGGCCGAGTGGAAGACTTCGACTCTGCAACAGCAATTTCAAACAAATGTCGCAAGTCAGAGTGTGCACATAGATGCGACAACACAGACAAGGCAGGTAATTCGAGGTCATCGGTAAGCATCGGCGAGCGTATCCACAGTGTAATGCGGAACGCCGCCGCGCCATGTAGGGCTGCGTGGACGCTCCACATCACTCGATCTTGACCGACATTACAGACGTCGTACGAACGCAACGTAGTTTGCGCGTCCGAGAAACGCCTGTTTCCTTCATGTGGTCATGGCGATTGCAAGGGTAGTGGATAGGGTAATGAGTGTCGAGGGAGTCGGAATATAAGTCTGTTTATTCGGCCTTTGCAGCAACTCATCCTAAATTATCGGAGCTGAACTAATCTTATCACGCCATCGTAGTGCTATTATGGACTCACAAGACCGCCTTATGGATGTCTATGGTGCAGGCACGTACACAGACAAAACATTTGTCCCGGTGCCCGAGGACACTGCCCGCATCTTTCGACTCCTTGTATCCCAAACACCAGGATTCACACAGGATGAGGATGTGCTTTCAAGAGTCAAGTTTACGGGGGAGGAATATCCTGTTATTCCTGGACCCATCAAGGCAACCTCAGTAGCCGCGGCGTTGCATGCCATGTGCGGAGTCATCGCGGATGAGATCCTCACCCTGAGAGGATCGAAAGACGACAAGCGCCAGATCACAGTTAACACTACGCACGCCACGATATGGTTTGGTTGTGTAGCGACAGCATATCTAGACGGTGAAGATGTTCTCAGCATGGCAGCACAGAAGAAGCTGGGCGACGTCCTGCCAGATTGGGAACAAGGCTGGACAGACACACCGCTCAAGTACCGTGCAACTGCACTGTACCCTACGAAGAACCTGGAGACTTGGTACTCTTTTCACGGCAGCATGAACGCCATACCAGTCCTCGAGAGTATTGGCATCGATCCCGACGCGCACGTGTCCTCCAACAAGGAGGCTGCGAAGCTGATTGCTGAGCACACGAAGATGTACAGCCCGGAAGAACTCGAGATGAACAACCTCCTCAACGGATTCTGCGGCTCCATCTGCTTCACGCCAGAGCAGTGGAACAAATCGACCATGGGCAAGTCACTCGCCGCGCACCCTCTAGTGAACGTCAAACAGCAGACCCACGCCGTGCCCACCCCACCCATTGCCTTCCCCCCGCTAAACCCCCTCGACCCTCGTCCCCTAGCAGGCGTCAAAGTCGTAGAACTCACACGCGTCATCGCTGGGCCTGAAATCGGGACAATCCTCGCCTCTTTCGGCGCAGACGTGATACGCCTCAACGCCCCATTCCTGCCGGACATCAACATTATGCAACTCACCCTCAACGCGGGGAAGCGTACCTCCACAGTCGATCTGCGGAATGCTTCGGACCGACAGCATCTACAAGCGCTACTCGCAGACGCCGACGTCTTCATCCAGGGCTTCCGGGCGGGCAAGATGAAAAAGTTCGGACTCGGCGTAGACCAACTCCTTGAAATGGCAGGCCAGCACGGCAAAGGCATCGTCTACGTGTCTGAGAACTGCTACGGTCCCGATGGGTACTACGCTGAGCGGCCGGGGTGGCAGCAAATCGCCGATGCAGCGGCCGGATCCGCATATGTGACTGGCCGCGCGCTCGAGGCCACGCAGGGCCTGCAGAAACACGAGACTGTACTGCCCAGCTTGCCCATCTCGGATATGTCGACGGGTGTGCTGGGTGCTGTGGGCGCGATGCTGGCACTGCGGGAGCGAGCAACGAAAGGTGGGAGCTGGGAAGTGCACGCCAGTCTTGTAGGCGTGAATGCATACGCACTTCGCAAAGACGTTGGTTTGTACCCTCTGCAGACGGTAAAGGAGTGCCAGGAGCGATTCCAATGGGGCGAGATGAGGGGGAGTCATCACGTGCTCGATCTGCTCGTGACGGTGTGGAAGGGGTGGAAACGCGTTCTTGGCGAGTATTTGGAGGAGCAGAGCGGGTGGTATCAGAGCTTCGAGGGTAGTGGTTTTGGCGGCAAGACGCTGAGCGTGCTGAAGCCTGTGCCGCAGATTGAGGGTGTTGAGGTGTCGAGATGGCTGGCTCCTAGCGTGCCCTACGGGGCGGAGAAGCTGGAGGATATGGCGTGGCTGGAATGAGTCATCGCTGGAGGGATTTAATATAATAATCGCTGGCTGTGCCTACAATGAAGAGCGGTGGTTAAGCCTCAATGCAGAGTAATTTTGAAAATGGACTTGTCAGAATTGACCCGGCGGACGCGCAAAAAGATACAGCTAGGGCCGCACTATTCGCTGGGTATGTCAAAGTCTTTAAATGTGTTCATGGCCGACCACAAAACCCCCATTCAAGATTTGTACCCCCGGGCTTGATTGCGAAGTTCATCCTTCGCCTGTGATGCTGTGTTCCTTTTGGCCCAAGTAAGTCGCCTTCTTCGTCTCCTTTCGTGCAGTTAATCGTTTCCGTCGAAGCTAACACGCCATCCGTATGCCGCTCGAACTGAGTTCCCGCGACTGCGAGTTCTTCGTAACTCAACCGAGTCTTGTGGCCTGAGAGAGCTGAAGAATTAACAGTCTGAAGACTTGCATGGTATAAGATCGGAAGGACAGTCTTAATTCTTGAGCTGGATAATCAGGTATAAAGTGTCTCCTATAACGTCACTTCCACGCTCACCTGAGCCCCCAAAAGCTGTCTCAAGCTAAACAGCCATACAGCCATGACTCTGTCCCTCGACAAATCTAGGCCTGCTCGAAGCAATACCAGCCCTTGAACTTCCTATCAGTGAATGCATAGTTCTGCCAACCCATCCAACCCACCCACTGCTCAGCATGGCCCTTGCCGGGATCACACGGCGCTCTAGAACACCTCAGTACACGCACGGCGAGTTGATACTCGGAACTTACTCGTAGAAGAAGCACGTGCATCCAGAGTCGACCTTAGCAGCAACCATGGTGCCCTCTTGGCCCTTCTTGTCGTGAAACTCGTACTTGAACGGCCGGCAGATCATGCGGTCGGCTGGCAGGCCTGCCCACACTTGGCTGTAGAACTCTTGTACGGTGCCGTCGTTGAACTTGTACTGGCCGCAGGAGAAGCGCGGTGCGCCTTGCTTGTCCGTGTCGGTGCCGGTGTCGGTGTGGATAGTTTCGGCATTAATGTCGTGGTTGTTGCGTACTACCTGGGCGTTCACATTGTTGACTGGCGAGGCTGTGATGAGAACGCTGGCAGCCAGCAGGATAAGTACAGGGATAAATCTCATTGTGAAACGCATTCCACAGGTTGATTGAGTGAGGGTATTGGGATAGTAGAACGAGGGGGGCAATTGCGATTCTTATAGGAAGCGGGCGGGACTGCAGTGGGTGAGAGCGCGCCTTCACTTGGTGCAAAATAACAAACGGAAGCGGTGACGCCATAGTAAGCGACATGTTTGATAGTTGGTGAAGCAAACAAGAGCTGTGATATCTTACGCACATGACAAACACACTCTGGCCCAAAGCTAGTTGTTTTCTGCGATATGTCAGAGTCGAATTTCTCTTCCTCCTTGACTTTGACCACTTCTGGAACCAATGCTGCGTGAACGGGCTGGACAGCGTTTTATGTGCTCTCGAAAAGTGTTTCTGAAATTTCCAGCCATACCGTAGCTAAGATCGAGTATTGGTGTATTGGGTCTTTTTGGATCAAGCAATAATCCGATTTCCGTCGTGGATAATTGTTGGCAGCACAGCGTCTGGGCCCTCTACATAGAGAACGAAACGGTTGGCCCAGTCCTGTGGATCTTCAGAAAGCGCCCATCGTTCAGAAGATATCGGGTTGCACTCACTTGAGCCCACTTGGGGTCGGTAGTACACTGATACCACTGCGATGCCGAATTTTTAAGGTCGCGATTGAGTCTCGGTCCAGCGCCTGCATAGGCCCATGACTCAGGCTTGTCGAGCCTGCAGCCCTCCTCGCGGAAGGTGAGACACATACATCCTGCAGCGATGTTCATGTAATCGGCTATCCTACCAATACCACGGCATTCCTGATCGCCGAGCGTGGTGTGACCAATGCCCATGTCATCGACCAGAAGGCCGCACCCGGGCACTGGATTAATCACTGGGTCAGTAACCGACGAGGAAGACGGGCAGTCTTGGGAATGATCGGTTCCATTTCCGGGGCGGCCATGAGCTTGGGCAGCAAAGAGGCCGGACAACAGGAAGTTAAAAGTAGTGTAGGCGAGCATGATTGTGATGATGTGGACTTCCAGTATTGTATCGTGTGGTCGTGAGTTTAACATGGGCGTGAGAGCTACGACTAATATTTTGTTGGGGCGGTATGCACTGTATCTGCCTTCGTGAGCAACTTGAGTGTATGTTTTTGGCAGTCCCTGCAACGGGGCCCCTTGATTGAGGAATGAGGCTGAAACTACCTTTGTTCGTTTATGGTACATGCATGCACTGAGCCTCGAAACAATCAGATCTTAGATTGTGCAGCGGCGTGGATTCGATGATCCTAATACTAATCCTTACTTTCTGCCAATTGGAATAATCCCGGTGTTGATGCTCTGAAGGTCCGGAGTAGGGCCACAGAGGTAGTCAGAGAACTGACAAAGCAGTCTCACGTCCAGTATGAGGCATGCAAGTTCACACTCTATGCTTGTTATGGTGAAAATCCTGCGCAGCGTTCATTTGTTGAGCTGAAAATCCGGCGACGAGATGTGTAATCCGGCGGAAGTGAATGTAGCTTTGAAAGTGTCCGTTTGTAACCCCATTGTTCTTGTAGATGTAGACTGCAAACCATCATATTCTCTGCTCCAACAACATCCTCTACACTTTCAAGCACCTCCACAAATAAATTTCTACCGCCAAAGATGAAGGTTTACGCGCTTGTGGCGGCCTTTCTCCTGGCGCTGGCCAGCGCTCGAGCCGTCCAACCTTGGGCTAGCGACTACAATGTCACAAGTGCAGCTGACGAGCGCCCGCTGTACCTACCCTACCCTTTCGCCACTGAAGACTTCTACACCACTTGCAAATGCAAGGGTGAGAACTTCTGGAAGGCCATGCATTCATCAAATGCGGATGCCGGCAAGCTCTTCAAACCTGTTCGCGACTCTTCTGAGAGTACTTTCACCGACACTGGTAAAAGGACATCTCTTTACAGAGGTATGTATATAAGCTGATGCCTCGTTGTAGCATCCTTCACTACGTGGGCGTGGAAGGATTCAACATTCCCTGCGAGCAGCTACCAGTTCGACAAAGCGTGGGGGTTTGACCACGTTCTGCGCTCCATCGGTGTATCGGACAAGGCCACGAAGAACGGAGGTAGCATTCAAGTTGTCAAAATCACTCACGGCGACGGCGATGCTAACGCCGGCGGCTATGGTCCAACTCCATACAATAGTCAGCCACAGTACACAGTTGGCGGCCAGAACTACCGCGTGACAGGCAGCGAGTACACGTTTGGTTTCGATCCTAGCGGAGGTATATCTCCACTGATCTAGCCGTGTGATGCAGCTAAATAGTTGAACAGTACTTCTTGCCATGGACCGCAAGTCACCTCAGTATGCGGGCAGTCAGCAAAGCCCCAAAGTCCAGGGAGATGGCCTGCCAGATCTCCAGTCTTTCTCTGATATAGCTTGGCTGAAATGGAAGACGGTCACCGGCAACGCGCCCTCTTCCATGCGCTATTTCGCGTCGATCTCCATAACGAACCTCGAGACCAGGGGCGTCATCTCTAAGGTGCTCGACAAGGCCTCATACAGGGAAGTTCCAGCCTGGCCTGGATATGACGTGGCCGCCAACAAAGAAGAAGGGGCAGCTCTGCTGGGTAAGTCAAGATCTGGCGTCCCCTAGAGAGGGAGATGTGCGTCTTTGAACAACCATGAGGACTTGAATACGTCCAGCCTCCAATCATGATGTTCAAGTCATTGCAGATGTAAAACTGACTGCCAATAGGGACACCCAACGCCCTCGCGTTCAGCTATTTTCTTGTACAGCACAAGTCTTCACTCGGCAATCTCAAGGTCTCAAAGATTACCCTGTTCAAGAACAACATGAAATTCGCGGATCCATGTATGCTTTTCCATGTAGAGAAGGTCGCGGATCAAGACATGGCGAGCGTGTTGCGCGCCCGTTTGTAACCAGAAGCATGACGGATTAGAATGCGAGGTTTAGTTTCGATGATCCTAGAGGTAGTCATCATATAGAACGGCACCGTGGGCGTCTCAAAATTCATACAATGCCACGTCATGACCATAAACACGGAGGTGCATCATAATGGTAGAGTGCAGATAAAATCACCCATCCTTCTTTCTAGGTCCTGCTTATCCATGAGACTATGGTAAAAAAGATCACTGCTCGCCTGATATGCGGATAACAGACGGCAACCTCGATCATCGCGAATGTATGCCGACTACTTTAGCATTCTGAGGACGATATGCTTTCCTCTGCCGCAAGATACAAACAAGCAAGTAGTTGGCTGTGACAGACAGTGCGCAAATATTGACTCAGACGTGTCATTGCAATTGCATAACGCCGTCCGCAGCATAGCTTCCTGTAGCGGTCGCACAAGACTGCAGCCACGGCAGTAGACTGGGACACCGCTTTACATGGCAAACGGAGGAGGTTCGGAGTCGTTCGTTGCGTCGTTGCAGGACATACTTGAAATGTGGTAAGTACCCGCTCGAAAACCAGAAGGCAGGTTCTAGTAGCTGTTATTGCAAAGGTGTAATACGCATGTAATCAGAATACGGGTATTGATGAGGTGTATGATCGCGATATATTATGTAATTGATGATGAAGAGTGAAGACGACGGATCCAGGACGCATTGACCACATGTTTGGGCAAGTTCGAGAACGCGACGCGTAACTCGACCACAGCGCATCAATGGTCAACCGCGTAACATGAGCAGAGCCAGCGTCGAGCAGGCACTGACTGGGCTGGTGCCCACGCTCAACGGGCCACTGCCCCCAGAGCTGATGGACATTGCGCTGTCTCTCCTAGCACGCTCACGCAGCGTTGCGCATTCGCTGAAGCCAGACGAGGAGATAGCGCGTCCGTACGCATGTGCGCAGCTGGCGTGCGAGAGGTGATATCTGGTCCAATGCCAATAAACGAGCCCCAGTGACTGACAAGTTTCCGTAGACTCAAGAAGCGCCTGAATTTGCCTTCGATAACATCTCGCCCGCCTTGTCCACCCCGGGTATACAAGAAGCTGTACAACTACCTCGCCAGCGCCTTGCCGGACTCGTCGACCCCCCACGAGCCACAAACGCCGCGAAAGACGACAACCTCCGCGCCGGCCTCTGCGAGGACTACGCCGAAAACGCCCATCAGCGCCAGGAGGACACCGCAGACAGCCCGGAAAACCGACAGCAGCGCAGCAGAGCCGCCAGCATGGATCATGCCCTGCATTCGTGTGCTCGCGAAGAAATTCTCGTATCCACTTGCTGGTCCCCACGTCTACACCGGCGTGGAGTCCATTCTACCACTTCTAGCGCGCATGTCCGCCGCGGCTGGGGAGACGCCCAGCAAGCGGGCACGGCGAACTGCGAGCGTACCGCAAGCTCCTGCGGCAGCCATCGGGGAGACGAAGCTTTGTGCGTTGGTTATTGTAGTGTTCCTCTACGTTTTGGCGAGGATGATGAATCAGGACGTCACACCTGAGCAGTACGACGAGCGCCGGAATCTGGCTATTCGCACACTTCTCGAGCTGCCCGCTGCAGGAAATGTCGCGCACGATAAGCTCTCGCCAGAGACAGAAGAGCTGATGACCGTGACACAGCAGGAAGGGTGGCTGCAGATGGAGTGGTTCTTGAATGTTTCTCCTGTCGGAGACACTGACGAGATGGAGGGCATCGAAATGGCGGACGAGAACCCACTGCGGTCGACAAGAAGCACAGCCCTCGGCCTCCGAAGTGGTGGCAGCGATTACATCGGTCTTGGCACTATGCTACAAGATGCCACGGACTACTTGGGCGAGCGTCAGAGACAGGATTACAAGATATGGAAGGCGCAGATTATGGCTCGTTTTGAAGAGGTCGAGACGGGCGCATGAAAGGCCATTCAGTCTTTCCGAAGCCAAGTGCAGGGGAGAATCAGAAATGACATTAACTACGGGTCTGGACTACGCCTTAGCTGTCGTAGGCTGCTTGAAGTACTTGCTAGGAACAAAGGGCATCTTGGTCACCACCGCCTTCCTCTTCTTGCCGCGCACAACGACCTGGACTTCGGTCCCGGCCTTGTGCAGACCGTCCTTGATATAGCCCATGGAGATGTTCTTCTTCAGCGTGGGCGAGGGGCAGCCAGAGGTAATGTTGCCGATCTTCTCGCCTGACTCGTCGACAATCTCAGCGCCTTCACGAGCAGGCGAACCCTCGATGATAAGGCCAACGCGGCGTCGCAAAACACCACCGCCCTCAGACTTCTTCTTCAGTTGTTGTAGGATCACAGAGTCCCCGTGGAAGCCACCCTTTGCACGACGGTCCTTACCAATAATCCAGGACAGCGCCGCTTCAACGGGCGTCGTCGTGTCGTCCAGATCATGGCCGTAGAGGCACATGCCAGCTTCGAGGCGGAGGGTGTCACGCGCACCAAGGCCGGCAAAGCGCAGTTCGTCCTTGGCGTTGTCGAGGAGGAACTGAGTAACCGCTTCAGTGGCAGAGGAGGGGATACTGATCTCGAAGCCATCCTCGCCAGTATACCCTGCACGGCTCACCAGGACTTCGACATTTGTGCCCTTGATGGTCGCTGGGGTGCACTGACCGAAATACAGCGACTTGAGGGTCAAGAGTGACTCATCGGCGAGGACACGGGAGAGAACTTCCGCAGCCAAAGGGCCCTGGAGAGCAACCAAGCCCTGTCCATCGAGGATGTTCCACTCGACCGCCTGGTCAGGGTTCTGCTTCTGCCATGAGTCCAGTTGTTCAGAGAGGTAGGCCTTGTCCTTCTCTCGACAGCCGGCGTTGGTGACGACGTAGAACCTGTCTGGCAGGCGGGTGATGACGGTGTCGTCGACGATGCCTCCAGTGTCGGGGTGCAGCAGGGTGGAGAGGGTGGATTGGTTTGGGGGGAGGGTGGAGAGAGAGGAAGGAGTGATGGTCTCGAGGAAGGCCACGGCGCCAGGGCCGGAGAAGTGGTGCTGTACCCTGGGCATGGGGTCAGAGGGATAGCTGGTGGAAATGTCATACTCGTGCTCTTACATGTGTCCCACGTCGAACAGACTGGCCTTCTCACGCGTCCAGTGGTGCGACTCGACAATGCTCAGGTCGCTGTACTGCACCGGCATCTCGTAGCCGCCAAAGGGCACGAACTTGGCACCATACTTGCTGTGGAGCTCGTACAGGCCCGTCCTCGCTGGCTTCTCTCCGGACGCTGCAGACGAGGCATAGCGGACGGAGTGCTGCAGCGGGCGTGTCTCGAGCTGGCGGAGACGTGACGCCGGGCCAGCTGCGGTTCGCGTGGTGTACTGGAGCTTCTGGGCGGTTTCAAGCCTCAAAACGGGGGTGCCCAAGGCATTGACGGCCGGGCGCAGCTTTGCAACAACTCTCTTCGAGGCCATTTTCGTGGGGTGGAGGAGGAATGCCTCCCAGAGCTTCTCCGACGGCCATTCTTGACTGCGGCAATCCACGGGCGCTGCGATACCGATACGGAGCGCGGACAGGCCAACAGCGGCCGGTGGGGCCAGTGACGCCGCGCGCTAGTCCAAGCTCGCCCGCCCACCAAGCAAGCTGGGTGCTGCAACTCCATACGGCAAGAGGTCCCAGATCGCACCGCCATACCGCCTGTCACCACACCGCGCGCTGCCACCCACGACGCGTCCGGCCCCCACCATGTCGAAGGGCACAAAGTACCTGCTGGTGTCGCTGCCGACGTCCATCTCGCCCAGCAACCAGGCCGACGAGGCGCTGACGGCCCTGCGCTCGACCGTCACCAATGACGTTGGCTCCACCCACCCGTTCACGATCCCCGAATTCAAGATTGGCACCCTCGACGCCCTGGTGCAGCAGGCCGACGACCTTGCCAAGCTCGAGAATGCCTGCCACGGCGTCGTCGCCAAGGTCGGCGACAGCCTGCGCGCCATCCTGGACGGGGACGAGGACAAGGTGCAGCAGCAGAAGACGATCAACGACAAGCCCGTCGAGCAGTACCTGCGCACATTCCAGTGGAACCGCGTCAAGTACCGCGCCGACAAGCCCATCGCCGACCTGATCGACCTGCTGCAGAGGGAGATACAGGGCATCGACAACGACGTCAAGGCCAAGTTCAGCCAGTACAACCAGACCAAGTCCGCCCTGGCCGCCGCAGAACGCAAGAAGACCGGCAACCTCTCCACCAAGTCGCTCGTCTCGGTCGTCAACCCCAATGCCCTGATCCGCGACTCGGAATACCTCGACACCCACCTCATCGCCGTGCCCAACGTGGTCGTCAAGGAATTCTACAAGTCGTACGAAGAGCTGACCCCCATGGTCGTCCCCCGCTCTGCCAACCAGCTGGCCAAGGACGACGAGTTCACATTGTTTGCCGTCACAACGTTCAAGAAGTACTCGACCGAGTTCGTGCACAAGTGCAGAGAGAAGCGGTGGACGCCTAGAGACTACAAGTACAAGGAGGGCGGCAAGGAAGAGGAGGCGAAGGAGGCAGACCAGCTCACCCGCGATGCGCAGAAGCAGTGGGGTGAGGCGTTGAGACTGGGGAGGACAGGGTACAGCGAGAGCGCCATGATCTGGATCCACGTGCTTGCGTTGCGCGTCTTTGTCGAGACAGTGCTGCGATACGGTCTGCCGCTGGATTTTGTCTGCGGTCTGATTCAGGTATGTACACAGCCACGCACACCTCCCGAACACGATGCTAATCCGTTCAGACCGACGCCAAGTCTGCAAAGAAGGCAAAGTCGAATCTCGACGCAACCTACTCGTACCTAGGTGGCAACGCTTTCGGCCGCGACAACAAGGGCCGTGTCAAGAAGGATGACTCGGCCCTGACAGCTGAGATGCAGTCGTCCGGGCACGTTGGTGACCAAGAGTACACCGCATACGTATACTACGAGTTCGAGATTGTATAGAACGGAAGACTTGAAACAGCAGCATTACCAGTGCATGCATAGAACATGAGCGAGCAATGTCACACATTTTGAAAGGCGCCTTCAAATTTTTAATTGTGTTATGCCTGAATGTCTTGTTGATATACACACCTGCAGGATGGCATGTGAAGCTGTGGCGATAAGATAAGAACCTTAGCGGGAGCGCTAGACTTCCGCTCCGCAAAAAGTTCCTCTCCCAGCTCTCGCAGCCACAAACACGCTCACCAGCAAAACGCCACGATGCCGTCCACACACAACGCTGAAAAGCCGTGGGATACTGACGATATTGACAAGTGGAAGGTGCGCGCAACACAACACGAGGCGTCTCAGGTATCCATGTTCGCTGACTTTGTCCCCAGATTGAGCCCTTCAAGCCCGAAGACAACACCGCCGGGCCCTTCACCGAGGAGTCGAGTTTCTCCACGCTGTTCCCCAAGTACCGCGAACAGTACCTCAAGGGCTCCTGGAAGTTTATCGAGTCGGCGCTAAAGAAACATGGCATTACTGCTACCCTCAACTTGGTCGAGGGCTCCATGACGGTTGCGACAACACGAAAGACGTACGATCCGGCCGCGATTTTGAGTGCGCGCGATCTCATCAAGCTGCTCGCACGTAGCGTTCCTGCTCCGCAGGCAGTCAAGATCCTCGAAGACGACGTGGCCATGGACATTATCAAGATCAGGAATCTGGTCGGCAACAAGGACCGCTTTGTGAAGAGGCGGCAGCGCATTCTGGGTCCCAACGGCTCTACACTCAAGGCGCTCGAGCTGCTCACAGAGTGCTATCTGCTCGTGCAAGGAAACACAGTTGCGGCCATGGGCCCCTACAAAGGCCTGAAGACAATACGGCGCATCATCGAGGACACAATGCACAACATCCACCCCATCTACGCCATCAAGGAGCTCATGATCAAGAAAGAGCTCGCCAAAGACCCCGAACTCGTCAACGAGAGCTGGGACCGCTTCCTGCCCAACTTCAAGAAGCGCTCACTCAGCAAGCGCAGAGTACCACACAAGGTCACCGACAAGACCAAGAAGACATACACCCCGTTCCCACCCGCGCAGGAGAAGAGCAAGGTCGATCTGCAGATCGAGAGCGGAGAATACTTTTTGGGCAAACAGGCAAAGGAGCGCAAGGTGAAGGAGGACCGCGACGCGAAGATGAAGGAGAAGATGGAGGACAAGCGGAAAGAGAGACTAGCCGGGTACGTTGCGCCCGAAGAGGATGGCGAGGAGAAGAAGAAAAAGCGGAAGCGCGAAGAAGGAGAGGAGAAAAAGGAGAAGAAAGAGAAGAAGAAGAGAAGCTCAAAGGGAGAGGCAGAGGAAGAATAGTAGCGGATCACGCCACTTCAGCTCCAATCATGGCGGTGACAACAGTCAACGATCCGCAGCTGCCAGGTAGTATCTGTCAAATGTCAAGGCGTCCTAGCCTCGGAACAACTTGCAGCCCGGTCAGCAATTGTACGACTCCCCAACGAGAAGAGTTAGCATTTATCGGTGTTCAGGATAGTTACAAGGTTCAATACCCATTGCATTTACTCATTGGCCGTAACGCAGCCATTGGTTATCGAGTGTTATGTAGTCGCCAGGTTGGCGCGCTAGCTTGGCTAATACGGTCAAGACGATTCGCGTTTCGGACGGCTCTTGCTCCGGTACCCCAGACGTTCATCATTTCCGATGTCGACAATGCTTATCTGAACGTCGGTTTTCCCCTGCAGGACCCTGCATCCCATCTCTTGTCAACCGTCATGTTTTCAGCCTCGCTCCTTTCCATTCTGGCTGCGCTTTCACACATATTTCATTTCACATGTGCATACACCATCTTGGACAACCAATGCTGGCCCGAAACCATCTTGCGGACTTCCACGCTTCAGTCACATAGAAATTCTACGCCTGTCAGGACCATCGAAGTTGTGCACTCTGTCGCTACTAGTTCCACGCCTTCCATATCATTTCACCTTCCCTGGCCCTGGTCCTACCCACCGTTGTGTACCCCTCCTCTTCCTAGCATACAACCGAGTCTGTGCACCTACACCAGCACAACGTTTGCATCTGGACGCGGCATTTCAATCGTCACTACCCCAGAAATAGCCGCCCGCATCGCTTCCCTTCCAGCCTTTACAAATCCTTCGTTGCTCAAGGCCGACAAAACGAACGAACCCAGCGGTTCATGGATTACATCCAGCGTCCCCAACAAGGGTATTGGAACCCTCGCCCTGCACGACCTAGTACCACACGCGCAGATCTTGCGCTATACACCCGCATTCCTAGCCTACCTCGAGGCCGAGCTGAGCACCCTGCACCGTGAATCCCTCTGGCACACAGCAATCAGCCGACTACCCAGCCCAACGCGTCTTTCTTTCCTGAACCTAACGTACATCTACGGCGACCCACGCGTACGTGTCCAAGACATCACAAAGGCAAATACATTCCAGCTCTCCGTCGCCGGCACAAATCACCTCGCCATCTTCCCCGAAACAAGCCGCCTCAACCACGACTGCGCGCCCAACGCCCAGTACGTCCTGGACCCGGAATTGCTAACCCACACCGTCCGTGTTACGCGGCACATCCCCGCAGGCGAGGAGATCACCATCGCGTACACGAGTCCCCTTGAGAAGACATCGGTGAGGCAAGCGCGGGTAACCGAGGGCTTCCATTTCGCATGTGCATGTGCGCGGTGCGAGGACGCGGCGCGGTCCGACGCGGCGCTCGACGCAATGCACGAGATGCAGACGCAGCTCAATGACTGGAGCGGTGGATCGCGCGCGACGCCGGCCATGGCTGAGGAGCTGGTGCAGATGTATGTTCAAGAGGGGCTGGAGGGGTTTTTAGACATCCCGTTTGGGTTTGCAGCGTTGGCGTGTAATGCCGTGGGGAGGGTGGGTGAGGCCAGGGTGTGGGCTGCGAAGGCGAGGAGCGCGGTGCTGGCCAAGGATGGAGAGGGTGCCGATGCGCTTAGGCTCTGGGACGGCCTTTTGGCGGATGCTGAGGCGCATTGGAGTTATAGACGGCGGCTTGGTGGGTCGTAACTTGGATATCGTCGTGTGGCGTGGTTTCCTAGACAATGAGCCTGAAGATTGCACTATTCACATCGTCTGTGTATATGACGACCACAATATCGACTTCTCCATAGATACAGCCGCAACGGACATGGATGTCTAGAGCAGAACGAGGTCAAGACCGCACTCGTGGCAAGCTAAGGAGTTCCACGTACCATCTGATTTCCAGCTTTAATCCCTCAAGCTTCCACCCCCACACGCAGAGTGGGTTACCTGAGCCTTGTAGAAGACGTCAAGTAACTCCCCGAAGCACCATCTTCCCGTCAAGAAGCGCCTTCGAAGATGTCCCATGGGTCGCGAGAGCTCAGGTTGTCCCTATACAATTCCATCGAGTCGCGCGGGAACGAAGGATACGCCGAAGTCTCGAAGATAGATTTCCTAATGACCACGATTTCCCTCTCCTGGCTGCGATCCCAATACGTACTACCCGCGTCCAACAACTGCGTGACACACGCCGATTGGGCCTGGGATCTGACGCTGGCTTCCTCCGCGGTTGTTAGTTTGATCCTCGCGGTTTCAATCAGCATCTCGACGACCACAGGGCGATTGGCTGTGACTGCCAGCCAGAGCGGTCTGCGTCGCAGATGGTCGTGGTTGAGATTGAAGAAAGCGGGATTAGGGCGGTTTTCGAAGAGCAGCCGCGCCATACCGTCGAGTCCGTTCTTGATCGCATCCGTGAACATGGTCCCGGTCATGTTCGACGCGGGAAGGAGCGCACGCGCAACGCTGAGACTGTTCTGCGCTACGGCATGGGAGAGCGCTGTATCGATGCGCGGAGCAGGCTGAGGTTGTAGGGCCAGTTTGAAATCATACCCGATGTAGCCACTCGTGACCAGCAGCGGGATGCACGTAGCATCATCCTCGAGCAATGCAGTACGTACTACGTCGTCTAGTCGCTCGCTTCGAACCACGCGGCCATCCCGTTTCAAGATGAATAACAACTTGAACATGGCCATGTTTCCGGATTGGGCAAGCGCAGAGAGCGGGTTGAAGCCTTCCACGTGCTCCTCGACAGTGATGATGTTCCGTGAAATCAGACCGGGAAGCAGCTTGAGAACCAGTGGCGAGGGTTTGAGGACTTGCGTCAAGTGCAGCACACAGTGCTTTCGAGCATAAGCGTGAAAATGGAATTCGTGGTCCAGAGTGCGTCGGTGAGATTGTAAGGCCTCCGCAAGCGTCTTTCTCACATCGAGGGTAGGGTTCTTTCCAGCTTTGAGGAATCTCAATGCGAGCATTTGCGTAGCTTTTGATGTGGTACCGAGGGTGGAAGCAAAGATGCGGGAAGGTGCGGATTCGACGTTCATCTCTGGAACGCAGTTCCGTGAAAGCTCGCCTTGGAAAGCAGCATAGCTCAAATATGTGACAATTTGATCGGCTATGACGTTGTGCGCTTTTGAAATTGTGAACTCACTCCCATCTGACACTGTGTAGGCTTCTAGAAGGTATTTCTCAACGCTCGGATGAACGAGACGCACAGTCAATTCCTCCTCGTCGATGACGATCAAACACCCGCAGCAGCTCAGAGTCGAGTGGATGTTACTCACGAGCTGGGATCTGTCCCAGTTCGCGTCGCCAGGCGTGATGCTGAGAGACTCCCTCAACTCGAACAGCGTCAGCGGACGCCACGCTGCCGTAGTAAGCGCAAAGATACGCTCCTGATATATGGGCAGGAAGACTTTCCCCGAATCACGCACCTTTCGCAAGATACTCTCGTAAAGTTCTGTGAGACCTCGAGGTAAGTTTCGAAGAGCTTCTTTGAGCTCGCGGTCGGTTTGCATCGCACACAACACTTTGATCTGAAGTGCAACCCACAGAAACATTCCTTGGGCACCTGAACTGAGCGCGTCTCGAAGATCGGGAAGAATCGAGGGGTCATCCACAGGCAGCAGGCCTTCTTGAAGACAACGTTCCAGCTCTGTGTCGATGAAGCCCTCGATATCTGCTGTGTTATCCGGAAGCGGAATCATCCCAACGTACCCAGGGGCACACACGACTGGACTCAATCCCGTACCTGGTTCATTTCGAGAAGACATACAGAGCAAAACGTGGTGCTGCGCCTGTATATCATGCACCCAGGAGACGACTTGTTCCGATTCCGAAGCCTTGCACAAGTCTAGCCCGTCGATCACAACATAAACTCGATGCGTGTCTGGAAGATGATTCCACAACATCTCGAGCAACTTTGCAGAGCCGGTCTCTGGTCCAATCAGCTCGCTCATGCTTTCCAGTCTTGACCATGGTTGGAGCAACTGTCGTGTGAGTGTCGCAATGATCGTCTGAGCCCGCAACCCTTCCGGTACATTGTGTTGGCAGAAGAAATACGCCACGTTGTCATCGCAGGTTTTGGTGTACACTACCAGATCCTCGACAATATTGGCCATCATGACGGATTTCCCGCATCCCAACTTGCCATGATAGGCTAAGATGTTCGATCCGTTGCTATCTCTCCAAGTTTGGTAGGCTGTAGTTTGTGAGAAGAGGCTAGTGTTGCCCTGTTTCCGCACCTGCTTCCATGCCGTCTCGTAGTCGTATTGAGAACATCGGTCTAGTATTCGCAGGTACGTGGTGAGGTGTCGTTCGTGAGAAAGAGACGCAAATTTCTTTCGGGACATGGTTCTGAATCTCGAGTTCTCCTGAGCTTCAAGCTCAATTTGGTTTACTAAGCGCAGATTGACTTCTTGTTTGATCAGACCCGACCATTGACGGAGGTCCGACTGAAACACTTTGAGCTCGGCGTCATTTAAAGAGACCGTAATCTTTCGCAATACTGAGCTTTGCGTGAACTTCATGATGTGGCAGCAGAGGTCCACCACTACAATAAAGTACTCGCAGAGATAAGCTTGTAGCTCTGGTGATCTGCGGTAGAGCAGTGCCAGAGCTTGATTTCGTGGTGCCGTACGTCCAATGTCCATAAAGATAGAAGACAAGTTTTCGAAATACGATGTGATGTTGATAGTCGCCTATAATGCCCTGTCAGTCAAAGTCTTGGGTACATGACTACGCAATGTTGAGAGCTGTTGAAAGTCAAATGCTACTTACCAGTATGGACATACGCACAAGTGACCAGACACTACATGCTAAGATATTTTGCGATCCGCCAATCACCACATCACCCAACGCAGCAAATTGCTGCACGCTTTGCAGGAAATTCGTGAACCGCGGTCCGTAGCACCGGGATTGAGACGTTAGAGATACCTCCCGGTTGAGCTCCGCTGTGAAACGCATAACATCGCTCGGCTCGGGGGCACGATGTAGTGCTGTCGAAGCACCGGCTTCAAGGCGAATCTTCTGTTCGCTGGATAGGGTCTGTTTGAATCGTGATACCGACTGGGCCAGTCGTATCTCGGGCTTCAGTCTCCCAGCTTGGCTGGCCTTAGCAACAATAACAGACATCACTTCGACGATCAAATGTGGAGTGGTATTGCCTCGGGCACCAGTCAACTTTGTGGGCGATCTGAGCAATCTAGCCTCGTCGCCTGGCACATGGTGTCCACTTCCGGAGGTCTTCCACGGTTCAAGCGGGTTAGAAGTTCGCGATAGCTTGTTGATAGGCCTCCTTTCACGTCGTTTCTGTGGACTTGATGCTGAAGACGATGTGAGTGGGTGACGAAAGGAAGCTACGGTTTGGGCGGAAAAGCAAGGCTTTTTAGCTGAGAGGAAAGAAGAAGAAATTTAAAGCGAGGCTGAGAATATGCACGAGAACGCCACGCTGACGGCTTAGATGCCTACAATCGACGGGGGAAAGGAGGCTGTGACAGAGCACGTGACGCACAGCTAGGAAGCGCAACCGCCCTACTAGGAATACAGCGTAGTAATGCTGCATTTTCTTCGACTCTCTGGGTTGTAGTATGTTGGCTTCAGGTTTGTAGGGCGTTGGGATTTTTGGTTCTGATGCGTGCAGACGCTTTCCAAGGTCACCTTGAAGAGGGTGTTGCGTTCGCGCTCAGAGTGGGGCAAAGCGCCCCAGGCGCCAACATAGTAAGCCACCTCACGGCATCCTCAGCAGAGGCAGCGACTGTACCACTATGCTTCTCTTTATTGAGCCCCCTTGGGTATTCTAATTCCTCTTCGATGATGTCCCTCTATGCTCTCTGCCGCTTATGGATAGCGGCTTCGAGGCCCGAACCCAAACTACAGCGTTTCTTGCGTAGGCTCAGTATTTTTGTACTATAAAAGCTAGCCTAGACAAGACGTACGTTAAGAACTCAATGAATTTTATGTGGGTCTCCCTGATACTCTCTACTCCTTATACTTCTGATCGTGGAAGCCAGCCAGCACCTCTACCTTGCCCTCCTTCCACCTCTTCTTGGTCTCCTCGGGATTGAGCTGCAGCATCTGCTTCGCCTTGACCCACTCCTCCATTGTGACAATCTTATCAAATCGCGGTCTCACTCCAGCCTTCTCCAGCACCGGACTATCCGTAATGGGCAGCAACTTCGTATCGTTATGTGGCCGCGCGAAGTACAACAGCCCCGTGCGACTGTACTGTCTCTGATCCTCTGGGGGCGCCACGACTCGGTGGACAGAGGACTTGAGCCATCCACCAGTAAGGTGGGAAATGGTGTCTGCCAGATTGACGGTGATGGTCCCGGGCTGCGCAGAGACCCATGTCCAGTTTCCGTCTTCGCCGAGGATCTGCAGGCCCGCGACGGGTTGGCGGAAGAGCAGCGTGACGGTTCCAAGGTCGGTGTGGCCTCCTGTGGCGCCATACTTCGCTTCTGCCCATTCGGCTTCCGTTCGGGGATGATAGATCATATATCGGAAGTGGTCTTCGCTCTTCTGAGTGTATGTGTGCTGTTTGACGAGATACTCTTCGTCTGGCAGCTGGAGTACGATGGCGAAGAGACGGAGAAGAGGAAGCACAACATTCGAGTGCAGCGCCCTCTGGAATACCTCGATCTCGGGAAGGTGCGCCTTGAGTAAGTCTGGATGATCGTACTTGCCCTTGAAGTCATCTGTGAATTTAGGAATGTTGTAGATCTCGACGTTGTCTTTTGCTTGAGCGACCACGGACCGGCCCGGACGCCGCCAACCATTGTAGTCGGCTTCCTTGTAGTTTATTTCGTATTTCTCCTTCTCTGATGTTGGGAGCTTGAAGAAGTGCTTTGCCAGTGTGAATTGTCTGTCGACTTGTTCTTGCGTAAGCCCAAAATTTTTCACATAGAACTGTTGGGCATTAGTATAGATTTCCTTGTGACCAGATGGCGGATGCACATACGAATCCTACGTGATGGACTGCATGTTCAAGTTGTTTCGACAGTCGCTCTTTTCCGCCCGGACGGTTGTAGTCTTCGAGATCAAGAGTGACGAGCTCGGCCCAAGGAAGCTCGGCCTTGGTCTCGGGAGGGTGAACGTACGGCTCCAAGTTGGCGAAGTCATATTGTGATAGATCTTTCTGCTCTGGAGCAAGAGCGGTGCGAGTCTCAGTTGTTATCGTTGCCATGGTGGAAGGGGTGAGTTTGTAGTTGATGTATCCAAGCGGTAGTCAAAGGACATTCAAGCAGTATTTAGAGGTTATGTATGCTGCGACGCTCTTCAAAACGGACTAATGTCTCCGCTTCGACTATCGATGTCGCCATCAGTTGTTGATCCGCTTTGCCTGCAGATATGCCTCCATACAACAAGCGGACGGCATTCTTAGTTGCAGACACCGCAAGACACCGTTAGACGCCGTTCATTTGGAGACAAGACGGCGGCTGCAGCACACAAGCATCTGTAATAAGCCCAATAAGCGCATTCGCTCAGGTCTATTAGCGGACAAGATGTTACAGGCCAATCCCGAGAAGAAGTGGGGTCGTTCGTTACCCCACACGTTGTTCGCGACTTCTGTTATCAGATGGCGCAATGTAATCCTCCCATGACGAATATCCTCGTTACGGGGGCTCTTTCAGCAACTCTCTTTGTGGCTGCGGTTAATGCGTATCGCTCAATGCGCTTCTAAGATGAGTGCAATTCTACACAAGTCGCATCAATTCTCATAACTGCCGACTATCTAGTGCATAATTCAGTATATGGCGGTTTCTATTAACAACAGGGTCCATGAGTTACACAATGGCTTCTGTATGCTGCATCTGTCGAATAGAAGCGGTCCTCCAAACGAAGCGACCATTGATGAAAACTTCACGCGAGCTCATAACGCAACTTGATCTTTTTTTATTATTATATATAAATGCACTTCCATGAATTCAGTGTCCGAGCTCGAGCTGGTATGCAGTTTAGATGTTTCCCACGTGGATTTGTTGAACGTTCGACATGGTCGACCAGGCTGAGAACGCAAACGCCGGTGACCATGGCGCGATCGCCGGTGTCGCCTGCGTATCATGTGAGTGGAGTATCGCGGTAGTATTCGAGCAAGACACGAATTGATATCACGACCTGCCACACGGTACGTTGCCGCTGATAGTCATTTCAAGGTCTGATGTCGCAATAGCTTAGTGGGATAATATATGAAGAACATGCCAAACCAAAATCATATATATGCCGGCCTGGAATGTTACGGTTCTGGCCCACAGATCTATCATCGCCAACAACATGATCTCCAAGGAACTGTCAGAATTTCAGGCTGAAAGCAAAGGCTCACACGAGTCGCCGTCCTCGCGAAGCACCAGCCCACCAGCCACGGAGGACCCTCGGCCATGGGAGAAACAAGGGATCATTGGCGCCTTACGTCGAGGACACCGAGCTTTCCAAAGATATGCCTGGGACGATCCCGACAAGCCGAAGCAGGAGAAGTGGTTCTTGTTCAAATTAGACTGCTTCCTTTTGACGTCTGCTTGCCTCGGCTACTTCAGCAAGAACCTCGATCAATCGAACATCAGTAATGCATACGTCTCCGGAGTAAGTGCACATGCTGTTCAAACGCGCCACAAGCTAAGCCTGTCTCAGATGAAAGAGTCGCTCGGTATGTATGGCAGCGAGCTGACATACGCAAGCAACGTGTTCACTGCTGGATATGTAGTCGGTCAGATTCCGGCTGTGATTCTCGCGACAAAAATACGTCCATCGATCCTGATCCCTAGCTTGGAGATTATGTGGTCTATCCTGACATTCTGCACCGCTTCGGTCACAAGCGTCTCGCAACTGTATGCTATCCGGTTTCTCGTCGGACTCTGTGAGAGTGCCTACTTTCCAGTGATGATAGTAAGTGCCGATTCCGTAAGATTCGGATGCGGTCCTAACGCAAAATAGTATCTAGTGTCGAGCTGGTACACTAAAGAAGAAAGAGGCAAGCGAGTCGCCTTGTTCTACTGCACTGCAGCGCTTGCCGGCATGTTTAGTGGTTATCTGCAGGCTGGCGCATACTCAGGCCTCGACGGCAGATACGGCAAGCAAGGATGGCAGGTAGGGCAATATCTCCTCATCCCGGGTTATCGACTGACTATATCAGTGGCTATTCATTGTGTGTGGCATTATATCGTTGCCAATTGCGTTTCTTGGCTATTTCTTCATCCCAGACTTCCCGGAGACAACGAAGGCCTTTTACATCACCGAAGAAGAGGCCGACAAACAACGAAAGCGACTTGTTGCCGAGGGCCAGAAACCGCTGGGCCATAATCCGTGGAATCGCACGAAGTTGCTCCGCATCGCGAAACAGTGGCAGTTCTGGGTTCTCCCCCTTGGTTACTTCTTCGTCCAGGCAAGTTTTCCGATTCACCAGCCAGGATTTGCACTCTGGTTGAAATCCAACGGTCATTCTGTGTATCAGAGGAATGTCTGGCCTACAGGTCAGGTTGCCATTGGGGTAGTCGTGCAGCTTGCTGCTGGCATGATATCAGATTCGCCGCTGCTAAAAGGACGTCGATGGCCAGTCATCATCGTCATGCAAGCGGGCACTCTGGTCGGCGTCAGCATCCTGGCTGCTTGGAACGTCTCGGATCGGGTCAAGTACTTTGCGTACTACATATCATACTTCTCAGCAGGCGTACCAGGGCCTTACTTTGCGTGGTACTCCGACCTCATACCACACGATCATGAGATGCGCGGCTTTGTGATCGCTGCTTCAAACATGTTCAGCTACATTAACGTCATATGGTACACGATCGCGGTCTGGAGAACGATCGATGCGCCAAAATTCCACGCTGGCTTCACAGCAGCCGCAATTTTTGGAGCTGCAATGATTTCCCTAACGGTCATCCTGCAGTTCCTCCAGAGAAGAGATGAACGGAAGAGAGCGGCAGAGAACAACGCTGCGGAGGATGTTGAGACATCTGGAGAGGCACCTAGCAGGGCAAGTTTAGCAGAGATAGCGGATGTACCTGTCAAGGATGACGTGACACCTCAGAAGTGAGGTCGTTGACGTTGGTGAAGTTGAATGATGACTGAGAACCACCTTCCAATCTCACGGTTGGCATTTTCACCCCACGTGCGTACATGCATTCTCGACGTGTCTTCCAAACCACCTGTATATCCCTCGAGATACACTATGCAGCATTGTAAATCGGTAGTAGATACAAACATGAAGTCTGCACGAACAGCATGCTAGATCGAGCAACATGGCCGTGTATCGTCATCAACGGACCAGTTGCGGAGTTAAGGAGGTAAAGAAACCGCTTCCATAATTCCGCCGTCACAACCGTGCAGGAACGGCGATTTTGCGCGTGAGGCTGCCGACATGTCTTGGGGAACTTTGCCTTCGGGCCCGAGATGAAAGGTGGGATTTTGCATAAAGTCAGGAAGTGCGTCGCGAGAAAGAGAAGGACCAGCAGCACCGATACACACGAGCCATTGTGATATCATCGCTTTACCCCACCATACACGACAAACTTCCACAATCCATCTTCTACAACTTTCAATCGCCATGCCTGAACTCGTAGGGAAACAAGTCGGCGAAGTAGGCTTCGGCCTCATGGGTACGTGTCCCAGGTGTCACATAGGAATATCAATGGCTGCAGACTGACACATCACAGGCCTAACATGGCGCCAAAGCCCACCACCAAAAGAGCAAAGCTTCGAGACTATGCGCACCGCGCTGTCCCTTGGCGCCAACAACTGGAACGGCGGCGAGCTGTACGGGCCGCCTGATGCCAACTCTCTACAACTCCTCAATGAGTACTTCACCAAGTACCCAGAGGACGCGGAGAAGGTTGTGCTTTCCATCAAGGGCGGCCTGCTACCAGGCCAGATGAAGCCTGATGGCAGCCAGAAGAATGTTCAGCGCAGTATTGACGAATGTTTGAAGTGGCTCGATGGCAAGAAGAGCCTTGATCTCTTTGAATGTATGTCTAGTGACGAGGTTGCATTGTTTGCAAAGCTCTAAGTAATGAATACAGGCGCACGAGTTGATCCAAATACGCCAATCGAGGACACGATTGGGTACATTGCAGAGTACGTCAAGGCTGGCAAGCTCGGCGGCATCAGTCTGTCCGAGGTGGGCGCAAACTCGATCCGCAAGGCAGCTGGCGTGCACAAGATCTCTGCCGTCGAGGTTGAGTTCTCGCTTTTCTGCACCGACATTCTTGACAATGGCGTGGCCAAAGCGTGCGCGGAGCTGAACATCCCAATCATTGCGTACTCGCCACTTGGACGCGGTTTCTTGGTGAGCACACTCTACTCACGCAATTGTAGCCTCGCTGACAGTATCATAGGCGGGCAAGTACAAGCAGCACAGTGATCTTGAACCTGACTCGATGCTGCGCCACATGCCGCGCTTCCAGCCAGACGTGTTCGACGAGAACATCAAGCTGGTGCACGCAGTCGAAGGCATCGCACAGAAGAAGGGCGTCACGCCTGCACAGATCGCATTGGGTTGGGTACTTTACCAGAGTGGCAAAGAGGGTATGCCCACCATCCTCCCCATTCCCGGGGCTACAACGTCGGCAAGAGTGCAGGAGAACATGAAGCCGGCGAAGCTCGACGAGTCGGATATGAAGGAACTCGGCAAGATTCTGGACAAGTTCCCCATCATCGGCGACAGGTACCACAAGGAGGCCATGGCGCTGTCCTGGGCCTGAGGACTCTTACATGTCTGGCTGAACAAGGTGGTTAGCAATGTTATGCGAGGGTGTAGGCGTTAATGTGAAAGCGCAGTCGCAGATCAGGAAATAGTAGTGTATAGAGTAATCCGCATTCGACCGGGCTGTGAGGCCTGGTCGTTGGAATTGCAGAACTCTTTGAAATCATCATTGTGAGGGCGAAAGGAATATTGCAGCTTACCTGGGGTGTTGTGTCGTGTGTTGTGTGGAGGTGGAGAGGAGGCACAAAAGCTGGCGAGTGCGGCCAGACGGGACATGGCCCGTGCTGAGGTACCGGCAGCTGCAGGGGAGCATCGCTCCGTGCATCGACCGCCGCTGCTCTCCACGACTCCACGACAGCGCGCTGCTTCTCGCCTCCCCGTGACTGACTGTGACTGTGCGCCAGCTGCCCGCCATGGACTCGCCCGCGTCCGACCTGTCCGACTATGCGTAAACGCCCAGCTTGCCCGGCCCGCCTGACACGATACTAACCGCCTCTCAGCTCCGACGACTTCCCCGACGAGGTCAAGGGCCGCCGCCGAGGGCTCAGCAACGAGCCCACGCCGGACAGACACGAGCGGCCCAGCAAGCGGCTGCGGCTGAACAAGCGCGCGCCGTCGTCGCCGCCCGCTGCGCACGCGAACGCGCCGCCGCTGGAGGAGCTGGGCGACGTCAGCGAAGACACGGACGGCAGCGTGCCCGCGTCGCCGAACCACCACCCGGGCATGTCGCAGGACGACGACTTCGGGCAGGACCAGGTGACGGCCTGCAAGTGGGAGGGCTGCGAGGCCGGCGACCTGGAGAACATGGACAACCTGGTCGAGCACCTGCACGACGACCACATCGGCACCCGCCAGAAGAAGTACAGCTGCGAGTGGTCCGACTGCACCCGCAAGGGCATCCCGCACGCGAGCGGCTACGCCCTGCGCGCCCACATGCGCAGCCACACGCGGGAGAAGCCCTTCTACTGCACGCTGCCGGGTACGCGACACCAGCCGCTACCTCCCACTGCCCCGAGCTAACCACGCCCAGAATGCGACCGCTCCTTCACCCGCTCCGACGCCCTCGCGAAGCACATGCGCACCGTCCACGAAACCGAAGCCCTGCGGCCCTCCGACCCCGTCCCGAAGCACCACTCCTCCAACCCCTCCAACAAGTTCCAGCGCATCAAGCTCGTCCTCTCCAACGAACCCAAGCGCGCCTCCGACTCCAAAGCCAGCACCCCCGCCTCGCCCTCGTCACTACACCCTCCCGCCGCCTCCGCCCTCCACCCGCCCCACGCCCCGGACGCAGACCACACCAACCACGCCCACAACAACATCACATACATCCAGGACCTCGCCTCCCCAGGCGCGCCCACCATGGTCCAGTTCCCGCCCGACATATCCTTCACGCCTGCCGAGCTGTCGCTCCCCGCCGACGCCCTCTTCCACTCGCTGCGACGAACGCTGCAGTTCGCGACTGAAGAAGGCGAGGCGCTGCGCCAGGAAGCCGATGCGCTCGAGAAGCAGCGCAAGGCCGAGTGGGAGGCCAAAGAAGTGCTCGTCGAGAACTACATGGAGTTCCAGATTGCAAACACGAAGAGGGCTCGACTGGAGCAGGGCCTGCCTGCTACCTTCGAGGGCCTGGATGCCGCCGAAAGCGATGTGGTGCCCAGCAGGAGGCTGGATATTGAGCCCAGGGACGGGAAGTTGCCGTGGTGGAGGGAAGAGGGGTGGGTCAAGAAGCTTGCCGACGCCCGACAGGGCGGGCAAGAGCCTGTAGGCCGCCTGAGCCATGATGTTGTACGGGCCGAGGAGCCTGTAGTGTGAGCACGCAACGTCTATCCAAATAAAGGGTATAAACACTGAAACCAGGAGTTTGGGCGCTTTCCCCCCATGCTGGACACAGTATGGAACACCGGTGCATGGACCGGAAAACAATAATGTAAAGATACCAATTCATTCAATAACCTTCCAGTAATGTACATGGTCACTTGGACCTCATGCTATACGCTTGCATTCCTTCCTTCGTGTCACTAAGCTCTCTTTGATGCCCAAGTGTGACTTAATGCCCAAGTGTAGTCTCTCATCGCTCCAAGACTGATATTCAATGCCTCATACATGCCCTATGCGCGGCACTCAAGCTTCGAAACGTGTTAGCGAGCCCTCTACCTGGCCTTCCTCTTGTCGGCCTCGCTGTTCTTGAAGGGAAACCCACTCGTCCTCTTGTCCGCACCTGTCTTCCTGCTGATCTTGCCGTTGCTGCTCGCAAACAGGATACACCACAGCGCAACAGCACCAAGGAACACCGAGCCGAAGCTGCCCAAACCGAACGAGAAAACGCCCGTCTCAGTCCACAGGCCGTAACAGTAGAAGGCGGTGGCGGCGTGGAACAGGGCGGTTATGGTGAGCGTGGGGAGAGCGTAGGGAGCTTTGGGGTCGGTGTTCTCCGTCGAAACGCCTGAGAGGGTTAGCTAGGTCGAGTGTGCACGGCTGGTGGAATGCGGACCTTCTGCAAGGCTACTCGAAAGCGGCACGGAGCCCGTCAGCAAAACGGTGAGAATGCCCAGCGTGAGGAGGGTGAAGCCGAGGGTACGGGAAAAGTAGACTTCGAGAGCTGCATGCGGGTCAATACTGAAGGCATATGAAGAGGTCCATGTGGGGATGCGTACTTGTGGCTTCGCGGACTTCTGGGGAGAGCAAGGCGACGATCATCGTGGGGCTGGCAATGAGAGGCGCAGCTTGGGTTGCTGTGACGCTATTAGTTTGTGACCCTGGAAAACTCGTTTCTTCAGCACTCACCCAACCAAGCGGCAGTGCCGTAGCTGTAGAAGTAGTAAACCTGCGTGAGGAATTAGCTCGCTGCCCCGAACAGTTACGTTATGAAGACACATACATCCATGTTGAGGTTGTGGAGGTTGTGGAGTTTGATAGAGAGTAATCGATGCTTCCGGGTTCAAAGGGGGATTCAAAGCAATTGGTGCGATTGAGGGGAAGCAAAGGTAGGAAGGTTGTCGTGGCTTTGAAGTGTGGAATGTGCCTGGCGGATTTGAGCAATGACCTACGTCATGGTGATCTGCCGCTCGATCCGGTATCCTACTAACCGAAAATGGAGCAGCGTAGCCGGCTGGCAATATGCCACACCCGTGGCTGTGTGACCTTGGAACTGCAGATGAGACATGAGGTAGATGTGACGAAAGGTAAGAACGACAGGACATCAACGTCTTTCTTACTTGATATGCTCGAGTGCGCGTAGCTATCTCTAATTTCCAACCTTGCAGTGGGCCCATACCCCAGATCAGCTGTGGTGATCATGGAGGAGTGGCTGCGCCTAAAATATGTTACAATCCCTGACTTCTAGCGACGTTTACCGATCCTTCTTGACATGTCCACCGGCGTCAAGGTCTCTCAACACAGCCTTTACAGGCCAGACAAAACCTTCTTCCACGCGGTCCGTTTGGCCTTCGACGATGGTGACGAGATACTCTGTCAGGGCCATGCCAATGTAAGCCCCGATACCGGTAAAAATATGCCACCAGCCATGCAGCTCGAAAAGAAAGCCCCATGGAAGTCCGACGTAGTGCTTGACTCTTGTGACATAGCTGCAGAGGTGGAAGTCGATGCTCCAGAGGAAGTAGCCAAAGAGGAAGCTCGCTTCCCTTCATTAGCCAGAACAAAGCTAAGGAGTAGTTATCAACTTACCGATACCAAACGAAGCCAACTGTCCCATGCGCTTCTTGTGCTCTTCGTTCTTCACCCTTTCGCGGATCAGCTTTCGTGTCTTTCTGACTACCATAATGACCATGACTGCGAAGACAATCTCGTGCACATAGATCTCATCGGCCACGACATGGTAGGTTGAGACAGGGATCAGCACTCCAAGGATGGCGAGGGTGTAGTTTCTCCGTTGAGCTGGCGTGGCTTCAAAGCAGAGCAGCTGATGGAGCAGTGCACCAACAGCGAGGAACATGGAAAGATCGTCACCTGGCGTCGGTCAGCAACATTCTTGAAACATCCGATACAGCGATCAAAAAGTAGATGAAAATGAATGCAGCTACATATCGCATTGCCAGGCCTGTTCGGGGCTGCACTCGAGGATTGAGGATTGGCTTACCCATCTGGCTGTAATACTTAAGCGTAGCATGGAACCACATCGAAAGCAGTCCAACGCCGATAAGACCCCAGTATGGAAAAGCTAGGGTAGACCAGAGGCCTCCGTCTTTGCGCGGCTGCACCCTGCGAAGACCATGAATACCGTAGATGACTGTGAAATATAAGCTGCGCTGCTTGTGCATTGTCCGGGGGACTTAGACAATACCATAGATAGAATTCGTGATTGTGTTGACGAATTCACCGATATACGGTGTAATGTTGTAATCCTGCACAAACTAAGCCAAAGGCACAAGATATGTCATCTTTGGATACCTACTTCTTCACAAAAGCTGCAAGTGGTTAGCGAGTTAGCTCATACATGGGCAATGTCTCGGCGCAGATGCAGGTACGCGCTGATCGCATACTTACTTGTGATTCGAATTGGGCGCGCCCCAGACACCTGTGCCGGGCGCTAGTGGGTAAGGCCATTGGAATTGCATATTGCCCTATCTTTGGCGGAGCGCAATTGTCTTGCTACAGAAGAATACTGGTGAGAGCCCTGAGCAGCTTTCTGTCGACGTTTTGTGACGCTCAACAAGCTTTGACCAGACCTCCACGTGGCCCGCTAGGGCTTGCGACTGCAGTTATTTACATGTGATATGGTTTGCAATCTCTAAGTGCTTTGATATAGCCTCCACTGTCTCATAATGTACGGTTTTGAACAACTCCAGAGCTGTTTTGAGGTCGAGGAATTCGAAAACTAGTTTGATCACAAGTACAGCAGAATTAGGCGGTGGAAGGAGCAAAAATACAATGTAAAAATTGGAGGATATATGACCAGTCTGTGGACCATAAGATAAACGTTTCGTTACGCCTGCACCATCATGCTGCCAACTCAATGTGTGAGGTTCTTAGACCGGCAAAAAAAAACAGCTGTGCTGAATGACGTTGACGCACCCGGCCCTTCGTGAAACGCAACCGCAAAAAAGGGGTCTTGCCGCGACTCGAACGCGGGGCCTCTCGCAAGTTTACTTAGGTGCCCTAAGCGAGAATCATACCACTAGACCACAAGACCTTACTGTTTTAAGATGAATGAATGATGAGAATATGACGTATATATCCTAAATTGATTATTCGCAGAAGAAGTGGTGGTGAAGTTCGACTGGAATATTGGACATCACTATCTAGGACATCGGAAGCTCCTCCGATAAATTGAAATGCAAAAATCGATCAACAGAGATTTTTTGTGGAATGCGAGAAGTCCGGCATAAGATACATTCACATTGTTGTGCATTTTTGTGGTGGAAACTGGGACTGGAAACCTGATGTGAACTCACGGCACCATGTGATTTGCTCGCAATCTTGTAGAGCAAAGAACTAATACAGGTGACGTTTAGCACCAATCAGTCAGAAATTTTAGTGAAAATCGAATTTCAAGATCCCCAAAACCTATCTATTTCAACCTAACATAGCAGCACCATCAACGGTCCAAAATGAATAAATGGAAGCTTGTTTAAAAGCCCATCCCATGAAAAGTAGTACAGTACCCTGGTAGTAGCTTTAGAGAGTCTTGGTGTAGTGTAAGTAGCGGTGAAAGTGGCCTTACTTTTGGGAGATCGTTACCTATCTTCACACCCTAATATCTCAACATCTATCTGCCAGAATAAAGTACTTAACAGTTTGTTTCAAAGCCCTAATGTAAAAGATCATTTGCAAAGCCTCGAAAGATATACCCAGATCGGCAGGCTTCTGGTAGTGTTGAAGGTAGCCAGGGCTTCGGGAAAACGAGGCAAGAAAACCGGACCACATGCTCGCCCTCCCCCTTCTGCACTATCTCTCTTTATTGCTATGATACTAATAAGCTGCCGTCTTGCTCTCCTTGATAATCTTGATTAAGCTATCTACTAGATATATAACTCTAACTGCCCGTTGCGGAGACATCCGGGGCTGAAATATGGGAGTCTGAAATCTGTTTTTGGATTTTGATTTTCGACCGACGGTTGCCAGTCCTCACTCATCAACTAAAATCTCAAGATACCAGCAGCAGATTGTGTCGGCTTGATTTTGACTTGCTATCTTAGGAACCGAGCGGCAACAGTCGTTACGTAGCACACTTTAAAAAAAAAGTCTTTGAATCCCAGCCTTGCTCAAATATGAAAGAAATGCCATGGTTGTTGAAAGATTATGAAGGATTCAGGGAGCCCTGGTATCTGACTTCGTGAATACACCTGAATGAAAACTTCCTGTTTTGTAGCATAGCAGGCATGTCTTATTTTAGGCCTCATTAATTGACAACCCTGCTGGTGCCCGTCAAGTGTAAGGAAATCACGGTCAGAATACCTCGCCTTCGTCAGCCTTGACATCGCCTGGTCCGTACACGCGTGCCATCGCCAGGTTTCGCATTCATGTGATTACAGTCGGCGTTTGCGCCGATGCCAAAGCAGGCTCGTTTCCGAGGTGTGAGTGCAACATCCAGTGGCATTTCCAGGATTCGCATCAAGGCTCAACCCTTGACAGCTTGGCCATGTCATGACACAACTGTGGATCATAGAGAGGTCCGTCCGTCCGTGCATTGCGGCTCTTCGAATTCATCCGCAATTCCATCTTCAAAACCTGCAACGCACTTCTTTGTGGTTCAATAGGTGATGAACAATGAAAACACAATCATCGATGCAGGGGGCGAACGGAACTATGAGTTCTTCTAGAAGTCGATGCACTGTTGTGAATCCATCGTAACGTTGTGAGGAGTATATGCCGCCGCATCGCGATCTGAGCAGGGAGCCAAGAGCCGTTTAATAGCTTCGGCATGTGCGCCACTGACGCTGCAGGTGCGGGTGAGGCTCCATCCCCACTCAATCACCCCATATGATTGATCCCCAGACGTTTTTGCGCCAATTAGTGATAGCGCCGAGCGCACCTCACCCTCCGTTGTTCCGAAAACAGAAAAGTATTGCGTATAAAACGAATGACTATTGGCAGAGTCTCATCGATCCGCGGAGCAGCTGCAGTCTGGGGTTCTACGCGATACGGCGCGCCCACCGGAGCATCGTCTCCAGGTGGGGAAAGAGCGATGCGTGCTGGCTGCATTTAGTATCGTCTGATGTCTTTATATTCAGAGCATCCTGTCCCAGAAGTGCGGCGTGATAAGCCGATCGGTTTCCTTCAATATCAGATTGCAGCTCTCAGAGCCTCCATTGCCCACCATGTTCGAGAAGCTCCCCAAGATTTACAATGTCTACTTCCTGGCGTGTGTTGCCACGATGGGTGGCATGCTATTTGGTTTCGATATTTCTTCGATGAGTGCTATCATTGGGACCGACCAGTATCTGTATGTTTTGCCAACATCGTGTTGTATAAAATGTCTTTACTGAGATGATGCAGCGAATACTTCAACAACCCAGCTGGTATTGCCCAAGGTGTCATTGGTGCCGCACTCGCTCTTGGTTCCGTTATTGGCTCTTTGTTTGCTGGTCCTATCTCAGACTACCTCGGTCGGCGCGATGCTCTCCTCTTCTCGTGCATCTTCTGGCTCATTGGAACAGCCATCCAGACAGCTACCACCGGTCGTGGGATGCTGATTGGTGGTCGAATTCTGAATGGTATCACCGTGGGAATTACTTCGTCCCAAGTACCTGTATACCTTGCAGAAATCGCAAAGCACTCCCAGCGTGGCACTATTATCATCATTCAGCAACTGGCCATCGAATGGGGTATTTTGATCATGTACTTCATCGGATACGGCTGCTCTTTCATTGCCGGAGATGACTCGTTCCGGACAGCCTGGGCTATGCAATTCGTTCCCTGCGTATTGTTCATGATCGGCCTTCCCTTCCTACCCGAGTCTGTAAGTAGAATAGTCCCTCTGGATATATCGAAGTACTGAACTGTGTACAGCCGCGCTGGCTTGCCATGAAAGACCGCACGGAACAAGCCATTCATACCCTCGCAAATATTCAAGCCGCTGGAAACCTCAACGATCCTTACGTCATCGCCCAGTATGAAGAAATCGTCACCGTTCTCGCTGCTGAGCGTGCCGCTCTCAAGGGTTGGAGGAAGTTTGTATACAACGGCATGTGGCGCCGAACACTTGCTGGCTTCTCGGTGCAGGCTTGGCAACAATTGTCCGGTGCAAATGTCATGACCTGTGAGTTTTGACGCTGCTCTTTTGGGCGGGCGAACCTGAGGTCAAGCCAAACTTCAGACCTGTCCAACAGACGCCCCAAATCGAGTCTATTCTCTTTTGAATTACGGACGCTGACAAAACACAGACTACGTAGTTTACATCTTCTACATGGCAGACCTCTCGGGCAATGTCAATCTGGTCGCCGGTGGAGTGCAGTACGCTCTGTTTATCATCTTCTCCTCGATCATGTTCTTCTTCGTCGACAAGATAGGAAGAAGAACACTTTTGGTCTATGGAGCCCTAGCTATGGCCTTCTGCCACTTTGTTGTTGGTGGCGTTCTGGGAGCGCACGGTGTTGACGTTCCAGAGGGTGTCAATGGCGATGCCAACATCCTGATCCAGGTTACTGGCTCACCCGCCTACACGGTCATCGCTTTCTCGTATCTTCTCATCATCATCTACGCTCTTACCCTTGCCCCTATCTGTTGGATTTACGCTGCCGAGGTTTGGTCCCTCGAGACTCGTGCCACCGGTATGGGTATTGCGGCCATTGGTAACTGGCTGGTATGTCATCTCAGCGTTCCTTTGCATTTATTACTGTGCTGACATGGAGTAGTTCAACTTTGCAATCGGTCTTTTCATTCCTCCTGCCTTCCGCAACATCAAATACGGCCTCTTCCTGCTCTTTGGAGCTTTCTGCATCTTGGGTGCACTCCAGTTCTGGTTCACCTACCCCGAAACTTGCGGCAAGACCATTGAGGAGATTGAAGTTCTCTTCAGCCACGAGGGTCCTCACGCCTGGAAGACAAAGAAGGGATCGGAGCGTCTTCAGCACGAGATTGATGACGTTGCCACTGCTCAGGCCAAGGGCGAAGCTCGTGCCAGCATCGATACAGTCATGGCCAAAGAGAGTGCTCACCATAATGAGAAGGCCGCAGTGTGAAGTGCGCCTGACTGAGCGTAGCAAGATAGCGCAGACGTGCGAAGATAAAGTAATACTAATTTAATTGAGTAATAACTATACTTGAGCATGCTACCCATTCAATTTACTCGTGTCCCTAAGCGTCCTCTCTCGAAAGCTATCGATGGCCGCCACAAGACCATCTCACATGAGAATATCTCGCGTCTTGAGACCCATAGAATCCATTTTCCAGAACCACACACCCAGTTAGGCCCAACTCCTTGAACAACTGCTATCCCAAATCTCCCAACTCCTCCTTAACCATCAACTCCGGATTCTAACAACACTCCTCTCTCATAGCGCCTAACCACAGACTCCCTTTTCTTTCTTCGCATCTCTTCTCACACTCAATCACCTCATCCCATTCGGTACGCAGGTCTTGCCTATCGACCTGCAGAAAATCTCCATACCTCGCGCTTCGCCCTTTCCCCCTGCATCGTGAGATATTCCGCCCGAAGAAGCTGTGTGTGTGTGTGTGTGTGTGTGTGTGTGTGTGTGTGTGTGTGTGTGTGTGTGTGTGTGTGTGTCAGAGGGCTTGATCGGCCCCGTAAGTGTGCGGCCTGAAGCAGCCGTATTCTGTTACTGGGTGGAGTGTGCACGATGTCTGAAAGGCTGACGTGAGTTTTTCGGCACCGCAAAGGGTGCCGTATGCGGTGGTGAAGCGTTGCATGTTGAGCGTGGTGGTGCTGGTTAGGCTCTTGTCTTGTCTGGGTGGTATTGATGGGCAAGGCTTGGTAGCGTGTCTCCATCTCGGAATCTTTTGCTGTTGCTGTCCCGGAGATATCTAGGAAGGCGTAGTGGTTGGGGGTTGGGGTTTGAAAGGTATTGTGATGGTTGTTGTCGAGTACGCTGCGAGTTTTTACTGTTGGGTTGGAGGAAGCAGGGTCGGGGAGAAGGAACAGAGGGTGTTCAAGTTGATGGTGGATTTGAATACATACTACGCATCGCTTCATGGTAAGAAAAGGTGGTAGGCAATCATGGTTGTGTTCAACCCGACCTGCCTAAAAGTCCGAGGAGTTCTGCTGCCGGCGCACACGCTTCCCGTCAGCGTCCACCTCAGCCGCCTTGACCATGAGCAAGAACTCACAACCCTCCGGAAGCTCGCCAAATGGCCACTTTATGCCTCTCTTCTTTACCTTAGCCAGAGCAGCGAGCGGCTCGTCATGATCAACCCAGAACTGGGTATCAGCGCAGCATACTCCTACATGTTGACCCTCATCTCCGAAAAGAGAACCTTTTGGTTTTGCAGACTTGACGTAGTTGACGGGGGACACAGCCATGATGCCTTCAGCATGATCTCGTACCATGTCCAAGTTCACCTCTTCTATACCTCTGCCCCAAGCGCGAAGGGCTCCAAGGATGGCAGCGGGATGAGAAGACAGAATACCAAACCCGCGATCATTCTGGCCATCCATCAGATGCAGCAGAATCTAACAAGTCAGTTCGAATGTCCGGATGTAACAATCGGAAGACATACCTGGGTCGCAAGCTTCTTGCCGCGGTGTTCAGGACTCACGCAGAGCTGGGTAACCCAACAGACCTGTCGACCCTCGTACATCCAGCGCGTTGCAAAAGCATAGCCAGCGAGCTTGTCCTCGACCAGACCGCGAACAAGGACGCTGTTGGTACCAGGCGCAAGGGACTGTTCACGCAAGCGCTCGACGCTCATCTTCACAGGGTTTCCTATCAACCGGCGTTAACATTCTTCAAACAAGCTAAGGAGAAGAGATACAAAAAGTCACATACCGGGTTTGCAGTACTTGCCCATCTTCTCAGGTGCAAGAGGCCCCCAAATACCGTAGGCGGAGGAGAACAGCGCGGCAGCTTCGGCCAACATTGCGTCACTGACATCAGAGGCCTTGAGTTGCTGAAAGGTGAAGTTGGTGGCCATGGTAAGGCGAGGTGATTCGTGGCTGCGATAAAGGCGGATGTAAGTTCAAGGTAGAGGCCGGCGGAGGCAGTCTCATGCAATGCACTTTTGGATATGTAGTAGAAAGGAAAATGGAAGATGGAGAATGGAGGATGGCGAAACGAGAAATCAACAGGAATGAGCGGTTCATGTAGTACTTAGAAACATGAGGTGAAGGCAGAAAGTTTCCAAGTGCGGAACAGAACCATGGGCGGAGTCCCCAATAGTTCGAACCCATGCGTTACTCCAGCCAACCACATCATTTCAAAAGGAATGTTCTTTGCACAAAGTGAGATGCATATCATAGAAACTTGTTCTTTGCCATAGGCACGAGGTTCAGTATTTCGAACAGGTTAAGGACTGCTTCTGCTGATTATCCATACCGCCCACGTAGTCAACAATAAGGAACTCCAGCGCTAATGCAACAACGCCTCCCATGCCATCCCACCCAAGCGTGGGGTATACGTGTATGTAAGGAAAGGCCCTCTAATAACCAAGAAGGGCAGTGTATGAACATTACAACAATAAGAAAGATACAAATTCTAAGGCTCAGAAAAACTGTTTTGGCGTGAGAGGCCGCAGCCAGGGAAGAACGGCCCATCTTCGTGTGAAGCAGGCAATGGCGAAAGCGGGAAAACGCACATGGCTGTCGTACTCTGTGTCGAGGAGCGACGGCTGGAGAACGAAAGACGGCGTGTGGGATCATCTGCTTGGACGGTGCATCAGCTCAGACTTACAGACGATGCGCGGAGGGGTGAGGCTAGAAAGCTAGCCGTAGTTGGAGTTTTGCCTACTGCTAGCTCCGCTCTGACTGCCCGACTCCGTGCTCGGCGTCTGCGGCTCGAGACTGAGCTGCGCGCGCAGCGTCATGATCCACTCATGCTGGAGCAGTTCAACAGCGCTGGCACGCTTGTTCGGATCGCGGTCGAAGCACTTCATCAGGAAGTCGATGCCCTGCTCGCTGAGCTGGTCACGGGTAGGGAGCTGTGGCGGATCTCCCTGCGCGATGTGGTACATGATAGCCCATTCGTTGTCCATGGACGCCCACGGACGGCGACCGGTTGCCATCTCGAGAATCACGCAGCCCAGAGACCAGATGTCGACGGCGCCATGGCGGCCAGTGCTGCCGCCTTTGATGACTTCGGGGGACATGTACATTGGCGTGCCGGTCATGGACCCTTGCTTGCCGCGACGGGTGGCGTTGTCAACGGCAAGAGTCCTACCCTGGCGGGCGATGAGCTTCGCAGCGCCGAAATCGACAAACTTAATAACACCGTTGTGATCCAGGAGGATATCTGCAGACATTAGCCAAGTACATGGATAGAAGAGAAAAATACATACTTTCGGGCTTGATGTCGCGGTGGACGACCCTTGCATCGTGGAGATACGCAAGACCCTCCAACATCTGAAGTGCGTATACCATGATGACAGTCTCATCTTCAATACGACCATGCTCCAGCAGGCCGGCTAGAGAACCACCAGAGCAATACTCCATGAAAATGTAAACCTTGTCTCTGTGGGGCTCGATACCGTAGTACGAGACGATGTTGGGGTGATCGAGCACCTGCAGTACACCCATTTCGTCCTTGATTTGGGCAACGATGGTGGGAATGAGTTGAGGATCTTGGAGGCGGATCTCCTTGACAGCCATGAGGTGACCGGAGTCGAGGTTCATGGCGGCATAAACAGAACCGAATGTGCCTCCACCCACGAATTGGCCCTGCTGCCATCGCAGGGTGACATTGGTCGCAGAGGACGACAGGTAGGTGAGTGCGCGATCGGCCTCGTTAGAGTCTTCGAGCACTCTCCCCAGAGCCTGGCGTTCGGCCTCCTTCTCTTTTCTGAACGCGTCAATCTCTTCAAGCCTCTGCATCCACTGCGCCTGAGTCATCTCGATTGATTCGTCGTCGTCTTTGGAGTTCTTCGGGTCCAGAAGACTCTTGCCGGCAATGGCATTGAGCCGCTGCCTCTCGGCTTGTGCAGCAATGGTGGATCTTGCGCCCATAATGTCAAAGTGCGAGATCAAGACGGACATACAGCCTGCTACCTTGGCACGCAGCTTCGTGTATTCTTCATCGCTGATGGAAAGGATGTTCTGACCACGAGTCATCATCATGGCGAATTCCAAAGCTACAACGGCCCATCGGAACGTCTTTCGATCTGAGGCGATGCAGTCATCGCAAATGAAGCTGACCCAATCCAGCGCTAGTCTGGTCAGTTTGATGTTGTTCATGGCCCGACGGTTATAGTCCATGTATAGGACGGAACGCTGACCGAACTCTGTCGCGAACGCGAAGCAAGTCTGAATGAGATCCTGGCAGTCGAGACCGACAGTTTGCTTGCGCACAATCTCGACGCTGTCCATGATAGTGTTTGACAGCTTATAGGCAGTCTTCTTGATCTTCTGCAACTCAGAGTTGACACGGGGCAGGTTGGCTCTCTGGTCGATGAGCGTGTTCAAGTCCATGCCGATGGCCTGCAGGAACGAGGCGTTGGCATTGGCAAGGCGTTGCTGAGAGCCATCAGCAACCAGCCGCAGCTTCCCTGGCTTTAAGTCTAGATGTGGTTCGTGGATGTTGCCGGACATCTTCTTGCCCGACCAGTAGAGTGGATCTTCCGGTCTGATGATCAAGACGTATGGGTTGGTCGGATCCTCCGGGCCTTCCTCAGCGTGGTAGCAGGTGGTGAGCAGGGACTGGATATCCTTGGGCCGGTCCTCCAGCGTGGGTGATGCGATGATGTAGACACCTGTGTTGTTGCCGCCGGTAGTCTCGACAAGGAAGTGCCCATTGATGATCAGTGACTCGTAGAGGTCGTTCAACTGCTCGTCGTCGAGGTCGATGTGGTTGATGTTGTACTCGGTGCAGTTCTCAAATCTCTGCGTCAGGATCCTCGAGAAACGGAATAGCTTACGTTGGCGGACACGGACAGAGTCGAGGATCTGTTTGTACCGCTTCTCCATCTCAGCGCCAGTGAGCTCGTCCGGGCGACGCTGCAGCTCGCGCTCGAAGTGGGCACTAAGACGTGTAAGGGATTTGGAGGTGAGGATACTGAACTGCTCGGCAGTCTCGACATCGCCACCTTGGAGCTGTCTGCCGAGTTTGTTACAGAAATCCCACTCCTGCTCGAGGATCTCAGCCTCCTTGAAGGTGTTCTTGTTGGCGGCCAGCTTCCAGTTGAGCATCTTGAAGTAGAACTTCAAGGCGTCGAGTACGACGTTGTCGAAGTTCTCCTCGATGCATGGAGGGAGGTCCCAGCCTGGCTCTGGTCGCGAGATGACCAGATAGCTCTCCTTGACCTGGCCTGCCATGCGCAACAGAATCTGGAACTGGGCAATCATCTGCTCAGCCATCATGACGCCCTGCTGCGAGGGGTCCTTGATCTTCTTTGCGTAAGATAGCCGGACGCGGATAATCTCCTGAAGCAGACGCGAGGGGAAGTTGATGAGGGTGAGCAACTCCTCGATGTAGGGGGGCAGATGGCGCTCGGCAAAGCCCTCGGCGTTGGTGATCAAGGTGCTTTTTGCTTTTTGGATGACCTTCTCGAGGGGGATGAGCAGGTTGGTCTCGCCCTGCAGCGACTTGAGGCCGTCCTCCTTGAGGATGCGGTCGATGAAGGAAGACTCGTCGGTCAGGTGGTGGTCGTGCGAGGAGCGCGGGCGCGGCTTGGTGAAGTCGAGCTCCTCGTTGCCGACCCACATCTTCAGGATGGACATTTCGGTGTTGATCAGCACGGTGGTGTTGTCCCAGGCAATGACGGCGTCACAGGCGGCCTTGTAGGGCTCGGAGGCGGCGCGGGGGTAGGCGGCCTCGAGGGCCTGGCGGGTGGGGTAGGCGCTCTCAATCTTCTCAATCTTCTTGACCACGTCCTGGACCTGCTGCTGGGGCGTCTGGCCGGCCTCGGTGGCGCCCTCGACCTCGAAGGAGATGATGGACTCGAGCAGGCCCTTGATCTTGCCGCGGGCGTCGTCGACGATGCGGCGCTGGGCCTGCAGAGAGCGGCCGCAGACGCGGGCGCGGATGCCCATCCAGATCTCGGCCTTGAGGGTGCTGTCGCCCTGCTGCTCGGTGCTGCCAATCAGGCGCTTCTTCTCCTGCTTGACGACGTCGCCGGTGAGGACGCTGGCCAGCATCGAGTGCCACTCGAGGCGCTCGCGGTTCTGGGGGATCTTGAGCTCCTCGATCGAGGGCTGCATGTCGTCGTTGCCGTAGTACAGCAGCGTCTCCTGGTCGTACGGGTCGTTCTCGGCATACTCGGCCGTCGAGGGCGACTCGTCGTCGGTCTCGCTGTCGGTGCTGTAGCCCAGGCTCGGGGTGCGCATGGCCGGGTCGAAGCTGTAGTCGTCCGGCTCGTTCTCCTGGCGGATGCGCTGCACGTACGCCTTCTCCTGGGCGCGGTAGTCGGCATTGGGGTTGCGGCGCGAGCGCGTGGCCGAGCTGTTGCGCCCGCGGTGGCTGCCGGCGCCGGTGCCGTTGCTGTTGAGCGAGAACTGCTGCGGGCGGCGGGCTGGGTTGTAGGCGTTCGAGGGCGTGCGCACGGCGCCGGGGCGAGGGGTGCGCGCAGACGCGCTGCTGCCCGCGGCGGACGGCGGCAGGTCGGCCGTCATGATGCGGATGCTGCGAGTGCCCTGGGGGTTCTGCGTGCTGTAGCTGTACGGCAGCGGAGGCACCTCGTCGGCGGCGCTGCTCAGCGGCTGCACGGGCGGCGCAAATTGATACTGGCCCTCGTCCACGGCCAGGCCTTGGCGATGGAGGCCATGGGCGCCGCCCGCCTCGCCATCGTGCGCGTACTCCGAGTCGGACGAGCCCTCCGTCGAGCTCGAGCTCATGCGCTCCGGCGGCGCGGGCGCGTTGACCACCACAGGCTGCGAGCTCATCGTGTGCTGGGCAGGCAGCAGCGGGTTGTGGCGAGCGACGTTGGGGTGCATCCCGCGGCCAGCCATGCTTCTTTGTAGCGGATCGCCTCCGCGGACTGTCTGATCAGCGCAGCGAATCGAGGGCTGCGATCGGTCTGGCGCAGCAACGGACGCTCGACGTTCGCTCACTCGACGTTCAGCCTGGCCAACTCTGCAGGTGAATGGCTGATGCTGCCTTTCTCTGCCCCAGCGCACTCCTAGCAGATGCCTGCCTCTAGCGCCCGCACGCCCTGCCCGTGCCTGCCAGCGCCGTGATGTTGCCTCTGCTGTGGCGAAAGCAGCGCTGTTGTTCTACGCTAGTGTGCATCCGTCCAAGCGCCTGTCTTGCACCGCACTGCACCCTGCGCTAGAGCTCTCATGATCGCCGCAAGGTTGTCTGTCCAAACCTCGCCCTGAGCCCCTATACAACGACTCGCGAGCACCAACACGGCCATGTCACCGAGATTGCGAGAGCGAACCTTCGTCACGAAGCCCTTGAATCCAATTTGGCGCTATGCAGCTGCCTCGGTGCATTACGATCTCAGCAGTTCTGCGCTCTAGGCTGTCCTTGTGGGGCACAGCTAAGTCCTCAATACAAATGGTCATTCAGTGCACGATTTTGAACCATCATCGCAGTCCTGTGAAACTCTATAGAGCTACACACGGCCTATCCAATCACACCCACGCCCTCCCTTGATCTAGACAGGTCTGGGCCTGCAGCCGCATGGGGCAATGTTGTCGATTGACAAGCACATCGCGATTGCGTCCTGGAGCGGGGGTGGGTCTGACTCGCATTATCTTGATTAAATATTACACAAAGTACGCTAATACGCAGCGACAAACGACACAGTCCACGTCTCTACACGCATTTCCCTTCAAATATCCTTCCTAGCGTTCTTGCTCTTGTGCCTGATCTGCTTGCCGAACTTGTAGAGCAGGAATGGAATTGGAATGAATGCAATGCCCAAAAAGCCCAGCAGGCTACTCGCCCAGTCGATGCCCAAGCGCATGTACATGGCGTTGGCAAACAGCGGGAACCCAGCACCGAACGAGCTCCTCATGAGATCGTTGCCGGCGAGCACACTGGCCACATTGTCTGGGTACGCGTCACTGAGGTAGGGCAAGACGGCGTTGAACAGCGAGAAGGCTGACATGCCGAAGAAACTGGTTCCAATGATCCTGGAGAACATGTCAGCACCGGTCAAAGTCAACAGATAGGCGAGAACTTACGGAACGATCCAGTGTATGTCCGCCCTGGACGACCAGCCGAACCAGAAAAGGCAAATAGGAACACCCCAGCAGCCGACCATGGCAGGAATAAGCCGTTTCTCCGGCGCAATATTGCCGTTCTCGTCGAACTGCTTCTCCTGGTAGAGATACAGCCAGGTAAAGAGAATGCCTGCTGCGATAAAAGTGCCGACTAAAATACCGAGGAAAGCCAGGCCTTCGAGTCCAAGGCTGAAACCATAAAGCTCACTGAACACAAGCGGGAACGACTCGAACCAGATGTATAGTAGGCCGTAGATGAGTGCGATGTAGAGATTGAGCAGGAACACAATCGGCTCCTGGAAGTTGAGAGTGATGGGCTTGAGCAGCGACATCTGTACAACATCCTTAGGCTGCATCTCAGCAGACATCATCTCAGGCTCGCAGGTGAGCTTGTCGTTGCCAGTCAGCTTGCGGAGGCGCTTTGTGCGGCGGTAGAGGATGTTGGGCGAGCTGGTCTCCGGGAGGAAGAAGAACAGGAAAATGAGGCAGAACGAGGACAGCCACAGCAGCTCCCAGATAGTCCACTTCCACCCCTTGAGGACACCTGAGCCACCAGACATGACGGCAAATCCACCAATAAGAGGGCCTAGGACGGGGCCACAAACAGCTCCAATACCCCAGACAGCGAGACCATACGCCTGCTTCTGCGGGCGGTACATGTCGGCAATCGTAGCACCTCCGGTAGCCAGGGCTGGGGATCCAAAGAAACCCGTCAGGAATCGGAACGCAAGGAGCATACCAAAGTTGACCGAGTAGATGGTCGGGAGCTGCAGACAGCAGAAGATGAAGAGGGTACCAATGTACACCCATAACCGCCCGATCTGGGGGATTTCACTCAGTGGTGACCATATAATCGGCCCCAGGCCGTAGCCTGCAACGTAGAGGGTCAGACCCAAGGTAGCCGGGACCTGGCCTTTGCCGAAGCCGGCCATGACATCCATCAGACCGGGCGTGTAGATGGCGGATCCAATGTACACGGAGAAGGTAAGGAAGCAAATTTCGAAAGTGACAAAGAAGCGCTTTGCACGACTCCAGTTGCGCGGGTTCTACACAGTGTCAGTGTTATCGCGATATCTGACAGGATCGCCATACCTGTGGATCATCCGGCCCGTGCCAGTCGATGACATGCTGGTCCCTACCCTTTTCCTGATCTATCCGGACACCGCTCGCATGGTTGTAATCCTCGCCAACTTCTGTCTGCGAGCTCTCCGAGCCCTCCCGTTCTCTCACACCGCGCGCCTGCCGCAGCTCCTCAACCTCCTCATCAGGCGGCGACGTGTTACCGTGATGTGCGACATATCCCGACTTCTCCTGATTAACATATTGCTTCCAGAGACTCGGATCCTTCTCCTCGGGATACTGAAAGTATTTATTCCGCGACACAAGACGCACGACATGGCCAAACGGCGAGTCGCGAATGAGATCAGCCACCATAATCGCAGTCTGAATCGCAGTGGAAAAGCAAGTCGACGGAATCAACGACCAAATCCACAACGAGCACACTCTCTCACTTTATTCCTTTCTGCACATACTGACATCATACTCCCCCGGCAGTTCCTGATCGACATGCACTCAGATTCCCACATCGGGATCCTCGGCCTGTCCATGCGCCCAGCGAAACCACTATGCATAAGCGCGACGGCAAGCTCATGGGCTTGAAAAGCTTAGCCTGACACAGTTTTTTTTTTTCCCGTCGTGTGTGGTGACTCGTCGCCATATGGGCATCATCTGCACACATCGAGAAAGTCGATGACGGTACGGCTCGGCGCGATCGGCGCTAGCGTGCTAGAGATCTGACGTCGATGCAAAGAGAGCGCTGCATGTTCGGCTTGTTCGGCAGAAGTTAAGAGCGAGCGAATGAAGGCGTGTCAGGAGTGGGACGGTGCTGCGACCGTGGTCAGAAGTGGATGATGCAGCAATATCGGTGGTTGACTCGTTCAGTGGGTCTAGGCCATGACGTGCATGCTAGAACGGCGCGCGACGCGACGCGACGCGACGTCAGAGCAGTCGAACAGCGGTTTCAGTAGCGAGAAAATTGAAATACTACAAGGTCCACGTTCAACGCGAGGAACTAATATTGTGTGATGATGGTTTGGTGGGCGTTGTGTGCAAGAAAAGCGTCGACGAGGATGCTGCCAATACCACGTAAAAGTCTCTAAGCGTCATGTCTCTGGAGCATTTATAGATCTTTTGCCAAAGAAAATACTCGTAGTCTCTAGGCTTCTTGGACAGTGCAGAACAAGAACAGACGTAAATTAGTAGTCTTCCATAATGTATAATGGTCTGCCTGCTCAGGTCTGGCTTTTGCGGTGAAGTGAGAGGTCGTTCAAGACAGATGCACGAATCAATGCGGCACTTGTGCCCTTGCATGTCTGGAACGTCGTGAAAGGTTGTTTTAGGTCCACATTGTACAGTCTATCTGCCAGAGTCTCTCGACATGCTGTAGGAAAGATGGAAACTTCTGTTCGCTCATTCAACATGTCATTTGCTTTTCGTCATGCCAGGCTTCGTAGTCTATTTTCCCTCACGCATGCCGCGGAAGAAGTCCATGACACCGGTGAAAACGACGAGCAGGATACCGCCACCGGGACCCAGTCTCAGAACCTTGGGTGTGAAGCCCTTGTAAAGAGCACCGAAGCCCTCCTCACGGAAAACTGTGCCCAGGGCGGGGAAGGCCCAGTTGTACTTGGGCACTTGACCGGGAACCTTGGCGGAGTTCTGGATGCGCGACTTGACCACGTCCATGGGGGTGTTCAGGATGGTACCGACTGTACCACCGACAGCACCAGACACAAGATCGTTGGTGATTTGACTCTTCTTGTCCTTTGCTGCAGGCAGCAGAGCGCGGACCTGGAAGATGCAGCCGAAATAACCAGCGTTCCAGAGGATGTGGCGCCACATGGTCGACTCAAGACCCTGGTAGAGGGTGAGAGGGCCCTCCTGCTTGATGATCTTGGTGACGCAGTCCATCATGCCGTTGTACTTGTGAGCCTGGGCCTTGTCCTGGAGACGGATCTTGACGAGCTCGAAAGGGACAACGACAAAGGCTTCGGTTGCACCGGCAGTGGCACCGGTCAGAATGGACAGCGACTGGTTCATCTTGGGCTGGCCGAACAGGTTGCGGTAGAATGTCCCCCACGAGTCGTTGGCAGCAAACTTGGTGGCCCTGTTGCATGTCAAGCTGAGGCCTAGAGAAGGGCATTGTTTGCCTTGCGCAGACTCACCTCTTGGGAGCTTCCATAAGAATAGGCGCACTGATACCACGGTACAGCCTCGAGGCGCTGCTAGACGTCAGTACCCCCACTTGTGGTGTGTCGAGAAACCTCGCCTACCCTTCGTTCTTCACGATCTTGCGAAAGCAGTCCAGCATGCCGTTGTAGGCATCCTCACCGGTGGCCTTTCCGCTCTGGATCTGTCTGTATAGTGTTAGAGAGGGTGGTTGTGGGTTCGGGCGTGTGCTGCTCACATCCTGGTCTTGACGACGTCCAGCGGGTACCTGGTATTGGCATTAGCAATTGCTCTTTGCGTAGGCGGTGTTCAGCCAGCACTCACATGACCAAGATCTACGCGCACATGCTCCATTAGCATACAGGCACCTCAAGAGGCACGGTCCCTTATCGCGTGCGCACTCACTTCTGACACACCAGCCACGGCACCTGCCTGTTGTCAGCAATTGTTCGGCTCGTTGTGACGATCGGAGAGCAATTGCGCGCCCTGCACCGGGTCCCGCAAAATATGTTGAATATCCACGGCGAGTCGGCGCATCGGAGCTGCACCGAGAGTCGGAATTGAGACTTACCAGCCGCGAACTGGTAGACGAAAGGCAGGGGCTTGGTATCGGCGGACGACATGTTGCTGGCGACGACGAGGGGAGGGAGGAGGAGGAGGAGGAGTGGAGGATGGTAGCAAGGAACGGCTGGCTGTTGGGTGAGCGAGTCGGCACGATCTGGGGAAAGCAAGCTCAAGCGTGGGATGGATCGCCCAATGGGTCCAAGCTCTCCGGCAGCTCGACAAGCGATGAGCGTGTGCTGGTGAGGAAGATGGCTGTCCTCGTGCCCGGCGCACCTTGTGCACAGCGCAGCACCGTCCTCGAAGTCCTCTGGCGACGCTCGCGTGCAGCTGCCTGGCGCACTCGCAGTACCCGGTCGACTGGCTGCCACTGTCGCGACGCAGTCCGAGTCGGCGGTCCAACCAGACGGCGCCGATATCGCCGCGCAAACCACACAAACGGCACCCGGCCTGGGCGTGTTTGCGCGGTTTGCAGCTTTGCAGCTTTGCAGCTGTCGTGTCGCGTCGCGTCGCGTCGTGGTTCGCGCAGCTCTCGGCCTAGCGCGCGGCCGCATGCACCTCTCATGTCAACACGGCAAAAGTCCTTCTTCGACCAGGAGCCCAGGGCGAAGGTGCGCTCACCGCTGCTGACTCGCTGCCTCCCCCCTCTCTCCCTCTCGCTCACACCGTCCACCAGCTCAGAGGCCAATGGACCCGCCAGCGCAACGCTCCGCCCCACCAGCATAGCGACAGGGCCCCTCTGGCGCGACACGTCGTGACCGGCCCGCCCATCATGCCCTCGACCCAGACACGCACGAGGCTGCGGGCCTTCCAGCTCGACGACACGCTGCCCCGCGACCCCGACAAGGAGAACCGGGCCGAGGGGGCTGCGAAGCCGGACGCGACGCCGAAGACGACGACGAGCAAAGCCGTCCAGGACATCGAGCCCGCCTTCGAGACCCCGCGCCTGCCGCAGACCAGGTCCGTTCCCCCGCCCTCGACGCCTGGCGCGCGACTGCCGCTGTCCGACCTGGTGGGCAACACCGACGACACCTCCAGACACGCCGCGCTCGCAGCCCTCTCGCCAGAGGAGCAGCTGTACTGGCGCGGCTCGCAGCCCGCCAACACCCCCGTGCCCCGCAACAACAGGAAGCGCGCCCGCAGCTCCTCGCCTGCGGGCCCGTCGCAGGACGAGTCGAGGCCGAGTGCGCGCAAAGCAGCGCTTACAACGCCCCAGGCCGATCCCGCCACCGAGCTCTGGTCGCGCTACACAAGCAAGAAGACACCCACCGTCGCCAAGAAGAGCGTGGCTTTTGCACACCTCATCAACGAATCCTCGCCACGCTCAGCTGCTGCTGCCGGCAGCGTCAACGGCCTTCGACGCTGGGCAAGCTGTGGCGTTGAGTTCCCTGCCTCGACCAACAAGAGACGGAAAACACACGCTGTCTTCCAGGACCAGCAGGAGGACGACGCCGAGGATGTCTTCGCCGCTGCCCCCAGCTCTGACAGTGTCATGCAAGGCCAGACATCCACGACCAATCTTGCCAGCATCGTCCAGCGGATGAAGCAGTCCATCTCAAACTCGCAGGAACACCCACCGTCTAGCTCGTCTCCGCTCCCTGAAACCGGACACGCCTCGACCGCCTTCCCGGACTCTCCGCTCAAGAGGCTTTCTCCAAGACAGACGATCGAAGAAGAGCCCTCGGACACCCTGGAAGCTGGGATCTGCGTCGCCAAGGACGACCCTGTTCCCGAGCATCATGCCCTTCCAGAAGAACGCGACGATTTGCAGCTGGTGGAGGAGCAAAGGCAGTCTTCTGTCTCATCTGATGATTTCGGGGAGGTTGACTTCGATACCGACATGGCCGATGCTGTCAATACCGGGACCCTCGAAACTGAGACGTCAGCCTCGCTGAACATACATGCTCTAACACCAGTCGAGCCTGCACCACTACCCGTTGCAGCACCCTTGGTGCCCGCTGATAGCGAAGATGAATTCGGGATGGAGGATGACGATGAGGTGTTTGCTGCAGATCTTGAGCAGGTAGCGTCTCTGTTTGACGATCGACCGTTGGAATCGACAGCACAGTCTGAGGCTCCGCTCAAGGTTGCGCCTGATGTCGGCACTGTACCTGTGATCGACCTGGTCAATGATGACTCTGATGAATTTGGGGATGACATAGACCCCGACGAGTTTGCTGCTGCCGAAGTAGCAGCTACTCAAACGCCCGTAACGAATACTGTATGTAGAACACGCACTACCCGTAATGAAATTGTATGACTAAGTTTGTAAGAGTGAGCAGGACACCCGGGCCATTCAACGATACCTTATCAAGCAAGTGGTTGAGGGCTCGTATCTTGTTGATCGAGGGCAGCAAAGACTTGAAAAGGTGCGTAACGACATAGCCTCCAAGACTAGCTTTCTCCATGCTGATGCCAATGCAGATCCTGCTAGTCGACGACGAAAAGACAAACGTACTCAAAACTATATTTCTAAGACAAGCCTGGTACGACACACCTTGCACGATAGGGGCATATGTCCACATTATCGGCTCCTTTTCATCAGACGGGCAGTGTGTCATAGATGACCACCGCAACATGCTGGTCTTACACCCAGACCACCTGATATCAGCTACAGTCGTTGCAGACTCCTACGGTTGTCTCAGACGGGCAGTGCTTCAGGACCGCATCAAGGCTACGAGCAGGGCCAATGCGCCCATGCTATACGGAACACTACTCCACGAAATGTTCCAAGAAGCCCTGAAGGCGAATCAATGGGATACAGACTTTCTGTTGTCGACGATTGATAAGTTGCTTCCAAACAAATTTGAGACTATCCTCGAAATCAACTCGACGTGCGAGGAAGTCAAGGAACACATGACCAGCAAGCTGCCCGAGTTGCAGGCGTGGGCCAAGATCTTCGTCCGGGTCAGGCCTTGCGTTGACGCGGTCGTGCAGCATCGCAATGGACCTCAATCGATCATGAGCATCAACAAACTTCTCGATGTTGAAGAGCATGTCTGGTCACCAATGTATGGACTGAAAGGGAATATTGACGCCACAGTACAGGTGACAATGCAAGACGAACAAGGCGAGCGCACTCTGACCGTACCTTTCGAGATCAAGACTGGGAAGAACTCCTCCAACAGTGCACACTCTGTCCAGACAGCTCTGTACAACCTGCTGCTCTCCAACCGATACGGTATGTTCACATGCTCCATTACTCCCACCGTACTGACCCTAACAGATATTGATGTTGCATATGGAATGCTGTACTACCTCGAGACATCAGCCATCATCCGCATACCCGCTGTTCGCAACGAGATCATACACATGCTCATCCAGCGCAATGCACTAGCCTGCTATGTTCGGGACCGCATCGATCTGCCGCCAATGCTCAGGGAAGACTTCAAGTGTGGCAACTGCTATGCCCAAGAATCCTGCTTCCTTTATAATAAACTGGTTGAGGACGGAGATGGTGAGCAGCTGAATAAGAAGGCCAAGCAGAAGTACGATGACCTCGTCAGATCGCTCAAACCTGCGGATCGGGACTTCATGAAGAAGTGGGATACATTGCTTACTAAAGAGGAGACGGACATGATGAAGTTTCGAAGGGAACTGTGGACAATGTTGAGCACTGAGCGTGAGAGGCTAGGCCGTTGTTTCTCTAACGTTGTTCTGGAGCCTGGTTCGGGGCACGAAGAGAAAATGGGCCAGAAGATCAACCGCTACAGCTACACGTTCGTCAAGCAGCAACCTGTGCCTGGCTTCTCCTTTACCGAGTCCCAGCTTACTGTCGGAGAACCTGTGGTGGTGTCGGATGAGCAAGGCCACTTCGCACTGGCGAATGGGTATGTCACGAACGTTCGCAAGAGATGGATTACTGTCGCTGTGGACAGACGCCTGCACAACTCTCGCACAAAACTTGCAGGGTTTGATCCTCAGAATAACCAGGCTTTTGCCGGTATCATGGAGGTGACTAGAGAAGGCGAGGCACCACCCAAGCACGACATGGACAATGAACCAGTGCTGTATCGTTTGGACAAGGACGAGTTCAGCAACGGTATGGCGGCGGCGCGGAACAACCTCATCCAGATCATGGACGACAGTGTTTACAAGGCTCGAGATCTTCGTGCGTTGATCGTCGATGGCCGAGAGCCCATATTCAGCACCGCTCCGGTTGCTGTCGATCTACCACAATCGTCACAAATGTCCATGAACTCGGATCAGCAGGCTGCCGTGGCGAAGGTCATGTCGGCTAAGGACTATGCTCTTGTGTTGGGCATGCCTGGTACCGGCAAAACAACCACCATTGCCCACATCATCCGGACCTTAGTCGCCAAAGGCAAGAGTGTTCTTCTTACCTCATACACTCATACCGCGGTCGACAACATCTTGCTCAAGATACGCGATGACAAGATCGGCATTCTCCGCCTGGGAGCATCGGCGAAGATCCACCCTGAAGTTCGCGAATTTGCGACGTTGGCAGCGGAGCCCCAAGATAGTGTCGAGGAGCTCGAAAAGTCATGGATGGAGCCGCCCGTCGTGGCTACTACGTGCTTAACCATCAACCATCCACTCTTCGACCGCCGCATCTTTGACTATTGCATAGTGGATGAAGCTTCTCAGATCACGCTCCCTGTCTGTCTGGGACCGATCCGCATGTCACAGAAGTTCATCTTGGTGGGCGACCACTACCAGCTGCCCCCACTGGTTCAGAACAAAGAGGCCATGGAGGGCGGTCTGGATGTTTCACTCTTTAAGCTTCTATGTGAGGCGCATCCACAAGCTGTGATTAGCCTGGAGCATCAGTATCGTATGTGCGCCGAGGTTATGCTTCTGTCAAACACCTTCATCTACTCCGGTCGTCTGAAGTGCGGCACACCCAGCGTCGCGTCTCGTAGACTCGTCTTGCCCAAACCCTCCGGCCTGCACACGTATCACCAGCAGACGCTTGCGCCTCGCTCGACGGCAATCACCAATTGTCCCGGTCCTGAGTCCTTCGACTGTTGGCTTTCCCGCTCGCTATCTCCCGACCAGCCGGTCGTGTTCATCAACACAGACCCCATCTCCACCTCTCTCGAATCCCAGTCTGGCTCCCGCATCGTCAACACGCTCGAAGCGCGGCTGATCACGCACCTCACCCTCTCGCTCCTCAGCCTCGGCGTATCCGCCTCTGAAATCGGCATCATCGCCTTCTACCGCTCGCAGCTCGCACTCCTACGAACCAACCTCTCATCCACACACACACAAACACAGCCATCGGACCGCTCTGCACCATTTGCAGCCGCCGCATCCGCAGTCGAGCTGCATACGGCGGACAAATTCCAAGGCCGCGACAAAGAAGTCATCCTCGTATCGTGCGTACGCAGCAACGACGCCAGCAGCGTGGGCGACCTACTCAAGGACCGGCGCAGAGTCAACGTTGCGCTGACACGTGCACGCAGCAAGCTCGTCATCCTGGGCAGCGAGAAGACGCTCTCGGGCAACGAGTTGCTGCGCGATATCGTCGCGCTGTGCCGCGAGAAACGCTGGGTCCTCGACTTACAACATGACATGCTGGATAGCCATGCCTTTGACGAGGGCATCAGTCAGACGGGCAGGACGCTGACAGGAGCTAGTCCCGCGCGGCAGTCGCGGGCGGTAGGCGCCACGAGTCCGAGTGCCAGTCCGAGCAAGAAAAGGAAGATCCTGGGCGATATTACGGGTTCGTCACAGACATGCAACGTGAGGAGTTCGAAGAAGCAGAATGGTGGGAAGAAGGTGCCTGAGAAGGTGTTTTTGGCGGGTAAGAGGGGTGTGCTGGATGGGAGACCAGTGTTGAGAAATGTCTACGAGGATGCTCTTTGAGCGGTGGGATAGCAACAGTCATGTACGGTGTTGGGTGGGATAACGACGATCATGTACCATGTTGGATATGCACGCCACGTTGTGTAGTCGGATTCACGTTGGATTAGCGCGGAGTACAGGTTATCTTTGGGTACGAACAAGAAATGTCAATATGTGGCCATGAATGCCACACGAGACTGCATCGCATGCACTGTTTTTTTTTTTAAACCACGCCATTACACCACTTCCCATGACTGCAGAGAGGAAGCACACGCAGACTCCAACCACGCACGGAAAGTACTGCATCTGGAAACCGGCAGGAAGGAAAATGCGTTGCAATGCAAACTTTTTGTATATCGACATCAAATCAACACATAGAACCCCACAACCCATTCCCGCTACAAGCCGCTCAGCCCCCACCCGGCAAAACAAAGTACTGGGCGTGATTTTTATTCCGTCCCGGGCGAAAATCCCGAGGAAGCGACGCAACAGAAAGCCTCATAACGCCCTCAATCGCAACCAGCCTCGCACACGGGAGGCATTTGACAACACAGTTGTTGCACGCGAAATCAGTGCTTCTCGATGCAGCGCCGTAGTAGCGCGTGGGCTGGCCCGTCTGCTCCTCGAGCAGGAGCGACATGACGCACTTTGCTTCCTCGCTGTGGTCGCGGCGCAGCATATCGACGAGTTTTTCCTGCCAGGCCCAGTTGCAGAAGAGACGGTCTATGATGAAGGGCCAGAGGAATTGGGCGATTTTGCCGTCGTCGACGGTTGTGTGTGTTGCGGGCATGTTGAGGGTGCTGCTTGGGTAGAAGTATGAGAGCTTGATGAAACTGGCTTGTAGTCTCATGAGGGGACGTAGGTTTTGGATGTATTTTATTATAGGCTCGACCTCGCAATGCTCACAGCTTGGTGTTAATGCACGGATTGGTGAGTAGCGATCTTCGTTGCTGGGTTCGCTCTCGGGCTCACTGCTTGGCTCGGTGTAGTCTTCGTCGGGTTCTCCTCTGGAGCAGGATGAGCGGCTGTCTTCCGAATCAAGCATTGATGAGACCGAAGAGGCGTCGTCCGCACGGTTTGCATGTGATTCCTTCCTCACGCGGACCTCCTTCATTGTCTTGATGACGTTGTCGCTCACAGGGGCCCTTCTGTGAGCTGCAGCGGTGTGCCCCCTTTTTGTTTTGTCGACACGGCCAGCCCTCGAGCCAGAGCTGTCCTCAAGGTTACGGGTACGCTGCCTTTTGCCACGATCGCTCCTCCTGGGGGCTGGGCTGTGTGATCTGATCCGCTGAATAGGCGTTGTAGGTATGCTGGCCCCACTAGAAACTCCCGAGAGGCGACGCATTGCGAACTTCCGCACAACCTCGTTGGGGGATTCGCGTGCCCTGGAGGAAGTGTGTGCCCTGGAGACACGTGCTAGTGGGCTTGAAGTAGTCACTTCTTTTCTTCTGCGTTCCTCGAGCACAGACCGAACTACTGTGTGGTCAGCTCGGCGAGGCTGCGAACGCTCCTTACTGCGCAACTGTTTGCGCTGCATTGTAGACATGCTGTTCGAGCTGAGAATTTAACAGGAGATTGGGGACAACAGAGGTTTGTGATGAGAAGAGTGGTGGGAGAGCCAAGATATGGCTGTCAAGCCAAAATGCTTACGATCGTGACTGAACTGTATACGGTCGAATCCTCCATCTTTATGCCCATAATGGCTGTCATCAGCACACGCCGAATCAACTGGCGGCAGGGCGCGTCTGCCACCAGAATCAACTCTGATACCAAACTCTTTCCTAATGGCGTATGGACGATTTCCTTGATCCGAGTGACAACGGACAGCCACTGTGCGCCCGACATCTGGGGAAGCTCTGTCACTTCTTCAACGCTCATGCTGCACCATTGTGGATCGTGATGCAGCTGCAAAGACATGGGTGTCCAAACAAAAAGCTCATCTCGAGCATCTCCAGCGTTGAAAGACGCTTTGGGAAACGAACAACACGGCTTTGACCATGGGCGCGGCGGTGTAAATTTCCCATGTTTCTGCATAAAAGAGAGGTCGAAAATGAGTGATCGGTAAACGTGTTGCAGTCGTTGCGCTATCCCATTTGGGACTTACGGGTAGTTAGGTCCTGCACAGGTCCACATCACTTCCCCACGACTCCAAGATGGGAGGGCGCGTGCGGTCTCGCTTAAGCGTGATTTGCTTCTCCCACAGAGTCTGCGGGCGCGCCCGTCAGCGCTTTGATGGTGAACTTCTGGATCACACACCTCGCTTTTGAAGTATAAATATGCATCACCCCGAGATAACCACGTGACCATCCTTCTTGTTCCCTTCCCTCTACTCGAGTACAGATTGCCGAACCTCATCTCGCCCTGTTGCTGGCGCATGAGTATTGCACCAAGATCTGCTGCAGACGTCAATGATGCCGCGTTGCTTCTGCTTTTGCTTCCCATGCCACCGCATGCCGTAACAGCATCTCTTCCACAAGACTGACTTGGAGTTAGAAGCCTTGTAGGCACTTGGGATACAAACGTTGCGTGATCACATGTGGAAATTGTTTTTTAGTACAGAATACGTCGTGAGCATATGACCCTAGCTGTACAGCAAGATGTGAAGGGGGGGGGGGGGGGGGATGGTGCGCATAACAGCCAGGTGCGAACAAACGCGTATAGGTCTGTGGCGCCTTCCGGAGTGGTGGATACAGCCTCGGCTGCAGTAGCTGAATGTAGCGACTTCTTGCGAGCACCATCATCGACTTCCATCTTCGCCAACAAATTGCCCATCACGCTAATAACAAAAGATGAGCATCCCGATTTAGCCTGTCATTCCTTGTTAATCCGACCCTCTTTCGTTGCTGCTCTTCCCTTGCTACTTTATCTACATTTATACGTAGAATGGCATCTCACCCACAGGAAAGCGCGCCTCTTCTTGCCGGACACGCGCCTGTTGTCCATACCAATACCAATGTCTCTCAACATGTCCGAGAGCATGTTAATACCCGATTTACGTTCAAGATATCAGCAGCCATGTACTCGTTCGCTACACTCGGGCTCTTCAACTCATCCATCGGCGTACTGCTCCCTTCGATCTCAACATACTACGACTTGTCCGACTTACGCGTCTCTCTAATCTTCGTTGTTGGTCCACTGGGCTACATAGTCGCCGCTCAAACGAGCTCATTGATTCACCACCACTTTGGTCAGCTCGGCATTGCGCTTATTGGCCCAGTGCTGCAGACCATTGCAGCGGGACTGCTATCATTGCACCCGCATTTTGGACTTATTCTCCTTGGCTTCGCGGTACAAGGTCTTGGGACAGGTCTTCTTGATGGAAGCTGGTGTGCGTGGGCCGGTAATATGGATAAGGCGAGTACCGTGTCTGGTCTACTCCATGGAAGTTACTCCACAGGAGCGGCAGCTGCCCCGATCCTGGTCACGTTTATGACTTCGAATGGATATGCTTGGTTTGAGTGGTATTACGTACTAGTGAGTCAAAATTGGCCCAGACTGACATGAGAAAAGAGCTGATGGCTTTTCCAGGGCGCTCTCTCCATCATTGACGCTGCAGCCCTATGCGCTGCATTCTGGAACGAAACAGCATCCGTATTTCGTCAGACGTACCAGTCTGAAGAAATTGATAACAAAGCCCGCTCCAAAGCAATACTCAGGTTTCCTGCCACATGGTGGTGTGCTGCGTACTTCCTTGCAGACGTGGGTGTCGAGACAGCGATCTCCGGATGGGTAGTCTCCTTCATGCTTCGCAGCCGGTCTGCCACTCCCTATCTTGCAGGTCTCTCATCGTCAGGTTTCTGGGCTGGTATGGCTGTTGGTAGACTTGTCTTGGGGCCGCTAACTGACAAGATCGGCGTACGTAAAGCGACCACGCTCTATTTTGCCTTGGCCACGTTGATTGAGGCTTTATTTGCTGCAGTACCGTATGCAACTGTCTCGGTCGTACTGATGATAGCCCTGGGTTTTTCTATGGGCCCCTTGTTCCCATCTGGTGTGATAGTTTTGACACAATTACTGCCAAAAGAGCTGCATGTAGCTGCGGTTTCTTTCGTTGCGTCATTAGGTCAAGTAGGCGGCGCATTGCTACCCTTTGGTATCGGCGCCGTGGTGGAAGGACTTGGGATTGGGGTTTTCCGTTACGCAATCCTGGTACAGTCGATGTTGGCAATGCTGCTTTGGGTAGCTTTTGCAAGACTTCGACCGGCAATATCTGCATCCGAGTGGAGCTCAGCACACGAGGACTGAGAACAAGGCGATGAACGAAAAGAGAAGACTGAACAATACGAGAATACAGGTCAGACTTTGTACTATGATCGAGTAGCATTTGGATTCAATCTAATCTTGCTTCAAGGCGCAAAGTCACGCCCTCAGCCTACAGTCCCCGTGGTAGGGGTCTTAGGCACAATTTCTAGTGTATAGTCTACATGCTTCTCAATGCTCTCAATAGGTCTGAGTTCGGTCTCGCTACCCCAGTCCTTGCCCGCCACCCTGCCTTTGTCTCGACTCGACATGCTTCTGCGCGTACCGCGACCCCACTGACCACTCAACGCCCTTCTGGTTCTGCTATCACCAGCTGTGTGGCTGACATATCCGCATCCACTATCCTCTCGAGGATTAGGTTTGCCCTGCGTCCGGCCAATCCTGCCATTCAATAGGTATCGGAAATCAGGCAGTGTTGCGATGATAACAGATACGGACGACTCGATTTGGCTCCATATGCTCAGAAGCACTGGGCCATCAGCAACAGTACTGGGATTCTTGGCGACGTTAGAAGTGGCCTTTGTGACTTGTGCAAGTCGAGCGAACGCGAACGCGACAACGATTGTCCCAAGCGAGATGACCGCTAGACCGAATTTTTGTCGTGCAGAGACTTGAAGCTTGCGAAGGAGGTTGAGCGAGAGGATCATGATGATAGCATCTGCGACAACATCGGCACTGGTGGCAAACTTAGTGGAATCATCGGCTCGAATAAGATCCTCGGGATCACTGCAGCCGGCTCGGGTATTGCCAGTAATCACCAAAACTCTATACAAGGAGCAGACCTACAAGCGCTCCAATACTTGGCCGGGGATCTTCATGTGAAGAAGTTGGACAGCATGCATGCCAGATACAACAGCAGGATGATAGTAAAGCACGCCCACCGCGCATTGATATACCTAGGCAATCCGTTCAACAGGCGACGGAAGAAGAATAGAATGGAGAACTTTGCTATAAAACGTTAGCTACTAAGGCCTAGACCCTTGACCAAAAAGCATACCAGCCCACATAGTAGTCCAAAACAACAGCATCTGGCTGAACATGAGTTTAAGAGAGGTCTGTGTCCTTTGAATGAATATTTTTAGTGGCAGTGGCATCTCTGTTCGCGGCGGTGTATGCTCCAGCCAAGCAGAATTGTGGCAAGAGGCGAGTAATAACGACTGTAAGTTTTGTCAAGGAGAGTAAACCCAAAAGACAAAATAGTCATCTGCAAAAACCTGACGTTGTGAATGCCAGCGTGTGAGACTCCTTAGAGTAGTGAGCAGAAGTAATATGGCCAATAGCGTCCAAATCAGTACCTGCAGTAGTTTGAGCGACTGAATGGTTTCAGGGAATGGTTCGCCATACCATAAGGTGCCTGTAAGTCATTTCCGTTGAGATATTCATGTTGCTAGCTATAGGAAATGTAGAACCCTCTCCATGGCTTTTCAAGACTTTTCTCACATTATCAGGGGTGGCAAAGCTTGAATTCCATTGATTGAGAGCTTGTCACAGGCTTGTTGAATGCTCGGCTCTGGCCCCATGTTCGAACACGGATTGCCGTTTCTACGAATGCTGAGCCGATCCTGCGGGCGTGCGACAGTGCGACCCCTGTATGCATGTAGAACGGAGATGAGCTCCCGCATGACGCCGCGAACCGCACTGACACAATCTCGCGTTTAGGTGTGGCTATCAAAAAGTGAGCCGCAACAATCCGTTACTCGATTGAATTTTCAAGATTGCGTTATGAACAAAAGAAGCATGTATCTTGAGTATTACAATCTGACTATTTAGCAAGCATCACATACTGACTTGGCAGATGCTATACATTCGGACACTAGCCAGAAGATCCATTTCAACCCTCTGAGAAGCTGAAGGTGCTATTGTAGTGTTAATTGGAAGGATTGTCTTTGCTCATGCATTCACCACTTTCCACCCTCCGACGAGCAGGTTTGTGTAAATCCTTAGTGGATCGTACTTGTTGCGAATCAACTTAAGCTTTCGCAAGTTCGCCGCCGGATAGCTCTGAAAGACGCGCTGTCCCTTGCCAGCATCGTTCATATAAAGGTAGGTGGCGCTATAAGACTTTCGAGCCAGGAGAGCATTGATGTCTGCAGTGATTGTGTCCGCAGCAGCCTCAATCGCGGCGTCGTCAGAAGCGTTCGACCATGTCCAGTTTTCTACCATCCAGAAGAACGGTGCTTTGGAAACGTCAACACCCTGAGGGTTGCCTCCACTTTCGACACTTTTCTGAAGGAAGGATTTCGTGACTGGCTGAAAAGTAATTGATGCTTGCAGGCCAGTTATGCCTGCAAGCTTCGTTGAGACTCCTGTAACAAAAGTATCGTGGATAACCTGAACAGCGTCTCTGTTCACCACAGAAGAGAGAGTTCGAAATGCCTGGCGCAGGCCGTTGGGTTGCAGAGCATCTGTCGCAGCGATGTAGTCGGCCAGCGGTTGTAAGGAGTAAGAATCAGCAACAGGAGGCAGTCGAGGCGCTGTGAAGTTCTCGAAGGCTACTGTGCTATCTGTCAGCGAGTCGTAGAACTTCGCTGCAGCGTATGCGGTTATATTTGCGGACGGAAACATCAAAATCGTAGGGATTATAGCCGCTTTGGGGTCTGCCGGCGCGCCGTACTTTCCAAAATTGTAGACACCATCGAGATAGCCCTTGGATTGCGACTGGCCAAACTGCGCAATGCCAATGTGTACTTTGCTAGACTGCACAGTCTTCAAGTCGAACCGTGTCACAATGCAGAAAGAGTTGCCGCCGCCCCGGAGGGCCCAGAACAGATCTGAGTACGCGTTGGTGGCAGTGGCTTCGGCGATTATGCCACTGCTGAGTACGCACTTGGACCTTTAGCATGAGTCGTATCCGCTAGAGTTGCGACTGACCTGATACTTCACTACGTTGTCTGAAGCAAAACCGTGTTGCGAGGAGTAGAACGAAATTCCACCACCCAAAAGCAACCCCGGAACGCCTACATGGCCAATACGGCCTCCAACTGCTGCCAGGTTCGATGGCGCCAGATATGAATACACATCCCCCCATCGGTTGCCTGGACCGACTGAGACCGTAGACTGGTCTGGCGAAAGCGCCAGGGTGGTAAGGTTAGATGCTGATAGCAATATGCCCGTACTATCAATGCCATTGTAGCCAGGGATCGGCATATGACCTCCGCCCCGAACAGCAAATTTTGACAGTGTCAATGTCATCGTTGTAACTGCCAGAGACACTTGTTGCGCATTTTGAGGGACAAATACGCAAGCAGGACCGTTAAAGTTCGTCGCGGACCAATAGGCTGAGAAGTCAGTTGCGTCTTATGAATTGTCTTGCTATTCCTTGCCTGACTGTGTTTCGTATGTGTACCCAGCAGAACCTGGATAGAAAGTCTGCTCAGGATGCTTGAGCTTCAACTTGGCGCAAGCAACCTTCTCTCCGCCAGCGATGCTGCTGACGGCGGAGGTTTCAGCCAATGCTGGCACCGCGAGAAGCAGCGCAGCGACAGATATGAGTATCGTCATCTCCGCAGTCGTGAACCCGGTAGTGTTAGGAGAAGGTTGATGGGAGTAAAATGGACATCCACGCGGCTTTTTTGTTCGCAGTTATGAGCGAGTCTTCGCCTCCTCGCGTACTCGGCGGCTCATCTATACCCATGTCTTCTGATCCTGCAGTGCATCCTTCGGTAATGAATGGGGTTTAGCTGTCCAGGGACGGCTGGAAGTCCGGTTGTGGATTGCCGGTAATACATGCAGCAGTGGATGACAGGCTTTGCCTGACTAAGATGTCTTTATCGCAAAGATCTATGTAGAGCAGCAACAGCTGCATACTTGGTGTTATGCGGATATTCTGTAGGTTCAAGGATGCTAGCCGTTCGTTGACGGTGGAACGACCGCTGTTCGTGCTGGACCGCGGCTGCTGTTCACGCTAGCGCGGGGCCAGACGAAGCCTCCTTCTCCATATAGGACAGCACGCGAGAGGCTTCGTTCTTGAACGAGATCTTATTACAAAAACCGAGGGTGAGTTAGAGCTGGTCCAGGCGGATGAAATGTGATAACTTGTTGCATCCATTGGCTTGGAACGCTTCACCGTTGCTTTACATAGTTTTGAGAGTAAGGCGGTTGACGACTTTAGATATCTTTGAGTTCGTCAACGATGTCTTACTGGATCAAGTGATCTATTACACCATATCCGTCGTACCAGGAACCTGACTTACCTCTGAGCTGCCCCTTCATCCCAATCGTACGCAACAACAATACAACCATACTTAAAAAAGAGACGGCTGGGCTCATACAATCCAGATACGTTATCCTAACAGCGCGCAATGCTGCATCTCTTGCGGCTGTATCGTGTAGGTGATGTCGAGGCTCCTTGCAGTAGTTTCAGACGTTTGGCACTACTAAGGGTAAAGCTACCAAGCATCCAGAGGCCAATCGTCTGAATAACGTGTGCCAAAACTCTTTTCTCTTAGATATCCTGTGTACTCCGCTCAAGGCCACGATGGATCCTCGAGTCTTCTAAAGCAGGCCACATATTTCATCCCGTTATTCCTCGTCACCTTCTTTCCCTCTTCGGTCTCGCTCCTCATCAATCTGACGCACTCGTCCATACCCTCTCCGTCTTCTCCCGTCCCCTCTTCGAACACCTTGTCCACTCTCTCAAAGCTAGGATGTTTCTCAAAGTGGCCCTTCATCCACTCATGCAAATCCTGTACATCAGTGATCGTGTACACGATCGCTCCCGGCTTCAGCACATAGGCATACTCTGAGTTCAGTGTGTAGGACACGATGCGGGCTTTGTGCTTTCGCTGCTTGAAGTGCGGATCTGGGAAGCACAGGAAAATTTTGGAAAGTTGCGCCTTTTGGAAGAAGTTGGGGAGAAACTTCATCGTGTTTGCGCGAATGCAGGACGCATTCTGGTAGGCGCCGGTTGCGGCATTCTGCACACGCAGAGCACGCACTTTCTCTTGCACATACTCTGTTACAGAAGTTCTGATCTCCAGGCCTGCATTTCTGTCAGTGGGCTTCCAGAGACATTGCGCAGGTGTGAAGGAGCAACGCACCAAGTATCAATGTATCTGGAAACTTCGGTGCAAGGGCAAATAGCAGACCTCCGAACCCGCAGCCAATATCAGCAACCTCTACGTTCTTTGTGAGTGCTTTGACTGATGTACCCTCCTCTTTACCGTCGTTGTCATGTGACTGGCGTTTTGACTGTTCCTTGTGCTCGACTGCATAAGTGGGGTACAGGCTTGCCCAGTCCATATCCGCAGGGCTTGTGGGACTGCATACGCTTAGCACGATATCCAAAGTCATGGTAAAGCGTCGTTTACTATGTCAGGGAGTGATCTGAGAATGGGTTGGCGTGGGCGCGCTGCCGATAGAATTTCTTCTTTGGCAACGCTGCGTCATTTTCGATAAGAGTCTTTTTGTACTCTTCGCGCTTTTGGCGCTTCGCTGGCTCGCCGGGCATGGTGTCTGTTTTGCGCTTGCTCATGGAGGTTGTGCTGATCTGCAGGTTGGTGCTGGGAGAACTTTTGGTGCGGGAGGTGAGAGTGTATTGGCTGGCTCGCTCGAAGCGAGGCTGAGAAGTGGAGTCAAGCTTTTCCGTTAGCCTCACCTCCCGTGGTTCGCTCATATTGCGGAGACACGAACCCACAGGTTAGGTGTATCACAGATGACGTAGTGTGTGTGAGAAACATTCTTAATTGGTTTGCACAGTTGCCGATGACAAAATTTCGGACTCGGATCGATTCAGGCTGGAGCCACGCCCTTCAATCGCGCACTGCGTAAAGAACGGTGAGGTGTAAAGTTTGATACACGAAAGTCAAGTCAAGCCCAAAACACGCTGCGCCCATATGCTAATCCCACACAGTATGCCAAATCGTGCAATCGTAATTATCGGAATTCGTAGGCGCCCTGGCACCCATGATCTTCAATGTGCTCCAGTTGAAGCTTCTGGAATCTGTGGCCCGTTAGTGCAAGAATTGCGACTAGGTCAGGGATTATACTCACTTCTCGCTCTTAGCATGAAAGTAGATGCCTTCAATGCTGCCCGAGACCTGGTTGAAGGAGATGTAGTAGAAACCCTCAAAACTAGCTCCGCTGATTGTTTTCACTCTGTGGTCTGGGACCAAAAAGTATTCTTTCCAGCGCATGAACAGATGCTCCTTTTGCATCCAGTCTCTGGACACGATTTCTGACCGCGACGAGTGTTTCGAGAGCGGTTTGTATGCTGGGAACCGTGCCCAGTGCTGGCGATCGACTTTCTCATTCGAGCCCCATTCTGGATGCTGTGTGACGAAGGTATATTTGTTTCCAATGATTTCGCCTTCGAAGTACGTAGTCAGACTGGGGTGGTCATCGGTCAGACCTATTGATGCGTTAGCTCTCCCTTCTCTGGATTGCCTAGGACGCAACAGTCTGCTCGCACCTTGAATGCGCAGGTATCCACACATGAATGACTCGCGCATGTCGACATGTTTAATCTCAACATCCACTTCATATTGCTGGCGGTCGGAGGTCTGGCTGCCCTTGAAACGGCTACCAGGGCGGAGGAGTGAGGAGGACGAATTGGGGAGGAACTGCGTCGCCGGTTAACAAAACAACGTACACACTGCTTGTCTTGCGCGTCAGATGTGAGCACATACTCTGTGAGCGGGAAACGGAGCGGCGAGATGGCTGGCTGTATATCGAACTGGCGCTGGCGCACTTGCGGAGAGCGGCGAGGCTTGGGACGCACGCTGATCCTCGGCACTATCGTCGGTCGCAGTCATTGGTGTTGGAGTGTCTCTGTTTGGTGCTTCTATGCTTGCGCTCGATGGCTTGCTATGTGTCTCGGTCGGCGACTGTTCGCGCGTGCCATGTGGCGGCAGTGCGGGCTGTTCCTGCATTGATTGGTGTTGCGCAAAGTCAACATTATGACTGGCGCTGCTGTCGTGGATGTCACTCAGTTCGCCATGAGCAGTCGAAGTGCGTGAGTCGTCGGGTGGACATGTTGCGCGCTCGTGCTCCACTGGCGAGACGACATCATCGGGCGTCGGCATAGTCCGGTCGAGAGGAAGCCAGGATCACAGCCAACAAGTTATTGGTTACACATGAGTCGGGGCGAAGTAGGCGAAGGCAGGATAATCGAAATTAGGATAACGGCAGGCTTGTGGAGGACTGAGGTGTGCTTCTACGAATGATGGAATCGGGCGCTCAGACGGACGGGTGAGTCGAGTGGGTACGGGCGGCGGCTTTTCTGGGGTTCACTAGCTTCACGTGGGGGCGACAGGAACAGCACCTAGGCAGTTTGCAGGCTGAAGATCACACGATCACACGTGCTATTTGCTCAAAGTCGTGTAAAGTGCTGATTAGCCAAGTTACTGTCATGATGGTCTCCAATCTACTTTTGCTGATGAGCTGTGGGCTTGGAACCACACAAGGTTGAGATTCTTCTTCAAACGCCAGGTTTTTAAGCACGTTCTCCTGCTACCTAATAGCTCTGTGGGCCCTTTACGGGACTGATAGGCTCCAGGCTGTACCAAACCTTCCCCACATACTCCAGACGCCTGGTCCTACTTACGGTAAGTTGAATCTTGATGCATTCGTGCTACAACCGCGTCGAGAGTCGTCGTCCAACAAGACACATGTCCTCCAATGACATTGCATGTCTAGATAGGCTTGATCTGTGCGCTGTGAGCATCGTACCACCTTCAAGCAGCGAAGTGCCGTACCTTGAAGTGCAGAGAGATTAATGAGAAGACCAGAGCCTTCAGATCTTGGACAAGGTAGTAAAACACACGGAGCCCTTCTGGGTCTGATGAGTCCTGAACATCTTGCAGAGACCCAATTTTGGCAGTCTGTCAAGGTTAGTGTTTTTCTCTATGCAGCCCTGGAAGTATAATACCTCAAACGAGATGTGCTCGCTGCCTAACCTGATCTCGAGCTCTTGACGGCCGTCTTTGTTCTTTTGCGGCCACTTTGTATCATCTTCCCTGTGCGCTGTCAGCAGTCTGCGTTTGCATAGATACGAGACGAACATACTTCAGGATCTCGCTTTCCTTGACAATGCGCTTGATCTCAGCAACCAAAGCGTCGCTCACGCACACTGGACAGAGTTAGTTCAATCATCGGGGAGGATGGTTCAATTTCGTACTCTCTTTTCGGATGAGGGAGTCATTGCGGTAGTTGGAGTTGTTGGCATATCGTGCAGACGCACTGCGGCCATCTCCAAGCACCCGGAAGTCGAATTCTTAGATGTTGTCAGCGCATTCGCCCAACTCTTGGGAAAGGCTTCATTTACCCAGAAACTCATGCCCGAATCGGCCTTGGTGACCGGAGCTGCACAGTTGTTAGCACCATGCGCGTGCACATGACGACCTCGCAACCCACTAGTATCTCAGATAGAATGGTTCGCTGCTCATTGTGGTGGCTGGCTTGCGAACAGACGTGCAAATCAGGCTTCCAGCGAGATGGTTGATGTTTGGGCGCTGTACTGTCCTACCTCGAGGTTCACGATCTTCGGCGGCGTCAGGACCCCTGCTGCTGCTGTTTTGGCGAGCGGCCGCCAAGCGTCCTTAGTTCCACTTTCTCGAGCAGACACCTGGACAGTGTACGCGGTCCTTGAAGCAGCGCACCTGTCTAGTCGAAGAAGCCACTATTGCGCGCGGGGCAATTCGACCTCCTCACCATATCCACGCAAGCTGCAGCTTCACCGGACCCTTCTCTCCACCCACGGCCGAGTCCGCAACCGATACACGTAGCATCCCACTTCCTACGGCCACCAAGGGCATCGCGACCTGACGGTCCACGAGCATCCACCGCCATTGCTGCCAGCAATCGACACCGCACACGTGAACAGCAGCGGATACAGCTAGTCCGGCAAAATGGCGACGTTCCTCGAGAATGCGTACAGCATGGTACGGAGGGAACACCTGGCAGTATAGTCGTGGAGCTCCAGAGAGCTAACGGGCAACAACAGGTGCACCAGGACAATGCGGCCGACGTGCCCTCGGAGAACGAGCTCAAGACCGCTCTAGAGAAGGGCAACGATGAGCAGAAGATCGAGACAATGGTGCGTCTGCAACACTGCACATGCCCCGCGCCGGTACAGCAGCATGGTTAACGACCAAACAGAAGAAGATCCTGGCCATCATGCTCAACGGCGACCCAAAGACGGGGCTTCTCATGCACATAATACGATTCGTCATGCCCAGCAAGTCGAAGCCGCTCAAGAAGCTCATGTACTTCTTCTTCGAGGTGTGCCCGAAGCACGATGCTCAGGGCAAGCTGCGGCAGGAGTGGATTCTGGTCTGGTGTGTAGATACTTGGGTCATGTCGCTAGAAACCATGCTGACTGTCGAAGCAACGCTATTCGATTCGATCTGCAGGCACCGAACGAATACGTCCGAGGAAACACACTGCGCTTTGTGTAGGCCCCTCAACGCTCCTTGTGCGTGCTTTGCTAACCAGGCCGACAGCACAAAATTGCGAGACGCAGAGCTTGTAGAGCCATTGCTACGTATGTCGTTATCTTTCTTGTCGCCGTGCCCTTGCTAACCCACCCTCCAGAACCCGTCCGCCAATGTCTCACACACCGGCACGCATACGTTCGCAAGAATGCTACCTTCGCCATCGCGTCCATCTTCACTCACCTTCCCGAGCTCATGCCCGATGCGCCGGACCTTCTTACTACATTCCTTGACGACGAGAACGACCCCACCTGCAAGCGCAACGCTTTCGCCGCTCTCACATCCATCAGCCACGACAAGGCGCTCGAATACCTAAGCACCGTCTTCGATGCCATCCCGAACCACGAGGAGCTTCTGCTCCTTGCTGAGCTCGAGTTTATCCGCCGAGACGCTGCCATCAACCCAGGCAACAAGGCCAAATACCTACGCCTGATCTTCGATCTGCTCGAGTCCCAGGTGTCGACCGTCATCTACGAAGCTGCACACGCCTTGACAACACTTACAAGTAACCCAGTAGCTGTCAAGGCTGCAGCAGGGAAATTTGTAGAGCTTGCCGTCAAGGAGCCAGATAACAATGTCAAGCTCATCGTTTTGGAGCGGGTGAACCAACTGAGGGACAAGAACGAGGGCGTTCTGGACGACCTGACCATGGAGATCCTCCGTGTTCTGTCAAGCACCGATCTCGATGTGCGCAAGAAGGCTTTGCACATTGCTATGGAGATGATTTCCAGCAGGAACGTCGAAGAGGTGGTGCTGCTCTTGAAGAAGGAGTTAATGAAGACCGCTGATGAGCAGTACGACAAGAACTCCGAGTACAGGTCTATTCTTATCTCGTCTATTCACCAGGCTGCCATCAAGTTCCCAGAGGTCGCCGCCAGTGTTGTTGGTTCCCTCATGGACTTTATTTCCGACGTCAGCAGCAACGCATCAGCCGTCGATGTCATCTCCTTCGTCAAGGAAGTTGTCGAGCGCTTTCCAGCCCTCCGCCCATCCATCATCGAGCGTCTCGTCTCGACCCTTGGCGAGGTTCGCGCTGGAAAAGTGTACCGAGGTGTTCTCTGGATCATTGGCGAGTATGCGCTCGAGGTCAAGGACATCCAAGACGCATGGAAGGGCATTCGATCTTCTTTGGGCGAGATCCCTATCCTCGCATCCGAACAAAGACTACTTGACGACGCATCAGAGGGCAGGGAGGGTGATGACCAAGTCAACGGGCACACCAAAGCGGCAGCTCCGACGGGTTCGCGAAAGGTCCTGGCTGACGGCACCTACGCGACCGAAAGTGCACTTACATCTTCGGCTGCCGCCAAGGCGAAGCTCGATGCTGTGAAGAACTCGCAAAAACCTCCTCTACGTCAGCTCGTACTTGATGGCGACTACTACCTCGCTACCGTTCTCTCAAGCACGCTCACCAAGCTTGTCATGCGGTACTCGGAACTCTCACAAAACGCTGCACGGACGAACGCTCTGCGTGCGGAGGCTATGCTTATTATGATCTCGATCATTCGTGTTGGGCAGTCTCAGTTTGTCAAGACTCTTATTGACGAGGACTCTGTTGACCGTATCATGTCATGTGTACGATCGCTATCGGAGTTTTCGCAGAAGAAGGAGCTCGAGACCGTCTTCTTGGAAGACACACGAAAGTCTTTTGCAACCATGGTCCAGACAGAAGAGAAGAAACGTGCGGCAAAGGAAGCCTCAGAAAGGATGAAGTCGGCTGTGAACGTTGATGACTCCTTCAGCATCCGTCAACTCAAGAAGAAGGATGCTGACGGCAACGACGAGATCGAGCAAGATTTGGAAAGGGCCACAGGAGGCGACACCGCAACCGAAGACCTTTCGTCGAAACTCAGCCGTGTGGTCCAACTTACAGGGTTTTCGGATCCTGTTTACGCCGAGGCCTACGTCAAGGTATGTTCGACTTTGGCATATTGGCTCATCTGTACTGACTGTTATAGGTCCATCAATTCGACATTGTACTTGATGTACTCCTTGTCAACCAGACGACCGAAACACTGCAGAATCTCACAGTAGAGTTTGCAACACTGGGTGACCTCAAGGTTGTCGAGCGACCAGCAACGCAGAACGTAGGCCCGCACGATTTCATCAACCTGCAGTCCACGATCAAGGTTTCTTCGACCGACACTGGCGTCATCTTTGGCAATGTGCTATACGAAGGCGAGAAGGGTGTCGACTCCAATGTGGTCATCTTGAACGATGTGCACGTTGACATCATGGACTACATCAAGCCGGCACAGTGCACAGAGACACAATTCCGGACGATGTGGACTGAGTTCGAGTGGGAGAACAAGGTCAACATCAACTCCAAGGCCAAGTCTCTGCGCGAGTTCCTGAAGCAGTTGATGGCTTGCACCAACATGAGTTGTCTGACTCCAGAAGCATCGATGAAGGGTGATTGTCAGTTCTTGTCGGCCAACTTGTACGCCAGGAGCGTGTTCGGTAAGTCAACTGCTGTGTTCTTGCAAATTTTCCGTAAGCTAACTCAATGCAGGCGAGGACGCGCTGGCCAACTTGAGCATAGAGAAGGAGGGCGACAATGGCCCGATCACTGGATTTGTCCGTATCCGCAGTCGGTCGCAAGGGCTAGCATTGAGCTTAGGGTCGCTGAAGGGGTTGAACAAGGTTGGTGTCGCATGAGTAAGCTGTTGATCGGTAATGATTATGATAATGCGATGCGCCAGCAAGAGTTTGGGCGCAGAAAGTTAGAACTGTCAAGCATTGCTCATCGCGTGTTGGCGTATATAGTTGAACACATCAAATCACTACACAACATCGAGGTCTCCGCGGACGAAGGCACCGTACCCGGCAGCACTGGCACACCACGTGCGTGCCCTGACTACTATCTCGTGGGTCGTATCTCAACACGCGAATGCGGACAGACGCCACGGCGTCACTTGCGGGATTACCGGGAGGTCTTCATCTGAGCTTCCAGGTGATCGTGCGGAGCATTTGACCTTTGATTGGCCAATTCGCGGGAGTTGTGCCGCGCAATCACCCGTAGACATGCAGCTTCAAGACAAGCTCGTCGAGCTTCAATGAAGCCTACGGGCACCATGGTAAGCTTACCAGAGATAGCGCGGACTGCATGCGGCTATAAATTGGGCAGTTGCACCGATGGAGCTGGGCGAAAGCTTGACGAAGCTTGGCCCTCGCGAACCTGCACTCCAAGATGCATTTCCGATCTGCTGCACACGCAGCTACCGTGCTCGCGTTTGCTGCGCTCACTGAGGCAGCTCCCACCACAGTTCCGGCGTCGTCGAATGCTGGGTCGCCTGCCTCTGATGTCTACCCTCCGTCTGGCAGTATGTCCAACTCCAAGCGCGTGAATGGATAGTTGCTGACTTGCGCAACTACAGCTGTAGTCAACTCTTCTCTCTTCCCGCCGGAGTCAGTCGTGGGCTTTCCGGGCCCAACGCCTACTGGAGTCGAGCCCAATGCCATCCAGACAGCTCCCTCGTACCCGTACAACGACAACAAAGCCAACTTTTTCCCTCTCATTGCCCCACAGCCTCACGGCAACTCTGAGCAGGTCGAGTTTGACATTTCAAGGTACTGGGGCAACCTCTCGCCGTGGTATTCTCTCCGTTCTGCCGACTACGGCCTGCCTGATGCCAACCCTCTCGTGCCAGAGGGCTGTGATATCACCCAAGTCCTGTTGCTCTACAGACACGGTGCTCGCTACCCTACCAGTGGTGCTGCACCAGGAACGTTTGCGCAAAAGGTTGCCAATGCGACAAAGGCAGGCGGTCTTGCTTTCTCAGGCGAGCTGTCCTTCCTGAGCGATTGGACCTACAAGCTCGGCGCTGAACTCCTGACACCTTTCGGACGCAGCCAGGAATTTTTGCTTGGTATCGAACACAGGCAACTGTACGGACATTTGCTCAACAACTTCACTGCTGCAGGCACGCTGCCTGTGTTTCGGACAGAGTCTGAGGATCGTATGGTCAAGACGGCTGAGAACTTTGCTGCTGGTTTCTTTGGTGGTGCGTAACGCGGTTGTGTGAGATGATTTCGAGGCTAACTCCGTGCAGTACCCGAGTACATGAGCGAGGTCAACATTGAGATTCTGGTCGAGAACCCGGGTGTTAACAACTCTGGTGCTCCTTACGAGGTCTGCTTGAACTCCAACGTCGCTAGCAAGGGCAGCATCGGAAGTGCCGTTGCTGCGAAATTTGCTGCCAATGCTTGTAAGTCATTTGCAAGTTCATAAATATATATCCTGACCATCGATGACAGTCAATGCCACCATCGCCCGCCTCCAATCGCAAGCCAAGGGCATCAACTTCACCCCGACCGACGCCATTGCCATGCTGCAGCTTTGTTCCTACGAGACTCATGCTCTCGGCTACTCTACCTTCTGCCGTCTCTTCAGCGAAGTACGACTTCCCTCCATCTACACGACAACTGCTAACACTTCCCTAGGAGGATTTCCTCAATTATGAGTACTTCTACGACCTCTCCTTCTACTACAACAACGGCCCCGGCTCGCCCGTTGCTGCCGCGCAAGGAAAGGGGTACTTGGACGAATGGATTGCGCGATTCACAGGCAAATACCCGTCTGCCAACTCGGCGCTGAACGAGACCTTCGACAACACTACGACCTACTTCCCGCTGCAGCAGTCCATCTACGCCGACGCCACACACGAAGTCGTCGTTCTCGATGCCCTGACGGCATTCAACCTGACAGCGCTATTCGACGGCCCGCCACTGAGCCCGTCTGGGAACCAGCACTCCAACTCGTTCGTAGCGAGCAAGCTGGTGCCGTTCGCAACGCACTTCACCACACAGGTACTAGAGTGCAAGGCCAAGAGCCCAAGCAAGCAGATCAGATTCATCGTGTACGTCCCCTTTCTCTTTCTGCTGTTGATAGTTTTGTGTGCACGCAACCCGCTGATTCTCGTTCTTGCAGCAATGACGCCGTCGTTCCCATCCACGCATCGCACCCGGGCTGTCCCGCTGATAAGGACGGACTCTGCTCGTTTGATCATGTGGTCAGCGTGCTGCAGAAGAGGAGCGCTGAGATCGATTACGACTACGATTGTCTGGGTAACTACACGGCGAGCCCGGGCATGAACTATAACGGACGGGCGCCGAGGTCGTAGAGATTGTAGACGTTGTAGACGTCGAGTAAATGTCAAGACTAGTGGTAGTAGTGGGAAATGCAAAAAAAAAAAAAAAAAAAAAAAAAAAACGCGTTCAAGAGCTAGCGCGCATTCAATGTATATGATGGTGACGCGATATTATGAAGGTAGATAGTCAAAAAGGATTAAAGAAAAAAAAAATTAAAGAAAAAAAAAAATTAATACAAAAAAAATGAATACAAAAAAGAAGTGAATAGCTGAGACTGGTTTCGATCCAGTGTCCTCCGGGTTATGAGCCCGGCGCGCTTCCGCTGCGCCACTCAGCTTATAATTCACCAATTGAGATGAAAGAAGTGAAAATTATAGAAGATATATTCCAATTTCACATCCAAGAATGAGAGGGTTGAGTTGTGATATCCATGTCGAGTCGCGCTGGTTATTGAGATGACGGAATGATGTGTGAAAGACTTGAATAGGAGAGAGAGAGAAAAAAAAGATTAAAAAAAATATATATATACACTAGTGTGAGTGAGTCATCAGCGAATGGATGCGCTCGTTGAAGTCAATTCCCTCGGGATAAAAGAGTAGGAGAACACGCCAGATACGAAGTGGATGAGTCGAGTATTTCAAAGTCAGCGCTCGGAGTGGGGCTTGTAATGCTGGATGTTTTGGGGTGTATGTATAGGTTGGAAAGTGGAAGGGGGTCTATACGGCGGGTTTAATTACAGTACTGCAGTGCACTACACTCACTCACTCACTCGCTCGGCTTTGGTGGTATCTTCGATCTATAATAAACAAACACACACACACACACACACACGCACATACAGCGAACGGGGACATATGCATGGAAGCGTATAACAAGGGGATCGGGTGACGTACACACTGCACTACACACCCCGCGCTTCGCACAAATGGCCGCTCTTACTCAGTACCGTGCCCAGGCCCCGGTGTAGCTCGACCTGGAAGGGCTCAAAGGGGACTCGCTCGCCGTCGATGCTGATGTAGCCGTCGTGCTGCATCTTGGGGAGAATGCGGTAGGCTTCTATCTTCTGGTAGTCGACGCCGTCCATGTCGAAGAAGGAGTGGTTCTCAACGGCCATGAGCATCTTGATGGCCGTCATGCGCGGAATGTCGCCCCGGATGCGGACGAGGTCCAGACAGCCGTCGTTGGGGAGCGAGGCGGGGAAGAAGTTTGCGTCGGGCGACATGTAGGCCATGTTGCCGCAGTAGAAGTTGCCGAGCTTGTCGTGGGGGATGAGCTCCCAGCTCGCGGGGAGGGCGTCGTTGATGGTGCCGTATTGGAGGGGCGGGAGGCCGGCGCCTGGTGTGGGCACGGGGCGGGAGTCGTGTGTGGGAGCGGGCCTGGAGGCTTCGGCGCGGTAGGCTTCGCGGACGGCGGCCTTGTTGGCGTGCACCGTTTTGACGGCGATGTCGGCAGGGTAGATGGTCTGGGTCAGCAGGCGCACGAGGAAGCCCCAGGTGAAGCGCGCGCTGCCCATCCAGCGCAGGTGCTCGGTCGCAAGATCTGTCTCGGCGACGATGCCGACGGACTGCGAGAGGAAGGAGAGGGTGCGGCGGTCGCCCTGGGTCACCGAGGCGAGGTCGAGCGGGGTGCGCAGGCCCTTGACGACGGCGAGCGCTGCCAGACTCGGGCTGTCTGAGCCGTTGAAGTTGAGGCTCAGCGCGTTGCCAGAGCCGCAGGGCAGCTGCACGACTGCCAGCTTGGCCAGCGCCCTCGCCGCATCCGGCCGCCTCCCCAGCCCGTTCCAGACCTCGTGGGGGATGCCGTCGCCGGAGCAGCATGCGACCACGTCGTACGCATCCACGTCCAGCGCCTGCGCAATCTCCACGCCGTGGCCCTGGTGCTGTGTCGTCTCGACGTCGAGCGTGCAGCGCGCCGCGGCCAGGATCGGGGCGATGGCCTTGTGGTACAGCTTGACGGCGCCGCCCTGCCCGCCAAAGGGGTTCAGCAGCACCTTCATGCGCTTCTGTCGCTGCGCGGCGCCGTATGCGCAGTCGAGCAGCCTCTCGACCCACGCCCCGGCCAGGCGACTGTCGGGCTTGTCGAGGCGGTAGCTGACCATGGCCGGGCGCACGGCCTTGGGCGAGAGCGGGTGGGCGTACTGGATGGAGACGTCGCCGCTGTCCGAGTGCTCGGCCCAGAGCACGTTGTAGAAGGGAATCGCGCGCGTCGCCTTGGGCTTGCCGGGCACCGCGACGCCGCAGCAGCGCGCGCCCTTGCTGTCCTGCAGCTCGTCATCTGCAGGAGTCAGTGCAAAGGCGCGTGAGGGAGGCATCCGTACACACCCAGGACAACCAGCGAGTCCGTCGCCAGCGTCAGCGAGGCGCCGCGCCCCACGGCGAGCGTGTCCGGGACGCTGGCTGCATCGACGGCCTGCAGCTGGTGCGGCGGAGCGAGCGAGGGGTCTCTGAAGGGATCGTCGTGGCCTCCAGTTGCGGCCATGGTCACGAGCAGCGAGTGTACAGCGCGCTCAGCATGCTGGACACGCAAACAAAGCCGCGACGGGACATGGGAAACCAGCCGTCACACGTCCACGCTCGAACTCGGCATGCGAACGACCGCGGCTGCGGATGCACACGGGCCCTAGCCCGAGACGGCAGAACAAGCTGATTGGGCGGCGCAGCGAGCACCAAGTCCAGGATCGACCTGTCCTTCAATGCAGGCTGCATTAGTCACTGGCCTTCTCGGTCATGCCCATGTCTGCGGTGTAGGAGCCGACATGCAGAACGCCCGAGTGAGACGCGACGCCACATTTTCGAACGTGTTGTTGAGCTGACTGCACGCGGAAGTCGGGAGCCGTGGCCGGACGCCACCGGACCTGACCCCCACGCCCTCATCAGCATCTCAAAACAAGCCCCACACTCGCAAAGTGGAAACGATGAACTGCTCTCCGTGCTGCCCTCCGCGGCACAATACCGGCGGATCGAGATTTGCGGAGCGGTCTCCCGGCACAGTGGTACTGGATCTTCCATGCCTTCGTTGGTCCATTACTGTTGGAAGCTGGTTCGTTGTATGCCGCCAGGTAACATCTTGTATGGTATACGTCGGTTAATCAAAGCGCAGAATGGGACAAAGGCCCAGAACCGATCATCGAGTACGCTTTCTCTGAGAACAAATCGTTGATTGATCAATCACACTGTGCATGTAATCTTCCAACACCACGCCCAATGCAAGCCCATCTCGCAAGGGTATATATCGCATATATTGCGCCAAAAATATCCCAAAGCCCAACGCCAATAATGCTGAACGCTCAAAGTACCAGCTCTGCAGCTGAAGCTGGAAACGGTAATACCAGACGAAAGGACCTGCTCTCACTTCCTACCGGGAGACAAGAACCTTGTCAACAGCATCCGACGCAAGCTGAGACACTTCATCGATCGTGCCCTTCACATCGACAATCTCAACGTCCTTGAGCTGCTTCACCTCGAGCTCGTCGGGCTCCTCGAGAGCTGCGAACTGGCTTTCGACCATGCTGTCCTTCATGTAATGACCTTGCCTGCCACGAACGCGGGCGAGGAGCGTCTCCTTGTCCGCACGCAGGTACACAAAGTGCACGTTGGCGTCTGGCTCCTCGTCATACAGCCTGGCGGTCCGGATCACATCACGGTACTTCTTCTTCAGAGCGCTGCACGTGATGACGACGCCCTTTGCTCCATTCTTGAGGTCCTTGAGAGCTTGGTCGCGCAAGAGAATTAGCCAGTCCCAGCGGTCCTCATCGTTCAGCGGAATGCCCGCTGCCATCTTGTCGATGTTGGCTTTAGGGTGGTACTGAACAAGGATTAGTATAAAAGCGTGATATCAACCAGACACTGTGTCGTACCTCGTCGCCCTCAATGTACTCGAACCCGTAACGGTCGCTGAGGACCTTGGCAATCGTGCTCTTTCCGCATCCTGCCGGACCGGTGACGATGAGGATGTGGTGACGGTGGGGGATGGCCATTTCGGTCGACTTGCTCAAGTTTGCGGACGAAGTGGCTGGTGAGCCGGCAGTAGATGTAGGAGGTGTAGGCAGCGATACATAGTGCACTGGTGTGGAGTGCGTTTGATCGATGGTTTGCAACATGATGGACTTGGTTGAGACAAGCGCGTGGGTTTGCTTGTAAACAGGCACTAGTAAGTAATCGAAACTGGACTTCCAACAATGGAGGAATGGGGTCGAGCTGGGGAATATATAGTGTTGAGAAGTGGATGTAACGTGGAGTATGGTAGGCACTGGTAGGCAGGAACGGCAGTTTTAACTGGAGCTGGGGCAGGGCGCATTATAAAACATGGGTGCACGTTTGGAAATTTCTCCCGCGCCCATGACGGCAAGGGTGGGATCAGAGTTTGGGAGCACAGTTGTCGTGGGAGCCAAGGCTTGATGTCACTGCGAACAGCGTCGCGTGCGAATCAGCGGGCACTCTGTGGACTCTGCGGACTCTGCCTGGGCCAATCTGGGGATAGAAGCAGGCGGATGTAACTACCAGCAGATTGGCGTCTCTGGCCATACCGGATGCAACGAAAGAAAGGGAGTTTCGTCTTGCTCGGCGTTTGAAAGTTTGGGCGTGCCGGTGCGCGTGGGATGATGCAGTGGCGGATGGAGACCCCGCAAACCTTAGTATGCACCCCGGTCGCCGTCAGGTACTGGTGCATCGAGCATGGTCGGCACACTTTGCCAGCGCAGCACTCGGCTTGCAGCGCCCGTGACCGTGTTGCTGTGCTGTACAAAACATCAGCAGCGCCGCAGGTCAGAGACGCCCTCAGCCGGTCAACCTGGGGCTGAGTCCGTCGCTGACAGGGAGAACATGTTGGCTAATAGCGCGTGGGGGTCACCAGAGCCGCTGAAGTCTTTTCCGGCCCGGTGAGGGTCGAGCCTGGAACAGCAACGGGTCGTGTGGGCGGAACGCCAGGAGACAAATGCTGGAACTGGAAGCCTTCCAGATGCGCTAGAGCAGCGCCATTCTCCGAAGCCCACATCCTGAGGCTGCGTTGAGTCGCTCACCGCTCGACAGCATTGAACAGCGTCTGCTGCGTGTGGTATGCCGTCTCTTCGCAGCCCGAGTGCTCACCTCCGTGCCTCCCGAGCGAAAGTGACGGCCCGCGTGACGGTTCTGAGACAATGCAGTGAGAGATGACGTGGAACCAAGGCAGTCAGGAACAGGACCAGCTGTGATGATGCAACAATCGGAAGCTGCGGGGCGGTCTTGTCACAGTCACGTGAAATGGTGCTAACATGAATGCGGGCAAGCGCAGATCAGCAGCTGCCGTTCTGGGGAGCTACGCACCAGCATCGCGACTGCGCCGACCACCGACGAGACGCTGACAGCTGCATCGCAATCCAGGAACGCGCCAGACTACCCGTAGCGTGTCGCCGCCATGTCCTACTTCTTCTCTACCCCAGTCGACATCGACATCGTCCTCGAGGACCTGGACGACCGCTCTGCCGTCGACGTCAAGCTTGACAAGAACCGCAAAGAGAAGGTGCCATTGTATCTTGATGGCGAGTCTGTCAAGGGACAGGTCACGGTCAGACCCAAGGATGGCAAGCGGCTAGAGCACACAGGCATCAAGGTGCAATTCATTGGGACAATTGGTGCGTGGCCCTGTCTTCGATGCTGGCGCCTGGCGTGCTGGCAGTTGGACAGCTACGATGCTAACACAAGATGGCGCAGAGATGTTCTTCGATCGCGGAAACCACCACGAATTCCTCTCCCTCGGCCAGGAGCTTGCGGCGCCAGGCGAACTCCAACACCCCCAGACTTTCGACTTCAACTTCAAGAACGTCGAAAAGCAGTACGAGTCGTACAACGGCATCAACGTCAAGCTGCGATACTTTGTTCGCGTGACAGTCTCGCGCCGTATGGCGGATGTGGTTAGGGAGAAGGACTTGTGGGTGTACTCTTACCGGATACCGCCTGAGACGAACAGCTCCATCAAGATGGACGTCGGTATTGAGGACTGTCTGCACATTGAGTTTGAGTACTCCAAGTCGAAGTACCACTTGAAAGATGTCATTGTAGGCAGGATATACTTCCTTCTGGTGCGGTTAAAGATTAAACATATGGAACTGTCAATCATCAGGAGGGAAACAACAGGGGCAGCACCAAACCAGTACAATGAGAGCGAGACACTAGTGCGGTTCGAGATCATGGATGGCTCACCATCAAGAGGTAAGGTCCAGAACATTGTGGCGTATGCATTGGACTGATGAGACTGCAGGAGAAACAATTCCAATCAGGCTATTCCTTGGCGGGTTCGACCTCACGCCCACTTTCCGAGAGGTCAACAAGAAGTACTCAACCCGTTACTACTTGAGCCTAGTGCTCATTGATGAAGGTGCGTGTCTTCTAGTAGCAGTCTATGTACCAAACTAACTTGCATCAAGATGCTCGAAGATACTTCAAGCAGTCCGAGATTGTTCTGTTCAGGCAAGCGCCAGAGGGCTTGACGTTGGCTCAGGAGCAGAACAAGCTCATGGCAGTACCTTGAGTACGATCGTCAACTCATGTTGCAGCTTTCAGGTACAGAGAACGGGTATAACTCTAGGCGACTTGATAACGTCAGGAACCCCGCATGCCAGAAACGAATGCACTAACCCAAGGGAGTGTGGGAAAGAGATAGCTGAGAGCTTCCCCGCATTCTAAGAGACGACCTCTTTGGACATGTAAATACAACTCCAATAATGATACCAGTACCAAAATGGCAACACGGCGAGAACTGCCAGATTCGTCGATGCTGTCACCCCACGTGTCCAAGCGTTATCACGCTAATCAGGTGCATCGGGGCACTCGGCCCAGCACGCTACGCTTCGGACTTCTTTTGTTCGGACAGTGTCCTGTCGGGAAGGACTGCCGTCGGCAGGACAGCCGTCGCCGTCGAGTTGAGCTTCCCCCATTTCGGCAATTTCTTCGGCCGTATAATACAAAAAAAAAAAAAAACGTGTGACGACGTACATTCAGCGGCTCCTCAATACACGTGCATGTTTCAATTTTGTTGTCGCGCTCCAGATTGTTGAAGTTCGTCTACGCACAGACTTGGTCACGACAGGAAGCTTCGGCTCTCCTTGGACAAGGATAAATCGTTGAAGTGAGTCAAACACCAACAATCACGACAAGAGCTGAGTGATCGGCGATCTGTGTAAGTTCGCCACTGCACCTGAGAATGCCATTCATCGAATTCCCATAACGTTACGCCCGGCGCCGTTTATTGAGGCTCTTTTCGGGTACGCTACCCAGTGCCAAGCATCGTGAGTCGCCCGCTCACAGTTGTTCGTCGATCCAAGATTCTCAACGGCGACCACAATAAGAACAAGGAAACCCGTTCAGCCCTGGTATACCACTGCTTCAACAAGATCATGCTCACACCGCGATGCGTTCTGCCGTGCGTTGCAGCTGCTCAATCGGTCTTGCAGATGACGGATATTGGGACCACTTTTGCTTAATGATCATCACTGCGATCAGCAGAAGTTCCTGCACTCTGACAGCGCAGCCGTCGGGGCGAGTGTTAAGAAACGGAGCACTCGCATTCTGCAGCCTATTACAGCCAGAAAAGATGGAGAAGAAAAACCAAAAGCCAACTCATTCGCTGTTGGCAGACATAGTGCGACTTTGACCGAAAAAGGTTTCGCCGCGATGACGTCGCACATGCAATTCTCTGATTTCCCCATATTCGAGTCGCAGCTTTCCCATCTTTATTAAAGAAGCAAGCTCTTGCCGTCGTTGATCGGACAGATTAACCGCAGAGTTTTCAGCATGGCAGAATCCCATTCTAACACGCCCGGTATGTTTCCTGCATCGATCGAGCGTCCAGCATTGTGTGCTCCACAAGCCCCTCCTAGTGACCACATCAAGCAATGGAGCCTTATCTTTGATACTGACTGAAGAATTTTGCAGAGCCACAGGCTTACTTCGACCAACAACCCAACAGTCAGTCTCAGCGGCCGCCTCCTCAACCGCTTTCTCGAGGCGCAGGTACTGGAGCCAGCATTGCGAGAATCAGCACATCTGGCCTTGATAGACCATACAGTCTGCAACCAGCAATCAATCGCAACAGCAGAAGACCGACAACTATGGAACGAAGTGAAACCAACCAGACAGCGGGGACGAGCGATACCCAAAGGCTCGAGAAGAAGCAGCAACAATTGGTAGACGTTGAAAATGAGTATTTCAAGCTTAACCCCTGGTATAACCAGCAAAAAGACAAGCCAGTCTTTGGCCTCGGCCAGCCTCTACCACACACCATGCGCCGCGGTATGTGGTGGGGCAAGAGTGATCTCAAGAAGAGGATGGAGGAGCTTCAGGCAGAACAGGAAGACCTGCAGAAAGGCATCGAGGCACGTGACGGACTAGATATGATGAAGGAGAAGGGTGAGTCTTGATGCACCTTGCAAATGACCCTAACTGATTGGCCTTTCAGAATCCGGAAATGACTCGGAAGGCTCACAAACTCCTCTAAGACCAGGACAATCCTCGCAGCCTTCCAACTCAAATCTACAGTCTTACAGTCAAGGCCGCATGCCAAATGTGCGCCGACCAACGTCCAATACTCACTCTATGGCCGGCAGGCAGCGCAACGATGATTTAGCCTCAGAACGCGCACCAATCAACGAACACGGTTTGAACGAGGCCAACCAGGGTAGCAATGGAAGAAACAACTTTGGTATGCAGGATGGTCTCCATCCACTCCAGGAACTTGACACCAGTGAAACAACGCAAACGCAAAAAGAAGAGAAGGAGATCCAGAAGCGTGAACACGATGAGCAACAGGAGTACTACAACCAGTACCGTAACCCAATTGCGAGATTTCGAGCACAATACCCTCAAGCACCTGCTGAGTTTCTTGCTGTAAGAAGACTAAAAGCCTCGATCCGACATAGCTGACCATGCCAGACATTTGTATACTTGTTCCTTGGGATAGCGGCCAATCTGTCTATCGCAACCTCGTCGGAAACCACAGGAAATTTTGAGACGCAAGCCTGGGCGTGGGGTTTCGCTGTGATGGTGGGCATCTACCTGAGTGGTGGTGTCTCTGGTGGCCACCTCAGTCCCTGCATCACTCTTGCACTCTCGATCTTCCGCGGCTTCCCGTGGCGGATGGCGATCGTATATATATGCATGCAGATGCTGGCCGGACTGTTTGCTGCAGGTGTAGCTTATGGGTATGCCTCTGCGCTGATTCTTTCTCCACGCCGTACTGACTTTGACTAGGCTGTATTATGATGCGATCAACTCTATGGACCCTGGGCGTACGCTCGACATAACAGGCAAGGCTCTTTTCCCCAAAGGACCCGCCTTCACAGCAACAACAGCGTTCTTCAACGACTTTGTCTTCATGGCTATTTACACCTGTGTCGCCTTCGCTCTTGGAGACGACCAAAATTCACCTCCTGGCCAAGGCATGACTGCCTTGATCTTTGGCTTCCTAGGTTACCTGATGATGGTTTCGCTCGGTTATAATACCGGACTCGGCATCTCGCCTGCACGCGATTTGGGTCCTAGGCTCGTTGGTCTGTGGGCGGGCTACGATGCGTTCAGTGACGCATACTGGGCTTACGGTCCGTTCGGTGCTTCCACGAGCGGTGCGATTTTTGGAGGATTTATCTACGATCTGTTTGTATTTGTAGGTGGAGAATCGCCGGTCAACTACAGATGGCCAGAGAAGGGCGACATCAAGTGGAAGTGGCAGGAAAAGAAGCAGCAGACAAAAGATAAGATCCACAACGTGGCGTAGAGCGCGCTTGGTCTGACGGAGAGAGAAAATCAACTTTGCTACGTTCAAACAGCTTCTGTGTGTGACGTTGTGCTTGATGCCGGAAATAGGGATGAGCCTCCCCGCATCCGACCGGGAACTGGGCGCATCTCGTCCCGTCATCCCTTCCAGCGACCGACTAGATCTGACATTTCAGCAGGGCTGATCCAAAAGAACATAAAACGTTAGGCATCACACCACGATGTCTGTTCGAGGAAACACTACAGCAGAATTGTTTTGCACCTCCTCTTCCATCACTTCTCCTTGAGCCGCCACAATGCGCCGGCAATAGCTCACTAGGCTCCATGTACAGATCAGTAAACCCGCAGTCCAAACAGTAATACAAAGCAATCGGCACCTTAACATGTCGTCGGGAGGGAGTCTATCTCTAAAACCAGCCGTGGTCAAGCAGGAAGAGCCCAGCGACAATGCACCCGCAGTGGGCGTACGAGGGCGAGTCAAGCACGTTACCTGGGCATGGTTCCTGGCAACAATGTCCACCGGCGGATTCTCAATCGCACTTGCAGAAACGCCGCACAAATTCCATGGTATGCACCGAGGCGAGCACTGCAGTGTGAATGAATGGATGAATGAATGAATGACTGACTGACTTGTCCATAGGACTCCACACCATCGGTCTTGTTGTCTTCCTTCTCGACCTCTGTCTGTTTGCAATTCTGTGCAGTTGCATGCTGGCGCGGGCTGCGCTGCACTTCCAGCACTTCAAGAAGTCATTCATCTACCCAGCTGAATCCTTCTTCCTGGGCTCTTTCTTCCTCAGCATAAGCGTCATCATCGGCTGCATCCAACTCTACGGCGTCACATATGGGCCCGGCTACCCATGGCTCGTGACCACCATCAACGTCTTGTATTGGATATACGCAGCTGTTTCGCTCCTCAACTCGCTGTTGCAGTACTACATACTCATAGCGCACAGCGCGGCGCGGCCGGTTCCCGTCCTGCCCAGCGCCTTTCTAGCCGGCTACTCGGCAATGCTGACAGGTACCATCTCCTCGCTCATCGCCAGCCACCAGCCCGCAGCCCGCGCGACGGCCATTATCGTATCCGGCTGCGCATACCAAGGCTTCGGGTGGATCATCTCGCTCATATGCACCGCCTTCGTGGTCAAGAATCTCCTGGAAAACGGCCTGCCGCCGCCGCATCTGCGTCCGGCTTTATTTATACCGGTCGGTGCAGGCGCATATACCATTGTAGCGCTGATCGGGCAGGCGAATGCCATACCAGAGTCGTACGGGTATTTCGCCACCCATACAGGAGCCAAAAGCACGCTGCAAACCATGGCGCTGTTCGGGGGTATTTTCCTGTGGTTATTCTCCTTCTGGATCTTTGCCCTCGCAGTGGCGGCGAATATCAGCGTCGTAGGCAAGATGCCGTTTGCGCTTACGTGGTGGGCATTTATTTTCCCCAATGTGGGATTCACGCTGTCGACCATCATGATTGGGAGGGAGCTGGGGAGCGAAGGGATACTCTGGGTAGGCAGCGTCATGGTGGCGCTCCTGGCGGCTGTTTGGTGTGTTGCGTTTGTCGGCTGCGTGCGAGCAGTGTGGCTGAAGCGCATTGTCTGGCCGGGCAAGGATGAAGATAAAGACCGGTAGTATGGTCGAGTGATGCACATCCTCAGCATTGCGACATGTCCGCCTCGAGTTCAACAGGCATTTCGATCGGAAAACTTGACTTGAGAAGAGTCGTTGTCCTGACAAGCTCGAGTCAGCGAGCGCCTCAGAGACGAAGTATCGGAACGAGCTCACACGACCATGTCAATTGCACGGATTCCAGACAAGCATGCGACAATCTCGTGCTCTTTCTCCACCCCACACTCGAACTGGCAATTGATGAGCCGTCTTTGGATCCGTGTCTCCACCCGTGCGGCTGTTGTCTATACCGGGAGATGAAGGTCGAATGTGTGGTGTGCGACAATACGGGGAGGTTTGATGTTGAAGAAGAAAAATAAACATCTCATAGACGAAGAGTGTTGTTGTAATACGTGGAGGGGAAGGGAGAAGCATACCGATGATGTCGTCAAAAACAAGAGTGCTAAGTGGAATAAGCTACAGGGGAGTGAGAAAAGAGTACAAGAACTGAGGGATGTAGAGGTGCAACTGCTGTCGAGACAGCTAGTCAGAGTTTTGAGCACATCAGCTCAGAAGCGATTATAAAGTGCTACGAATAGTATGAGCAGATTTCAAAACGCTATGCAAGACAAAATGTACAAGATGGTCGAGCGTGCGAGCTTTACGAAGAAGTAACAAGCACATAGCTTGTTATGGCGTCCATCCTCTCCTTAGTCAGCTTCAAGCCAACCTTGAGCAGTTCCCGCGCAACATCCTGATGGTCCTCCTCCAACTGCCTGAATTTCTCTCTTGTCAGCAGCCATGCCACACTGTCATTCTCTACCGCCACAGTCCCTGTGCGGTCCGTCTCACTGAAGAAGGGAAGCTCGCCACATGTTGTACCGGGCAAGATGACCTCGAAGAAGCTACCTTGATCAAGCTCATACTCTGCACGGAAGCGGCCCTTTTCCAGAATGTAGAAACCATCTGGATCATCACCTCTGGAGTAGAGAAGCGAGCCAGCGGCAAGTTCGCGGCGCGAAAAGTATGGGGCAACAACGTGCCAGAAGTCCTCGTTCTTGGGTGACACGTCCTCGAAGGTCTGGAGAATAATCTTGAGAGGCTGTGCGAAATTTTTCCAACGCGAGGGTACGATTTGAGACGAGGGCACAGATTCGGTATTACTGGAAGAATCCGGGAAGGACAGGTCGGAATTGGAGTTCTGAGATGATTCGCGCATAGTGGAGCGGGCGGCCAAGAGGCGTGCGCCGCGGCGAGGTGAGGCGAAATCGGGATTGAGCGAGCTGGGTCCGAGTGAGGATGCTGGAGAGCCGCCAGAGGGTATAGGTTCAGCACTGAGGTTCCTCGCGCCGTTGATGGACATAGGTGGGGTAATTTGACGCTTCTTGACATGCGTGCTACAGTGCCGGTGGAAGATCTCGAGGAGTTCGTTTTCGCATGACTCGAGCGCTGTGTTCAGGTCTTCGAATACCTGGGGAGGTGGCGGGCTACCCTCGTCCTCCGCTTCGTCTAGCAAGCCGACGCTCTGTAGAGATTTTCCAACATCGTTCCCGAAAGAGACGCCAGAAAGAATCATCTTGACGTTTTTGCTGCCGAGAATTCGGTTAATGCGCTGGAAACCCTCGCAACCCGAGAAGTCTACAGCGGTTACATGTGTGAAGTCGACAATGATGAAGCTCACTGGCTGTTCTTCAAAGTTGTCATCATCGATCAGCGAGCGCAAGTTCTGTTCGACCGAGACAATTGTGCCAAAGAAGAGGAAGCCGCCTAGCTTGACAACCCGAATCTGGCCTCGAACCTTGTTCAGGTAACGGCAGTCTGCTCGAGGGCGTCGCACGGTCGACTCTGCAACAACACCGCTGTAGGAGCCTCGAATAGCTGGATGGCGAGAACTTTGAACCACATAGCTCACGCAGGCCAATACGATACCCACGAAGATACCGACAACGAAGTCGTGGACACCCATTATTAAGACGATGGCTACGATGGTAAGGTATTCGAGCTTGTGGCACTTGCCGAATGTGTCCCATAGAGCCTCTTTCATGAGATCAATACCAAGCAAGAAGATGAGTGCACCGACCAGGCAGATGGGAATGTATCCAATCATAGCTGGGCCGGCGATCCAGACGGCACCTGTCGCAACAGCGAGCAGGGAGCCTGCAACACGGCTGTCGCCACCGTTCGCAATAAACATGACACTGTTGGCATATACCAAGTAGTTCTGCGTTTTTGTTAGTCGTACTTCTAGAGCTAGAGTCCATGTGACGTACCTGAATGCTACCAACAAATCCAGACAGCGTGTTTGAGATGCCGTGAGCGATCAACTCTCGGTTGACGTCGAGATTGTCTTCTTTTACTGCAGCGCCCAAAGCCGGGACATTAATAGGCACGTGAATGATACCGAAGAAGGAGAGGGCAAACATAGTCGGTATGCAGCTAGCCAGCGCTGATACATCGATGAGCCAGAACTCTGAGTGATTGTTAGCAAGGTCGACAGCTAGATGTTGGGAAATCCGACTCACTGAAGTAAGAATAGAAACGGTAGAACTTGACGCCCGCCTCAGGCTGCTCGAAGATCCAGCCTGCATCACGAGCATCTTTTAGGTCAACGTGAAAGATTCCCTTCACAAGCACATAGAAGGTAGCGAAGATGAGAATGAAAAAGGCTGGCAGAACAAAGGGGCTCTTCACCATTCGCTGCATGAGCATGATCGAAATGGCAAGAACAAGCGGAATAATCCATAGATACCAAGTATCAGCCGAGAAGAGTTTCTGCAAGGTAGCGAGATCGTAGTTCAGGTTGCCCTCGATGCGAGCAGAGACCTCGATGCCGGTGACAAACAGGAAGAAACCGACACCACCAATGCAGCCAATGAGGATGTGTCGGGGAAAGAAGCTGACCAAGGTACCGAGCTTGAAACCGCCCAGGGCGAGGAAGATAAGACCGGTGAGAACAGAGCTCAGGCAGTAGGAGGTAATGGTAGTGGCCATGATAGCTTCGGGCGACTCTCCCTCCATGCGCTCCAGGATCGAGTATGCCATCTTGTGGAAGAAGGGCACGACTTCGATCATCTCTGAACCAACGCCACCTCTGAAGGCGGACAAGCCGAGGGAGTAGCAAAGCTGCGACACTATACAGCTGACAAAGAAGATGGAGATGCCGTCCGGTCCGGTCTGGCTGAAGATGGGAGCTCCGAGAGGGAACAGGATGTAGCCATACGAGAGTGCGTCCAGAATGTTCAGGAGCAGGCCTAGGAAGACGGCGGTCAATGTCTGGGCGCTGCTTAGGGCACCAGAGAGGAGGGACTCCTTCGTGTAGGTTTTCGGGCTGGTCAGCGTCCGGCTGAGTCCAAGGATGGTCTTGCGGCCAGTTGCGAGAGAGTCCTTGACACGGCGGGGGAGGCTCTTGCCCGGCGAGCGGCTCCTGCTCTTGCTCTTGGGCTTGCTGTCCTTCTGCGGGGACGGCAGGCCAGCGCGCGGGAGCCTCGGCGTGGGCAGCAGCGGTGTCCGCTCGGTGTCCTGGACAACGACGTCTGGCAGTCCCGAGGCAGCAGAGCCGTTGCGGGCTGTGTCCTCCCAGCCGAAGAAGCCCCGGTCTGCGCTCTGTGGCCCGCCGATGACCGTCACCGGCGTCTCCACCTCACTGTCCTCCTCGATTGTGTCCGCTCGCGTCGAGTCGATGGATCCCCTGCCGTCCTGGTAGTCGGACAGCGGCCGCCGTTCGGACGGGTCGGGTTCGGCGAAGCTGTGGCGGTACGGGTGGTCCTGGTACTCTTCCGAGTCCAGGGCGTACGAGGCCAGCTGGGAGCTCCTCTCGCGCACGCCCTGCGACGAGTACTGCGGCGTGTCGGAGAAGCCATGCGAGGCCTGGTGGGCAAACGAGCGGATGGGGTTGCGCGAGAACGACTGGGACAGCGTGGCCGAGGCGTTCGACTGCGCCCGCATGCGGCGCGCTCGCGAGTGGGACTGCGACTCGACGTCGGCGTTGTGCTGGTCCTGGGCAAACTCGGCGTCGTTCACGCTGTCGCCGGTGAAGGGGAGCTGCTGCTCGGCGGACTGGGTGCTCCAGTCGCGGTGCGGGAAGAGCCGTGCGGGCATGGCGGCGAGGACAGGAATACACGGGTGGGATCACGGTGCTGTGGGAGGCATGCCAGGACTACTAGGACACTCAATGGCAGTGCGCGCAGGGCAGACGGATCCGGCTCCGGGTGGGACTGGCACGCAGGTCGCGCTCGGTGCTTCAGGGTAGCGGCAACGGGGGCAGAAGAGGGGTGGGCGCGAAGAAACCAACGGGAGATGGAAGCATGATTCGGCCCCTCTGCACAGCACCAGACACGGAGCGTGCTATGTGCACAGGCTGTTGAGAAAGATTTCGTGCCATGCCATGCCTGGACCACCCGCCAACGTCATTGCCTGCCTATCCCTGCTGCGGCCATCCTCCCACTCCTCCCCAGCCCCCAATCGTCCACCGCCTTCACAAGCACGGCAGCGACAAGGTGCGGAGTACCATGGAGGCCACGACTGCCGTGGTGACTGCCCAGCATCAACTCGTCGCCATAGTTGCGTCAGATGGCTTCATCCGTGCCTATCTAAGCTTCACCAGCCCTGCATCTGCCCCTGCGCCTGCATCGTGCTTTAGCGAGCAGCACCTCACTGGCCTCTCCACGCGTTCGTGACTGGCGGAAAGAGCCGCGCCTCCCGGTGCTCTGATGCTCACAGTGTGTGTGTGTGTGTGTTTGCTCGTAGCTGCTGTCTGCGACCACGTCGCTGCCATGTGAGTGGCTGGCTGCATGCAAGAAGCCAAGCATTTCCCGTCTGCTCCGAACGGCTCAGCTCTTGCATCAACTCGGTGCGGGCCGGTCGTCGAGCAGACTTTGTTCGAGCCTGTGGAGCACAGCGGATCTCCCCGACACCACACACTGTCCTTGTTGTATTGTGAAGCTTGACCAAAGACATCCAAGTCTCGGCATCAGGGCAATGAGCTGGAAGAACACCTCAGAAGGTGTGAGCGTAAATTCTGCCATCTACCTCTAGTGTCAGATCTATGTTAGCCAGTATCTATGAGCCCCTCTATCACCCACGCCTGCAAAGGACCTACAGCTTGGGAAAGCGGACCCTCAGGAACTGGTTTGGCCATGCGACGTCAACGTCCAGCTGGTGTGCTACCCTCAGCACCCACTCCGGCTCACGCATGAACTGTCGAGCCACCAGGATGACATCCGCTTGGGGCTCGTTGCCATTGCTGGACTCTGTCATGCCAACTGCTGCTCGTGCTTCCTTTGCAATCTCTGCATCCCCAGTCTGCTGCGCTCTAGCACCGCCCTCTTCTACAATGTCTCTCGCCTGCTCAGCCTCAGTGATCAACCCAACAGCGCCAATGAACAGCTTGCCGCCCTCCTTCTTGACCTCTTCTCTGATGCGTGCCGCGATCCGGGTCTGGTAGTCCTTGGTGTCAAAGGGGTTCAGCTTCTGCTGCGGATGGTTGCCACCGCTGCTGACATCGAGCAGGTCCACGCCCAACCCAGCAACTATCTTCGCCAAACGGATCGAGCTCTCAACATCCCAGCTGCCAAACTTCTTGCCCAGCTCTGTCTCTTCCATCCACTCCGTTGAACTGATACGGAGGTACAGCGGCATCGAGGCGGGGATAACAGCGCGGATAGCCTGAATAACCTCGAGTAGCAGCCTGGTCCTGTTCTCAAAGCTGCCACCATACCTATCAGTCCTCTGATTCGTAATCGGCGACAGAAACTGGTGAATCAGATACCCATGCGCGCCGTGAATTTCAATAACATCCACGCCTGCCTTGACACTCCTCTCCGCCGCCTTGGCCCAGTCCTGCACCAGCTCTCCAACTTCCTTCTCACTCAGCGCCCTCGGCGCCCAGTACCCGCCCGCCTCATCTTCCAGGCTCTTCTCATCCCACGTCCACTCCTCGCCGCCCATGGGCCCGACGACGTCCTCCGGCCAACCCCCCGCGCCCTCGCTCGCGCGCACACTAACCTTCCTCTTCCCGCCGCTCGTGCGCTGCGACCCAGCAATCCAGGGCGCGCACGTACTCGCCTTCCTTCCCGCATGGGCTAGCTGGATCGCACTCAGCGCTCCCTGGGACTTGATGAAGTCGCTGACTCTCCTCAACGCAGGGATCTGCGCGTCGCTCCAGATGCCAGGGCAGTTGGGCGATATGCGCCCATTGGCTTGCACGCCGGTTGCTTCGACCATGACCAGGCCTGCGCCTTTGAGCGCGTAGTGGCCCAGAGTTGCAATGTGGTAGTCGGTAAGCGCGCCGGTTGCTGGGCCGTGCGAGGCCGTGCTGTACTGGCACATGGGCGCAACGAGGATGCGATTGCGGAGGGTTGTGCCGCGGATCGTTAACGGCTGGAACAGCTTGGGGACGGGTTTAGAGTCCGTGGAAGATGCCGGTGTGCCTGGAGAGGTGACATGCTGGGGAGTGAAGTATTCGAGGCCAGGAACGCCAACATTCAGCTCTGGCGGTGGTGCCATCTTCAAAGCGTTTGTCTCGGGTGACTTCTATTAACAGTCTGATGGTGAAGTCGAAGCAGACAGATCCTTACAATGTCCGAACAGCAAGCACCAATCGTAAGCACCAATCGTAAGCACCAATCGTAATCTTTGGAGCAGCTATCTGGAACTTCGACACTGCAAGCTTGGGGAAGGTCTGTAGTATTTGAAGTCTACCAATTTGCTGCCAACACAATTGCGCGATAACGTTGATTTGTAAGATGTTGAAATGGGAAGGTGAATATTCCCACTATTGCCGAGGTTCGCCTGCAGCCTGCCGCAGCAGACTGGCCAGCCTTGCACTCACCCAACGATTGAAGTACATGGAACTTCCACAATCAATTCGTCAGCATGTCGAGAGTGTCGTAAATGTTGTTTAGTATTAACAGTAGTTGCTGTACTACTGTGCTGATATCGGTTCATAACCCAATACGCCAGTTAGTATCCATCCGCAACCCCCTCAAAACCCATCACTGCACCATCAAAGTACCGTCAAGAACCGTCAGGAATCCAAGAAATAACAAGAGTATAACATATCATTATTCATATTAAACGCCAATGCAATACCGAACCTACTGCTTCTTACTCTCAGCACCCTCCTTCTGCATACCCTCGCACCCAACGAGGTTACCAGCGGCCTGCTCAACGCCGCCGTAGCCCTGCGTTGTATCTCTGTTCTCGCTCGCTGCCTTCATCGCGTCGATGGCTTGGTTCTTGTCCTGCTCGCCTGACGTCGCCCAGGCTTGGTTGCCGGTCACGCTTCCGATTGTGGCCTGTGGGTTGTCAGCAGGTGCGCGAAGGACATAGATAGTCATTCAAAGAGGTGGCGGGGGGATGCTGGAGGGAGGGTGCAAAGGAGGACGGGCCTCAGCAGCGCCTTTGACGTATTGTGCGTGGCCGGCGATGAGGCCGGGGTTCTCCATGTTGTTGCTGCCGTTGGGCTGGGCGGACATGTTGATGTATGTGTGTGGTGTTGATGAAGTTTTTGAGGTGGAAAGCGTTGGCTTGCACGTGGATTGTTTGATTGTGGGTGTGGTATGTGTATCCGGTGTTGCTGGGTGCGGTTGGGTATATGAAGGCGACTTAAAGTCCCCTACGTCATCGCGATTGCATACATGACTGAAATCCCGCCACTACGCGTAGGTCACGGGGCTACGCGACTGTACCGTTGGCATGGACTCGGCTCAGATAATATATGCTGTCGTGTTTAGAGCAAATTTGTAGGAAACGCTGATCAGATTGCAACAACTGACCATGTCCTGGCTGTCTCTGTACGTAATCGCTCAAACTTCATCGCTGTCTGACTGCTCGATTATGCCTCTGGTGTTACATGCAAGTAGCTAGTACGTCGAAGGGAACACAGCAATCCTTCCTCCATCCGTGATCTGGCTTGTACCATTCATATACGCGCCAGCCTTGCCGACCATAAACAGCACCAACCCCGCCATATCATTCAGATTCCCCATCCGCCCCTGCGGAATCTGGTTTGTTCCATACACGGCTGGATTCGAGCTCGTCATCTCACTCGGGTACGGCCCAGGGCAAATGGTGTTACTCCTGACACCCCACTCGGCCAGGAATGTTGCCATGATCTTGCTGATCTGCGCAGCCGCAGCTTTGGTAGCGTTGTAGGCCAGGCCCGCGCTGATCCAGCGCATGTACGATGCCACGGAGGCAACGGTGATGATGTGCGCCATGCGGTCGTCATCCTCGTCAACGCCTATCTCCTTCAGGTTGGATGTATCGCGTTGCCTGGCATTCCCTGTGCCTTGCACCCGCCCAGGCGCCCAACCACGACGTGTGTTCGCAGCTTCGAGCAGCGGAAGGAAGAGTGCAGACACGCCGACTACAGCCTTGGTGTTAATATCAAAGGCCTGGCTCCACTCATTGCCATCCATGCCCATGATCATCGCGTCGCGGACGGCCTCGATGGATTTGGCATCATGAATAGGCTGGCCTGATTTTGGACCCAGGACACCTGCGTTATTGATCAGGACGTCTACATAGCCTACTTCCTTCTCAATCTGTGCAACAGCTTTCCTGATCGACTCGAGGTCCGTTACGTCTGCGGAGATGGCTGAGAGGACCGACGACGACTTCGGCGCCCAGGGCGAGGACTCGAGTTTGGCAATAGCATCATCGAGCACGTTTTTACGGCGACCAATTATGTAGACCTTTGAGGCACCGTTCTGGTACAATGCTGCGGCGATGGCGAGGCCAATGCCTGAACTGTATTGTTAGCAGTGTACATGGCGGGGGAGGGGTAGCTTTGGTTGGAGTTAGCTTGGACGTACCACTGCCTCCACCGGTGATGACCACAACCAAACCTTTGGCCGAGAAGAGGGAGGCGGGGTTGATTTGCAATAAAACGTCCATTGCGCTGATTTGTGTTGTCTGGTTTCAAAAGTAGTTTATAAAGGAATACGGAGTTCACGGAATGGATCGCTGGTTTGATGCTTACAGATCCGGACCAACGATGGCGTCACTCGTTCGTCTTGAGCCGCGGGAAAACAACCATACTTGATGGATAGAAGCAAAGGCCAGCAGTGAATCTCCAATTGTGTTTGTTGGCATTGATGGGGTATCTTATGCGAACGATAGCCGTCCTGGCGCCGTCCTGCTCTTTCCTCGTCCAGTCATTCTGCTGCTATGCTGGTACTTTAACAATCCTTCAAAGTCCCACCTGGCGATCTTGTACGGCTTCCCTCTGTACATCCAGCAACCACTTCTGCAGGCTCCCCTTTTAAACGCCCGACCTTCGCTTCCTCAGCTTCTAGTTGATTCCGCCCACAATCCTCAGCCCCTGCTCCTCCTGCGAATATGCCAACACATATCTACATGGATGCCAACTAATCACATTGCTCGCCTTCTGCACACTGATCTCATGCACCACCTCGCCCGTCTCTACATGCGCAATCTTGATCTTCTTCTCGTCCTTGTCATCACTGCCCGCGGTTATGTAGCTCCCGTCAAAGCTGAAATCTACGCTCTTGACAGGCTCCTTTGTGAGATCAAACGTCCGTACACAAATCCACTCTTGTGTATCCCACAATGATACGAGCGCATCGCCCCCGCCTGCAGCCAAATACTCACCTGAAGGTGACATGTTGATGGCGTAACAAGAGGAGGTATGTGCGTTGAGGGTCAGGGCGGGAGTAAACGAGGGGTGGTCGACGACTTTTATGCCTCCGTCGCCAGATGTGAGGAAGAGGTGTGCGCCGGACCAGTCGAAGACACATTGGTTTGTCTGGACAGGCTGGCGGTGCTCGGAAAGGGTGCGCAGGGCGGTGCGGTCGATAGAGACAAGAACATTATCCTGCAGAAATCAGCATGATGACAGTGGAGCGTGGCAACTTGAGATGCAAACCTTTCGCCCCGCGACAATTTCGTTGCCGTCTGGTGTCCATGCCAGTGTGAATGGCTGCTCGCCAACTTTGACTTCACCCACGCTAGCTTTTGACCGTATGTCCCAGAATCTGACCATGCCGTCTGTGCTACAGCTTGCAAGCTCGTTCTCGTTGATTGGATGGAAGGCTACGCGTTCGAGTTGTGTAGAAGCCGGTACGCCTGGTGTGCGCAACTCTGTCGAGTTCTTGACATTCGTCTTCTCGGGGTTCCATATCCGCAAGGTTCGGTCTGCGGCACCGGTCGCTATAAACGTGCCTGAAGCATTCCAGCTCAGTGTGCGAATGTAATGCGCCGCCGAGACCGAGGCATTCGGACGGAGGACGTCGACGTATGCGGATGTCTTGAGTCGCGAGAAGGCGGGAGAGAAGGACGACTTCCCAAGTGGTCGAGCGCGCGAGGGCGGCGCCATTAACAGTTTACGATCGCGTAGTGTTCGGCAGTTGTTCGAGCAGGCTGCGCGTCGAGTTTGCGAGATGTTGCTGAGCTGTAAGCCACAAGCTGCAGCGCGGCGGGCCGTTGCAGATGCACAAAGCAGGGGCCATGCTTGTGACGTCGGCGGGACTGTGTCCGATGCGACGACGAAGGGGCCTTGTGTTATGTGAATTCGAGCAGATTATAGATATGCAGATATTGTCTACGGGCGTGGAGTTTATCTTTCAATTCATATGAGGTAGGGTATTTCTGATGAATATGCAATGCTGCCTACACTTGTGGCTTGCTTGTAAAACGTGAAAGCTGACATTCTGTCGCTGAACGCCATGTATGCCATGATTTTTTATGGGTCCATCAGGCCTCTGTTGTTGTCGCAATTCCTCCCGCTACATCCACCACTGACTATTCGGTTCGCGCTCTCAAAGCAGGCTTTTTGACCTTGCTACATGCCGCTTGCGAGAAAGGCTCACATGGCCATCACCATTCTACATTCGACCAAGCACGCCGCGGACGCTGCCGTCAAGCACCACATTGCCCTTGACAGTGAGTTCTCCAATGCCTGTTGCAGTGCCGGAACCCTCATTCAGCCATCGCTGCAACAGGTCGTTGCTCTCTTTGGGTTTGATGCTCTGGTTCGCCGTGCCGACAGTGACGTGGGCAATCGGGTTAACGGTCTCGAACATCAGTTCTTCAGTCGTAGTGCCTGCCTCGCCCTCGATCTGAAGCGTGGACGAGCCGTCGAGTCGCACCACGAAGCACATGATACGGTCGTCCCAGATCAAGCGCTCCATTAATACACCGCACTTGCCCAGCTCAGGCTCCCAGGCACCTCCGTTTCCGGTTGTCGTCTGGACAGTGTCATTCAGTTTGATTAACTTGTCCCAATATGATTGATTTTGAGCTGCTGAAGCGCGGTGAATAAGCGTGACATGGAATTCGTTCTGGACACGGCGTTGCTGCTTCAGGTGGTTGTAGAGTCGCGCGGTTTCAGGGCCTTTGCCGTGGAACACAGCATCGAGGATCGAGTTGACCCGAGAAGTATCCAGCTTGACGGAAAAGTACTCCATGCGCGGTGCTTTCTTAGGCTTGGCCTCGCCCTGCAATTGCTTCCTTCCATTCGAGTCTCCGCCCTGGCTCTTCTGCATGTTCTGAAGAACCTGGTTGTTGTTGTACTGCTGGTTCTTCGGACCAGCCTTCCCGCCTCGTGACAGGTCCATCTTGAAATCTGGCGTGTAGTCGTTCAGAGCCCACTGGATTGCTTCGTCCATGTCGGTATCAGTAGGCATGTCTCGACCTTCAAACAGCGCAGGGTATGTCTCGGCCATCTTGCTGATGATTGTCTCCAAGTTCTGGCGTGAGTCAAGGACAGGGTCGATGTTGATAACGAGGTCGAAAAGATCGTCTGGAGCCTCTGAAGGATCAAGAGGCTGAAAGCGATGCATGAAGCCCTCCATGATTTCGACGATCTCACCTGATCCCTTGGAGCCTGCTTGGATGGTCTGGTGGTTGTCGCCACGATCGAGCACACGCTTTCGTGTCGCATCCCGGATAGCGTCGTAGTTTGATCGCTCGTGAACATAGTGAAGTGCAACAAAGCGAGCGTCTTTTACAGTCCGCGAGATGTCGTTGATGATCTGGTCTCGCTCCCGCTTCTGATGGTTGTTGCGATCGGCAATGACGACCGGGTTGGTGATGAGTAGTGATGAGATGGTGTCGGCAAAGACCTGGCCTCGACCCTTCTTTGCCTTGACGTTATCGTTCTGGAAATGACCCCATCCAAACAGCTTGACCAATGCGAGAGCCACAGTGGTCTTGCCACAGCCAATGGTTGCAATAGGGACGAGAACAATATTTCTGTTCACGGACTTGCTCTCCTGTGCACCTGCGTTCAGCTCCTGCTGAATGATCTCTGCGCCAGTCGTGCCACGAGACGCCAAGAATTCGTCACGCAACTTGATGATACCGTGGTTCTGGTTGTAGGCCTTCGCCAATCCCGGGTTCTGCATGAACTTCTTGCGCGCGAATTCGCAGTACTCCTCGGTGATCGCCTTGTGCTTCTTGTAGCGTGGAGGCTTCCCAGCAATCATGGCCTTGGTGCACTCGCGCCATTGTCTGTACATAAGGTATGGTTCCTCGAATTTATATTTGAAAAACCAATCCTCGTACGGCGCACCTTCAGTTGCTCGAGCCTGGCATCGGATGACAAAGCCTTCGGTGTCGCGTCCATTGTAGTTGCCGGTCTCAGCGACTTTGTCCAGAAATGTTTTGACCTTTGTGATGTCGTCCTCCATGACATAGACGACCTTCTTCATTCCCCACTCATCTGCAAACTTATCAACCAGGCGCCCGGGATACGTCGCAAACTCGGGAAGGTTGAGATTGATGCCATGAACGTATAGACCAGCCTGATCGGGCGTGTATGCAAGAACATGCTCTTCAAACTCGTCGTCACACAGCTCGGCCACCAATGTCGCGTTCATTGCCCGCAATGTCCGCGCAAGATCTTCCTTCTTCCTCCCGACCGTCGCAAGGTGCCTCTCCACCCAGCGCTCACCAGCCATCGCATGGCTGAGCTCGACGTCGCCACGTGCGCCTGTGGAGTGCTTGCTGCAGACCAGCAGTGTGTCGTCATCGAGACCGGAGACGAAGATGATGCAGCCATTCTCCTTTACACTCAGCTCATATGGCCCTCTTGTGTTTTGCTCCACGTTCTTCCACTCTGTCTTCCTGACCTCGCCATGGTTGAAAAACTTGTCGTATCCCCTGACAGCAATCTCAGGCTGTCCGTCAAGGTTCTTATATGTGAAGAGACCTCGTGCGTATGTAGGGAGGTGCTCCTTCTTGTAGTCCCAGTCGTTCATCTTCCAGGAATCCACTGTACGACCGCTCGGCAGCGTGAATGTATGCTTTTTGACGGAAAAGCCGCCCTTCCCCTTCTTGCCCTCATGCGCCTGCAACGAGTGAATGAGGTTGGTGATTTCCTTTGGGTCCTGAGCGACGTATGGTGCACGCTCGCGGTGCGCCATGATTGCGGTCGTAGTGAAATTGGTAGTGGAAAGGAATGGTTTGCGCGTTGGTTGTTGAGGTACACGAAGTAATGTCTGAGGAAGGCGCAGATGTAAGCTTGACGTCGCGTGCAATGCAGTCCTAACAAGCAGCAGCGGGGAGAATTTATTGACAGAAGCCGCCATACAGGCAACAGCAAGATGCAAAACGCGCAGTAAAAATGATTCAAGCAAGGGCGGCAACTCACATTATGCGGGCTGCGAAACACGAACAAAAAGAAGGGCGCAGTTGCGTGAAAGGAGTTGGGAGTCACTGCGCAATGTTTTTGGACGCTTTTGACCAGGCTATGAGATCAGAAGTGGCTGCCTGAGTGGCTGAGGCACCGCGGGGTACTTTATCATGGCGCAGCAACACCGCATTACCACCACAAGGACTTTGTCATAACATATTGCTGGGCACATTGGTTAAGTGTTCATCGAGACGAAAGCCTTGCGTTGGAATTTTAAAGTTTTGATCCCTCACTCGCTTATACGGTACCGCTTCAGATAGGGTTGCGTCGAGTTTGAGGCGAATTGAGACTGGATATTGTAATTTACCAATGCCTAACAACAACCAACCATCCCTTTTCCCTTACAGCGTTAAACAGTACTGCAACCTTCTTCCTCTTTAACCCCTCCCTAGGCGCAACGTCTTCGATTGCGTGCTTCCCGTCCAGATGCCTCAGCAGCATCGGCCACTGCTCCCTCAGTTCTTTGCCTGAAATACCCATAATCCCGTCTGTGTTCTTCGGTGGACTGGGATTGTTCACTGGATACGAAGGATGTCGAGGATGGTGGTGATCAATCTCTTCAAAGGTCTTGCCGATCGCTTCAAGCCAGCGCGCTTCGACGCTGGACGCTTTCTGCGGGCTGAGAATCAGACTAGGTTTGAAGAGATGGGGTTGTGGAATGAGATCTTCTTCGACTGGAAGGGGTGGTGAAGTTACCGCATTGAGCGAAGGTGATGTGGGCTTGAGGTGTAGTGGACTTGGCTTATGCACTTTGCTATTGTGGGGCAAAAGATGCGATGGTGAGTCTGGGCGGCCTGCAGAATTCAGAGCAATTGTAGTTCGCTGGCTGCTGTTGCTACCTGCATCAGACGCTGGACGGGCAGGCGAACCACGATGGTGGGCTGTCGACCCGGTTGCTGTAATGCGTGGGCTCAAAATTGTGCTAGATTCCATTTCCTCCAAGGTGTCGGCGCTCCTGTCTCGACGCCACTTCATCGGCGTAAGTGGCCTTGCTGTGTGGTCAGATAGTAGGCTTGATCGCTTGTCAGAGAACAACGATGCATTGACCGAACCGTTCTCGCTCATGAAATCTTTTCTTGCTTCTTCAGCCTTCTTGATTCGCTCTTCTCGCTCCATTTCCACAGCAACTTGGGCTTTGATCTCGGGAGTCACGCGTATCCATGCAAAGGTCCTCAACTGTGTAACCCAGCCGCCTCGCATCAACCATGCTAGTACCTCGAGGTAGGTGTCTCTGTGTTCGTATGTGGGAATAAAGCTCTTGTATATGCGTGGAGTACCTGAAAGCAGACTCAGGAACTTCGGTAATGATGGGAGGGTCGGGAATTGTCGGGCAAATGACGCAGCAGCAGCAGGCAGGTCGTTCATGTCTGCGTTCGGAGAGACTATGTATGTGTCTCGCTGCGACAGAGGATCGGTCAGCCGAGCGCGCCGCCAGTAGACCAAGTGCGAGGCAATATATTCCATATCGTGGGCAGATATGTTGTGTTTCTTCGAGATTTTGAGAAGAGACTTCGTGGGCACGATCCTACGAATCAACCCAGCGATCGCTGCTCCGTTTTCCGATGACTCTCCTCCCAAGTCCTTGATCAAAACTTCAGGATCTTCCAATAGGAGGAGGGTTGCATGCTGCGTCATGGGTGCTTCTTCTTCGTCTAGCACAACGTTTGATGTTGTTAGCCATAGGCCAGGCATCTGTGGCTCAAGAGCGTTCGGTAGATAAGGCGTTGACATAGCTTGAGGTATCTGAAACGAGGTGTTGAAGGTAGCATCGAAGTGAATGTGCGCAATCTTGTCATTCGAGATTGCATCGTAAAGTATGGCTATCGACTTAGCCAACGGCGAGGTGGCCAGAAGGGTTTTCCATGTCACGCTTATGGAATCGCCATTCTCCTTCGCACGCTGTTTGACGTCGATGATGCGCTTCGATTCCTTCCAAACATACTGGAATCTAGCTTGCTCGTACTTCAGAGCCTTTGCGTATTTCCGAGTCACGTTGTCGTACATCTCCTTTACGCGTCGTTGATACTCCAAGGCTGGAGGATTCAGCACGAAAACAACATTGAACATGGTCATATCAGGGCTGTCGTCGTGTCCCGCGGTAGAATTACTGCGGGCCTCAGATCCCGCTTCGGAAGGTGCCACAGATCCTGGTACTGAGGGTGAGGAATGGCCATAGCCTGGCTCGAAGCCCGGAGGGTATATGAAGGGTTCTGGCTCGAGGTCTTCTTCTGTGATGGACAGATTCCCTACTAGATCACCGTCCTCGATCTTCTGCAGTCCGGACTTCTTCTTCTTTTTTCGTCTTAGCTTCTTCCACAGACCATCCTCTCTCACGAACATGGGTGCACCGACGAAGACAATACCTTCCACACCAAGCTCGAAACGTCTCTTGTTGTAGTCTTCACTCGGCGTCAGTATCTTCTCGAGTGCATCGACCTTGAAGCCAAGCACCGAGTTCCAGTCATAATCACCACCGCGGAGGCGCCCGCTGCCATCAATGTCATCATCGACGTCCTCCTCGTCGATGGTCTCTTGTCTACCCCAGCCACCAATACCGAGCTTCAGTCTGTCACGACTTCCGCTAGGGCCGGTCCTCCCTGACCCACGACCGCTCGTACGGCTACCCACTTCCAGATCATCATTTTCGTCTGCTTCTGTGCTACTGTCCCAGTCGCTGTCCGAACTATGTGAGTCGACGCTTGCAGTGGAGCTTTCGTTGCGGTACCAGGAGGGATCTTTGGCTGCAGCGAGAGCCGCCGCGGAGGGCGAAAGAGGCGGGTAATGGAAGACCAGACGAGGCCCAAGGGAGCGTGACTTGGTGATCAGCAGGATTGCGTGAAGATTCGATGCTGGAGGTAGCGGCAGCGCCATTAGGTGATGTGGGGATGCTCCGGCAGGACGCAGGTCGAGTGGGGAAGCTGCACTCTGCGGAGTCCCGGGGGCTTTAACCACTTTTGAAACACGTCGACAGCGTCACCAGGAAAGTATCTTTGAACGATCCTAGTAATTTCTTGGCGACGTTACAGGGGCTAGAAGGGACTTTCCTCGTTGGCATTGTGGAGTACACTGTGATATGGCAGTGTTTGGGTGTTGTTACCACCAAAGTACAATATCTTAATTTGCATTCATGTATGCATTAAGAGATCACGTGCATGTTGCTTTGCTGCTGCATTAAAGATTACCGCACGATCGACCGTGATTCGACAGGCCCCGGGTTGCTGCGATGCAGGAGCGATGCACGCTGCACATCACCTCGGATGGCGCGCCACAGCGGGACGCTCTGGCCATCGTTTCCGCGCTACTTTATTCAGAGCTCACTCCACCAACGCTCCATCACCAGAGTTGTCCACAGCGTCTCTACAGCCACTCATTCAGCAGCACCACGTCGACTCTACTTGTGCGCATCTATAATTGACGTCATGGCTTCTTTTGGTGGCGCCGGTCTTGGACAGAAAGTCATCAAGCCCAATCCGTACGTCACTGCATTTTCCACTACACTGCGCCAAACCTACCTCTTCTCCGGGTCCTCCCTGTCGTCCTCGGCCTCAGCTAACTCCGGCTTCGCAGTCCTGAGCGCGGCTCGTTCCCGCTTGATCACGACGGTACGGCTCGCCCATCTGCACCGCAGCTCGCGATTACCGGCGTCCCTTCCCGCTACACACCCTCTCTCAGCAACTGACGCTGCATTCCAGGCGAGTGCAAGGACATCATGCTATCCTACCTCAGATGTATCAAATCACACCGTGGAACCAACGATTCCGAATGTCGCAATCTGTCAAAGTCATACCTGTCCTGTCGGATGGATCGGTACGTACCGGATCTGCCTTCCTTTCCACACAGCCTATGTCTAGCCGCGGCCGTCTTCTTCTCTTTGATACCGCTCCACTCTTTATCGGAGGCAAGGGAAGGGAGAAAAGAGGGGCCTGTCATACCAACCTGTCAAAATTTCGAACCAGGTCGTTGGGAATATCGGGGCTTGGAGCTACATTGAGGCAAGGGAGGGATGCAGCGGTCCTCATTCCTCGTCTCTTGTCAGATCTGAAACCCCTTTCTCTCATTTCCAGCCTCATCTCTCCTTCAACGCCCCGATACTGTACTTTTGCGGGACAGTTGCCCCCTCAACGATACCCACGTCTCCACACATTATTGTTGCACTGCATCGGCAGCAGCCGAACACAGCTCACCCTCGAAGAAGACTCCACTGACTCGATGCGCACCCACAGGAATCTCATGGCCCCTGACTCATTCAAAAATCTTGGCTTCGGAGAGGATAGCGACAGCCACACTACTTCTGTTGCGACTGCAACCCCAGCCCATTCATCGCAACCTCAAGGGAACGATAAGCCCCGCACTTCTTAGATATGCCGGATCATTGTCGGAATGAAGGGTTTTGAATTACTAGTCACTGGTTCGGCACCAACCGAGCAACCGAGAAACCACCGACTCATCCATCTTTCTGAGCACGCCTGCCGTATCAGCCGATGTCGATGTCGTCAGTGGAGTCACAGTGGGGGCCTTGGTGTCTAGGACTCCAAACTGGACAATTTACCCGGGCCCCATGTATAACCGGGAACATGACAGATTAAGGACCGTGTTTAGCAGTGGAGTGGCATTGGGAGCAAAGGGAGGATTCCAAAGAAAGGATAGGGCGAGACATACACGACTGACATATTGACATATGCTGTAGATGACAGGGTCGTTGTACCGGACTGCGCCACAGCAGGTCAGCACTCACGGCGGTGCAGGTTGCACAGCGTAGATTTGATCCACCAACCGCCCTTTGATACCTGCAGTAGGTGCCGGATGTGGCTCGCAACGCGCACCATAATACATTTGGTCTGATCGCGATCGCTATGTTCGCGCCGGATTCTCTGGTCCTTTCCTAACCTTATCTGCCCAATGGGACTTTCTCCACCAAATGCGCCGCTTCTTCATCCACCTATAACCTAACTAAGACATCCGTCGTCCTACAGATCAGATCTAGACAAGATCTTGCCGATCTGTAGACGAGAGGGTGCAACGTCACACAAGAGTCCTCACTGACACCACAGAACGACCCCTCATCCTCTTCCCTGTCCACCAACAAAGCTTCTGCTACGCACAAGTCTACCAAGCTTTGCGCCCACTGTGCACTACAGGCTTGAAACAAACAGGTCCAGATGATCCGATTAGATCCGTGACATCGGTGGCGTAGCGCGAGCTGATATCGAAACGAGGTTGTGCAAGATGCCGAATGATGTTGTGCAGTTGGTGATTAGCCTTTAGTTTCGATACGAGAGACCAGGATTTGCGGCTAGGGCTGCACTGAGCTGTGTGCTAGCGGTTATAGATTGTCATGCTAATGCCACAATGCGATATCAGGCACGCAAAGCCGATATCATAGTGATGGCAGTATGCGCCGTGCATGCCAGGGACTGCTGTTGCGCTGCAGATTGTAAGGACCTCCCAAAGGGGGTGATTGGCGCGCGAGCCGTGGCTGGCTTGAATATGCCCTAGTCAGTGTTCTACAAGTGTCGGCCTCGGGTATGTCGCTCAACCAGACTACGGTGGCTGTGGTCGTTGAGTATGCCGCGCAGCATGTTTCGGATAATGGCATGACATGAATGAGTCTCACGAACCTGTATCCTTCTGCTGCGGTGACAGAGAGGGAGATGGCAGATGGCATAGCAGAGCAACACCCCTCTGCTCGTACCACAGTCATTCAGCGACACTGCAAGCGCAATCGCGCCGCAGATGACCCCACCTCTATCCCAGAGGTTGCCTTCATCGCGGCCGATTTCACCTTTGCTGTCGTGAGTCTCGTGCCCATCCCAACCTCGTCCTCGGTGTCCTTCATCGGACAGCATTCGCAACGGCCCACTTCCCATGACCCGAACCCTGACTCCACGATACCTTCTCATGACCAGATTGCGCGTTCGTATGTGGGCGTACTGAGAACCAGGAAACCGCCGGGCCCACGGCAGCTGTCACTTCCGCTTCTGTTTTCAAGTGCATGATCAGTGTGTTTCGGGGCGAAAAGCCACATGTCTTGCTGCGAGTAATGCTCGCGGGGCGGGGAGCGATGCTGTGTCAGCAGCTAAGAGCGTACAATGCTGGTGCCCGCCGTCGCGCAACGTCGCGTCCCGTACATACGTAGGCAGGCAGTGGCATGCTGTGAACGGACTGTGGCCGGGGAGGGGGGGGGGGCAGCCTCTGTAGCGATTAGCGACGCTGGACTTGCGAAACACAATGGCATCCAAACGCTCGCCTGCTAGCGGCCGCTGTCGTCCTGCCTTCGTTGCTGTTGTGCACTTGTGCAGAGTCAGTCCCCGCATTCGTCACCCAAGTCCTGCTGATTCTCTGAGTCGGTACTCCATGCCACTGCACGCCTGTGGTCTGCCAAATCCAGAGCTACTTTTGTGGCGGAAGGCGTGGAAAGCGTTAGGCAACCGTGTTTTACATAGAGTAGTGGTGGTGGCGGGAACCCAAGAATAAAGGCTTAGAGACATGTCAGAGCGCAGTGCCATGTCTTAGTCCTGATTCATGCTAGAACTGACATCGAGATCATGTTGTCCGGTGAATGGAAAAGCAATAATGAACTAGTCATGCTTACAATCTTGAGGCCTTCTTTGCAGGAATGTTAGCGACGTCCTTCGTCATGGTGGCTTGGAGGACAAAAGTCGTTGCCTTGCAGTCCTGATGAAGAAGGAGGCAAGGGTATTTTACTTCACAAAAGACAAAAGGTTGTTTGTTGCATAGAGATAATTATTGGGGCTAGCAAGCGAATACAATAATAGAGTGAACACTGAAACAACAGCACAAACGCAGCAAGAAGTGTCCGAAAAGGCGATGAGCAGACAGCCACAGTCCGAAGACGTTGAAACAACTTGTAGTCTGCTCTTGTATAGTGAAAAGGCGTACCTCTAACGCCGATCCACGCCTGCCCATGCAATCTGTCAAGCCTGACATGCACGATGGAGTGACGAAAAACAAAAAACTGGAGACTATATTCGAAATTCGAAAGATGAGAGAATCGGACACTGCGTGTTGTGCTCGGCAATGTAGATGCAAGCCCATGACCAAAGTGAGGATTGCCTTCCTCCTTTGTGACACGGGTTCGATGGCGGTATGTATTGTAAATGCTGGGTGGGTGGGACATATTATGCAATGAGACGGGAAGTAAAATGATGCAAGCTGCAGAGTGCGAACGCCGTCCATCCGTGGCCAGCAGAGACAGGTGACATACGTAGATCGAACCAGAGGGTAGCCATAGTGGTGTCCCCAACGGACAAACTAGCTTTCGCCCAAAGTCGGTCTAGTGTGTGCATCTGCAGGATGCAGAAACGGATGCGGGGTATCGCGGGGTATCATGGAATTGAAAAGCGAGAAGGAGACAATGAAAGGTGCGCTAGGAAGGGAATCGAGTCTGTGAGCGCTCAACCCATGTTCATGCCGAACTCATCCTCTTCCTTGAGAGCCTGGTTCGACCAGTACTGTTGCTGATTGGACCCGGAGCCGCTGCCTGTGCTTTGCATACCGGGACTAAGACTCTGAGGCGATAGTCCCGACAGAGGCTCGCCAGCGAGGTTGGTGTGCTTGGGTACTCGAAGACCGGAACCGGGTCCACGAGAGTACCTAAACGTGCCAGCGCCGTTCTTCTCAACGGCTTCCATAATCTCGGTCTTCATGCGCTTCTCGTCTTCACTCATCTCGGGCCACTCTTCGCCAGTAGCCTGTCGCAGGCGAGCGGCAAGCTCCTCGTTCTCTTCCATCTTCTTGTAAAGCATCCACATTAGATCACGAGTCCAGCTGACAGCTCCGTTGAGAATGTCTCCCTTGTTTGGGCCCTTGTCCTTTTCTTCCATAGGCAGGCCTTGTGTAATGTTACCAGCAGCTCGTCTGCCGCTACCACCAGCTAGTAATGACGTTGCTTGGGGCGGTGACATACCAGTGGCTCCCATTGTCGGTGAGAGTGGTCCATTGTTGTTAATGTGCTTGCGGATCTTCTCATCTTCAAGACGATGCTGAGGTACTAGACGAGACAAATCGTGGATACGCTCGTTGATGTTATCCCTACGACGACGCTCAACAAGGTTGTGCGATTCGCGGCGGCGGCGCTTCTTAGCATCCTGAGTCTGGCCGATGTCGACCTTTGTGGGTAGGGAAGCATGCTTGCCGTGCATGACTTCACTGATCTGCTGGTGGTGCAATGATGCAGTGTGGGGTGATTGGGTGGGCGAATCAATCCAGGAGTGGGCGCTGCCGGGCGTGCCTTCCCACTGTCCGGACACGCTCTTCTGGTGGCGATGCACATTGGTCATGATGGGCTGAGAGGCAAAGTTGCCCGAGTCCGGTGTGCCAAGGTGAAGGTTGGCCATGGCTGGGGTTTTTGGTGACATTGGAGTGCGACTGTCAGAGCCAGTTCTGCTCATAGCCATGCGGTGTCGCATTGAGTTGGCCTGCATGCTGTTCGCAAAGCCCATTCTCGCAGGTCCGGACTGGTATTGATTGAAATCGAAGCCCCCTGGGTGTACGAAGGGACTCTGAATAGGCAGATCATCTGGAGTGTTGGAGTAGATCTGGCTCACGTTTGCAGCGTTGGAGTTGGAGTGGAAGAAGTCTGGCTGATTCAAGTTTTCTTGACCAAAGCCGTTGAATCCCAAAGAGTCAGCAAGTTCATCGTCTGCGATGTTCGCAGCTCCGTGAACGTAGCTGGTGGACCCAAACTGGCTGTTGATGTTCATGCTCCCGCTCATGGTGAGATTCGATGGGTCGATCGCACTCGCACCTTCATGTGCTGAGCTGAACTGAGGGTTGTTGAATTGTTGGTTCATGTCGAAGCCGTTGTGGTTTCCAAAGCGGCCAGAGTTAAACTGCATGTCGTCGACTTCTTCTTTGATGTATGGCTGAGGTGAGCCAGTACCGATCATATTGAAGATATCAGCGTCTAGAGTGTCGTCAGAGTGGGTGTCCAATCGAAGGTCCAACCGGGCGAGGGTCTTCTGAGGAGAGTAGGATGAAGGAGGAGTGAAGAGAGCGTCCGCTTGGGGGACAGTCAGTATGGTCTCGTAGTACATGATGGAAAGACCGAGAAGAGAAGTGGTGTGGGGGACAGATAGGGGATGGGAGTTGCAATATAAGAGAGCTGGGAAGACTGAAGGGGGTGGCCCATGACGAGGAGGCTTCACTTACTTGGCATCACTAGGTTACAATGATCCCGGGGAATGTATGTATGAGGCCGATGGGACCGATGCTGGTTCCCGGACTGTTGGATCTGAAACTTACTGTCTCCGACCCGGCAAGTGACTAAGGAATGCAGTGCAGTATGATTGCACCACGAGACGGTCTGTGACCCTATAAGAAGGACCCTGGAAGCCGATTGCTATCTTGCGTACAAGGTCACTCAGCAAGCTAGGCAAGTCGCTTGTGGTGCTTGATGGTGGCTAACAAGCCCTTGGTAGTCTCGAGGTGGGCTTGTAATCGTCTGTGGAGGAAATGTGAGCGCGGCGCCTTGGTATGCAAAGAGCATCCTTCTGGGAATAGTTGCTCACCAGACACAGGATTACGTGCAGTAGAAAGATGCACGTACGTTGCCAGGCTAGACCCTGTACTGCACAGAGACAGAAATACCGGAAGGGTGGGTATTGACGGGTGGGGATTGACAGGTGTGAAGGGAGGAGTGGAGTTGCGAGAGGCCTATTCTGGGAGACTCTCGGTGCAGGATATGGAGGGCGCTCGTGGCTCTGACGCTCAGATAAGGGCTAAGGGGGAATGTGTCAGCGCAAGAGCCCTCGTCGATGAAATGTTGGGCAGTTGGAAGGTTGGTGGCATGAGTGTGGCGCACAGCTAGGTAGCGAGCAACAGAGGACGGCAGCGGTACTGCACCGGGCACTGTGGGGACAGTAGTACAAGACGACCAAAGCAGCGAACACAGTCGCACACTACCGCAATGCTGATCTTTGAAGGTTCGCTGCGGCTAATGTTGCCGCGGCGGTGGGCGCGGTGGTGAGGGAAGAGGGTGGGTTGACTCACCTAGCAACGAGGGAAGGCGCAACGACGGCCAGGCTGGCGCAACAACACGGGTGCACTGGCGTCGAGGAGCGTCGGCGGGGGTTCGCAGCGGCTGGTTGCTGCGTTGACGGACTCAGCAAACTTGGGCGAGGGCGGCGCTCGGAGGTGCGGCTGTGGTGGCACAGGTTTGTCCTCTTTGAGTCGACACGAGGGGTGGCAGCGCGACGTTGGGTGAGGATGCGGCCGCGGCGTCGTCTTGGGCTGATGCGGAAGGAGAGCGCGGTCTGGAGTGCTCTGTGCGACGTGGGTGGAGAATGGTGCTGGGAGTGGAATATGGAGCAGATCGTCGGTGTATGGCGGGGAGAGGTTCAAGGGTGGGCTGGAGGCCGGTCCCGGAGCTTCCTGGATCAGAGTGCGCAAGTGTGCTATGTGCGATGCAGCGGCCAAGGCGCGGTGATAGCAACGCGCAGTGAGGGGCCAGAGGGGTGCAGCGGTGCGCAGAGGAGGACGCTGGAGCAACGGAGGCCAGACGACGGGGTCGGGCCACGGTGTGGGCGAGCCCAAAGCCGGAGAAGGCGGTCAGCGTAGAGGCGAGGATCGTGTCGCTAGGCGCGTCTGCCAAGCCAAAGCAGTGCGCCGGCGAATCAGACTGTCTGGCGCGAAATGCAGCACCAGTGGGGCGCGGTTGCCGAGCTCGAAACCAGGAGGTAAAAAGAAACGGGAGGGCTTTGGTGTCGCACTCTGCGGCTGTTGCGTGCGTCTGCTGTGTGCAGGCGGAGAGGGCGGCAGCCGCTGTGGTGAGACGGGCGAGCACTGACGTAGGCGAGGGTACGATGCAATGTACTGCGAAAGGGAAGCTCGGCCCGCGGTAGTCCGGGCTGCGATACGTGGTGAGAGTAGATGAGTGAGCTCTGCCACAAGAGCGATGTGGAAGTAAGGCGGTCTATGCGTGCATGAATCGACAGCAGAGCGAGCAGATGGCTTGCATCCAGACCGGACGCGGCCGTCGCCTGCACTTATATACACGCTTGCAGTACATGCGGCTCTGGCTCGCCTTTCCTGCTCTGGGAGGCTTATCTACATCGCATTGATCAATTACGACTACGCAGCCCTCCACTGCCCCTGGTCCTCCGGCGCTTTTGGGCCTTGGAGTGATCACCCGCGGGCGCAGTGGGTGGGTGGTGAACCTCATGTCTTAGATAGTTCGCAGCAGACGCCTGCAAGACCACCCCCAGACCACCCCCAGGATCAAGGGCGTGCCCGCAGTGACTCACCAGTGCGCTCCCAGCACAACAGTCCAGCATGCACTGCAACCGTTGTTGCCGTGCGAGTGCAGCGGCCAACTCGGTCTGCTCCATCGCGCTTGCGTGTGTGTGTGTGTGTGTGGTGCTCGCAGGCGGCCAGAGGTTGATGCTGCTGCGGGAGACGATCCCGCGCTAATCTGCCAGGATCCACCAAGCAACTGAAGCTCCCCATCCATGCTCATGCTGCACTAACCGACTCCAACCTCGACACCTCCATCAGACCCCCTAGGCAGACCTCTCCCATTATCGGCTGCCCAACTGCCCTGCGAAGGCGCGTCGCTCTGCAAACGCTCCCCAGCCAATCACTCGCGCCACGGGCTTTGCTTGCCGGGTGCATCGTGCCTGCCCTCGCCATACATTCCCACCACCGACGCCATATACAGCAGGCACACCACCCAGAGCTCGTCACAAGCCTTGCCCCACTAGCCACTGGGCCTGCCTCCTACACCTCAGTCGATCATCTGCACGAAATCCTCCGTTCCGGCTTCGCGGCCTTCTGCATCCCACCCGCACCAACGCTCCCCTCTGTCGACAGTCGCGGTAGCTGCCATCAGTGCACGCCCGCAACGACCCCAGGCGACACCCTGCAACGGGGACTAGGCTGACAGCTGAGTCGGCGGGACGCTAGGGCCCACCTCCTGCGGCTGCTACCTAGCCAGTACCAAGGCCTGTACATCTCTGTGTCGCCAGCTGCGGCTTTGCGGAAAAGCTTCTTCTGGCCCACCATTGCACACCAGGCTCCACTCCACTAGTTCCTGCCTCTCTATCTCGACTACACGAAACAGGCTTCTGTCGCTCGGCAAGAAGCTATACCATCTCGTGCTCTCGCTTCCAGCCCAACGACCAAGATGGCCTCCGCCTCGTTCCGGGAGTCGATGAACTCCCTAGGCTGGAGCAGAAGAGATGCAGATGCGCCTGTCACTACTGCAGCACCCTCTGTCATGGACAGAGTCTCCAACCTGTTTGGCGCAGGTGGCTATGTTAGGCTACCGATCTCAGAAACGAACCCTGGGGCCCCACTCCCGGCGCCCACGAGGAGAGAGGAGGAGGAAGGCTGGTTTGCACGTAAGTACACAAACTCCGTACTCTGATGAAAGATCGCCGATCCTTCTCTACGCGGCTCTTTGTATCCTGAAGTACTTCTGAAACACCTTGTTTTCTGCTGTACTTTGCCCTCGTAACGCGCAGTCACTCGCGCCCTCCACTGTTGGGGGAGCGCCACAGCAAGTCGTGGGGGGCCTTGTGATTGCCTCAGCAGACTCATTGGTGAGACTAGGTCCACCATGCCTGACGAGGATTCTACAGATCCGAGAACATGGCAATTTGCAAAACAGCATACTGCCTTGGCCAAAGTCCTGTGGTTTCAATCTAAGGCTGTCACAAGGGCTTACTTGCTGCCGCTAGTTTGCGTGTGACTGAAGGGAGTTCCTGCGTAGAGCGTTTCAAGTCGGGGAACTCGCATGCCAACAGCAGCTACTGTCATTTCTGGACTCTGCTGACAGATATTTGCAGTGAGTCGGTGGGATCGGCTACTCGTTTTCGGTGGACTGCTACTTGCAGCCATGGCCATGTTTGCTACCTGCATTGGGCTTATGTTCACACCCATCTTTATCGTCAAACCCCGCAAGTTTGCTATATTGTAAGTGACCTGTGCCCCTTCTAGTCCTGCTCGCAGCCAGTCACATTGTGCCTTTCGTTTGCCTCCTATTTGATTACGACTTCGTATCAGGCAGACGGGCAGTGGCACACACCCATTCAGTCCTTTGGTGCGGCTATGCGAACTCATGCATTCCAACGACATGGTATAACAACGCTCCACTCGTTGACAGCGGAAATTCCGCCCGCACGATGGAGTCGACCTGCCATTTGACATATTTCGCCTAGCCACCGGGCGATCGGCGTTGGACCCTCTGCAGCGTCCATGCGGGACTAAGGTTCGGCGCGTTGCAGCCTGCAGACGGATCCTTCCTCAAATCGGCTCTGTCGAGATATGACTTGTTTGTAGAGACTTGGCACTAACCAGCTTTAGGTGGACAATGGGAAGTGTTCTGTTTCTGGCAGCTTGGAGTGTCATGATGGGCCCCATCCAGTACGGTAAGCAAGCCTTGTCGCACTTTGGCTGTACACCTGCATACACGCTGCAATTACTGACGACGCTACAGTCCAGCATCTTATCTCTGGCCCGCGACTTCCGTTTACTGCCGCTTATTTTGGGAGTATTGCACTTACACTTTACTTTTCTCTTGGTGTAAGTTCCCCTGCCCTAACATCCTGATCCCTACGCGCACTAAGCTTGCGCAACCCCTGTCAATCTACCCCACGCACCCACACCTCTCCATTTCGTCGCTTTAGTTCGTGTTCCTTACTGACGACGTCCGCGTGATTAGCTTCACAGCACTATCCTCACTTTCGTTGCGGTCATCGCGCAGCTGGTCTCATTGCTCTGGTTCACCGTCTCTTACTTTCCTATGGGCTCAACAGGCCTTCGTTTTGGAGCGCGCTTTGCAGGAAGTCGTGTTGCTGCTTGGATGAACGATTGAACGCAACCAGTAAGACTGCCAAGTGTGGCTGTGCAGTGCATATTGGAGTGGGTCGATATGACACGCGTAAAGACGAACAGGATATACACAACATCACATACATTCGAAACATAGGGTTTCACTACCAGGGCTCAAACAAGTTTCTTTGGCTAAACGCGTTTGGCCATCACGCACCTCTTTCCCAGTTATCGTCCTCATTATCTGATTGACCGGTGTGGCAGATCTGTTCACATGCAACCTTCGGACAAGTTGCCACACCGTTTGGATGTCGAACTTCAACTTAATTACTAGCGCATTTCTAGTTGCTTCACCGCAATTTCAATGATCGCTCGATGATCGCCCTCGATAATGGGCCTCTCCGCATATTGGCAGAAGAGAACCGGAAAGGCGAGTCATAGAGATTGTCTAAGAACGCGATACCTGCGCCCAGGTTACCTCTGGTAAATCTGATGATCAGCCCAGCAGACGAAGGTCTTCCGTGATCGCCAAACGTCTTACTTCTAGGCCATTAACTTACCCTTGACTTGACTTTGCACAATCACACTCTGATGGATGATGGACCGTCCAATACATTGGCTTCGAAAGCAGCCTTGGATCGACAAAGTGTTGGCTGTGACTGGCTTACTCAGGCTGTTCTTCGGCGCCGTACGCTGGATGGTTGTAGAGGTATGCAGCGTCCACCAATCGCAACTCGACCGTCGATCGCAAGCAGGGTTCCGGCAACCTTCCAGCCTGGCTCTCAAGTCGGCTGCTAACGGTTCAGCGTTAGAGTAGGGTCCGCGCTATCACTGCATATCAACTTGCATGACATTCGACGTCTAGCTTACTTCCGCGGCGTCCGTCGTCGAAGTGCGGTCGCATATTGCGGGAAGCAAAATGGACGTCCTCAAGTTTCGAATCTCATAATCATAATCTCGTCAAGCCAAGCATTTTGAACTGGAACTTTTCGGAGCGCGAACTGGTCCCATGATCGTCCGCGACATCTGAAGTGGTGTCGTGAAGTGCAGGGGGCTGGCCATTCCCCGCACGCCTCCGAGTGGGCAAGCGCCTGTGCGCACTCAAGCCACAACGTGCGTGATGCACCCTGCTGGCCGCCTGCCACCGAGACCCTTCTCTCGTCGGATCCAATATTTGAACCTAAGTCATGACATAACCGCCTTGCTCTTTGTAGGCAAATATCATTCGCTTTGCTACAGTCTGCCGACTTCCAAATGACTAAGGGTTTTCGATGACGTCTCTTGATAAACAACAACAGGCATGTGCGCCTTTGCGGTCGAAGAGACCAGGGACACTTACCGGATGCGCCATCTCCATGGTTGATAACTTGATTTTGAACTTCCGGTATCGCCGCTGTCGGTCCTTGCGGACGACGAGGTGAGGCTTGCATTCTCCACACCTTCATATCGTATATGTGGCGACTCTATGTTTAGCAACCCCGGTCCCCAGATTATCGAAGGCGCTTCGCTTCTGACGACTCCGCAGGCACTTTCGTCCCCGATGTCTTCTTCGGGCACTCTAGACGGATGTGGACGGATGCTGTTGTTGCGAAGCTTTATGAGGCGTAGACTTGACGCGTACATGCTGGAGTGGTGGGTCATGAGGTTAGTGCGATTACAATCTCAGCTCGGAATTTCTCAGCTCAGCTCATCCCTCGTTCTTGCACTGCTTCGCAATCAGACTTTGGCTGCGGACTCGTGGACCGGTCGGCGGACATCTGAGTTCGCATGTAGGCGGTTTCCGAAGCCGACGAATCTTAGAAGGCGTCTTATTCGTGTTGTGAGGGCTTCGAGTGGTAGGGCTGGCTCAAGGTTCTTCTTCATCGGTGTGCGTGAGACGCATACGCCCTGACATTAAGTTAGCTGACTTCAGCTCGTCTTGCTGGGATCAGATAAGGCGACTGCTTGTGATCATCGAAAGAGAATCCCAGACTTCGAAGTGATCATGTTGCAATAGACCGATGGTATTGGAGGGGTGGCAGAAAGATGATCTGCTATTCGTTCCTCTTTGTTGTTGCCACCTCACGCATTTGCAACCTGGCCAGAGTATTTTCTTCCTTCACCTTCCATCGTCATGTCCGTCTCTTGCTCTATCCGCGTACAGCCGGCTTACACGTGATCTTTTCGATGGTGCTGGTCGAGTACGAAGGCCTTCAGTAGTTGTGCAGGATCAAGTGAAAGCTTGAGGGGCCAATCGATCCATATACTATGTACCAACACAATACTGCATTATAGTGCTGAGTTGTCAACATTGCACACATATTACAGAGACCTGGTGATTGGTGTAGCCTCACAAGAGTGGTTGTACAGATTACCCGATTTGGACGGCTTGCCAACGCATAGCCGTGATGTAATGCATATCTCGCAACCTCACGCGGAGAGGTGCACATCTGATGAAGCACAGGTATTGGTAGCTAGATGTACACGGTTGAAGTCTATATTAACGTCGACGCTGATCGCACATCTTCGCTTGATATAACGCACTGTGACAGGACACCAGCCGGACGCCAACAAATCCTAGCCTGCAAGTCATGTTTCAGCAACACGAGTTTGCACGGAATCTGACAGCGTCTCCATATCTTGTTATGACCGATTTGAGTAAACTCGTTATCCCAATGTCTTTTGTAACTATAATTTTCCGAATTTGATCCATAGTGTCTTTTAACATTTGCGAAGTAGATGCATCCTGCCGGGCTTGCAAAGACTCCTGTCATTTTGATCATTACAGAAGTAGCCCTTCTATCGACAATGGAAGTCCAGTAGCCAAGGATTCGGGCTTGAATATTGTTCTTCTTTCGCACATTCGTAGCCATCTTCTTTGAATCTTGATTTAGAACGCTTTCGATTCTTTAGCTCGATGCTGCCCGAGTAATACTGAGGATATGCAGATTTGTTAACAATGGTTGTAATTCTTTCAAAGGAAAGCTTTGGCTCTGAGTCCTTCTTATCGGAAGTATATAAACACTAAGCGGGTACTGTAGGCCTGGACTCAATAGTAAAACTCTCTTTTACTTCCAGTGTTGGCATCGTGTTCGAGCTGGTCGATACTCAGAGTTTCCCGATTGCCCTTGGTGACATCTGCTCTCTTTTTCTTGTTATTATCTCTCTTGAAAGTCACCCCGCCACCATCCCTTCCCATAATGCTTCCCACCAAGCGCGATTGCTCAATGCTTATCTATCGTTAAGGCCTCTCTCTCTTGCGAAATAAAAATGGGCTACAAGGATATCAGCTTTAAGAATATAGGTGACAATTGAGGTTATTAAGTAACACGGCTATTAGCATATAAGTAAAAAAGTGCTTTAAATATTATCTCGTTGCTGGATGAGTGCATACTGTTTGCTGATGCTTCATAAACAGTCTAATTATCATGTCCTTGTAGCACGTTTCACATGTGATGTGAAAAGACGTCTACAGCTCCATCTACACCGTTGTTCTGCAGAGACCGGATGAGTTGACTAATCCACACATGCCAATCAATAAGCCATAGCGAATACCATTCTGCCCTATGAAGCGGAACAACGCCAACTCTTACTTTGCCTGCCCACTACATTATGACAGAATGATACTGGTGGACATAGTCTATTTATCGTTTGTACACTGCGAAACAGTGCAGCGAGATTTACGCCCTGTCCTCAAGGTTCTCTCGTCTTGCCAGGATCGAGTAAAGCTGACACCTGAGTGTTGCACTTCCTTAGAAAGCGTGTTGCATATAGCAAGACAAACTAATGAAAGGAAGATATGCTTTTGATGAGACTTTTACTGGCTATGTTAGTCAAGCTTATGTGGCCAGTACTGCAGTAAGGTCTTCGCTAATTGTGTTGGTAGATGAAGTTGGGAAGAAGCAGGACTGGTGAAGGCAAAACTGACCAGTCGAACAAAAACTTTGTCGAAGCAAACATCCGGAATATCAAGGACATCGCTATCTGTTGACAAATTTGAAATTCAACGAGGGTGTAAAAGGGATTGTTGCGAGTTAGAAGGCCTCCGGGGGATTTGATGCGATCTTTTCTAGCGCCAGAGATTGGGAGTGGAGGGAGAATACAAGAGTACGACGCAGCAATCTCACTGCACTATCGAACTGTATCGTATGTAGCTTCATTAGCTATTGACCATACTCGAAAGAATTCCAACGTGTAGAACTGTGTCTAGAAATTGCATTGGACTTTGATGTCAAGATAAGTACTACTATTGACGATGCACGAGAAACATGCTCAGCCATGTACGAATATGGATAAACGGCCTTTCGTATGAGTTTTCTGAGTTCCTCGTAGGCATTGGATTTCCGTCTTCGATTACTAACAACTAGAGGTCAAATCAGCTTGTACAAATTGGTTTGACTCATAAGGCACTGCATATAATTACATATAATTCTGCCTCTTCAACTTTTCATTGTCTCGACATCTGAGTCGATGGGAGGGAATACACCGCGTACAACTATTAGGCTCCTATGTTCCTAACAAAACCAATAACAGCCACTTCCTAGCTTCTCCGACGCAACTAGAAGGGCTTTGGTAGAGTCAAAACTATAGTTGTATATAGGCAACGCTCTTTGTGATCTTTAGTCTGTCTATCAATCTGAAATTGTGTAAATATACTCTAAATGCCTTCAAGAAGTTGGGGGATTGCGATCTCAGATCCAGTTTTCAGTTTCGCAACACAAAATCCAGATACCCTCTACGATCCGCGCGTTCTCAGTCTGTGCAGGACAAATTCTGGTATGACTGGACGCGCCGTCATTGCTTCCTTTTCTAGTATCACCTCCCACGGCATTTCTGTCCTACTTAAGCACTTGCGATACTCACTATCCTTAACCCACAAGTTATATCAAACGACTTTCAGGAAATCTCACTCAACGACGTCCATTCTCCGTCAGGTCATCTCTAACGATATCGCTTATATGCGTTGCTTTTCCTCCCCCCAATCGACCAAAAACTTGTACGCGATAAAAACCGAAGTTGCAATCAACTCTTCATTCTTGAATTGCCACCTAGCGTCTGCTAGGCGAAAGCGAATCGGTGAACAGGGCGCGAAGTAACTATTAGAAGGGCTTGCGAACATACCTTCTGTACGGGTGAAAATCTTGGCTGCTTCAGCAAACGACCGATGCGCTGCCACAAATGTGTTGTTTTTTCGTGTGGCCGGGATGATGTCTGGTGTAGCATCTGCGAGATAAGGTTGTCAGTGAGTTAGATGTTTTTTTAGAAGGTACACATCAGAGCCTCGAGTGGAGCTTGCAGTATAAATGTAGCAAATGTGGCCAAAAAGGCTGCAGTGCAGGCCATGTCACTCGCAACTCTCTTGTGAGCAGTGTGAACGTAGACAACATATGAGTACGGACAGACGTTTCTGGCCTGATTCAGGACAATCCCGCTGTATTGATGCGCGATGGTTTTATAATGCAGTTATACCATACCAGCAAATTCATTTGTATAAGTCAGCAACCATTGTACGAAATCCACGGTGATAGGAAAGCACCCGGTTTGTATCTTAGCCTTGTCGTCCATTATGCATGATCGTCATGGCAATTCAACGGTACGTGCTAGCCCCATAGGCTTCCATAGGTCGCCATCCTTGTCTTCAGTCTCTTTTACTATCTCTGGGACATCGACTTCATGTCTCACGACTGCCGCGCCTCCAAGCGCTGTAACCTTAGCGTCAATCCGAACTGGAAGCTGATTGTCTAAGACGCTGGTTCCAAACAATCCTAATTCTTCAAGCACCTGCTGAGCTTCATGAAAAACTTTGTCTCTCAACTATGTCTTCCACTGCAAGGTGCCAAGGAAAACGATCTCCTAGGACTGTAAAGTATTGGCCGGGATGCTCAAAGCGAGTCCTCAGCCACCTAGCTTAGATTCTCTGAGAGCTGCGGATGCCAGTCTGAATGCAGCTAGAACCCATATATCTTGAGTATCGAGAATATTATGTCCCGCTTTAGTTTCCTGGAACCTTACCAATAGGATGTATGCATCTGCCAGGATAGTCTTAATGTCAGGTAATCCAACACCACCATTGTGGAGACAGTGGACGAAGAGGGCAATTGTGTAGTTGGTATGGCAGCGTTTGTATTTGCTAGAGTAGCCTCTGAAGTAATCATTCAAGTGATGTTGTCGGTAGGCCATTGACCTAGTTTTGAAAAGAAGCATGAGTGCGTGGGCAGGCGCGTTGTAGATGAAGCACACTGAAAATGAGGCGTTTACGAAAGTACCCATTGACCAGGGGTAGCGTGTGGGCGTCTCGATCTGACAAGCTGCTGCTATGACATCGTCTGTAAGGAATTGGACGTTCATGTTTTGGGGTATGTTAAGCAATCGTGAGTTGTTGACAACAGATGAACAGGACGCCGATCCGCCTCGAAGACTAGCAACGTGTTCATACGTCGGCCAACATAGCGATTGAAGTGTCGTTGCACGTCCTTACCTCCGAATCTGGTAGAAGCACAGGCTCCGTGTAGAACGTACTTACCATCGGTGCACCTTGAGCGCAGCTGCAGAGACACATCGCTTCTGCACACTTCGGTCCAGCACTTACCGGTGGCAGTAACAGGAGCCAAGAACTTCAATTGGCCGATTCTCGGGAGCGCAAAGTTCAGGAGCCGCTACCCAGAATACTCGGACTTCAATCCTTACATCGCTGCAACCTTGCAGAGTAACAACGGCCTCGTAAGATGAGGGCCAGCCCGCAACGTATCGTAAGTAGTTCATATGCACGGATTCTTATAGTCACTGCGTTCACGTATTTCATTTGTTCAGCGTAGTGATTAAGGGGGGAACTCAACGTGCCTTGACTGTCCTCGTGACCTGTTCGACAAGGAGTCTGAGTCTTGCCTGTATCGAGCAAGTCGTGTGCCAGATATTTGCGACAACCCCAAAATGTGCGTCATTTCGTAGCAGATCCTCTCTTTGTATTGATACATGTCGGTAGACGGGGTGTATACGGACGTGACTTGGTTTTCGGATGTAGAGTTTTAGCAACGGCACGCCAGTCCATGTAGAGGAAAGTGTGCCGGATGATCACCCAGCGGACACCTGCACAAGAAATCTTAGCCTCCTCCCAAAGAGCCGCATCTCCTGTTTTGTGTTGGCGTATAGTTCCGTGCAGTGCCTCTCATATTGTCACGAACTCAAACTTCACCATGGCCGTGGAATTTCCGTGCACATTGGCAGTACTTGGAGCTGAGCCTTGGTCACAAAATGCTCGAAAGCGAGCAAACTTTGCGTCAACTTCACGGCGCGTAGTATCGCCTTACGTACTGCAGTATACCCTTACGGCATCACGACCATCACCCACGAGCAGTAAGCCACAGGATGCAGTGCCCAAAGCGGTTGGTGTAGGCACTGGCCCACCCTGCAGCCTCGGTTCCATTTCCAAGAACACATCAAGCGCGTTGTCCAACCCCCAACATCTCCACCAAACTAGCAAATTTAACCACCAGCACCTGACAACTAGGAGGGACTAGGTGCGGAGAGCAACCCTTCGCAAGAACTTGATCAAGTAATTTCCGGCTCGTCCACGTCAGGACCAGGCTGGCCATCGGGCGTCTCCGCAACTCATCTGCGTCCATGTCCATGCCGATGTAACGTCTCATCGGCGCAGATGCACCCTGCTCGGCAAAATGATAACACTTGGATCAGATTTGATCTCTGGGGTCGAATCTGGGGGCCCGCATCTCCACATCAGTACTGCTATGCGAGTCAGACGAAGCATGATGCGGAAACTTGTACGTGATGTATCAGTAGCAAATGTAGTGTGAGACGTGCATATATAATGGCGACGATCGCCCATCTCGAAGCTCATCCGTCTCGTCAACTCTTGTTATAGTCGTTTTCCTGCGACTCTCAGCATCATGGACGCCGTTCGTAGCGCCTCGGTCAGTTCTGCTCGGATTCGCACCGATGCTGCCTTCAAGAACCGCTGGCAAACTCTGTTTCAGAATCCCAAGATTCTGATCATTGCCTTCTTCGCCTCGTAAGGGAACTCCAGATCTTCAGTAATGTCTTGTTGTTGACTGTGTTCAGCTTCGGTGGGTTTGAATATGGCTATCAACAAGGCGTCCTGGGCCAGTCCCTGGTCATGACCCGCTTTAAGGACAACTTCCCCTCCGTTGTCGAGTCGGCCTCTGCCACCGGCTGGCTTACATCTATCTTGCAACTCGGAGGTATCCTTGGTTCCCTCTCAGCTGGTGTCTTCGGTGAAGTCTTCTCTCGCAAATACACCATGTTCACCGCCTGCTGCTGGGTTGTTCTTGGATCATATCTCTACATTGGAGCTTCTCACCACAGCCCGGCTATGCTCTACGCTGGCCGCTTCTTCACCGGTATTGGCGTCGGTACTTTCTCCGGAGTTGGACCTCTCTACAATGCTGAGATCGCGCCTCCTGAGCTTCGTGGTCTAATCGTATCGTTCTACCAGTTTGCAACGATTCTCGGTATTATGCTTTCATTCTGGATTGGTTACGGGTCAAATTACATTGGCGGCGTTGGCGAAGGCCAGAGTAACATGGCATGGATGCTACCTTCCATCATCCAGGGTATTCCTGCTGCCATCTTGGCCGTTGGCATCTGGTGGCTGCCGTTCTCTCCTCGCTGGCTCATCAAAAAGGGTCGCGACGAGGAAGGCCTCAAGACGCTCTCCTACCTCCGCAAGCTACCCCAGGACCATGAGCTTATCCAAGTTGAGTTTCTTGAAATCAAGGCTGAAGCTCTCTTCGAGCGCCGCGCTTTCAAGAAGAACTTTCCCAACCTTGCTGCTAAGGAGCAAGGCAGTGTCTGGGTCCGCGAGTTTGCGCAGTATTACCAAATCTTCCGTACTTGGGACAACTTTAAGCGTGTTGCTACCGCCTGGCTCGTAATGTTTTTCCAGCAATGGAGCGGGTGAGTCTTTCCCGTGGCTCTGACTTCCAGTTTACTAACAAGAGCCAGAATCGATGCTATCATCTACTATGCTTCTAACGTCTTCGAATCCGTTGGTCTTACTGGAGGTACCCAGGCCCTCCTCGCAACTGGCGTTACTGGTGTTGTTTTCTTCGTCAGCACTCTACCTGCCATGGCCATTATTGATAAAGTCGGTCGCAAGCCCATGTTGCAAGTCGGGTCTGCTGTGATGTTGGTATCGATGGTCCTGGCCGGTATTCTGGTCGCCAAATTCCAGCACGACTGGGTCACATACAGCAACGTTGGCTGGACTGTCGTTGCATTCATCTGGGTATACATTGCCGCTTTTGGAGCTACCTGGGGCCCTGTCTCGTGGACTATTATCTCCGAGATATTTCCACTTTCCATCCGGTCCAAGGGTGCTTCGATTGGTGCCTCGAGTAACTGGCTCAACAACTTCGCCGTTGCATTCTACGTTCCCCCTATGCTCAAAGCTTGGACTTGGGGTACATACATTTTCTTCGCTGTCTTCCTTGCCGCTGGCATGGTCTGGGTGCACTTCTGCCTGCCGGAGACCAAGGGCGCTACTCTCGAGGACATGGACAAGGTGTTCGGTAGCCGCACGGGTGAGGAGGACGCTGTTATGCTGGCAGAGGCAAGAAGGGAAATTGGCTTGAGCATGAACCTCGAGACCGAAGCGATTAAGGCAGTCATGCATGCAGAAACAACCCACAATGAGAAAGGTGCTACTCGTGTGGAGGAGGTCTGATGACACGAAGATTTGGATGAGCCTGAATACATATAAAACACATGTTGACGATCAGATTACGTTTACGTGATGATGTGTGAAGTTGCAGTGAGGTTATAGGTACTGGCGTGAGAGATGCAGTATGTCTCCAGAGCGTGAAAGAGATCCAACACTATTTAGGAGGCATGTTACCTATCAAAAGTCCGTTATTGTACAGAGCATTGAGAAGCCATTGGAAGTCTTAGAACACGGTAAGACTGCGGAACATCTACCTCAAAGCAAACTCATGTAGGTTTGAGAAGGTTAGAAGAAAAGGTGATAACACTACAGTGTATTCTGCCACTAGCATTCAACTGCCCCCACACTCTTTTGTCTTGGAATAATCGTCGCTTGCTCTAGTAGAATACAATCATGCTACGCCAGAAATTGAACGCAGCAGCAGCCATGTATTGACTAAAAAGATTTATAGCTTTACAAAGCAGATCACTGGTAGCACACCTACAGTGTGCCGAAAGATAAGGAGATATCGTTGTCTGCAGGATTTCATGGGGTCGCTCGAAAGGGCAAAAAAGAATGTCGCACGAATTGGCGGTACCGTGAATCGAACACGGGCTGGCGCGGATCTGGATCAGAACTCTAGGAGTTCGCCAGCCACAACGCGACGTCATACCACTAGACTTCAGTGTTGTTAGTCGCTGTGAGGCAGATGGTAGGATGAGACTCAACGTACCCATACCACCGAAGGGTGATGCGTTCACCGAAGTGAAGCTCATTTGATAAGAAATTTCTGAATATTAAAATATATAATCTAAGTAATAAAAAGCACTGTGATGACTTCACCTGTCAAGTTATCTTGCTCGCTTCCAAGAGCGTTCTTTATGACTGGGGGGCACCGTGTGAGATGCTAAATTTGGGTGTTGACCTTTGCTCTGGCGTCTGGGCGGCTTGATGCCTGTTCGGGACTCTTCCGTATTCAGTTCGCCGACGCTCGGAATCCCTACGAAAGTTTTGGTGTCGCGCGCAACAACTTCACAGCCAACACACAACATGGCCGAACCGGACACGAAGGGCGCAACGGCCAGCGGTGCGTCCGCAGGGCCAGCAAAGGCTCCTAAGCCACAGAATCCTGTGTTCAGAATGATGGGTGCGCAACAGCAAAGGCATTTACCTGATCATCTACTGACCGCGCGCAGGCCTTCCCAACATTCGCATGAAACTTCCTTCGCGCAACTGGTGCATATTCTGGGGCGTCATTGGAACATGGACCGCCGTAGTTCAATACGATCGTTATGAGAAGAGGCGCATACAGAGGAGATACGCGAGACTGGTAGAACACATCGCGCAAGAGCCGCTGGACGCACAACAACTACCACGAAAACTCTCCATCTACATCTCTGCTCCGCCGGCTGATGGCCTCGTGTCTGCGCGCGAACACTTCACAGAATACATCAAACCCATACTTGTTGCCGCTGCGCTTGACTGGGATGCGGTCGAGGGACGAAGAGAAGGAGATGTCAGAGCTGGACTGGCTGAACGGATACGAAAGTTGAGATATAAGAGGGGCGAGCAGGTCAAGGAACCTATCGAGCTTGGTACAGAAGACGACATCGAAGGTTTGAGGGAGAGATCCGGCGTAAAGAGCTGGAACGGACCTGCTGGAGACATCGTTGTTGGGAGACACACATGGAAAGAGTACGTCAGGGGCTTGCATGAGGGCTGGCTAGGGCCTCTCGATCCTCCTGCGCCAGCTGAATTGCCAGCTGAGCTTGCAGTTCCTGCTGTTGAATCGGTGCCAGCACCCATAGCCGCACCAACTGAGACCGCACCGGAGGCTCTTGCAGCAACCGCTAACACTGTTCACTCATCGACCACCGACGATGCATCGCCCGCCGCTATCCCTGAAGCTCCCAAGACAGAAGAGGCCGAGAAGCCAAAAGAGGAGGAGAAGAAGGACAAGAAGAAAAAGCAGCCTGCACCCTTCAACACAACCGCCGATTATGAACACTCGGCTGTCGCCCCCACATGTCCGCGCTCCCTTGGTCCTACCGCTGTTGTACCTCTCCCTCATCTTCTTGGCTTCTGGAACTTCCCTATCCGTATTTACCGCTACTTGAACAAGCGCAAGGTGGCCGAAGAGGTTGGCAAAGAGACAGCCGCAGCTGTCCTTGGTGCTTACCGACCTTTCGAAGCAGCCGGAGAGGCACCCAGCGAAGATGACAGCAGCGCACAGTGGGAACAGCAACGACTACTTGCATACGAGGAGCCAGACTGGCACAAATCGACCCGCGACCGCAAGGACGACAACGGCAAGGAGCGAGTGTGGCTGGACGATATGGTCCTCGACCCCCGCATCGCTGAGCGTATGAAGAGGTTCGTACTGGAGCCGGAAGCAGAAGACCGTGCAAAGAACATCGACACTTCGTCGGACAAGTCTTGGCTCAAGTCGCTATGGCCTGCGGAGAAGAAGAAGCCCATGTGGGAGGGCTTGACTGAAGACGAGTAGGCTGCACCTGGAAATACCCCTTTCGCCTGTGTGTTATACACTTGAGATGTAAGAGTAGATATGGAGCATGATGCATTGATGGCGCAACTGTATACAACACAATTTCACACAACACACGATTCGACGCATGAGCCTTCCTAGTTTGGTGGTGACATTGTGACCCCACGTGAAAGCTAGTGCATGCATCCGCACGGTCGATACGCCCCACTATCGAAGCTTCGAGCGCGCCACTACGCTGCCCCAATCCGTAGAACCATCTACACTGCATTTTACCCTATCCCGACTCGGCAACGTAGCTTCTTGATATACACACTTACCGAAGCTTGCCAGCCCCTATCCCACAGTAGACTCAATCGCCGTAATGGTGAGCTTCTGCCCCGCTAAGCCCGGCTACGTAAATACATTCTAACAATTCACAGGCATCCACCCAACAATCCAAGAAGCGCCTTGCGCTCGCAATCCTCGACTTTCTCCAGACCTCGCAGACCGACGGTTCGGTAACGCCGGACAATGCCGAGCAGCTCGAGGTCGCCGCCAACTGTATCGCCGAAGCCTTCGAGGTTGACGTTGACGATGCCGCCGCGAAGAAAGACGCCCTTGGCGGCCAGAACCTGCTTTCGATCTACAACGTGTACGAGAAGCTGAAGGGCAAGACCACTGCCTCAACAGAAGGCAGCTCATCTGCAACTGAGGCTCGTCCTGCGACTCCCCAGACACCCTCCGCCACCGCCTCCGGGCCTGGTGGGCCGAACAAGGACGAGGCAGAGCGCCTAAAGGGCCTTGGTAACGAGGCGATGAAGAGGAAGGACTACGCCGCCGCCGTCAAGCACTACTCCGCCGCGCTCGACGTCATTCCCCTCAACCCCATCTACCTCTCCAACCGCGCCGCCGCACACTCAGGCATGGGCAAGCACGAACTGGCCAAGGAGGACGCCGAAATGGCAGTCGCCGCCGATCCCAACTACTCCAAGGCATGGTCACGCCTCGGTCTCGCAAAGTACGTTCTCGGCGACGCAAAGGGTGCCATGGAAGCATACAAGGCGGGCATGGACGCAGAGGGCGGCGGCTCAGATGTCATGCGCAAGGGCTATGAAACAGCAAAGAAGAAGTATGAGGAGGACGGCGGTGACGTCGGTGCTCCTGAGGCTTCTCGAGGCGCGCCCGGTGCAGGCGCAGGTGGCATGCCCGACCTGTCTTCGCTCGCTGGTATGCTCGGCGGCGGCGGAGGAGGCGGCGGTATGCCTGATCTCGCTGGTCTCATGCAGAACCCGATGATGAGACAGATGGCGCAGAACTTGATGAGCAACCCCGACATGATGAACAACCTCATGAGCAACCCCAGAATAGCTGAGATGGCACAACAGTTCGGTGCTGGTGGCGGTGGAGGTGCAGGCGCTGGTGCTGGTGCCGGTGCCGGTGCCGGTGCTGGTGCTGGTGCTGGAGCTGGACGTGGATCCGGCGGTGGCATGCCAGATCTCGCAAGCCTCATGAACGACCCCAGCATCGCTGAGATGGCACGTAACTTCATGGGCGGAGCTGGAGGTGCTGGCCGCGGAGCACCACAGTAGAGTGGTGGTGTTTGAGCTCGCCGCGTCTCTGACCACCCCGAGGTGATCGGGTTGAACGAGTCTTTGATCCACTTCGTACATGCATTGGTGGTCCATACCTCTAAGATAATGATACCATGTTCACGTTCAAACTGTCTTTATTGCTATGCCATATCTCAAATAGTGCCGACTCCATGTTGTACTAATGCATGCCTCAGCCGTAATGCCCTCATCTTCACTTATGTGCTCTTCGAGACCTCGTTCCAGTAGCCACGGTGCTGCGAATTTTCCCAGCTCATGTCATATCCCTCGCAACTCTCCCTCCCCAGGACTGCCCTTCCAGCTTTCTCACAAGGCAAGAGTCCACAGCCCATCCCCCAAGTAATGCCCCGCCTCACACGCCTGGCCCTTCTTCTTCTCCCTCATCTCCGCAGTCCCCATCTTCAGTACGCCCACCATACACGCTGTTTCTTTACCCTCGGCCTCGATGACCACCGCTGTCCCCGCCTCCAGATCCTCAGACCCATACCACTCCTGGTCCTCGGGCGACAGATCCTTGCTAGGCAGACGACCACCAGGCGATGTCATGCCTGGTGCCATAAGCGCGGCGCCGGAGAGCACAAAGCGGATGGCACCCCGGTCGATGCGTAGGCGGTGGAAGGCGGTGGGGTATTTGTGCACGAGGGTGAGATGGGGGAGGAGCGCGTCGTCCATGTGTTGGAAGAAGAGGGGCGTGGAGTTGAGGGTGTAGAGCGAGACGCGGTCGGGGAGCTTGACAAGGTCTAGTTGCTCCTTCTTCGGCATAATGTCTTCGATGTACGGCTCGAGCTTGGGGTATACTTCGAGCACTTTGGAGCGGATCGCGCGCTGTGCGCTCGACTTTACTTTCGACTTTGCGCCGGCCGAGATGCTGTTGGAGTCAGATTGTCATTTCTTTGAGACCCAGGCAAGCAACAGTACTCTTTCTTGAACATTTTGGCGGGTGTGTGATGTTGATGTATGAAGCTCTGTTTGAAAGTTCGTGGTCGTTGCTGCCCCGCAGTGCGCGTGCTTGACGTGGAGGGGCAGGTACGACAGGCTAGACGGTTTGACCGCGGGCAACTTGTGCTTTGGCACGTTCCTACCTGCAATCGACTGCTACAGCTCCCTCACCATGTGTGCACTCAGATCAGACTATAGAATTCACTCTTTTGTCATGTGAGTTCTTAGATTAAACCTGTGCGTGGCCAGCGCTTTGGGTTGATTTCGTGAAAGCCAAAGATCAATTTCGTAGGTACATGTACACTTCCACGCCCATCTTCTTCGAACGCATGTACAGCTGGACCTGTACCTGTTTTAGGTGATTCTGATCAAATTGGCACACGAAGAGATATTCGATCATATGTCTGAGAGTCAAGGTGGGCTAGGTACAGTGAACAATTCCCATCGTCTGCCAATGGGAAGGGTAATATCTACGAAATGTTTGGACAACTTGCACAATCTGCTAAGGCAGTACCTATTGCTCTACAAACATCTGTTTTTGGGGTTGTGTTTGGAATCTATCACGTCTTTCAGAACACTTCTCTTGCACATCGTGAACATGATGCAATTTTCCAATCGAGCTGTCTCTTATTCCTTTAAACATACTTCGTCCAAGGTCCAATCCTCACTACCTACATCCACAAAGAAGCGTAGTTTCCCACCGTCCTCGCTTGACGGTGATTGGCATGGTGTGATTTCCTCTTGCACCGTGAATTCTTTGTCCACAGTGATAACCCCCGGAGCCAGCTGCGCATCACGCTTCTTTCCAGTCGAGGTCGCACTCACAAAATTCGAGCCCGTACCCTCAGGTGTCCAGAGAGCCTCAAACGTGTCTGCTTCACCTTTGTCGCGTGATTTTCCAGCAAGATTGGATAGGGGATACACTTGGCACGACTCAGGCTGCGCGCTTTCTTGCCGGCGAACATGTGTTTTTGAGCGGTTTTCGGAAGAGTAGGAGCGAGCAAATAGGCGAGGGAATATGATGGCAAGAACAGGTTGGACGCTAAAAAGGCAGCTGCAGACGACTCCAAGATTCATTTCGACCATCATGAGCGCCCATACTATGCTTGCGTTCCCTTGCACGGTCAGTCAGTGGGTTTCGATATGTCCATCCGCGAAACTTACATAGCTCATCGACATCGTCGTAAAAGGCCTCGACATAGTATAGTCTGAGTAACCCAGCGGTGCATGGGAGCAGATTTATGGCGAGAAGAAGCGTCAAGCCACATCTCTGTTTTGGTGGCATTTGTAGAACCAGCAGTTGCTTTATAGGTCCTCTAGTATCGATCAGAGTTGCTCGCAGTATCTAAGAGTACTTACAAGTAGATGATCAAATCGCTGAAGCTGTTCAGCGCAGCGATGACGGCTAGGGTAGCACGCATGTTCATGCATTCTAGCCCTGTCTCAGGGCTCCAGTGAGCTCTGATAGGACGGCATTCCAGTAGTGATACAAATGTGCAGGCTATTGTGTAGGTGGTGACGAACAGGATCATGATGTGGCAGAAGACTTCGTTCGAGCGGCCAGAGAAAAGTCGCAAGTAGGACATGCATTGCGAAATTTTAGTTAACGCGCATGCCGCTGGGAACAGTATGTCGGAAGCAAATCCTAGCTGTTACATCTTAGTGAGATGTTTGCGATTACGAAGACTTTCTGGGATGCACATACTTTTGCGTAAAGCTCGTGCCATTCCGCCTTTTGATCCCATACATGTAACCCGAGACCAAGGTTAAGACATACCAAAGGAAAGATCGACGTTGGTATAGCTACTGTCTGCGAATACGTTAGCCTTGCACCTACCAGTACATGTTGTCAAGTTACCATTGCGGCAAGCACGAGGTAGTCGTCAGCTTCTATTGTCTGTTGAAGAAGTCTCTTCCCTACGATTCGCGTGGTCAGGACTGTACGAATTGATTAGCTTGAAAGTTGGCGTACCACAACAATGATTGAACTCAAAGCCACATGAGAGATCATGATACAGTAATTCCACTCACACAAAACAGCCAGCAAGAATGTAGTGACTGTTGCTCCGATAACCGGTGCCTGCAGCTGTTCAGGATTTTCGAAGTTTGGCGCGGGCCACAGAGCTTGCTCCTCAGGGGTTGGCTTCCTCATAATGATGATAACTTGAGGAGTCCCCCAGAGTTGGCGTGACGATCTTTGAAAAGCAGTAGGGTCACTAGGCTGATCATTATTGTTCAAAAACTAAACTCCGAGTCGAATTCCCTAGATATAGATAACATTGTGTCTTGCGTTCACGTTTCGTCATGTCCATTTAGTAAACGTGACAAAAAGGCATTCTGCTCGTAATCTCATGGCTGTCATCAGCGTAACAGATGCTCAGGGACACAGCCGCTCAACGGCGAGAAAACCAAGACGTCTCGTAGTGTGCTCTGTTTGCAGTGGTCCACGGCGGTAATAACATGTCAGATCAAGAGTTACAGACTGAGCGTGCGAGCCACTGTATCGGATCTCGTTTGGATTCAACATGAGTGGTGATCACCTATTTGATAGCGCCTATCAAGATATGCGACAGCCTGCACGCTTCCGTCGATGCCATGTGAAGCAGATCAACCAAATCGGTCCGAAGTGTACGAAGTAGTCAGCGACGTGGGTTCTTTAATACGCATATCATGAACGCATCTTGAAGGGTACAGCAAGACCATCCTGTGAGATGAGCATTGATTATGAGGAAACCAACCTATGTTCGAGTTTGGAGCACTCCCTTCCAATGACGCTTTTGCACTGAAGTGTCTCTACCGCTTCTCGTGATGAACGGGCTGCAAGTACAGCTTTCGTGTGTACGGCCTCAGGACACCCCCGCGGAAGGCATGTGAGGTATCTAACATATAGCGTAATTGGCTCGAGATTCGCGAAGTAACAAGTTTGTAGCCGTTGCCGTACTGGAAAGTGGTTTTGTCAGAGTTCCTGTCGAACAGTGTCTCAGACGCAACCGTGGCCTTGATGCAGCCCTACCGTGTAATTTCGGAACATCCAGGCAGGCAATCTGATAACTGTCAGCATGGAGGCATGGGATTTGGAATCATTGACAAGTTTACGGAAGGGATAACTCGCGTTCATAGTTTGGAGCTATGACGCATAATTTGCGCTCTCTACACCAAGTATGTGCACAAACTGCCACCTCCCTCTACAGCGTCTTACCCCGCTTCTTACGATGCGTCCACCATCGCTTGCTGATATCGACTGCCATTCGACTCCAGCTCGTTTTGATGATGTTTCCGTTCAGAGTACCACTGAAGTAGCTGAACAAGAACAGCATGAGCAGTGAGAGGCCCAGTATGATCCCAAATGCCCACCAGTAACTCTTGACCTCAAATTCGATGTTTTTGAACTGGATGCTGAAGTACCCAGTCATAAGAGTCACAGGAGTGAAGAGGATGGTGATCTGCGCCAGAACGAGTGTGACCCATGTCAATCGTTCCACACTGAATGACTCCTTGATGGCTATGAGGTTGAAGTTCATCATGACCAGCGAGTCTTTCTGATCAATGCACTCTTGGATCTCGCTCAGAGCGTAGAGAGTGATACGATCTTTGAGCCTCTCAAAACGTACCCTAGCTGCTGAGCTGAGCGACACACCAAGAGAACTAGCAAGTTCCGGAAGCAGCGGATTGGGAGAATCCGCACCGTGTGCTGAAGCAATCATGGACTCCGCGGTAGACATGACGTGCGAGTTCTTCAGTGATGCTATTGTAGCTTCTCGTCTCTCCAGTATGCGCTCAACGAGTAGAGAGTAGCTGTGATAGACACGCCGTAACACTGCAAGCTGACATCCAATGTGATGCAGCTGGTCGACGTGGGTCAAGTCCGCCTTGACCAGCATTTCCTTGCGCTACGCACAGTCAGTCTGAAGTGCAATGTGAATTGCAAATAAAAGAACTTACGAGACGATCCAGTTCTGCAGCATAGCCTTCCTCACTACGCGATATAAGGCTGAACGTTGTTCCCCAGTCTTCAAACAGGTAGTAGAACAATAGACCAGGAGTGTCAGTCGGTCGGTGAGCCGTCTCTTCCTCACTGTGACCGATGCGATGGCGGATCGGCAGTTGAGTGAGAGCAGCGTCCGCTAAAGGTGTCGGTGCCTTGGTCAATTGCCGGAACACGTTGACCAAGTTTCGTCGAACCGTGTATAGCAGCCTCAAGTCCCACCCATGCACTTCGCCGTTCGCGAAAGGAAACGGATCTTCGGAGATAGAGATCACAGTCTTGTCCTCGCATAGAAGCAACCAATTCCACACTCGCTTGCCATGGGGCATGTCTTGGTCGCGGTCAAGTCGGTTCGTGTGATGGTGGCTGTGGTGCGTCTGTTTGCTGCGCACGTTGTGGAGCGTATTATAGCCTAGGCAAAGGTCTGCGAACTGTCAACAAGAGATATCGAAATACCTAGAGCGGCTTACACCTGCGACCCCAGTCTACCGTTGACCAGTGCCAAACGTCCTCAACGATTTGGTAGTGGGTAAGATCACGCACCATCTCCAGCTGCGTCGAATGCATCAGCTCTGTCATTCCAACACTGTCCTCTGAATCGATGGTGTCCTTGTTCGATTCTGGCTTTGACTTCTCGCTGCTTGACTTCGAGTGTTTGGATCGATGAGACAATCGAGACCGAAGTGTAGAGACACTCTTGTCCAAGCTTGAGGTTCCGGAGCGGGGAGGGACAGGATCACTACACATCATACCTAGCAAGCGTGGCGAGAAATCGTAGTGCTGGCCGATCAGACGGAGTGTGTCTTTCTGATTGTAGGGCTGCCAGATATTGATCCATCGCGTATGTAGATGAGGAGGCCGTGGCGATTCCAGAAGACGTGAGTATGAGAATGAGGCAAGATCAAAAGCACAATATGCCTCGTCCTCCCCAAAATCCAGGCAGAAGTTGGCGGTCTTTGGGCTTCGTGTTTGCCGATCGAAGAGGTCAAAATTCTTCTCGAGATCGAAGTTTCGAAAGCAGTCTGTGATATCGGTGTCGCCTAAGTCATGGTAATACTGTGGCAGATCCTCTGCAGGAGACGCTGGACGGAGTGGTGTCGCCATGTTGTAAGAGGCATAGGAAGGCTTCAACCTGATGGTGTTTCGGTAGTAGATGAGCCATGATAGTCATGTTTGTCAAGCGGTAAATTCATTGAGTATCTGTGACGTGAGCTCGTGCTCTATGTTTTCTCGGTAGGTGTCGTGTGGGCTTCAGGTGGTTGGTCACGCGTCGCGCCCTCAGGCAGGCAAGTCTCACATCGCACAAGCACTAGCGGCGACTGCACTATGATGCGCGACATAGTGAGACCGCAGGTCACGCCTGATGAGAGGACAGTAAAGTATCACGGAGCATAAGGAGTAATGGGGAAAGATGCACACGCGAAGGACAGCGCATGCGTATCATTGGCTGCTCCTCCCTTGCAACCAGACTAGGCTTCATCTGGAGCATCGCACGAGAGACCAACAACTCCTGCTCTTTGCTGGAACCCACCTTTTCAGGGACTGTGTTGTGTTTGACCACTCTGTCTATCTGGACGTACAGGATAGCCTTGATCAGTTGCTTGAATTTGGCACCACGCCCGTACAAGGCAATGCCGCGAAATGTGATCCTTGGCAAGGCGTTCACGTAAAGAGAGCTTATAAAGAAGCGTAAGTACGTTAAGCAACAGCCTCAAGGTATCATCCTCATTTGTAATCATGAGCAACATGCTGTCGAGTTACCTGTTCTCTCTCTTACTCTCTCTTTCTTGTGGCTTGCAGATAGCTCGCGCCAGCAGCTTACCTGCCACTACTTCCGGATCCATCCAAGGATCGGCGCAAGACAACTTCTTGCGCATCCACACTGGTACGTCCCAAGGCTGAGGTTTACTACAATTAAGATAGAGGAAGACTGATGGCATCAACGAGTGTTCACTGACGTGCATCTAGCCGCTTTGAATCAGCCTTGTCAGGACGCATTCTGTTATCCGGTTGTCAGATCGACAGTATTGCTCATCTTCATGCTTATAACACTGGTCACAATCCTCGCGTCAGTCTGGTGAATATAAGTCTATCAACGACGAACACGCCTGGCTTCTGAGAAGAAACGGTGCTATGATTCTGACATCATGGTGCCGAGGTACTTTGTATCAGCCTGGGTAGCGCCTTTGTGTTTTCCGGTTCACAACAGTCAAAAGAAAGGAGCACCTCTATCCAAGCGAGACTCAGCGAACCACGTCATGTCATCCTTCTTCGAAACCTACAACCCCTCAGTTCTGGCCATTCCAGCCTACTTCGTCCTCGCCATGATTCCCCACGGCTGGGCCATCAACGTCGCGTCGCAAGGCAAGATCAGCACATGGGATAATCGAAATCCTCGCAACGCCGACCTAAGGGCAAAGCTCAAATCACGCCTGCCACCGGAAGTTTACGCCAAGTATGAGCGATTGGAGGCCTGCCATGCCAACAGCATGGAGAGCTTTCCGCTCTTCACTGCTGCTATTGTGTTGGGCAACATTGCTGGGCTGCAACAGGAGGATCTCACAAGTTTTGCGGCATACTTCCTGGCTGTGAGGGTTGCGTACATGGCTGTGTATGCGACGCACAAGACGCAAGGGCCGACGGCGCTGCGGACGGGGATCTGGTATGTGGGTGTCGGACTGTGCTTTAAGATGGTTGTTCAGGCCGCGAAGGCTATGGGTGGGCGGGCGTAAGTCGACAATCAGACACTTGATATGAAACTGGTCCACGATTGTCGGATGTGGAAGCCATGCAGAGCATGTTGAAATACCTCCCAGTAATATGGCCTATGTTTTTGATTGCAACGGGTATCTAGCGTACAACTTTGAATAAGCAGTGCTGATCGAGCAGCTTCTCTCACTTCCGGAACAGATTGCTAGAGCTGCCGATCAAGGGATTCGGCTGAAATTCCATGTCATTTCCGAACAGCGGCGCGGTGTCATCGTCCACTCTGCTCGGCGGCATCCTGGTCTCACCTCGGATCACTTCGATAGTGCTGATGATCGGCATGATGAGCAGCAACAGAGGAAGCAGCTGACCGTAGCTCCAAGACTTTTCACTTGGGCCCTGAAGGTTCAACGATTTGGGCGGACTACCAAAAGCCTGCGATTCCATGATCACACGCACCGTAGCTCCAACACCCATGGTTAGGAGCGCGAACAGCCCAACGACCTGAACAGACTTGAGCCACGCTGGATTAGCACGGCTGTGCAGGTACCATGTTGACAAGACGAAGACGATGACCTGAGCGGCGATCACAGCGATGGTTCCAGCAATACTGAGCGCGGCATTGGATGAGCTTCCACGACTTTCCACTTCCCAGACGCAAGCGATCGGTAGCCGAGGTTCCAGGTTTTTCATCACGGTCTGAAGGATGAAAATTCCTGACAAAATCCCAAGGAACAGATTAATGAGCATGAAGAATTGTCTCAGCCATCTCAGCACCCAGTCACGTTTGAAGTCATTGACCAGGGCAAGCAGGGTCGCAAGGTTCGTTGCTGTAGAGAGCAGCGAAAGGAGCCAGATAATGAAGAAGTGGTATGGGACCATGAAGCGCATTTTTGCAAGGCCGATGGACTGGATGCCAATACCGGTGATGATTTGCTGATCCGAGAACGACTGTAGTAGCTTGCGACATACTGGCGCAGACGTTGACTTCCGTAGGCCAAGGAGAATAATGATGGCACTGAGGAACAGAGAAATGAAATTTGTGATGATGAACGAGAGCAAGGTCTATGATACAGTCAGAATAGGTCTCATGTTCACAAAAAAGGTGGCTTACGCCAGCACCTGCCACTCCTGCATCAGTCTGCACCGCATCCGGGATGACCGAGCAATTGCTAGGCGCGTCGAACATCGTAGCTGAGGGTATCGCGAAGCAGCAGGTAAGACGAAGGCTGCAACAGCAGTAATACGTAAAGGTTCAAAGGAACGTCGCGGTCGCAAACGCGCCAAAGGAGATCGAAAGAGTGAATGTAATAAAAGTGAAGGAAGGAGCGCACAGCCTCTCTATGAAGTCATCAGCAAAGATCTCACGTCTAATTTAAGGCGCACGCATTGCTCGCCAAATCATACAAAGCAAGGATCGTGCAAGTTGTGTGCGAAACAAGGGGTGAATCGCAGATCAACAGATCGGCAATTGGACAGCAAGTTATGGACCCTGAAGCGTTACCGCCGACCGAGGCGCAGCCGCTCTACCTGCGACACAGCAAAACAAGCTGCATATCCACTCAGACAACAAAGATGCTGTTCGGTTTCTGATCAGCACGAAGACTGCTGAGCGTATTCGGCTGTTCCTAGTTCTAGAGCGAAGTCAAGCGCGATGATGCGAGTGTAGCATTAGGGAATTGCAACGCTGCTAGTTAAGCCCGAGCAACTGAGCATGGATTACTTCGTACAGAGTCTTTCCTCAAGTCTTGGAGGCTGAAAGAAGTAGCTTATAGGGAATGGGGAAAAATTGAGGCAGGGGGTCTGTCTAACGTATGTTTGTAAAACCTATTTCCAAATGCCTTCCACGTTCAAGCCCAGAAAAACCACACGATGGTTTTGATCCACCGTTCGCTACGCTCCTCTCTACACAATAGATTCATTGCATTGTTCAGAAATGTAGTCACTTCTTTCAACGTGAATATTTGCAGATTTCGCCTCAGGAACAGGCGCAAATTATCCGGATCATCCAAGTTCGCGTTGCTGAACATCATTCGACACTGCAGAGCATGCAACAGCTCAACTCTGGTTGCCCCCTTTGACTTGATACGAATGTAGCTCATCAGCCTGTATTAGACACAGAAATTGAGAGATGTCTCTACGCTACGAGCGCTGGTGTAATCGGAGAGTCGCAACGTGTTGAGTTTGTCGAAACTCGGTAGAAATTCGTACGGCGACATGAGTGTGATGTGCGCGTTTTCCGCAGCGTGTCCTTCCAGTGTTCACTTGTCCTATCAATCCACCCTCTGCCTGACATTCCGCTCTCCCTGATCAGCACCAATGCCAGTGACGACCTCTTGGATGAGCTCCCTCAATTGCTGCTGCACCTCCGGGGTCTGGAAGTCCTCTCTTGCCGCCAGCTCATCAATCCTCCTCCTGATCTCTGGATCCGGTGCATCACCAGCAGCATCCTCTGTCATGGTACCCATGTTGATCTGCACACCATTCGGCAGCGGCGGAGGAGGATGCACGCCATCAGTCTCAACAAGTGCAGCGCTCGCCGGCTCGCCACCCGTCCTTCGGCTCCTCAAGTACTGGTAGACCTCATGCCCCTCGCCCTCTTCCTCGCCAATCTTCTCCTCGGCGGTCTTGCCTTCGCTGTTCTTTATGTTCGCATCTGCGCCCAATTCCTCGACCAAGCATTTTGCAACTTCGATGTTTTCTGTCGCGAACAGTGCGGTCTCGCCATCTTCGTCAAGGATGTTGACGTCTGCGGCGTAGGTTCGGATCAGCTCGCGCAGGACGTCCAGCTGGTTGTATGAGGCGGCGGCGTGAACAAGCGAGTAGCCGTGTGCATCGCGGGCTGAGGCGAGCTGGGGGTGCTGCGTGAGGGTCTGGAGGATGGACTGCGGGCGCGTGTCGATGAGGTTGAGCAGAAGATCGATGGTCGGTGTAGGGAGCGCCATGGTCGGTGTCTCTGGCGAGTTGCAGGGACGAGAAAATTCGGTATGGCGTACTCGCACCCGGTCTCCGTATTGCTTGCTGTCAGCGGCTGTGTTTCACAAGCCCGCCGCCAAAAGTTCTGCTATGACGTGTGCGGAGATTTTTGGACGCCCAGCCCCGCCATCGCAATTGCCATCACCATGCCGGAAGAGATACCCGGGGCCGATCATCAGCAGCTGCTGGCCATGCGGCGCTCCAACTGCACCTCCATCAGCGTTGGATTGGGTCCTGGAGAAGTAATGAAGCGTGCCTCTACGGCGCAGCGGTCAGTTCTCCGTGCGCCTGTGCAACGCCGTCGGGGCGGCTAGCAGCTGAGACGTGCCCAGCGGGCTTCCACCACCACACGGAGCTCTCAGGGACACAGCCTCAGCTGGGGGGAACGGCGTGCTTGGCGATGGTCGTGTGCTCTTCATCAGGCCCTGATTCCTCGCCATCGTAGCATCCTGAATATAGCTGGCCCTTTACATCCTACAATTCTTTGATACCCTTTCCCCATACGGCAGGCGCAACACGCCCAACTTCGCCCCCGGACTACGACGACCAAACTACCACGCATTCACAACAAAGCGTAGCCCCAGACCGGCCCTTCAAGCCTTGTTGCGCTTGGCCAAGCCCTATGCGCTCATCTCTTTAAGCGTCTTGGGGCCCTCTGCGCGCTCGTTTCGTTTTCGTCTTACAACCCTTTCTTTGTTGCATTCGCACAACTCACAGCCATGCCCACCTTCAGAGGTCTCAGTACACCGTCAGTACGGCTAATACTGTCGTATGTCTTCGATTGGATCTGCATCATGTACGTCAACTGTCACGTGCTCTCGTGCTGGTCCATCTGGGACTCCAGTGCAGGCGCTACATCTTCGTGGACCAACGGGCCATACCCAAACAATCGAGTTGAATCACGGCTGACGTTGGCGCAGAGCTATCGCCGCCGTTGGAGCAGGCTGGGAGTACTTGACGCCTTACAAACGCCCATTCTCCCTTGTGAACCTCGATATATCATACCCCTTCGAGAACCATGAAACAATACCCACCTGGCTCATGGCTGTCATCGGCCTCGTCATCCCGGCCGCGATCATCTTTCTGGTCTGCATCGTCTTCGTACCAGGACCGACAGCCAGCCGAGGCACACCTAAGTCACTCATCTGGAGGAGGAAGCTGTGGGAATGGAATACCGGTTGGATGGGTCTCGCGCTATCTCTCGCGACTGCCTTTTTGGTCACACAGGGCATGAAGCTCCTGTTTGGGAAGCCGCGACCTGACCTTCTGTCTCGCTGCCGACCAGACCTCAGTCGACTCGGACAGGCAGCCATCACTAACTACGTTGGCGAAGGTAGCGCAGTCAACTTCAACCCTGCATGGGTCATGGTCACCGATGCCATCTGCACGAATACAGATGAGGACATCATGAAGGATGGATTCAAGTCTTTCCCCAGTGGTCACGCCAGTTGTACGTCTATTCATCTTCGGACATATTTGCGCTCATTAACGATATGTTAGTCTCCTGGGCAGGTCTGCTCTACCTGACACTGTTCCTCGCCTCCAAGTTCTCCGTCGCAATCCCATTCCTCGCCCCACGCCCATTCTCCACAAATCCAGCCCATACCTCCGCCATCACGCCTTCGAACCTCAAAAAGCGCGCTTCAACCGATCGATCTATTCTCCCCGTGCACAAGCAAGAGTCTACTCTTTCCGCCCCTGGATACGCAGAGAATGACACCGTAGTACCTATCCGTTATCAATCGGCCGCACCGCCAGTCTACACCCTTGTTTTGATCTTGACACCAATCGGAACAGCGATCTACGTTGCGAGCACACGGTTCACGGATTTCAGGCACTTCGGCTTCGACCTGCTCTTCGGCAGCTTCATTGGTATTACGACTGCTTGGTTTTCTTTCCGCTGGTACCATCTGCCTGTCACACGTGGAGCAGGTTGGGCATGGGGCCCCAGGAGCTACCAGCGCGCATGGGGAATCGGCGTTGGCGTTGGAAGTTATGTCGGTACTGAGGGTTGGAGTCGCCAAGGAAAGAATGGTACGCAAAGTAACGGCGCCGGTGTCAATGGTGGGCATCACCACGGGTATTCTGCTGAGGCTACAAGTCAAGATGGGATTATTGAAATGGAGAGGCGAGATGGTTTTAGGGGCAGGAATGATGGTACAGCGGCGGATGAGCCCATACATGTGCCGCATGCTCAAGGCGCGCAAGCTGTCTAGGTCGAATCTGGCATTAGACAAGACTGTATAAGTGATTCGCGTCTTACTTGCTGTATATACCACTGGTCGTTTTGAGCGAGTTTTGTTCACTGTATTTCAATACCGTTGGAGTCTGAAATGGCGACAAGCAATACTTCCAACGTTCGATCTGCGCTCACGTTCACAAACAAGACCAAGTTGTGGGTATCATGAATTGATGCTTTTGCCTGTCAACAAAACTCCCGTTCAATGCCAATATAGACAGCGTCTACAACTTTTCAAGCAATATCCTCGCACCTGCATTCCCCCTCGGCGCCTCATCCTTTTTCTCGCCCTTCTTTCCCTTCTTGGCCTTTGCATCTGCATCCTTACTCTTTGCTGGCCCAGCAGCAGCCTCCAGCTTCTTCTTGTCCTTCTTCAGGGCCTTCAGCACCTCACTCTTCTTCTCGAAGCCTTCAGCCTCAGTCAAAGCGACAATGACGAATGACCCCTCGCCGGTCGCCCAGTCAATGACGTTGCCCTTGATCTCTGCCCACAGCATGTCTGCGAACCCAAGGGCTGGTGTGACAGGAACAACCTTCTTTGTCTTGGGATCGAACTTGCCGCCTTGGACGAGTGTCTTGAGCATGTTCTTGCCGTGGCTGGTGGCCTTGTTGTCTCCGGCGCTGGCGGGCAGGGAAGCATCGAGGATTGATTGCGACAAGCGCGCAACCTCGGTGAGTGCCTCTTTGCGTGTCTCGGGCTCGACTTCGGGCGCGCCGACAAGGATCTCACCCATGAACTGCAGACCAAAAGTGAAGGAGGCAAAGTCAGCGGCGCGTGCGGTGATGGCGTTGAGCAAGGGGGCTTCAATGCTCTTCGCAACCTCCTGGAGACGCGTGTTGGGGTCCTTCTTCGACGTTGTCTGACGGATGGCGTAAATTTCTGCGAGACGCTCGCGTGTGTTGTCATCGAGGAACCACCTGGCGTCAGCGGCGAAGGGGTAGAGGAGGACGGTGCGGGCGCGTGCGTCGTTGCAAAGGTTTAGGACTTTCTCAGGAAGGGCGTCGTTGCTGGGCAGGAGCTCGCTGTATATCGATTTCGAGGAGAGCTTGGTGTCGTCGGTGACGGCCAAAGCGGCGAGAAGGACGTGATGTGCGTGCTGGTCGAATGCCATAACCTCGATAGTGTCCTTGTATGGTCGTAGGAACAGCTTCCGGTCCTTCGCTGTACCGTATGCGAAGCAAAGTGATACAAGTCGCGACCCAGATTTTGTGAACGCTAAGTTCTTCATCAGATCCACGTTATCGGCCTCCTCTCCCTCCTTTAGTGTCGGGTCAGGCTTAAGATGCTCTAGGAAATCGTTTGCTTGCTCTGTGCCCGGCTCGCAGACTAGGAAGTACTGCAACATGGCGTCGTGCAGCATGGTAAAGCCGTTGAGCTTCTTTTGGATGAGCGAATTGATCTGGTTCTCCAGGTAGCTCATGATCGGTTTCCTCTTCTCCGGCGACTCCTCGAGAATGGTTTTCAGGTCTGCACTTTCTGTACCTTGCGGCCCAAGACCTTGAATCGAGAATTCCGCGCCATACCACTCGCGCAGCATGCGGTTTTTCTGCTCGGGTGTTGCAACCGCCCTGTAGATATCGTCCAATATCCATGCTGCCTCGGGATGGTTGATCATGCGCTTGACGTGTCCGTAAAACTCGGTGATAATAAGGTCGCGGATCTCCGGGTCACTAGAGCTTCGTTAGGCACTGTAGCTACACCCCATGTAACTAGTGTACTTACCCCTTCTCGACCAACTTGGCAATCAAGAACTTTGAGTACTTGCCCTCAGACAGTACTTTGAACTCTCCTTTCAGTTCGCGTGCAATCATCCTCCTCTGTTCCATTGTCGAGTACTTGATCGCCGTCTGAATAACTCGCACGGAGTCGTGCTTAAAGACAAAGTCCTTCACTCGGCCGGTGATGATCTCGAATAGCTCCTTGACAAGCTCTTTCCTTTCATCCTTCTCGATGTGTGACTTCAAGCGTAGCTTTTCCCACAGCTTCTTGGAGCGCTCGATAACGTCGGCGTTGGGCTTGGCGTTCTTTCGCTCTTTTGCAAGGGCCTTCTGCTTCTGATGTGCTTCGCGGGAGTTACTTGCTAAGGGTTGGTCAGTAGAAGTACACGAGGACACAAAGTATCAGGTCCTTACCATGCATGTCTGCGAGCTTGGAAGAAATCTCCTTCGGTGTATCGTACTTGGACTTCTTCTTCTTCTCTGTGGGCTCATCCTCCGCTTTGCGCTTCTGTGTCTGTGACTTTGACTGCCCCTCGGAGTCGCTGTCGGCCATATCGACGTCTGGATTTGCAGAAAAGCCGTTGTAGCCATTCTCCTGCTCGCTGGTGTCTGACTCTTCGAGGTCGTCGGCGACCTTCTTGCCCTTCTTCGCAGGCTTTACAGCATGCTTGGAGTCGCTCTTTGAGGATTTCTTCTCCGACGATTTCTTCTCTGACTTGTCCTTCTTGCTTTTCATCGGCGCAGCAGCTGCCGCAGATTCGCGCTTGATCCCGGCCATTGTGTTGTGTTGTGGTGAATTTGCTGTTCCTTGAAGCTCACGCCTCGAACAACCTGCGATTTCTCGAAACTTTTTGACCGAACCTGCGCTAGTCGCTCACCGCCTGCTACATCCGGTTACACTAGTGGACGCACCTGTGGGGCAGCATCTTGCGTTTGTCAACCACCATCCAAAGTAGATCTATGTCGTCGCACCCCTCTCGAGCTATTACGGAATAGCAGTAGGCACTTTGCCTCAAACACAGATCACTACTTGAGATTGTTCAACTCTTAAGGTCCGTTCGTTGGCAGACACAGACATATAGAGAGGGGAGGTCCTTTCCTTTCACTGCGCTTGCAGCAGTTCTAAGTTGCGATTTGGAAGGATAAAAGGAGTGCTTAGCTTGGTTCATCTTTCCGTTTGCTCACGCTTACGCATAGCCTCAACTTGATCTACCTCGGATGCGGGTAATGCATTGAGACAACATCTTGTCCATAACTTTGCCGTGGACGCCCAGCAATTCAGCATCTCATCTAACGGCATGTTCCCGAGCTCTACAGTACGTCTTCGATGTCGTCAAATTTGACCCCATTAGTGTCCGCTGCGAGGCCGCGTCTTTAATTCGTACTGCAATTCCGGAGCTCAGAAATGTGATCATTACTGTCCGCCGCACTACGCATGCTTCTCCAGATTTCAGCTCTCCACTTAGACTCTTTACTCCTAGAATTCTATATGACAGATCTGACATGCATTCTCACTTGTGTTTCAGATGCGATCGTCCAGCCATGCATTGCCTACTTTAATTCGCCACAAACCCAAGCCTTAGCCTTGCGTTGTCGACATCTTGCACGAGCCCCATCAACACCATCTGCCAATGCACACTAAAGAAGAAACCACGTACCCTTCTTAGTTGCCAGAGTCCTACGATCACGGTCTTCAAGAAACTCGCTTCGCGGAGTAGGATAGTGAGGACCGGTTGATAACGCCGACTCACCGAACTTAAGCTACGTACCAATTGTACTGATCGTCTTCCCAAACAGTATTGCTGTTTGTAGTCCATACCGAGGCTGTCTAGAAGACACTTCCTAACGAGCTTTTGATGGTTAACATACACGTCTGTCACGATGCACTGGATTTGACTGCTGAATTGTTTTCTCCTGCACGACATTCGAGATCCCACCCGGGACAATACCAATAGTCGGTGCATGGGTCTAGGCTCAGTCTCAGCGAACACTAAGCACAGCGTCATCTTAAAGCTGCAGGGTGACCCTGAATTACAATGCTACTTGCAAACTTCGAAGCGTCATATTTGCTGACAGGATGCGAGATAAGACTACAGGTCTCATCCAAAACGTGTCCGAATGTACGTTACAGCGTCCGAACGACGAAACGGGCCATTGGCCTTTCCAAAGACCTCCATGTTATCACTTTTTCGGCGCGAGTAAACGAAGACGCAACGAGTCAAGACTCTGGAGACTAGGCTTGGAGCGCCAGCATGGTCCTAGGGGAGACTAATGCTTGAGTCGTGAGATGTCGGCATTCTCAAGAAAACTGGTGTCGGGAGTGGCATTTAGCACTTGACGCTTCGAAATTGACTGTGTAAGGGTCTCTAGAACCCTTCAAAGTTCAGTCAACGGGCTCGTTCACATCCATATATCCGCTCAACACAAGTTCCCAACAGGAAACTCACCACCACATCTTGATTGCTAGCTTTGCTAAGTCAATTGACTGAGTACCTCCGTGATTGGTCGTCCTTCTGAGGTGTTCTAAGTGCTGTACTTGGCGTTCCCACCAAGCCATATGATTCTAATGATGTCGACTATCCTAACTCGTATGGTTCTTAGAAGTGTGATGGGAACTGCTACCCCAAAGGCCACCTGAGACTGCAGAGCAGCCGAACCAGCGATCTGAAGGTACTGGAAAGTTTTCAGGTGCGGCTGCCGCCTGCTCCTGCAGTGCCTGAGTTGACTCCTGCTGGAGGCAAGCCCTTAGGAAATGGAGCTAAATACTTCGATGATGCAACTGCTTCGACGCCCGCTGACGTCTACTACGCCTCGCCTCCAGCTGCTAGCAGATTCACACATCCTGCGTCCGCTTTAAACCCATGTCCTGCATCCAATCCTGCCTCTTCCAAGTCATGCGGTGCGGCTTCGCAGTGTTCAGAATACGAACAATCTGATCCGGCAATTATTCAGCTGTACTTGTTCCAAGACCTAAACAACCCTCAGCTGTCAGCTCTTTCATGATCTCTGTCCGCCCTGCTCCTTCTGTGGATCAGTCCAGTGGTGGTGTCAGGCCTTCTGGCGGTCAACGATCTGCTTCTGATGGCCAGGGTCAACAGCTATCCACCTCCGCTCCCGATAGTCAACCCAGGCCTTCCGTTGCCGCAAGCACTGGTGACAAACCTCAGACTACTGGCCAGGGTGGTAAGGGCTAAGATCAATGTGGAGATAAGGGACAAGGCGGCGGTAACTATGCCAGTGGAGGCCAATAGAAGGGCAAAGGCAAGCCCGACATTAACGAATCTAGAGATTAACGGGTCATAGCTGGCAGCGAGGTTAGGTCAAGAAACAAGGTGGAAAAGGACAAGTATTCCAGTCCCTCTGCTCTGCAAAAGGAGCACTAGAAATCCTCGGACCGTGTATATCAGACAAGGGAGGCCCATCTGCAATACCGTGAAGGAATTCGTAATCATTGGCTTAGTTCAGTTGGACAATGATGCTCGTCATTGGACGGATGAGTGACGAGGGGATCTGCTGGTAGAGAATCTCGTCGGAGATGAAAGATGATGCCATGTGTTGTTTGAAGGAGGATCCATTTGGCCTGTTTGTGGCACAAGGAAAGAGCACCCAATGACCGTATGCCAACTGACCTAAATACACCAGCAGGAAGAAGTAAAATTTTTGTGAATGTCCAAACATAGTGCAGTTTCCTCTCAAAATCCTTCATTGTTTTGGAACCATGTGCTCCAACGACAACTCTCATTGACATTCGACGCTCTGAATGTCCTTGATCACACATGTTCCCAAGCATTCGACAGGCGGTCTAGAAGACTTCTTTTCAACAACGCACCGCATGATCCACTTCCTCCTGTGTCATCCTTACCTTCACAGCAGAATCCATTCCCAGATCCTACGCTCGGGCAACGGTTTCGCTTAGGCGCAAACCGTACTTTTGACTAATCTCACGGGTCCAACACAGTCTTTGTTCTCGTCCCTGTCCTCGGCATCCACAACATAGATGGTTAGCAATTATCCACGGGATGTCATCGAAGCGAGCACGATCTTCTCCGTGTTGCTGTCATGATACGCTCGCACGACTCGACAACTGGGTCACTGGTACTCATCCTGCTTATACATGTATTGTCTCTGTACGTAGGTTTACTCGCCCTGACGCATGGAAGCACAGCAGTACCTTCTCAACCCACCCTGCCTAACCTCCAACAGCAGCGCCTCGCTTTGACAACGCATGTACCCCGCTTTTGCCCCTTCCATGCTTCAGGTGCAGAGGGCCATGCAGACAAAGCTGCTGCCTTGCGCGAACAGACACGGAGGAGCAAGCGTCGCGATGCAAGGCGTGCAAAAAAACTTAGCTTGTCGTGATGAGATCATTCTCAACGCCAGATTCAGCATTTGCCCCATTGACAGCATGTCGGTACATGCTCTGATGCATGGTTTATACAGGGTACTGCGCGGTACTGCGCATGCATGCAAACGTAATCCAGACCTTAACAAAGGTTGTAAGGATTGCACCGCCTGCGCAGATCGAGCAAAGCTCAGCTTACTTCCAACCCTTAGCCACGAAAATAACCTCGAAGCAGACGAGGAACTGCATGCCCAGATTCCTCCTCGTACTCAGGCAAGGCCGCATGTATTCGGTCTGCATCGATGAACCATGCACTCTAACTCGCTGACTGCTCTTCTTTAGTACAAGCCCTCGCTTTGAATCCAGGTAAGCTTCGCTTCGCACAGCAAGCGAGTGTAAGCACGCGCCCAGACTGCCAGAAAATTCACTCGACCTTAGGCCTGCCGCACGTGTGTTGCGTAAAACTCTCCTGACGCCTTGCTGCCCCGCCAAAATGCGCTTGAGTCGCCTTGTCCTGGATGAGATGCTTCAATCTCCACGTCAACGCGCCACACAGAACTATCAAGATAAGGTCTGATAGAATTGAGCAGCGCCACAGGGTCTGGTCACAGTCCGGCTATTAAAATGCAAAAGGCCAGAGAAAAAGATCTTCAAAAGTCAAACGCTAGGTAAACATGTTTATCGATTGTCGATGGGGCCTGGAAATCGGTCAATCTTGGCGGATGCAAGTGTGGAGATGTTGAGTCGCGGCCGTGATCCAGCGAACTGTGCCACGCACGACTTGCCGTGGCTTCCATCAATGCCTGTGCCTTGCTTCGAATGATGGCAGCCGTGTCCTCCTCGCCTGTCGCCGTCTGGGACGGGACCACGCCGCCGCACTGCTCTCGCCGTGTCGCTGTTCACCGGCAAGCCTTGCACGTCAACCCGCCGGCAGCACGTCAACCTGCCAGCAAAGCACAGCAATCTGCACAGTCATCTGCGACCCTCAGGCATTCGCGAAATGCCTGGCAGGGCTGAAGCTTCCCTGTGCGATTGACCAATCACATATGTCCACCATTCCTGTTCAACAATAGCGTGCCTTAGCATCAGCCAGGCCCAAGCTTTGTTCAAACACCCGCGAACCGTCTGAAGACCGTCGGCAAAAAAAGACGCCCTCAGGAACGCGCACGCCTTCGTCAATTCTGAGTGGTTAAAAATTCTAGCACCAACGATTAATTAGTGGGAAGGCCGTGGTCAGTCTTCCACAAGTGCTGACCCGACCCATGGAACCGCTCTGACACCGGTCAGAATGCGACACGGCTTGTCACCGATGAATGTGAAACATTATTTCTTCCTCGCTGCTTGGCAATTTTCCCGACATTGACGCACAGAGGTGCTAAGGTGCGGAAACGACAAGGCGCCATCTGATGGCGTGAGGCGCTTGTGGTAGCTCGTCCAAGGTACGAACGGGTAGTGCGTGAGTACGATGAAAGAATTCAAACCCTCGAGTTTCAAACTTGTGCACGACAATGCGGTTGATGTTTTAGTATCGAGCCGAAGGTCACACATGGAAGGTTGGAAGGAATTCACTTGTATTATGAGATTCTCAGGCATGCAGATATGTGGTGTGCATTCTTGTGCCGATGATGGGACGGCTATATACTCATCATTAAATCGTCAATTAAACCAGTGTATGCTCTATAACGCCATAGATGTTAGGTGGGTGGGTGCAACTTCTGTGTCCCTTTTGTGCGGCAGTCCAGTGCGCGATCGATGACAGTGATGGTCTCGCCAATGTACATGCGATCCGTTAGAATACCATAATAGCCCCACGGTCCAGTTGGTACATGATGAAAGTCGCTCAGAAACTCCAATGCAATTATGGGTGCCAACGCATTCTGAGACCTAGTGCAGAATGTCGATCCATGAAGGTGGTACAAAGCCGTAAGGAAGACCCAAGATGGCGGTCGCGACGTGTACGCGATGACCCAGCGCCATGGGACGTGCTAAGATAACGACGTCTTGTCAAACCAAGGGATTTACACCTGCTCAGTGAAGGCAGATTTCCTTGACTCTCCAGACGAGCGGCGTTTCTTCTGCAATTTCTTTCCTGTGGACTGCCTCCTCTCGCTCCTGTCTGTCATCTCCATCTCTTCAGCGGAGGGCGGGGCAAATGTGCCTGGCTTCAGCACTTGAAAGCCAGGGTTGACGCTGCGGAGGACTTGAGACTCAGGACGCTGGCTGCTCTGGTTCTGCATTGTCTGAACCTCGTACGGAACCTCATCGTATGACAGCTGGTGCTGGGGGCCGCGAACTTGATAAGTGTCGGGATAGTAGGGAGCGTTCGGGGCGTAAGACTCCTGCAGGGGGACGCCCTGGCTAATCCGGTTCTGGTATTGATCCTGGGGTTGCGAGGCCGGGACATGGCTGGATGCGTAGCCTGCGGCTTCTTCTTGTGGGTCGACAATAGGAGGCAGAGGAGGAGAAGGAGTCTTCTGAGGCATGAAATAGTTAACACCGTTGTGCGTGGCAACCTGGTTGTCTGCCACACTGGCCCACTCGCCGCTATTACCTGGTTTGCGAACTCGTGGTGTGAGCTGTCCAGTCTCGGCAACGTGGGACATGCGGTGGCTTTGGAGGAGGTCAAGGTCGGTGCGGGGATCAATGGGACTGAGGCCAGAAGCGGGCCTCATGTACGCTGTCTCGTACGCGCGGACGTCTTGCCCGATGGCCATGTAGTCGGACTCATCGCTAGTACGGCGGCTGGACTTCTTGGAGGAGCCACTGGATTCTCCAAACTGAGCGTTGCGGGCTGTGAAAGCGTTAGCATGTGTTTGAGAGTCCTCCACTCGGCGCCACTTACGAGAGGGGGGTCCTGAGCGTTCGAGGTTCTGCAGCGTGGTAGAGTTGCGAGCAGGGTTGGATTGGCTGTAGACAGGAGACGAAGGGCCAGGCCGGTTTTGGTAGATCTGATTGGGCGGCGATCCTGAACGGGATTCATTGGTAGGAAGCCTCTCGGCAGAGACAGCGCGGTCGAAGGAGCTTGGTGCAGCGGAACTACCACGGCTCGAGGCGTACGACATCTGAGGAAGCTCGAGGGCGGAGTTGTTGAAGCTGCGCGGCAGCCTGTTCTCGGAGATGATAGAGGCACGACTGCTGCCAACAGGTGTGTTGGAGCGCGAGATCCATACACCATCCACTTCAATTCCACTTTCAATGGCGCGGACACCGAACGGGATGTCTTCCTTCATCTCTTCGGCGTGCACCTGCTGTACAGGCTGCGATTCAAGCATCTCCGGCGTCGCCGCCTGCTTGCCCTTGTCGACCTTGCTGTACTTGCGGATCTGGCTGCGGTCATACCAAAGTTTGAGGAGACCCAGGAAGATTGTAAGTACAATTCCGCAAGCTAGTACCTGAATGATGTCAGCAATGCTCCTTGGACGCACGTTAGCGCAGTCACTCACAAAGGTCATCTTCTGCCATAATGCCCACGAGTTGAAGAACTCGTTTCCGTCTGATTGCCCAAAACCCATATTGGCGTTTATAAGAATGCGAGACTAGGTACTCAGGGTAGAAATAGCGAGTAGTCGCGCTTGTAAACAAGATTTGCAAGATTCAGGAAGGTGCAATAAGACGTTAATGCTCGGCAGTAACCACTTGTAACAAAGCACCGAACAAGGGATGATGCAAGACAATGGCAATTCCTTTGAGTAACGCGTTTCCTGTCAGCTAACTCAACGGAAGTCGGAAAGAGACAGTTGAAAAGGCGTCTTTGTGGTTGGTAATGGGATTGGATGGTCGTGGCAGGATCCGGTTTGGTCCTACAGGGACTGGTCCAAGTGATGTCCAGTGGCGGCAGGCAGCGAGTGAAAAGGATCCCGGAGAGCGAGCGTGGGAGATGGGGTGATGTTATTCAGGCCACGCTGGGTACAACGCGGGGTTTTGATGTCGACCCTTGGAAGAGCAGCGGTAGTGGAAACGAGTGTGGAACGTCCAGTTGGCGAGCGAGGGAACGGGTGTCACTAGTGAATCATACAGGTGTACAACCAGCCAGGTAGCAGCACGCAGAAACCTCGTGCACGTCTTTTGGCTTTTGGGACAGTGACTTCCAAGGATGGTTCCTGGGGTCGTCGGTGAGGGATGGGCAGGAGGTCGGTCAGGGCAAGCGCGAGAGCACGGGGAGAGGTGAGTTATATTGCGTGCTGCAGCAGCAGCAGATCCGCGCCTAACTGGGGCCCGCCGTCGGTGCGCAAGAAACGACGGAACTTTGCTGTGGAGAGTAAAGTTCTGCTATCCTTGCGCTTCCAAGGCGCGCTCCTTCGTGCCATGCCTGCATCCCGTCTGGCTTCGCGCCACCGCGAAAGCAGGGGTGGTGCTCGTGACAGGGGTGAGTGCATGCACGGGTGACGGCGACACGGCAAAACTGGCGCCCCGAAATAGAAAGTGACGATGGCGCGAGTGTTTGGAACGTCGACGAGTGGATCGGCGTGGTGGGCGTTGAGGAATACGGGCCCGAGTTACAGTGCGTGGGGCGATGGCTGGCCAGTAATGCAACGGCAGGCGAGCAATGGACAACTGAAGCTGGCCGCGCAAGAAACACGCTGTGTGACAGCGCATCCCCAGCGCGTCCACCACCGTCACCTCCAGCGCGCGCTGTCTGCTCGCGGGGGCTGAAGCAATGAAGACGTCCCGAAGAGCCCCTGGTGAGGCCCAGCCGAGGCGAACGCCTCAGCCTTGGTTGTGGACGGGGAGCGTTAGACCAGCTCACCCGCGCAGGGGTTGTCCCAAGATCCCAATCACGCTGCTCCAGTCCCCAAGCACGCAGAAAAGAATCTCCGAACCATTCACTATTCTTGGAGGTCTTCCGGACGCAGGGTGTTTCGTGACGGTGTAGATCGCCAGAGTTGGCTGGCAGCCGTCACAGAATGCTTCGTGTCCTTGGGCACCCTGGCTGTCATGCTCTCTATGTTTATTGAGCACTGCAAAATGCGCGCAGATTCTGAATGCTACGACGACCTCTAAGATCACGCGAGTTGGTGCTATGACGCAAAGAACCTATCCGTGGTCTCTCTTAACAATCAGGCGTGCAATTTCCCACCCACTCACTACCATCTCCCCAAGCGAAAGCCCCAAGACACCTCCGCATCCACATGGTCCAATGCATGGAGAGAACCCGTTGGGCCGGTTGTTGTCTCTTGGAGAAGGTTTTGCAGCTCTTACCTAAGACTCCAGGGAGTCATGTAGACCGGGGCAGCACGGTTTGTCGCTTACGATGCTAGATGCCACCCGTGTCCCACTCCGCCATCGTGATGCGAGTTGCAAGACTTGCAAGCTTCTCCACCATGATGGAAGCCCAGCGTGACGGCCTCGCACCGCTTACGATTGGAGCGGGCCGCAATCGAGTCCTTGCTGCCAGCTCCCGGAAAGGAAGCACCGCATGGGAACCGATATTGATGCCACCACGCACAACATTTGTGTAACTGCTACAGCCCCACCACACACCGCTTCAGCTGCACTCATCCGTGAGAGGCAATGCACTGCCCATGGAATTGGCTGTTTGGGAGATTCTGGTAGTGACTGAGGTCCCGCATTTCCAATACTAGCGGCAGCTCCCAAAAATGGCATCGATTGGACAACGCATCCAGCAAAAGTCAGACTTCCGATCCGGCTAGTGGACGCCTTGCAGGACTCTGAATCCCAGTTTGCGTCGAGCAGAATCTTCCATGCAGTCTTTCGCTTGCCAGGCGCCAGGGCTGCTCTGCCGGGCCGTAGAGACCGAGCTCTGACGACTTGATGATTTGGATCTGGTATTGTTCTCCAGCCTCGGGTGAGCGCGCACCACGATTAGGACCCGCGTAGTAAGCAGACGATAACTGATTCTACAGGTTATCAGTCTCGTATTCGTGGACTGAGCCGCAGACACACATGGAGCAAGCGAGGCTGTCACATGTGACTTGTGATTTGGATCTTCATATTCCAAACAGATGACGTTCAGTCAGCTCAAACAGCGTCAACCGATGCACAGTTCGCGCCATGAGACGTCCTGCTTGCGTAGATGCTGTCTACGAATATGGCAGAAAGGGCGAGCATATTCCGCAGGGTAGACTGTATCGCTGCGAGTAGGTATTGGAGAAGGATGTCGCCACTCAATGTTTGCCAGACAACTTTCCTGCCGCCGCTGCAGCAAATTCAATCCTGCATTGTACCCTGCAGTTGTTCACAGCCACGGCCAGACGATCACCGGCCAGGACCAACATGCAGAAAGTAAGCAGGCTCAGGGTGTGTGTCTACCCGAGACTCGTCAGCTAGGCTGTCATATATTGATTGCTTTTGACCATGCTCATGCTGAGCAGCACACTTGTGGACCTTCATCACCGGTCGTAAGCACGGGATGGCACAGCATCGGAGCATTCTAATCTTCCAGCTATAATGACTTTGATCTCACGGATAGTCCGAACACGTGCGCTAGCAAGGCTTCACAGCATATATCGTATTCGGAAGTCAGCTTTAGATTGCACCGAGATTCTCGCGGCTTGTACATCAGATTGACGTCCATAGTAATTTGTTGTGACGGGCGCATGGTACGCAGCATGATCAGAACACCACGTGAAGTGGTGTGCCCCAAGAAAACGTTTGCGACGTGCACCTTGCTTTTCGGGTTCAATCGTACGTCTCGAGTTTGTAGTCCGATTGTCACTAATATGCAAGGGCGCCAGGGTCCAATTTCAACGTGTGTTTTGAGTTTCCCTGACAGTCGCTGCGTTGCACGTTTGCGGGTTGACAAACCCTGGGCCTGAAATGCGCACGCTGGAGACCAAACACTCAACATTGACCGATGCTTTGCGCTCAGGTGGAAGAGGGGCCTGTTGCAGACAGGTGGAAGCTGCATGCATCTCACCAGGCCTCGAATCACCAGATCGCCAGGCCCAAGCCACCTAATGCAGGTGCGCACGAATTCGATGAAGCAGCTACAGTCTGAGGCGCCGAGCCTTGCGATAATTGATGCCAGGCCTCGACGTTGGAAGACGTTCTCTTTTTAGCATGCGGCTCGAGGCTAGCTGCTGCGACGCCTCGGTGCCATGTTGGACGTTTGGTGCCTGTCTCCAGATCTCAAGGCGCAGGGCGTGTGCAGGCGTCCCTTGCGGTTCTCCAGACAGCGTCCATGGCTCAACCCGGATTTGTCGCTGAGGTGACTGAAATTTCTCGATACCAAACAAACACACCTGATGGTGGACAGAGAATTGCCCTCGCACCCGTTACCCCCGGAAGATGATGTTGCCGAGTCCCTTCCCAACCTGTCCAGTTATGACATCTTCGTGCCCGACCAGTCCGACCACCGATTTTGTTCACTCGATCTCATAACCACTCTTCTGATTCTGAAACACCCTGCATTCTACTCGTACCGCCTTGTTTCGTCTCCGGGTGCCTGATCGCAATGCCTATTCGCAACCCGTTCCGTCGCGCGCCCGAAGCCCCCGAGGAGGCGCAACGCAATGCGATCGACAACGGCTTCAAGAACACAGCCGTGTCGGGAGTGCAATCGCTGCAGACCAAGGATCCGACTGAGTACAAGCTGAGTGGTAAGACATTCCGCGTGCTTCCGTGAAAATGTTTGTTGGGGCGAATACATGTGTTCAGGCGCTTACTGAACCATTAGAGATCAACGACAGCGGAGTGTACCTGCCCGTAAGATGCCTCCTAGAGACCTGAAGAGCCGCGGTCGCAATACGACCGCAGAAAGGGCTTCAATTGAATACCTGTGTTAACACTTGCGCCAGCCATCCCCGCAGCAGGAGAAGCCCGCCTTCTGGCATTCCAAATCAAATACTTCCACCACCTCCTCCAATCATCGAAGCCTGCTGGCCGAGACTGAGCCATTCAACATTTCGCGTGAGAGTTTCGACTCCTACAGGCGGTCGTTCGTACGTTGGCAGTGCAACGCTTGTACCCCAAATACCCCGCTTACAGGCGCAGGACATCTCCGCACGATCACCCATCACAGACATAACCACCGAGACATACCCGCGACAGTCACTCGATGCACGGCGATCAATCGACACGAGGCGTTCTCTTGATGTACGCCGCTCACGCGCAACGCCTCGGGCATCTATGCAACAAGGACGTCCTAGCGAAAGCACAGACCGAGTACCAGAAGAGGGGTTCGAGGACGTGGGATTGAATGACGAGCCAAAGCCAACACCAGCGAAGAAGCGTGGAATCTTCTCGCGCTTCGGCGACAACAGCAATGCGGACGGCAAGCAGGAAGAACGACCATCTTCTGGTCACCACTTCTCGTTGACCGGACGAAAGCGCGCCGAGAGCGGCAAAGGTGAAGAGCTGAAGCCCATGGGACGGCCGTCGAGTGATCTGCCTGTCGAAACACGGTAGACACTATACGCGGGAGACGATTGAACGACAAATGAAAGGAGGGGATCACACCCTCAGGTCTCGGAATGATCGGGGTGCAACAAGGCGTTCATGATTTGGCTTGGCAGCATCGCTCACACAGCATTGGGCCGGGGCATTGGCTGCATTACAATCGCTACGTTACAACTAACAAGGGCAGTAGAGTAACGACAACATCTAATAATGAACTCTGATCTTCAAAGTTCATCGGCTCCAGCCCACACCTGACCAGAGCCAGAGCCGGAGCCACGGTTCTCAGATCTGACACTGCAGAGCAGTTGTGCCGGTTGCCCTGATTACTATGAAAGCAGCATCACTTCTGATACTTGTGCACAATGTTTTATTAAACAGTAACAAGTCGAGCGTCTCGAGCCGTGCGAACAAAGTGCAATGTGCGAAGTGGCGCGCGGCTGCTGGGTGGTGTCGTCATATGGCATTAGTGGCTGAGGCAGGCAATGCAGCCTATCAGCGCTAGGGTATGCGGCATGTGCGTACTACGGCTTGCCGGACGAGGTTGAGTTCCGCAACAACAATGTATGCAGTATGGAGAACCTTGTAGGGCAGATACTATTTACAAGGTAGTATTGGAATATGCGGACTACAATTTGTTGCTGAAGAGTGTGGTAGGCATATTGACCCAGATCAACAGATGTGCATACAGCTTAGAACATGCGACTGTTGCTTTGGAGAAGACAAAATTAAGTATTTAAGAAGCATCTAGAGAATGTGTGTCATGTGTTCAAAGCGTTTGGAGGGTGCCCTTATCATGTCCTGAACTAGTTATTGTACTGGGACTCTAGTAGGGCAAGAGCGAGGAGCCCGTCTTGTCTACATTTATCTTCTTGCGTTGAAGCTGCGCACCGCGCACAAACTTTTAACGACAATGCTGGGATCAGCAATCAAGATTCCTTTAGGATTGCCTTTCAAAACGCAGACAACGAGGATCGATGGTAATCGCTTAGAAGAGTTATGCATGATTGGAAACCAAGCAGCAGGTCAACCTGCCAGGACCAGCCAATGTACGGAACCTCAGCGACAATGCACTCGCCCGTGCTTTAGACCCAATCGTTCGCTACGTAAAGGAGCTTGGATCGCAGTCTTGGGCTATGTCGCTGCTCATCATGTAGTCGGCTATGCATACTGCCTGTACCTGCCCGTGCCGCAGGGCTGTTCAACCTTGTCAACACCTTGATTATCACCATGTGAGACGACGCACGAAGCGCCGAAGAACAACAAGCCAAACAAAATGCTTGATCATAGCAAAACACTGCTGCCTGCTGCGCTCCTGCGGCGGTCACGCCACCGCGACTTTGCCTTAGGTTTGGGCGCAGGTGAAGGGGGGCGCTTTCATGGTGAGGTTGCGCGTTTGTTTGCTGTACTTATATGGAGCAAATGCACAAGAAAACTTTCTTCACCCTCGTGCAGAACTTCTTATCACCTTTTGGACAGCTTCACTTTCGCCTTGCGACGCGCCCCTATCACCATACCTACACCGTCTTGCTCGGCTTGCGTCTCGCGCAGTTTCGATATCCGTGGAACGCATACCAGGAAGTCGTGCAATCTCGCTTTGGAAGCAATTGTGTAAGTTGTATTCTAGTAAACTCTGCTGATTGTAGATGAGCACGCCATGTTGACTCTGAATTGCAGTTCCCAGTTCGCAGTTCGAGCGACAAAATGGCACTCTCCGGTGGGAAATGCCCATCGGCGGAAGCGACCTCTTATCTACTAAACCATATCGTGTTGCCACCGCAGCTACCTCAAGCTGATGATTTCGACGCCCGACACGAGCGCTGCCTGCTAGATACGACACTCAATGCGCTACGCACTCTTCAACCATTCGTCACCAGCCAACACCATGACACACTTACTAACGCCATTGTGACCATCGAGAACCTCCAGCGAAGTCAAGACGGGTTCGGCAACATTAGTGAGACCGAGTTGTGCAAGCTTCTTGACGAGCTTGCCAGTGGCAGAACCGACGGTTCTATACCGCTCGAGATTAAGGCACAGAATGCGGGCATTTTAATCAGTTCTGATGGGCACCACATCACATTCGAGTTCTTCGAGCTTTCCCCAGACAACAAGAGCGCCATGCTCAAAGGTCGTCTTGTGCGGATCTTCCCTGGTTTGGCGGCAAGCATTCCAATTGCAAAGATGCAAGAAAAAGGCCTGCAAAACATGTTGGCAGATACACTGGCAAAGATGAGTACTCAGGCCGCTCCTGGCTTCCAGCCTGTAGCTCACAAAGCTGGTCAAAATCACGACGAGGATCGCGACACGACTAACCCAGGGATGGTGACTGACTATCTTCTTAACATTGTCGCTGCTCTTGGCAAAACGACTACTGTCGCCCGAATAACTAAAAACACTCGTGAAGAAGTATTGTGGAACAACTGCAAACGACCTTGGAGACGCTCTCCCATGTGGCTACTCGTGCGAGTCACCCTTCAGCTGCTCTTCACTCGACAAGGCCCTAGCTTATCGACCACTGATGGCCTGTACAAAGTGTTCATGGTGCAGCTTCTATCTTTAGCTCTTGCAGGTGCCCGAGCCCACTGGCAGTTGTCCGGAAGCAGCTATATGCATGCAGTTAATGCCAAAATGCTTCGCCGTGTACGCAAGCTGGAGGCCCTGTCACAGCTTGAATGCGTCCTTCCCTCTTGGATTGATTCTATGCAGAAATGCATGACTGAGGCTTTCACGTACATGGAAAAGAAATGGATGATCGAGGTCGAAGATACCGGAACAAACCTCATGACTACCAACCTCCAGTCCATGCAACCTGAGAGCGCTCTTGACATGCACCTACCCGAACTCGATACTTTTCTGGCTAGTATTCACGCCAGGAAGACCGCCGACACACGCCCCAACTTCAGGCCGAGTTTTTGGTTCCCCACCTTTGCCAAGGACAATCTGCCCCAGAGGTTCACTACAGCGGACGATTATCGATACTTCCGTCTAGCGGCAGTGGAGAGTTGGGTCGAAGAACATCTCCAGTCCTGGATCGAGTCGCACCACAGCGATCAAGTAACCTGTCGGCAACTTTACGAGCTGATGAAGACCTACTACAGCAGCGCTAGTAACGCTTATAAAGGGCTTCCATTGAGCATTTCAGTCATGTATTTGACTATTCTTGAAATATGGATCGCTTGCGACAAGTCAGCATGCGGCCTGTTCACTCTTCTACGTACGTACGACCCTGAAGTGCCGCTGGTTGAGTTGCAATGCTTGACGCTTCCCCTCCGAAGCCAAATGCAGCGCCTACTGGCAGTGGAGACATATGTTCAGTCACGAGAGCGATCAGCTACCAACAGGACATCACCCTACCGCGATTTTGGTAATGGATCGACATTTGCTGTCCAGTACTTTAACCAGAGCTCTCAACTCCAAAACGTCCTGCAGCAAATCGAACAACGTGCATCGGAGAAGCGTGCAGAGAAATGCAAAGAGCTAGCTCGATTGAAGTTACAATATAAGAACCTCATGGATCAGTACAACGCGGCACAATGCGAGTATGTAGAGATTGTTAGAAGCCAGTATCATGGATATACCAGGACTGTCCACTCAAGACGTTGCAACCGATGCTCTTTGAGGAAACGGGCAGATGGCCTTGAGATCAGCATCTACGAGTGGCCACTTTCTCTCAACCGATCGGTTGCTAAGGCAACTGTCTTCGAGCTGAAGGTTCCAGGACCATATAGCGCATGGCGAGACGCATCGATTTTCGTTATACGTGATGTCCTTGGTTGTAAGAGTAAGAATGTCGATAAGCCTCGGCACTCGTACACTCTGGACAGTCACTACGACCTTTCTCACATGCTGGACTCACAACACAACCCTTACTATACACGACGCATTGTGCCGTCGTCTGAGATTAAGCCTCATTCAGCAACCCATCGCAAGAACAAGAAGGCTATTCCCCACCTACAAGATGACGACGTCTGTCTTCAAAGTGGCCTGCGCTATCAGTATTTCGACACAACGACGCTCGCGTGGACTGCAATGCAGACGCCAAATGGGGAGCTACCACGGAATTGCATGTATCAGATGCCTACTCGCTCAAAGGCCCTTGAGCGCTATCTGCAAAAGCCGCCTTCAGCGCCGGATGGAGTCCAACCGAACGAGGTGATTGCCAGCCTATCAGACTGTCCACCGCATATGTCTCTCGAAGAGTACAAGGCCTTTGGCGCTCTTCCAATGGGTCGCAACATATTTTATTCGAACATACTGACGCAGCTTGCCATCTCAACGCTGGACTTCTCCAAAATCGAGACTCAATGTCTGTTGTCGCAGACTATCACCCAGGTTGGCCTTCCCAACGCTGATGTCGAGCGTGTAAGCCACCGCATTCTCACTGACCCTACGTTTGGGTCCGCACTGATAGCGCATCTTGACATCGCTACACAACGAGTGGAAGAGAACTGGGAGTCCTGGAGAGCGATGGCCACTTTCATACAGCTTGCTTGCCGTGTCACGAACTTGACAAAATCCCCGCAAATTCGTCAACGATGTTTCGAGTTCCTACAAAAGGCCCGACGTATTTCGGTTACATGGCTCCACCGTCTCAGAACCAGGGCAGCTTGGTCCACTAACGACCAGCAAAGAACTGAGCTACTCTCCAGAGCGACAGAGATTGCATTGATTGGTACAACTACCTTCGATGTTGAGAACGAGTTTATTGACATCGTTTTGCAGCAGCAAGATGCGATATCTTCGCTTCTACAATGTTCGGTTGCTGTGCAGGAGAACCAAGATCTCATCTCAGGCACGGGCTGTCTTCAGAAATCTGCAACGCAAACGTGGCGTTCGTTGATGTATCGCATCTTCTCGAAACTATCTGGCGCTATCTTGCGCGACTGCACCGGCCTCAACCAAGCAGTCCTGCAGTGTTGGACAGCCTTTCAACCGGCGACGAATGACGCATGGAGGATGCTTGATAGCCCGTACCAGCACTGGCTTCACATCACCTCAGGTAAACTGCCGGTCCATATCAATTTATTGACAGGAGAACTTCTTGTCAATGGCCTGCCGCTCACACGCCTTCCGTCCGAGTTTCTGGCGCATCCAATGTACAAGCCGCTATTCTCGGCATCTGCACTTGAAGTTGTTCCCACTGATGAGCCTGGAATGCGGTTTTCTGCCAAGACGACGTACCATAACCATGAGCTCCACTTTGGTATGGCTGCAGCAGATATGCTAGTAGTCGCGATCTGTGAGAACAAGAAGTGAGTGATTACCTGCGCACATGTGTGCTCTGATCTGTGTTAACCTACTATAGATTCGATCTAACGCCAGCACGCGTGTTTTCAAACCGAATGCCTCAGGCATTTATGATATCTTATGTTCATTGGTACGATCATGATACTGAAGAGGTCGTGTTCCGACCGCGAGACTGTCCTTGGCAACTTTCTGGTGCGAGGCAGTGGCGTCTTCGACGTCACGGCAATTCATGGCGCCTTCATCAGAAGAGCCAGACTCTGATCGACATCAAGAGCAAGGAAGCGCAAGTGATATCGTCGTTACTCAAGTCGGTGGAAGACGGACCACATATTCACATCTTCTACGATACAGTCTGTCACTCGATCGAGATTGAGATGCCACGGCTCAAACTCGACTTCCATATCGATAGTGGTGACGATCAGATTCAATCGCGCCAGTATCGAGGGATGATACTTGATGATGACCAGAGAATTGGGACGCTGGTTGGCTTGACCAGCAAGCTCGTTCTACGACGTGCCATAGGCACGGTTGATCGGCTTGTCCTGATTCCTGAAAGTACCTTGAGCCATCGCAAAACCTTAACTCACCACGTATCCATCAGCATCGATAGACAGGAGAATACCACTGTCCATGCCTACCAGCTGGACAATACCCTGGGGCGTGTAATGGACAATGGTTCGATGCAGAGCAAGCTCCTACTGTGTCTTTTGCATGCGCTAACATCACACTGGCTGCCCGATCCGCTCACACGCTACACTGGAACTGAAGCGGCCCTGACAATCTTGAGGTCATCAGCTGTTCGATCTTTCAGTGCACTCACCCTCGAGAATGTCATGCTTCTAAACAAGATAGCTACTCTGTCGCCGTCACGTGCATTCTATCCGTCGCATGAGCGAGTGATGCAGCAGATCGGATGGGATTCGAATCTGTCCTCTGGATCGCAGCATGGTGATCTCCAAGAGCTTGTCAAGGAGATCTTTAGCCATGAGAAGAAGATGTCGTTGTTCCACTCAAAGGATATATTCGAGGGTCTCAACCGTAGTGACACCGCTTGGTTGTCTGCGATACACCCTGACCTACATGAGCGGGCCGCCATCCGTTCCTCCACTTTTCTCACTGCAGGTTTTGGAGCTGAACACTTCAATGCCGATGCCGATAGAAGCTATGAATCACGAGACCGGCAAGCGAATTCGGAACGCGGCCACAGGGCTTTCTTAGCTGCTTCAATGCTTGTTCGAGATCAGGCTTTGCTCGACCAACCCGTCTCGAAATTCAAAGTCTACAGCAACCATTTCCACAACGCCAATGTCAAAGGCTTCATAAGTTTACATGATCCGCCTGTCTTGAGTTACGACTCGAAGTGGCTGGGACCGCCTTCACCTTTGTTAAAAGATCTTTGGTGCGCGCTCCATCATCAACTGGTCACAAAGTCCACCATCAGCAACGGGTCTAATGTTTTGATTTGGTTAGCGACCATGGCATACGCGCCCGAGGCAGACATGGATGCCATTCGAGCCTTTGTGGCGTTCTATCGAATGCCAGAGTTAGCCTCACACCATATTCCAGCGAAGCCACTGTTCTGCTTGTCCCAAGGAAGTACATTCAAGATCTCCGATGTGAAACGTGCCGCTGAATGCAGTGCGCTGTCTTATGAAAGCTCTTCTGAAGCGATGCTTCCCAAGCAAGGATCTGAAACAGATGACCAGCACCTGAGGAGAATCGAGAGCGTCTTCAAGAGCCAGAAGGACACAGCGGTACAGATGTTCGTTGCTGCATTGCACACCCAATGGCCTCGTGAGCATCCCGACACACCGTCTTCAAATCATATGAACAAGTACCTGAATACAACCTCTGCAATGGGAACGGTGAGGACTTCGTTTCAAACATGGTATGACAACCGGACCTTTGAGCAGTACATGGGGGCGATCTCGAGTGTTATCGAACGTTTACCTGCGGCGCCCATTGCAAAACCACACTTCAATGTATCGACGCCGTATAAGAAATTGAAGCTGGCACCCAATGACCGATACTTCAGTCCAGCGATGATCTTTGATTCGACACCACCAGATATTACATACGATGCATCGAACGTGGATGCTACTTCCCTGTTGACCGGCCCACAGAGGCGAAAATTGCCCTCTAATCCGATTCTCTCTGTGTCAAGCAAGACTGAATTGAGAGGTCGACTGGAGAAGTTCTGTCTAAAGGTAAGTGCATGCGCCAAAACCACTTGTGAAAAGCGCTACGTCGATGATCTACGCACTAGTTGCGATTCACTCTACAAGCGCGAGGACGACATGGACGTCCAGGACTTCTCGATAAACGATCTTGCGCAAAATTCACTCCGGGAATATCTTTCGGAATGCGAAGAGTACTTCAAGGCGTTTGGTCGCAAACTTTGGCAAGCCCTCGATACAGGATCTACTCGTAGCAACGCAGTTGCGTCTGCTATCCAACTGTCGCCTCGTCTATCACCGTCATTCTGGTTGAGCCAACTCAATCGCCATCGCTACGATTCCCTCGCAAAATCGTGGCGCGATGCGATGGTAGAGTTTGGCCTGTCTGTCACCAACTTGCATAGAGCACAGAGATTGGTAGCGCTCCTAGACAGACCTGTCGAACTCAACGAAGAACTTCAGCACGTCGGCCACACAAACTGGAGTCCTCGCGTATTCCCAGAAACTCTGCTTCTCGAAGCTGAGAGTGGTATTTTGGTACGCAAAGTACAAGCGGCAATTGCTACGGAGATGATGCAGCCACCAGGCGCTCAGAACACGGTAATGCAGTTGAACATGGGAGAAGGAAAGTCGTCTACAATTGTGCCTATTGTTGCAGCAGCCTTGGCTGATAAGATGAAGTAAGTGTTAGGTTCCTAACGTTTGATCGAACGCAAATACTAACCCTGACTTCAGGTTGGTCAGAGTTGTGGTCGCGAAGCCTCAAAGCAAACAAATGCTCCAGATGCTCATCGCGAAACTGGGAGGTCTCTTGGATCGTCGCATCTACCACATGCCATTCTCTAGAGATCTTCGATTGAACGAGACACATGCTCGAGCGATACGCGACATGTATGAAGATTGCATGGCTCACCGAGGGGTGCTCTTGGTTCAACCGGAACATATCCTCTCCTTCAAACTCATGGGTATAGAGTGCATTCTTACTGGAAAGCCGGGAATGGCGCGCTCACTTCTTGGCACCGAACGTTGGTTTGATGATGTCTCGCGCGATATTGTCGACGAGAGCGACGAGAACTTCAGTGTCAAGTTCGAGTTGATCTACACTATGGGTTCCCAGCGATCGATTGGCTTCGCTCCAGATCGCTGGCTCCTCATTCAAGAGGTCCTGGGATTGATTCCAAGGCTCGCTGTTCAAGTCAGAACCATATTGCCATACTCAATCGAAGTTCAGCATGACACCAACGGCAAGTATCCTCGTGTTCGGATACTAAGCGGTGATGGCGCTGAAGCGTTGCTCGCTTTGCTTACAGAACACATCACCAACAACGGTCTGACTGGCCTTCCAATCTGCAACCAGCCACAAGAAATTCGAGAGGTGATCATGCAGTACATCTCAATTGCTGATTTGACCGCCAAGCAAGTCTATGCTGTTGAAAAAAGCAGGTTCTGGACTCCTACAACCAAAGAGCCACTGCTACTTGTGCGAGGCCTCATTGCTGGCGGCGTGCTACGCTTCTCACTGTCTCAGAAACGCTGGCGTGTGAATTATGGCCTCGATCCAACTCGCATTCCAAGCACACTGCTTGCTGTACCTTACAAAGCTAAAGACTCACCATCACCCCGCTCAGAGTTTTCTCATCCGGATGTTGTCATTCTTTTGACACTTCTGAGTTACTATTATGGAGGCCTCCACGATGACGAACTTTTTGACGCCTTCATACACCTCTTGAAGTCTGATCAAGCTACCATTCACTATGACGAGTGGGTACGCACTGCAGGTCCTGAACTGCCCACCGCATTTCGGCAGCTATCAGGAGTGAGTATTAAGGATCGTGTTATGTGCATTGAGCAGATCTTCCCACACTTAAGATACTCACGGGCCGTTGTCAACTACTATCTCTCCTTCCTCGTCTTCCCGAAGGCGATGAAGGAGTTTCCCTCAAAGTTGTCCGCTTCAGGGTGGGACCTTGGGACGGTAAAGAAACATCCCACTACAGGCTTTAGTGGCACAAACGATACACTACATGTGCTGCCACTTGGAGTCCGGCATCTTGATCTGCCAAGTCAAAGCCACACTAACGCCCTGGTCCTTGGGTATCTTTTGCAGCAGGAGACATCAGTTGAAGAGCTACCAGCCCGGTACGAGGGTACTGATGCTGAGCATCTGCTCACTGTAATCAAAAATCTGCAACCTGAAGTGCGCGTCGTACTTGACGTTGGTGCACAGATACTGGAGATGGACAACACCCAAGTCGCTCAGTGTTGGCTCTCCATGCGCAAGGATGATCAAACAGAGGCAGTGGTATTCTTCAATGATGAGGAGCTATCTGTGCTTGACACCAGTGGGCGTATTGAACCTTTTCAGACGTCGCCTTTCGCAAAGCAGCTTGACCGTTGCCTTATCTATCTTGATGAGGCGCATACTCGCGGGACGGATCTCAAGCTGCCACGCAATTACAGGGCTGCTGTGACTCTGGGAGCAAATTTGACAAAGGACCGCTTGGTACAGGGCAAGTATTGACTCGATCTACATTATCTTCAATATACTGACAATGTTTCAGCTTGTATGCGCCTTCGTAAGCTTGGCAAGGGCCAGTCTGTCGTGTTCATAGCTCCTCAAGAAATTTGCACAAAGATCTGCGAGAGAACGGAGCAGCACCCTGACAGGCCTATCACAGTCACCAACGTGTTGTGCTGGAGTATTGGCGAGACCTGGCTCGACTTATCAAGGAGTATGCCGCTTTGGGCTGTCCAGGGCCACCGCTACGAAACACACAAGCATCTTCTGAATGGTGCAGATACGACTCTGTCTCAAGCCCAACAATTCCTTGAAGACGAAGCTCAAAGCATCGAGGACCGGTATGCGCCAGTCACCAAGAGCACTGGTCATGCTATGCTACAAGACCTGGACAATCCCCGCATCAAGCAGATTCACTCACGCTGTCTTGAGTTCCAAGCGATGGGTTTCAATTCAGCTACTCTGCAGGAGGAGCAAGAAGTATGTCAGAGGATTGTCACAAGTAGTATGCAAAGCTAATCTATCATAGCGCGAGCTGAGTCCTGAAATCGAAGAGCAGCGTCAGATCGAGCGCCCATCAAAGATGACTGCGCTGAGTCACATGGTCCATCCAGACCTCACCAACCTGGCACGCACTGGAATGTTTCTCCAAACTTCGTCCGCATATGAACCTGCTTTTCAAGCTCTTAAATCAACTAGCGCTGCTAAACACTATGACCTCACTCAGTTCCCTGAATACGTCCTTGTTACGAAGGACTTTATGCGAACAGTCAAGGCTCCAAAAGTCTCTGGTAAGACAGAATTTGTCTCAGATTCTTACCAGAGACCGGTGCAGTGGATATTGTCCGTTGTCGATCAGGCGTGTCCCAACGTCTCCAAACACTTAATCGTACTCAGCCCTTACGAAGCAAACGAGCTGCAGTCAACAATCAACAAGCATAAGAAGGTGACCTTGAGTCTATTCGCGCCTCGATTCAATGCCAGCTACTCCCCACTCGACAAACTGAAGCTCTTCAACGTCGGTCGCAACATCGATGAGTGCTGTACCCCACAATCGCTCACGGTGCAGTTGAATCTTTTCGCGGGTAGCCTATACCTTCGTTCCTTTGCTGAGTACGAAGCTGTCTGCGACTTCCTAGGTCTCCTGCGAGGTACCGCTGGCCCTGATCAGCAAGTTTTCGCCGATGGGTTCATCGACCCGCCTAGTGGGAAGTGGGGTCTGAAGACCTCTCCGGTTCAGTTCTTGCGCGCCCTGCTTATGAAAATCAGGAAAGAGGGCGAGGGTGTCGAAAAGACACATATGGGAAGATTGTTGAGTGGCGTTCGGTTGGAGGAATGCGACTTCGAGCCAAAGTTTCTGCAAACTCAGAACGGAGCTGGAATTAGTGCACCGGTGTCCACGGTCCTGAGATGACCGGCCGAAGATCAAATTGGCAGGATGTAGTTTTGCGATACACTCCTGGTCAGTCTGGTTCCTGTACTGAATGACAGTTATGGTAGGGAGTTGGTGTTAGGGGCTCTAAAAGAATGGACGATAGACAAGGTACCGAAAGATTCAGGAGAAATGAAAAAAATGGAAATTCTTCAGCATGTCAAAGCAAATCTGTGTGATGACTGAGATGCATGGAGGGAAACTTGTTTGTTTTCTGTACTCATACATAACCTAACCCAAAGTCTCTACAAGAAAAGAATGACGCCCAGCGCTATGAAGTCCAATCGCCAAATCTTACTGGCTATGAACCAAAATCCCACTTGCTTGATGGTCGAAGCGATCTGCTTAGCAAGACTTGAGAGGGGAGGTGAACTTGCAGGTGTCGGAAGCACCAGTAGACACAGACTTGGGCTCGTTGCCGGGGGTGGTACCCTGGAACTCCTCGCAGATCTGCTTGACGCCAGTAGCGCAGGTAGCGCTGTCGATGGTAGCGCTGTCGCCGAAGTTGGGGTTGATGCCGACGAGGAGCTTGCCGCTGGAGGCCTTGACGTTCTTGATGACAACGTGGCGCTCGGCGCTCTGCTTGCAGTTTCCACAAGAGCGGTAGAGCTTGCCAAAGTCGGCGACCTGGAAGCCGTCGATGGTGACGGTGCCGGCACCGTTGTGCTGGATGACCTTGTCCTCGGCACCGGTAGCACCTCCACCGGTGATGGTGGCGTCACCGTCCTTCTTCAAGGTGAGAGCATCTAGTTGATTGTTAGCATATGTGAAGCTGAGAGTGGAGTGTGGCGTTACTTACCCTCACAGACTGCGGCCCACCAGACATTTTCAAGAGTGCAGCTGCCCTGACAATGAATTCCCTCGATTTGATCCTCGCCAATGATGACGTTCTTGAGAGTAGCACCGTCGGCGAGCGAGAAGACGGCGTCAGAGTCGCCGCCCTCAGCCTGACCAGTGCAGCTGACACCACGGCCGTATGTCTTGAGGCCACCGTCGAAGGTGCCAGTGATCTGCTTGGCCGCGGTGAAGGTCTCAGTGCCTTTGGAGGAAGGAATGGGGATAGTGGCGCGCTTTGTCAGGCTGGAGAAACTGGTAGGAGCCTTGTATGAGGGGCCAGCAGTGGCGGCAGCGGCAAAAGCCAAGATGGAAGCAGCGACGGAAGCCTTCATGTTGATGTTGGTTGGTTTGGAAGTTGGTGATAAAAACCGAAGAATTCAAAGAATGTTGATGGTTTGAGTAGCGAAAGTGTGCGTCAAGCAACTGTAAAGAAAGAAGTGAAGAGACTGTGAAGTTGAAGAGGCTGTTGATGGCTCGATGATGAGTGCAGAAGCTGATGGGTGCGGTTACTACCACCTCTTATACTCACGCAGACCATCTTGGTGGACCCATATCTCCGTCTTCTCGAATGATGCCAGAGCCATCGCAATGGGAACTAGCATGTGCGCATAGGCCACATATGGAGTGAGCATTAGATACGATAGCGCTTCCGAGTTGCCAAGAGAGATATGAAACCGTCTACCGCGCCCAAGAAAGGCAAGGTGGAGGATGATCATGGTGTTGTCGGGGGATTACTGTCGCGAAACCGTGCTCATTTCTTTCGAAACTGAACATACCAGTGTAGGCCAAGCCTCGCAAATCGGTACATTTTACCTGCAGGTCCTGATGGGGGATAGAGCCCGCCAATGATTCGTTTCAGACTACCGTCCCATGATTTGCTCCAGTCAAAAGACAATGTTAGTGGGCTGAGACGACTAGCATTGTGCCAAATCTTATTGGACGTGTCCTGCATGACAATATCAACGGTTGTCATGTTGTAGCGACATCTGTCAACCGGTCTTCATGCCAGCGTCCAACAGCGGGTTGGTGGGCAGCTTAGTCTATCTTCAATCGCATGAACAGATGGCATGAGCATGACCTTTCGAATGTAGTGCCTTCGCGATACCTGTATATTCTCGGACTTGCTTTCTGAGGCGTTTGAAACCGCGGAGCAAGATGCTTGAGTGGTGGAAGAAACGATTGCAGGATCGACTGATTCAATAGTAGGGGAACATTGATCGGATTGCGATCAGCGTTGTCATGCTACGCTGGCCACAGGGATAGTGCTCCAGCAGGCAAAGATAGCCAAGTCGAACTCTTGTTTACGATGCAGCGCGTGAGGCGAGCCCGGTTCTGTGTGGTAGCAAACCATGCGCTGTCCTCCTGAGGCCACTGCAAGGTCAAGGCACTGTTTCGGTTATACTAGTGAGAAGTTTGGTCGTGCAGCAAACCGCTCAGGAGATGGAGATGTGGATAGCATGCGTCGCAAGAAAAAGGGCCAAGGTCTTGGCGATGCTTGGTGTCCCTCCGCCCTGGTCTTCACCATCTTTCTGACTCGATACGACCCCGTCTGATTGGCTGGTTTCATTTCGCATACTCTCTGCTCTACGCGGCCTCATCTATAGTGTGGGGTCGGATGTTGCCTTGACCAAAACCGGCGCCTCGGGTGATGTACCCAATATCACACGTCGCGTTGGGTGTGAATTGGAAGGACTCCAGATCTATTTTCAAATGTCCCGATGACGCGGACTCAATTTTAGGACGAGTGACGGCTGCGCAGGGCCATCGCCACCGCGTGAATATGCGGAATGGAATACTGCGACAGTCGATATTGTTCTCGCTGTGGGACTCTTAAGGCACAGTGACCTCATGGGCCATCGGTAAGATGAAGTGGACAAGGTGAAACCTCAGCGACAATGCTCTCAACAGGTGCGATGTTGCCCGCCGAGTTTTCGCCTTTTCGCCTTCTTGCAGCATCGTGAAACTTCTTGACAATGCGTGTGGTAGCGGTGGCTGGAGAGTGGCACAGCAACAAGCCACTCTTGGCTGTGCGTTTGAACGAACCTCCCTTCTCTTTCACAACTACACGCTCGGAGGTGCCAATTTTGCCCGCTTCGTTGCCTACTCTGCGATATTGAAATTAATATGCCTTCCACGGCATAGGCGATGATATGACTGGCTTCCATGATCGATTGGCAGAGTCAATTTGACAGCGGTAATTCTGTCATGTCTTTCAACCTCCTCTTTCGCGCTCTATGCCTATTCTTAGGCGATCACCGTCTCGTTGGACGTTTTCTATCTTTCTTCTGGCAAGACGACCTGGAGCATGTCAATACTTGCTTTGTGCATGGAGTCTGAAAGGACCTATTTCCAACTTCCGACAAACTACCTCTCTGTTGCTAAATGTTCCACAGATCGTCTGGGTGCAGATATGGCATGTCGTCAGTCACCTGAGAATATGTTCTGAGCAGATGAAGATGCCTTGCAAACTGACGACCATTGATGTTCTTTTAGAGTTGCCGATCGAGCCGTCCCCCGCAAAGCGAAGCATAGACGAAGACGTCGAGTTAAGCTCGCCGAAACAACCGTAGCGCAAGACATCTGGAGGCTGGCAAGGGTACAAAACATTGTTGCGAACCTGTGGAGCGCTCATCACTGGCAATTTGCGTGTTGGCCTGTTGTCTCGATCCGGTGAACCGGTGGAGTCTTTCTCGACCTCTGCCATGCATACGGATGGCTACATGGTACAGAGGATGAGTCTGTCCTGTGAGGCTTAGAGTACGGCACAATGACAAAGTCCGGTTAGAAGCACATGCTTCTGGACTACTTTCAAAGAGCTATGTGTACGGGTTGTCGAATGATCCTGATGTTGCAGTATGCTATGTCACCCGCCAATGACACGCAGGGCGAGAAAGCTTTACAGAGGAACAATGAGAAGGCCAACTCTTGATCCCTTATTCTTTTTCTGCGCTTTTGTTTCAGCAATACGCACACATGCGTGAAGAGGCTGGTGTGCAGGCAGCGTATGACAGCTTTCTTATCGATAAGGACTCAGCCCTGCGCGAGTCATAGCTTCAAAGTTCGTGATCAATTCTCCGTGCCTGAAACACCGAATCCCATTCACAATCGCCATGGCCGACGCGGACGAAGACGTCTCGCACCTGGGGACGCAAGACGGGGCAGAGAATGACCCCACAGAGGAAGCGCAGGACTTCCGCTTCCTCGACAAGCTAATGTGCGCCCTTGCACACTTCTTGCACGGCATGAGAGCTGACTATTCATGGTAGAGGCGGCCACGATGTCGCGCATCTGACCCTGCCCAAGCGCGGAGAGAAAGACTTCGAGTCGCACGCGACGAATTTACAGCTCGACACTCTCGAAGCCTCGCGACGGGCCATGCACGGTGTACTGTCATGGCAGCGAACGCACACCCATAAGAACCACATCTTGGCGCAATACCACCCCGAGTCAAACACCGTCCGCGTAGACAAAGTCAAATCGCAACACTTCCAAACAATTGGACGCTCAAAAGGCGGCAAGGAATGGCTGCTACCCGAGGAAGCGCTATTCATGATCGAGAGAGGAAGCCTGGATTGCAGATGGCCTGTGAAGAAAGAGGAAGGCGACGATCAGAGCTCCAGCACAGAGGATGGCCCGCCGATGAGCTTGCAGGCAGCTTATACTGCGTTCATTGGATATGAGGAAGGCGTAGGGGGGAAGCTGACACTGGAGATGTACAACGTGTACGCAGGACTGAAGAGGTCTGGATATATCGTATTCCGTACAGGGACCTGGGATGATGATAGAGGAGACCTACTGTTACAAGACCCGAACTCACAGGACGAGGGGAGATTGAGACCGAGCATCTTCACACGCTTCTTCTCCGAGATCTGGCGTCGAATAAGCCAGCCAACCTACACGATTGCACCCGCCGACCTCGCCTTCGGACCGCTCATCAAACCGGGTTTATACCGAAGCTACAGCGATGTATTCCGCCTGATGCAGGTGATCCCTGCGCACAACCGCACAGCGCCGCCGTCCTTCGCCCTGCCTCCAGCCGCCGAGAACCCTTTCCGCGTACACTTCGATGTCTACAGGACTACAGCAGGCTTCCGCAAGACCCAGCGAAGCACCCCGGATTTCCGCATCTGCGTCATCAACGCGCGCGAAACCCCTATCCCAACGGGCGCACAACTAAACGATCTGTTCGCACAGGTACCGGAAGACAAGCCAAAGGCTGGCGCACAGTCCTTCCAAAGGCTGAAGCACGGATGCAGGAACGTGATTCTGGCTGTTGTTGACAACGGAGTGCCCAGCTATATTCGAATTGCTGATTCACCTTTCAACGAGGTCAAGATCTACGAGCGCACAGGATCTGGGCTGAGGGGCAAAGGCGGAAGAGGAGGCGGCAGGGGTCGGGGCAGAGGGAGAGGAAGAGGCAGGGGAAGGTGAAATAGCAACCGATGATCTGCTAAACAAAGAAGTCAACAAGCATCGTTAGGTCTTACACAAGAGATCACGCTGGGCGGCTCAATGGTGGGGAATTTCAGCGCATCCTGTCGGTGCCTCGGTGGTATCTAGCGATCAGCACCTTGCACCGACTGCCGACAATACTCGTTCGAAGTGCAAACAGCGGGACATGAGAGATGAATGGCTGTCACAGCATTACTATACGCATGATGGCTCACTGCTCACTACACATCCCAAAGACGAGGGTCAAAGTCTGCAATGTCAAGATAAGCCCGGCAATATACATCCACCATCCAAGTTGAAGGAGTACAAGTGCCATTGTCTGTTGTGGATTGAAGATGACACAAGGATCGTTTACGCCAAAATCCAAGATTTCGGTCTGGACGAAACGATAAGAAACCGGAGACAGCGACTCTCTGGAAACCATGCCCACGGCAGGCAGCAAAAGAAGGGTCCTAACCTACCTAAAAGCGTAGGCTAAAAGGCTGTCGATTACGGCACCTCGTGGAGTGCAAGTAAAGTGCGACCAATGGCACCGTTAGAGCGCCGCCCCACTGCAAGGAGCCGAGGCATCTTCCCCAGCTTTTGACGACCTCCGCGAACTCGGCACTTCGATAGCCGTCACACACCAGCTCACTATCCTATTTCACGAACCCGACATAGTCACTCGTTACAAGCCAACTGAAAGTGATCAAGGTATTGAAGATTGCAATGCCCACCGCAGCACCCAAAGTCAAGTCAGCAGCGCTCAGCAAAGAGCTCTCTGAGCCTCTGCCCGAACCGCCAACCTTCGAAGGCAAGCCGGGCGTTCGCAGTATAGCCGGCGACCTAGGCGACCAGTCTGTCTCCGCCTCACGCCTTGCTACTACATCGCTAACCCACCGCAGACGTGTAAAAGGCAAAGTCATCATCGTCACCGGCGCCAACTCCCTCATCGGCATCGGCCGCGCCAGCGCCCACCAATTCGCACGCCATGGCGCCCGCGCGCTGTACCTCTGCGACTACGACGCCTCGAACCTCGATCTGCACAAGCGCGAGCTCGCCTCCCTGTATCCCAGCGTCGAGGTGCACACCCGCCAGTTCGACGCCGCTGACGAAGCCGCGGTGAAAGCGGTTTGCACCGACGCGCTCGACAAATACGGGCGTCTCGATGTCTTCTTCGCGAATGCGGGGATAAGCAGCGGGAAGGTGTTCTGGGAAGAAGACAGCGAGGGCTTCATGAAGGTCATGCGCACGAACACTCTGTCGGTATTCCTAGCAGCCAAGTACGGCAGTCTCGCTATGCGCAAGACCAGCGCCGAGAAACCGTATCCCGGCGGGAGTATCATTGGGACTGCGTCGGTTGCGGGGCTGAAGAGCAACGCGGGCCCGACCGATTACTCGGCGAGCAAGGCGGCGGTCATCAGCCTGATGCAGACGTGTGCGTATCAGCTTGTTGGGAGCGGAATTAGGTGTAACGCCGTCTGTCCGGGCTTGATCGAGACGGGTATGACCAGGATTACGTATGACGCGGCTAGAGCCAAGGGGAGTGAGAAGAAGATCGGGCAGTTGAACCCGCTGAGGAGGGGTGGGCAGCCGGATGAAATTGCGCGCGCTGTCTTGTTTCTGGCGAGCGACGAGAGTAGTTATGTCAACGCACAGGCGTGGGCTGTGGATGGTGGATTGAGTGGGGGAATGCCCTTCGTACCGGGGAAGCTGGCGTAGGCGTCGTCCGGTTAGATTCAATTCTTAATGAAAACTGGTGTGGCAGTCCTCTGCAGTATGTACACCCAGTGGTACACTTTCGGTCTATGCGTCACTCCGCCTCCCTCTACCTGCTCTCTCGCTTCCACCTGGTGCTTACCCACCACAGTCCACAGCAGTCTAAGGTCTGGGATGCCAGTATCTGCCGTGCCGTCTACTTCGGTCATTGCTGCATCCCCCTCAAGAAATGGGTATCTCTCGGAGGCGTACGACAGTGATATCCATCTCGCACCAGGCTTTGCTATGAGGGCTAGATGCACCGCCATGAGCTGCAGTGGATGGACTAGAATCTCCTTCGGCTCAATATCTACCACATCATTGATCGCTGTACGTTGCCTCGTATTGACGGCGTATGGCAACCGGCAAACTACGTCATCAGCACACGAGATTGCGTCCGAAGTTGACTTGTCGATAACAACGGAGTACTCGCTAGGATCACATGCGCCGATGAGTGAAGTGTAATCCAAGAGGTCTACAGCGTCCCATCTTGTACAAGCATTCACGTCCCCGCCCAACCGTTCTAATTCGCGCTTCCTCTCTGCATCAATGACGACACTGGAGTAGTCCACGTTATGCACTTGTTGGGGATCCTTCACGTGAGTCTTCAGATGTTGCGAGAGGAGTGATGAACCACAGCCTATATGCAGGACCTGAGGCTTCTCTTCGTCTATGAAGTGAAGTGCCTCAGTTATGAAGGGATCCAGAGCCTCCGGTGCAGACAACCAATCGAAAGGTGCGGTGTTTGTGGTGAAGCGCTGGTTCCAGTAGTCCTGCGATCCAAATGCTGGTGCCTTTGCTTTCGGCATATCGGTTTGCAAAGTGCAGAGAAAGAAAAGTTGGACGATTGAAATTGAGTTATGAGATACAAGAGGGTGAATACTTGCCATGAAGAACTTGACCAAAAGTTTACCACAGACCCACAACGGCCCGCCGCCTGGATTCGCGAATCACATTTCGAATTCAGGTGTTCGTCGTTGAAGTCTGGCAGCGCGTTCACGCACCGGCCCCTCGGCGCTTTTCTGCCGAACAACCTCAATCTTTCCCATCGGACCTCCGCACCCTCCAATTCGCAGCACACGCCGGTGTCGCATCCACCGCCATGGCCTCGCTGCACTCGATACCGCGCTTCCTGCTGCCACGGCAGCCCCTGCTCCGTCCAACGCGCTTCACGCAATCCCTCCTCCAGCCGTCCACCGCCCGCCATGTCTCCAGCGCGCGCCAGCTCTCCGCAGAATTCGAGCGCCGCCGCGCCGCCGCCGCCAGTACAAAACAACACGTCATCCCGCAGCCAGACAAGTACCGCCCGCCATCGCACGGGAAGGCGATCCGACGCTCCGACTCAGGCGTGGGCAAGGTGTACGGGCCGAAGCCCAGCGAGGAGGACAAGAAGCGCATGGCAACGAAGAAGTACCCGAACATGATGAGTCCCGAGGGCACCTTCAGCCATTGGTTCCTGAACAACCGGGTTATCCACCTGTGGATTACTATGGTGCGTCATACCTCCCCGCCATCTGTGCTGGATTGTGAACGAGACGGTATGCAAGGATGGAAATGCTGACTGGTTATTGCTACAGGGCATCCTCGTCTCCCTCGCTGTGGCCGCGTGGTACATGGATTTCATGTCCAAGACCATCTATGCCGAGCTCCTGCCCGACCGCCGCGAGTTCCTGCGCCACCCCGTCCAGAGCTCGAAGCGCTTCATTGAGGTCTACAAGATGCACATGGCGCATACGAGCCAGGTCTACTCGGAGCAGAGGCTGAAGAAGGCCGAGGATATCGAGAAGAGGAAGCAATACAGGCTGGAGAGGCAGAGGATGGCCGAGGAGAAGGGCGAGGAGTATGTCGAGGATCCGAGGTATTACATTGGCGAGGATGGTGTGAGGAGGCGGAGAGTCAAGAGGTGGTTTGGTATCTGGGAGTAAATGCAGTAAGAGTTTGGCCAGCACGCCAGAGAAGACTTACTCCGAAGAGAGGGCATGTGTACGATAGGCGTGAAGGATGAGAAGAGGACGACATTAGCCATGGCATGAAAAGGATCGTTCTGGTGGGAAACAAGTTCGAAGATCGATTGCAGACAATCTCAATCTGAGCCAGAGGAACGTAAGCAGACAGGAAATCGCCTTCTGCATAGAGATAGAGCAGTAAGAGGAACGTTAACAAGTCTTGTACAGAATCATGTATACATATATATACCACACGACACCATCAACATTTCACCCATCAGTTGTAAACTCCTGCCGCCCAACTCCTTCTGCTCTCTCTGCTGTCCCTTCCTTCCCAGAGGATGTCAACTTGGTGCGGATCGCCATCCTTACCCTCGCGGTAGCTGTACTGAATCTTCTTGAACTGGAGCTTGGGATGATTCTTGATCTCGTCTCCACTCATGTTCATGCCTCCGCCTTCCTTTTCAATGCGTCCGATGACAGGATTCAACAGCATTGCCACGCTGAAATAGCTCTCGTCTCTGACAATCGTGCGGTTTGCGAAGACGAGCAGGCAGCACAGTGCCGCAAACTGAATGCCACAGATGCCGCCGAGGATGCTTAATATGTAGGACCAATCGACATCCAGTTGCTGGCCCTTCGTCGGAACGACGTGTTGACTTGTGACATTATAGCGGATACCATGGTCATCGAACGCGGCAATGGCGCCAATGGTGAAGCGCGCTAGCAGGTCTTCTACCTCTGAGGCGTTGACAGGCTTTAGAGGAGACCACTTAGAGCCTGGAGTATATGTGCGGAACTGTATTCCATCCCAGCCGTTCCATGCAAAGCCTGTCCATCCCATAGCCCCTGCAGCTATACGTGCGAATTCGTCTGTGCCGAAGACGGCATCTGACTCGGGCTTGCTGTGGATGGTTATATCATCTGTGCCGTTACCACTCTGGACCGACGAGATGGTACTGTTGCAGAAGAAGAGTGAAGTCTCGTTAAACGGAAGGCCGCTTGAGCTTTCGTGGCTTCGCTGCAGGACGGTAAAATTGGTGCAGCGTGGCCCACAATGCTCGGACACCGAAGCCGTCCAGGTGATGGATCCAAGAGCATATTCAGGTGGATAATACTTCCCCCAGTCTTGACCAGGTGATTTCATTTCTAGGTGCACCGTGTCGTCCACTTCCACAAGCCCACCTCGTGTTTCTATCTTTTCGCATTCCGTAAGGGCTTGAATGCTACGGCTGCTAAGCAAGTAGTCGGAGTACTGGTGATCAGGATTTCGGTTGAAAAAACGATACTCGTAGGTCCTATTGTCAATTTTGTACAGCGGTGTACCTGCAAGGCCAGAAAGATCTTTTTGTGTGTCATTGGCTGCAAATTCTGGGTAGATCAGAGCCTCCATACCGTACATCCACGCCTTTTCAAGCGACGTGCTGTTGACATCGGTTGCGTTGTTGGTAACAGATAACGTTCTGTCAGTCGTCCATAGTGAGAGGTCGGCTACGGCGACATTACCATATATGAGGAGGGGGGACTTGGACGGATCCATAGGGTAGAACAGACTGGAGACAGCAATAAGGACTTGAGAGCCAATGTTTATGGCTAGCCAGAGAAGACACACGAGCCATGTCCATTTTGTGCCGTCTTGTCGCGCGTCTTTGAACCACTTCGATTTCCGTAGGTACTTTTGGCGCCACACTAAAGGAAGAGAGATGATCATTAACTTGAAAACGTTGCTCAGCCTTTCCAGTCCGAGCATCAGATCGAAAACTTCCAGTGACACGTATCGCCGGCTCAACAAGGACCAGCGCAAGATGCCCGCATAGTTTTTGAGCGATGCAAGGAGATTCAAACCCAAGCAAAGGGATAGACCGATCATGATGGAGTTGAATATCCGCACGTCTATCTTGGACAGGATGACAGGGCCTCGGAATCCTTCCCATGCTTTTAATGTTATGCACATTAACGCGCTGAAGAATATTGTAGCTAAAAGCTTGTAGCCTCCTGTCCTGAACAGATATTTCCGCGCCTGATTGTGGTCGAAAAGTCTTGTATGCGGTTGACGGCTGTGGTGACTAAGTAGAGATACGTTGTCTGCGGTGTGCTTGCCAAGGGGTCCGTTGAGAGACATGTAAGACCCACTCTTGTCGCCGCGAGTGAATGCATCGGGTGATGATAGAGGCGAAGCGTAGATGTTCTCTATCGCGATGTCTCCGGCATCATAAGTTTCTGGACCGTCATATGACAAATCATGTGTCGACGGAGATGAGCTCACTTGATTTTCTGATGCCGTGCGCGGAGACGGGGAGTTTGGTCCTGGATTCATAAGGGCGGTCATGCCTGCACTGCGTTCGTAACGGCCCATGGAGGCCAATCTGATAAGAACAGAATGGTTGGTTTGCAAAGATGTGGTCTCATTAATTTGGTTCAGGACGCGAAGAGCATGTCCTTCCCGAACTGACAAAACTGGGTACTCAATGTGGTTTGGACGATACTCAAAGTGAGCACGAAGCAGGCGCACCAAAACACTTCTAGGATTGAGCAGAACCTTCGTTATGTATTGCCCTGCCACCCCTACACAACACTTGCCGATGATTGCATTGAGTGGTCGGGATCTTGGGGGCCATAATGATTGGCTGCTCTCGCCAGATAGGCTGAAAGATGGGCTGAAAGGGCTCGCGAAGCCAGCGATAGTTACCCACTGCAATTATGGCAGTACTGCTTAGAATGCTGTTGTTACAAAGTCAGCTAGAGAGAGTTGCGGTCAGTGCATTCTATGAGCAACCCTCGATGAAACGGTGGGCGCCAATCTTCAACAGTTCTACAACAGCATGCGGTGGTCAAAGGTTGCTATTTCGAGTGGGCATCATGCGCCGTCTAGCAAGCCACTGGCACATCTCATTTGCCTGCGTTGGTCAGGTTTGCAGCTCTTGTACCGTTATCTGGGCTGACTCAAGGTAGATCACCTAGTGCAAATTGGGGGCTGAAAGCTGCAGCTGCGCAGCTGAACGCTATAAGCGAGCTGTGTGCGTCTCCCGTCCACTTTTATCGCGGGCCGCAGCATGTGGATTCGAGCGATGGAATTGGGGTGAATGAACACGTGAAAGTTACGAGTAGTCTCGAGTTGAGGAGAAGGAGAATGCACTAACGGCAAACAAAGGGCAAGTCGGCCTGGGTGAAGAAGTGGGGCGAGAAACAAGCCGCTTGCAACTTCCTCCAGCGTCTCGCTGCCTAGGCACGACAGTCAGATACTTCTCAGTTACAGCCACCACCCTGAGAAGCCTAGGGCTGGCACCCAAAAGGCTAATCACATTTGTCGCAGCCTTCTCTATTGCCTTCTCCTGTCGTCAATCCGTCGCCTCTTGTGTGTTAGCTCAGAAAGAAATAAAATAAATCCTATATTTAGCGTGATAATACGTCTATATTGCATAACGCTATAACGCTACTGCTTCCTTTGTATTGCTTGTCTTCAACGGCCATAGGTGATTGCTACTTACAAGGCCATACGTTGTTCGTTAGGACGTCTGCCACGTCTTGTTTACTACTAACAGTTCGAGCAGGTGTAAGAGCGGTGGATTCGAAAACGAAACTGGCCTAGAACTTGTTCCTTGTGACAGGAACTTGAAGAACTGCTACCTCAGATGAGAAGAATGCGGGAGTAACCTCCTGTGTTGTGAAGTATAGAGGCTTTCTTGCAAGACAGTATTGCGCTGATTCAAGTTTGAATGGCTGCTCAACACTATGCTCACGAAAGTGGTCAAGCTGTATTCATTACGATGTGCCGACCTCTTTTACAGAGAATTCGATGCAGCTGTTGTAATAAGAAAGGATCACGGCAACAACGTCGCGACTTATGATACCTCATGTCGGACCGGCGCTCTCTGCTTTATCAACCCTCTGACGACGCAGTGTTTAGTGCATCACGCTCGTTCTCAACAGCCTCTACAACCTACTGGTCCGATGACTCAGTAGCGATTTTGGCGAGCGCAACGACTTGAAGCGCTCTCTCTTCCTCATCTGCATCTTCAGCAATGGTCACATCCTCGACGAGCGCGCAATCTCCATCTGCTTCGAGCACACTATCAGTGCCGGCCAAGACCTCTGCCTCTTTCCCTTACAGTTACTGCACCTTCCGTGTGTCTTCCTCATGTATGGGACTGTCTGCAGGAGCGGGTGCAGAAACTGGCATTGCTATTCTTGCTGCAGTTGATGATTACACATTGGAGCGGGCAATAGTCTCGCGACTGGCTTCTGTCTGAGGCTTCACGAACTTAATGTGGGCAGAAAAACATCTTCGGAAGCTGATAGAGATAGAAATTCGGGTTAGAGACGCGAAACTTCAGAAGATACCAAGGAGGTGAGGCAAGGCGCGGCGCCGTACAGGCCTGACTGATCCGAACAATAACTTAGGCGAAAGTCAACTGAAGCAGTTACCGCAAGCTGGAATTGCAAAAGTGGGGCGAGCAGGCAGATGCCTCACGCGTTTCTCCTCACTTACGCTGGCAGCAGCGAAAAACCTCAAAATGTTACTCTGTGGGTCAACAGCGAAGCCCGTAAGGTTCGAGATCGCTGCATATGTTCGGGTCTCTTTGTGTGTTCACTCTTGATGATTGACTCACCAATCAAATACCTGAGAATGCGAGATGACCGCGGCACGATTACGCGCTTTCGCGTAGTCTACACATCTCCACCTGCCATTGTGGACCCTCAACCTCACCGCCCTTGTCACGACGGATGACAAATGTAGAATTGTCAAGCAGCTTCACAGGGCGTGACACCGGCTCGACTTTTATATAATCTCTACCATCGCCACAATCTTCAGCAAAGCAATCAACAACACAGCCACGATCATTATGTCTGCACAAACGATCCTGTACGATTTGCCCTCCCAGCAGGGTGCTGCGTGGTCACTTAATCCATGGAAGAGTAAGCACGGAATCTTCAGGAACAGATCGATGCTAATACTACCAGCACGCTTGGTTCTAAACTACAAAGGTATCGACTACAAGACAGAATGGGTTGAATTTCCAGACGTCGAACCTAAGATGAAGTCATTGTGAGCAACGATTCACACCACACACAAAACGAGAGACGACTAAAATCAGACAGTGGACTGCCACCAAATCCCAAGGATGCGCCCGGATACTTTACAGACTACAGCATCCCAGCAATCAAGTACGAAGATGGCACCTACCAGATGGACTCGTGGCCTATCGCACAGGAGCTTGAGAGGCGCTATCCCAGCCCTTCCATGCATTTGGACAACCCGGTGACCGTCAAGATCCGTGACCAAATCTCCTCGATCCTGGGTCCAGTCTTCTTGCAATTTTTGCCTAGGGTGCCCGATCTGCTGCCTGAAAGGTCGCGAGAGTATTTCCACAAGTCGCGCGAAGCAGCCTTCGGCAAGCCACTCTCCGAGGTTCAGAAGGAGGCTTTGGCAAATGCGGAGGAGGGTTGGAACAAGGTGCAGGAGCCATTGAAGGAGGTAGCTGATCTGCTGAAGAAGCATGACGGGCCATTCTTCTTGGGCCAGACTGTGTCGTACGCGGACTTTATATTTGTTGCAATGCTGTACTTCGTCAAGCGTCTCGATGAGCAGGCGTTCCAGAAGATGCTATCTTTCGATCCAGCTTTTTCGAAAGTCTACGAAGCATGTGGGCAGTGGTTCGCCAAAGACAACTGAGCCTCTCAGTAGGTTGTTAGTTCATCTCTGTTTGAAGATTAGTCTATGCTCACAAACCCGAAAGCAAGACTTACGAATTGAGGAAATTGAGACGTTTCTGCCAGAAATCTGTCGTATTGATAATCTCCACGGCCTTCCTGAGCACCCCGCGATCCGCCTCGTAATGCAGCTTCTGCACAGCATCGTCGGCTGTGAAGAACTCCGGCTTGAACTGCTCTTCTCCTGGTCCTCTCCGACTGTACGCGTTATATTCCAATACCGCAATGTACCACCAGATCAGCTTTGTTCCGTTTCCCTTTGGCAGCTCTCTGACTGTGCACATAAATGGTTCGGTGATGTCTATCTGAGTGCGAGCTTCGTCAGGGACGTCAGGTGGATCATTTGGAGCACAGGCCCTGGTAGGCATCGTGACAGGGAGAAGGTGACATTGAAGGCCCGTCTCTTCCGCTACCTCTCGCAGCGCAGCTTCCTTTCGCGACTCGCCGATGTTACGACGTCCTTTGGGCAGCATCCATTCGTTTTTGCTCAGAAGATTGACCAAACAGACTTTGGCATTTGCTGGTTTGGATGAGATGAACAGCACCGCGCCGCAGCTTTCGACAAACTGCTCGGATGCGTATTGCCGTGTAACGAAGTTCGATTCAGCCATGCTGTGCCGGAGTGTGTTGTTGATTGTGCACACAGCTGTTCGACGTCCCCTCATCACGTGCTCACGTGAAGCGTGTCAGTAGTCTTATCCCCGCACATCATTGTTGTCATTCCCGCATTTTCTTAACACCTTTGAAATCACTTCCCATCTAGTGATTTCATTATGTCCGTCCAATCTCCGCACATTACTGATCAATGGTGTTCCGATACCTTGATGGCATGCCGTGGACCCCTATGATCTCATCACCTAGACGGAGATCAAGCGTCGCCATGACTCTATTTGGAGTACCTCACCAACTTCTCTGTATCTGACTTCTCTGTATCTGCACTCTTAAGCTACAATTGAAGTTCAAAATGTTCGCTCGGACAAGCTCAGGAGCAGCTAGACTGTCACAAATCACACGGCAATTCTCGACAACCTCCAGGATGGCTTACAACGGAACTCTGTTGACGCTCAACACGGGCGCAAAGATTCCAGCCATTGGCTTTGGTACTTGGCAGGACAAGGATGCTCAAGAGCCGTAGGTCGACATCACAAACCATTTAACGCTCGTTAACACAACACTCCAGGGCTGTCACTCACGCACTCAAGGCCGGCTACCGCCATATTGACACGGCACGCATCTATGGCACCGAGCCCGCAGTCGGCAACGCGATCAAAAATTCCGGCATCCCTCGCGACCAGATCTTCCTCACGACCAAGCTCTGGAATAACTCGCACCACCCCGACGATGTGGAGGCGGCCCTCGATGCCTCCCTCAAGGATCTGGGCACCAACTACGTCGACCTGTACCTGATGCACTGGCCGTCTCCCTTTGCGCGTGGCTCAAAAATGTTCCCGAAAGATGACAACGGTAAGATCAAGACCGGCGACTCGGACTACGTCGACACGTACAAAGCGATGGAGAGGTGTTTCAAGTCAGGCAAAGCGCGCGCGATTGGCGTGTCGAACTTCAGTAAGGCCGAGCTCGAGCGTCTGATCAAGGAAACCAGCGTCGTGCCTGCCGCGCACCAGATCGAGTGTCACCCGTACCTGCAGCAGCGCGACTTCACCGCGTGGCACAAGGAACAGGGCATCCACGTCACCCATTACTCGCCGTTCGGGAACCAGAACGAGATCTACGACTCGGGTAGGGGAATTGGGAAGCTGATGGATGACCCTGTGCTCGGTGAGATTGGCAAGAAGCACGGCAAGAGCGGTGCGCATGTGGCGCTTGCGTGGGGCATTGCGCAAGGGCACAGTGTAATCCCTAAGAGTAAGACAGAGAGCAGGATCACGCACAACCTTGAGGGCGACTTTGAGTTGCCGAAGGAGGATGTGGAGAAGATTGCGAGTATCGACAAAAAGATGCGGTTCAACGATCCGTCGAAGAACTTTGGGTGGAATTTTTACAAGGATCTTGATGGTAAAAAGAACTAGACACGATGTGTATAGTATATGAACAACGAAGATGATGGTCTCAATCGCAACGATTACAAGCGGCTCGTTCTACGCGGTGTGATGACTACTGACGCCCAGAATAAGCACTGGGAAAGCAGAACTATGCATGCAGGTGTTGAACCGGCATGGTTCTAACAATGATGGCACGCGAGCAGTGGATTACTGGGGCACGAGAACAACACCATGTATCAATGTGTTGATGCGTCGACGAAAACTAGCACCATCTGGGCACGCTGGATGCAAGATCACCTCGAGGTAGTCAGTACGCTTCGAGTCCTTGCACCGCCGTCCTGCACAGAACAAAACGCATCGCTGACATCGAAGATCCATTTATTCTTCAGAATGAGATGAGGGAACAAATCGCGCAAGCCTTTAAATTCAAGTACAAATACGGGCTTAGTAAGATGGGTAGCAAGAGATTGTTCTCAAGACACCGGCGAGGTTCACTTTCCGACCCGCATGCTCCTCAACGGCTTGTTCAATCTCCTGCACTTCTTCCAGTGCAAATGCGCCCTGAGTCGCCACCAAACTCTTGTTGAGGTTCCAGGTCTCCTTCAGGTCGTAGTTGACTTTCTTATCAGGACTTATATAGATCAGATGCTATCTTCCACATCAGAATCAGTGGTGTCATCTCGTTCCTGCATGTCCCTGTGTATAGTTAGCAGCGTCGATTAAATGCTGCCATGTGCCACTCACTCCATCTCTCTTGCCTTGGAGTAGCAGAACGGTGCAAATCTGGTTGAGCCGGATGACAGCACTGTAACGGATAAGGCGACGAGGCTGGCAGTGCCAACATATTCAGTACCTCGTTACTGCTCTTGTACTTTCACTTTGTTCTGATCAACGTCAAAATCACACACAAGAACGAGAGTTACTACACTTACTAGCAGTTCATGTATGAAATCTGCGTTCTGAATGCCTGTGGAGGTTTCCCCCCAGCAAGGAAAGCATGGCGACACTGGTATATTTGTTTCGTTCACCAAGCAACATAAGACCAATCGTTCACAAGGGTTTGAGGATTCCCAAACTTGGTGTCTACTACTTTTTGAAGTTCAAACATATGTCATATGACATCAAGCCCTGCGAACATGTCCATGACTCTTCCCATGAATGTGTGTCTCAAAGTCGCCTGTACCATAGCTTGTTTCTTTACCAATCCCAGGCTCCGCCATATCCTCCAATATACGGATCTCTGTGGTCTCAAGTATGCTGAACTGATCTTTCCTCTTGTTCCTGACCTTGAATGACTGCATCTGATACGAGCTACCCAGTCCACGACTGCTCCGCTTTCCATAGTATGTTGTATCGCCGCGATATTGATACGATGGATTGACAAGCTTGTAAATTGCTTGAAACGCAGATCGCATAACAACTAGCGTTGCGACAAGTATACCAGTGTGCATCTCTGTAACAGCCAGGACGTTGTTGAAGATATGGGTATATTGTGGCTCAGTCTTTGTGAGCGGGTCAGGATAGAACATGATGACGAATCGAGCGATGGTAAGACCTGTATGCACAGATCCGAGAAGAACAAGGCCTATGAGTTGCCGCACCTCTGGACGGTGTTTCTTGAGCTTGACGAGTGTTGGAATGGGGATAGCAATCACTAAGACGCTAGTGATCAAATTGAACACTGCGGTACTCATGCGGAAGGCGACCAAATCGATACAGGTGCCGTTCACCCCCTTGTTCCAGGTTTTGCTGATAGGTGTGCACTGGAATATGCTAACCAAAAAGGCCGACGAGTATGCTCCTATGATGAGATAGATAGTGCTCCATATGGCGAATCTGGTCATTCGAATGATGCGATCAGTCGATGTGGAGCACATGTTTCGGTATAACAAGCAGAGCGATAGCTTGCAGAGGGGTGTGGTAAGCTTGAAGACGATTTGGTTGATGTATGCCAGTTTTGAAGGCCATGTAGAGGCCTTCAAATGGGGTGGTATATCAGCTTTTGCTTTGCCATAGTCAAAAGTCGCGACGAGAGTGATCTGGATAGCGCTTTGAATGATGCCGCAAATCTAAGAGTCTCGTCAGTAGACGTCTAAACTGGTTAAACAAGTAATATACCATCGCTGCGATCAAGCATGTATCCGACACATCGAACTTTTTGCTTCGAATTCTGAATCCTACACGTATCGACAGGGTGGCTAGAGCCGCAAGCCCAAACACCAAGGTAACGATGACGAGCTGATGGCCCACGGGTTCAAGCTCGACCATTCTGCTCGGAGCTGAAGAGTTGAGGTATGTCCAGGGCCGCACCAGTGACCATCTGCCTTCTTGTAAGCATGAGCCCACATGTTCTATCGAAAATCTGGACAACTGCCGGTACGTCGTCTTGGAAGATCCTGATAGTGCTAACTTGTGCGTCCCAAAGGAAGCCCTTGCGCTTCCATCCTCTCCAACTGCATCCTGCATCCAACATCCAGCCGCGTGCTCGGTCGAATGCCCGACGAAATTGATGCACCTGCCGGGTAGAGTGTGTGATCCGTCATGCAGGGTGCGTACGTCGACAGACGCGAAGGATGGCAGGATTCCAGTTCAATCTCCAGTCCTTGAAGCCAAGGGCCCGAAGAATCTCCATCAGATGCAAATGCCCGCTTCATGAACTCCTCTAGTTTAGGCAGGGAATTGAAGTTCCACTTTGAATTGCGGGTGCGGTTACTTTTCCGCTCCCGCTCGTGCCGTGATGGGTTGGTGTACAGTGCCCCCCCTGAACGGATCGTTAGCGTTCCTTCGCGTGGCATTGGCAAGACCAGGTATAACAGCCAACCAAATTTCTTGTATTGGCTCAAACACCCATTAGATCCTTTGCCGCCGAACCGCGTGCAAACGATCCGTTTTAGGGGAAAGGACGCTGTACTACAAACAACATAAGCCCGCAACCACTGCACGTACTGCGCGAGTCATGCTTCCTTCATGGCATTGCATCCAGCACTTATAAGCCTGTCTAGCAGTTGAAACCATCTGAGAGTAGCTCATAGCTTGCTAGCCATCATGCTCACAGGCTTGATATCTTTTTCGCTCCTTCTGCTCTCAACCCCGGCCGCAGGATCCTCCGCATTTGAGAAGAAATGTCTCGCGTTCAAACCTGAGAAGTTTGTCCCTGGAGCAACACGCAATGTCCTAGAGTACGTTGCTTCTAATACGACGCTGACCTTCCCGGACAATGTTGCAGCCTGCAACCGTGGGAGCCAGACGGTAACAGCCAATATTTGCCGTGTAGCTCTCTCAATCAAGACCTCCAAAAAATCGAGCATCACATTCGAAGCTTGGTTGCCAGAAAATTGGTCGGGACGCTTCCTCGCAACAGGAAACGGAGGCATCGATGGATGTGCGTGTCCCATTGCTGTAGTGCGACTAGTATGCGCAGACTGACAATGCTAGGCATTAAGTACGAGGACCTGGCCTACACTTCATCCCACGGCTTTGCAGCTGTCGGTTCAAACAATGGCAAGAATGGTACAAACACAGGAATCAACAATATCGTAGAGCGCATTGCTGACTACAGTACCAGGTACGGATGGCCTGCCCTTCTTCAATAACCCCGAGACTGTGATCGATTTTGCTTGGAGATCGTAAGTCATGACTAGTGCAATTTGCACGCGCGAGTACTAATGAAGCCATGCAGGCTTCACACGAGTGCAGATGCCGGCAAGTCTTTGGCAAAGAAGCTCTATGGCAAGTCACATTCGAAGTCCTACTACATCGGCTGTTCTTTGGGAGGCCGTCAGGGCATAAAAAGCGCCGAAAAATTCCCTGGTGACTTTGATGGTATCGTCGCGGGAGCGCCAGGTGTAGACTTCAACAATCTGGTGTCATGGAGAGCGCGATTCTTTACCATCACTGGCGCTATCGGTTCGCAAGACTTCATTCCAGCCACAGCCTGGAAAACATGGATCCACGACGAGGTCTTAAGGCAGTGTGACACAATCGACAAAGCGAAGGATGGTATCATCGAGGACCCAACATTGTGCAAGTTTGATCCATCAACCTTACTTTGCACTGGGAACACTACCGCCAACTGTCTGACGAGTCCTCAAGTTCAGCAACTGAAGACCATCTTCAGCGACTACAAATATCCCAACGGTCAACTTATCTATCCGGCTATGCAGCCAGGTAGCGAAGTTCTCTCGGTCGACCGACTGTATGCTGGAGCGCCGTTCGCGTATTCTGCGGACTGGTTCAAGTACGTTGTATACAACGACCCGTCCTGGAACGCATCCACTTTCGATTTTGACGATGCGCGAGCGGCAGAAAGACTTAACCCAGGCGACATTCGAACTTATCCTGTCAGCCTCCCCGGCTTTGAACGACGAGGAGGGAAGATATTGACCTATCATGGCCAGCAGGACAATCAGATCACCACTTTCAACACAATTCGCTGGTACAATGATCTAAAAGGGCGCAGGAGCACAGCAGCAATGGACAATTGGATTCGCTTCTTCCGCGTCTCGGGCATGAACCACTGCAACTCAGGACCAGGTGCGTGGGTTTTGGGTCAAGGTGGTAATGCTGCTGCCGCCGGTGTGCCCTTTGAGCGCCAAAAGAATGTCCTCAGAGCTGTGGTGGACTGGGTCGAACAAGGTGTTGCGCCTTCATATCTCGAGGGGACCAAGTTTGTCAACGATACTGTATCCCTTGGTGTGGACTTCACAAGGCGACACTGCAAGTATCCGCTGCGAAATACGCTTGTTGGTGACAACTTCAAGGATCCGGAGAACTGGAAGTGCATATAGAATTCGGGTACAAGCATAATATCGATTCTCCCACTATTATAAGCTACGCTATATCCGCGCAGGAAGAACAAGGAAACCTATCCAGAGTGTGTACACAAGTATACAATTTAGATGCCAATGATATCCAATCTCAACGGTCTTGGGGTATATCCAACCATGTCCGCGATGCTCGCTCTAAGGTGCAAATCAAACCCCAAATCAATGAACCAAGACACAAACAAGAAGAGGCAAAGTATTAGGTACATATATGCAGTGTGCAGTAGCGAAAGGATGCTCTTGTTGAGCCGAAAAGCAACGCGGTATCGACAAAGGAAAAGGGTAGTGTATCTAATCACGATCTCTTCGAGACCTTAGTTCTTGTCCAAAGTTTAGCGCAATGGGCGTCACATCGCCACCGTCAACTGTGCTGTCGTCGTCAAAGCCGTTGTCGCTAAACTCTTCAACCGCAGCATCGCGGTCATAGCACGTTTTGCGCAGCAGCGGCGGTGTACTAGGCGCAACGGGTTGCTTGCCAAGCGCTGGGAAGCCCTGCTCTGTTGCACTAGATCCACACGAGCTGGTCGAATTTGAGCGCAGCGCCTTGGACGCAGAGGACGACGAGAAGTCCGGTGTGCGGCGTAAATTGGATGTTGGCGGTGTCATTAAACCAGAGAGGAATGATTGGGCAGAGTGAGGAGCGGGGCGGGAAGGAGTTTGATTGCGTGAGGTGCTGGCGGATGGGCCTGCAAGTGCGGAAGCCGCGTTCTGGCGGCCCTTGCGCCAGTTGCCGAAAGCAGCGGCGACCTGGACGGCCTTGGGAGATGCGAAATTGGAAAGAGTAGCGAGTGTTGGGAACGTGGTTTGGCCACCAGATATCAGGCGCTCTTTCTCTGACTGCTCCATCTGCAAATTGGTGCGGATGCGGATCGCAGCATCCCGGACTGTCTCGCGGTCAAAGGTCGGCTGTGCGAGGGCGTTGATCAGGTCGTTGATGTCGTCAACACGAACACCAAGCAGCTCGCGGAGCCACGTGATCTCAGTGTCACGCTCCTTCAGTTTAGCAGGGGCCTCAGTATCCGCCTCGGACAATCGCTGTTCGAGAGACTCGATGCGAGACTCACGTTCCTGGAGCTGCTCCTGCAAAACGGAGATGGATTCGCGCAGCGCCTGAGGAGAGATCTTCTCGTGGCTACCAAGAGTGGAAGGTCCACTAGTTGTGGGAGACTTCGCTGCTGCGGCGGCAGCGGCACTGGCAGCTTCTTTGGCAACAACAAGCTTCTCCTCGAGTAGCGCAATCTTGTCCTTGAAGTGGTCGAGCTTGGAGTCAGCCAAAGCAAGCTTGTCGTTGTGGAAGGCCTCAGCACGTTGCTTATCTTCGCGGGCGAATTCAAGAGCACGAGTGTGCTCTTGCTTGAGACGCTCAAACCCGCGCTCGAAGGCCTGTTGCTGTTCGTGCAGTGTTCGCTTGCTCTTTTGAAGCGCTTCTTCGACTGCTTGCTTAGTAGCATCGGATGCCGCCTCCAGTTCCAGCTCGTGCTTCTCCCTTGCAGTCTCAGCTTCCATGCGCACGCTGTCGAGCTCAGCACGGACACGAGCGACTTCGTTTTCGAGGTTGTGGCGGACGACGTTGACCTGGTTGTTGGCTGCGTCGAGATCAGCCTCCATGAGCACGCGAGTACGTCGGATTTCAACATGGGCTGCTTCTCTGGCCTCTCGCATGTCTCGCTCATATCTGTGAGCGTTGTTCTGATGCTCAATAGACTCCCTCCTCAACTGCTCAATCGTCTCTTCAAGTCTGGCGTTGTGCTTTTGAGACTGCTCAAAGTGAATTCGCAGCTTCATGCCTTCGCCTTCTTGCATCTCAAGTCTCTCAAGTTCTCTTTCAAGACGTTCCCGTGTTCGTCCCTCAGCTTCAATACGAGCGCTGAGAACTTCGTACTTCTCGAGAGAGGCTTGCTCGTTCTTTTGCCACTGAGAGCGTTCGGCAGCAATCTGCTGAGAAGCGAGAACCATGTCTTGTTGCAATTTCTCGAACTTGCCACGCATCGACTCACGAACACGAGCAGCCTCCTCAGCTTGGTAGCGGGCTTGATCGATAGCTGCCCGCAACTTCTCGTTCTCCTGGTGCGCTTCTTGTATATCGCTACGCCACTTGTTTGCAGATTTGCGGTGCTCCTCCAGGGTAAAGGTAAGTGCCTCGTTCTCTGCTGTGACGGCGTCAAGCCTCTGCTTCAAGTCCTCCTCGGAGGTCTCTAGGGCAATGTTCTTCATTTTAAGCTCTTCGTTCTCGGAGTCGGCAACTGCGAGCTTTTCGCGAAGATCGTCAGCTTCAATCTGGTAGTTTAGGTTGCGGCGCAAGACATCGCGTTCCTCCGTCAATGCGCGAATCCTATTCTCATCGTCCTTGGCAGCCGCTTGGAGCAGTGAAAGCTCCTCTTCAGTGACCTTGAGCAGACGTGCTGTGTCAGCCTCGCGATCTTCAAGAACCTTGCGTGCCTCCTCCTCTGCTTCATGGCGGAGAGTGCTATCCTCCACCATGCTCTCGAGTTCAGCGATACGAGCATCTCGCTTGAGAATAGCTTCAGACTCTTCACGTTTGGAAACCTCCATGCTCTGGCGCTTGAAAGCATCGTCAACTAGCTCGCGCACATCATCAGCCTGGAGGTGGTTGCTCGTAGTCTGCGCAATGGATGCCTTAAGACTGCCAATCATCTGATAAATTTCAGAGATGTCGAATTGAGGCTGAGGGATGTCGATGGGCGCCTCGAGAGCGCTGGCTTTCTGTGACGCCAAGGCTTCGGTGACGATTGAACGGATTGTGTCAGGCTGCATAGGCTCGACAATCGATGGAACTGGACCTGGAACTTGATGCGTATTGAGAGTCTCAGCGATGATCGAGCGGATGGCCTCTGGTGAAAGGGGCTCCGCAGTGGGTGCCTGTTGAGGACCGTGTATCGCGAACGCCTCCATTACGATGGAACGAACATCGTCTGATTTGATAGGTTCGCTAGGCTTAGGGCCATAGAGTGCAAAAGTCTCGGTCAGCATGGATTTGATATCTTCTGCTTTGATGGGCTCCGCGACCGTTTCTGGCACTGGAGGCTTGTTAGACGCAATTGCGTCCTCGACGATAGCGCGTATTTGCTCAGTAGAGACGTGCTCGACAGGTACAGCCGGTGGTTGGTGTGACACAAGAACGTCAGCCAAGATTTCGCGGATCTTTTCAGCTCCCAGGGACTCGGGTGCAACCACTGGCATGGAGGCGGCCTGGGCCTGGTGCGACTCGAGCGCGTCGCGAACAACATCACGAATCTTTGCCAACCTCTTATCTTTCCTGGGAGAACGATTGCGGTAGTGCGCATCGGTGCCAATGTCATCGTCTTCGTCGTCTGCATCACTGTCCAGTCTCGCCGTAGACATGCTGCGACGGCCACGCAGTGGGTGAGATGACATCGTCGTGAGCGCATCCTGAACGTTTTGCAGAGTCTGTTCTAATGGCCCAAGGCGGTTCTGCAAAAGACGGCCCATCAAATCATCAACACGCTTGTCGAAGAATGAGCTGCGCATCTTGACCTGCTCTTCTCCTTCGGTGAGAATGTCGTCCCAGTCGCTGACGGGCAGATCTTCAGCATGATTTAGGCGATGCACAGGAGATGTGGATACAAGGGCGGCGCGCTCGTCGTCGAAGGGGTTTTGCAGCGAAGTCGCGGAACCTGGCGCGTTGCCGTACATCCTGCGAGGGCTGGGGCTGGGTGCATCGCTACGCAGTTTGACGTTGGGCCGCAAGTTGAAGCGCTCGAACTCATGAGGCGTTCTCTGAGGAGACGACTGATCCCACGAGTTGTCGTCGCGCTCAACGCCGAAATCTGAGCCTCCTTCGTCCATCTGTTTCATGACAGCATCAATATCGTTGAAAGACGGGTCAAAGTCAACACTCTCAGGGTACGGTACACGATGTCCGAGCGCTGTCTTGAATGAGCCGTCGTCGCTGGGTCGATAAGTTGTTGCAGGACTCCTGCTATACCCTCTTGGTGGCGAGTTCTGTGGCCTGTCATTAAAGTCTTCAGCCCTGGAGGGCTTTGTTACGTGGAAGCCAAAGTCGTAACCGGCGCTGCCAGATTGAGGTCTAAAGTCGAAAGGTTTGGCGGTCGCAGACAGGGAGCTCTTCTGATGCACGTGCTTCTTAGCTGGGTCAGCGAGAGGCTCCGCTGTCGTGGGTTGAACAATAGGTGCAGTCGCAGCCTGCTCCACTGGCTGCTTAGTATCAACAGTAGGCTGTTCCTGTTTCAGGCTGCTCGACTTCGGCTTAGGTTTGTTACCATCAGGTGAACGGTTCTCCTTGTCCTCGACGGGACCCTCCTGCAGATCGGTCTTCTCGTCAAAGAATGGTCCAGGTTCTGCCAGTGGCTGCGACGCAAGAATGGGCTGTAGAGCGAACTTGGGCACTTCGTCGCCATCGTTCCGAGCTTTCCGAGCACGCTTCTCTCGTCCTTCGGCCTGCATTGGACGTCCTTCGGCGTCTTCCCGATCCTCGGTTTCTTTGACAGTCTCCGGAGACGACTCTCGTGCGGTATCAGGACGTACGATGGCGACAGCCTTAGATCGCGTGGCGGGCTTGACAATATCGCTGGCCGAGATATTGACATCCCCAAAGATCTTCGAAGAAAAGCTCGTTGGCGCAGGCGCTGCCACCGCCCGTTGAGGGTCAGACACTGATATTCCTCCAGGGTTGAAAGCCGGGGCATCAGGCTTAAATGCTGGAGGACTTGAGAAGCTAAAGCCACTGGACGGAAACGCTGGGACTTCGCCATTAACTACAGACGCTTCTACACTCGTTCCCGGCTCAGCGGGCTTGAACACGGCAGCGTCGGCGGCGGGCTTGAAAGTGGAGGCCGTGGGCTTGAATGCAGGAGCTGTAACGTTGAAGCTCGACAATCCATCAATGCTGGGTTTGGTGTTTGCCACTGTGCCGGGATTGAACGATGCAGCAGGGTTGAACTTGAATTCCTTGGCCTCGACATTGAGCTTCGAAAGTGACGATTTAGACGCATGTTTGCTGTGTGTGGCTGCAGCAGGCTTATTGTATGCGAACTTTGAATCTTTCCACGGGTTGCTGACCTGCGAAGGTGCCTGTGAGTGTTGGTTTGAACGGATCTCTCCGTCCTCTAAGCTAGGGTTCGTGTTCTCTGACATGTTGGTCCTGGCACCATTGCTGTCATCGCGAGGGTTGTGCGGCTGCTGTGCGGGAAATGCAAAGGGCACTGCTTGCTGCGACTTGGTGAGCGAATGCGCTCTATTATGCGGCTGAGGTTGGTGCAGAATAGGGCGAGAGCTCTCCCATGCATTGTTAGCAATGTTTTTGTGCTGTCCATTGATCTCGGGTTCAGTGTTGAAGTCACCTCCTTCAGCAAACTGCTTGTCGATCGCCTCTTCCAGATGGTATTCAGCATCAGCAGCCTCGCGCTCCATGTTCTCACTAAGATTGTGACGATGAGTGCGAGGGGTTGGTTGAGCAATCTCTGGTGCAGCATTGGTGGTACTCTTCAACGGAGGCAGCGCCTCTTCTTCGGACTCATCTTCGGGCACTTCTGCGAGTGTAGACGATGGTCGCAGTCCCATGAGCTGTTGCTGTTGCTGTTGCTGCTGCTGCTGGAACATTTGAGCCTGGAGTTGCTGTTGCTGCATCTGCATCTGGACAATAAGGTCGTCCTGCGCCAATGGAGAATGGGGGAACTGCTGGCTTGCCCTCCTGCCAAATGGAGAGTGCGGTGAGACAAGGCCGGCAAGGTCTGGTCTACTCGATGGCAAGGCAGGTAGGGCTGGTGAGCCACCTCGTCCATCCTGAGAGCCGAAGTAGCCGCCTGGAGACCATGTACCAGAAGGTGATATCCCATGATGAGAGAAGCTCCCTGGGCCAAAGGTCGAATGACGGTGCATGTGCATGCTTGGTCGGACATTTGCGAATGCAGCAGGCGACGCGATCGATTGCCGAGACATGTGGCCAGGCGATGGCCCGAATGGGAAAGGACCAGTTGCGACGCTTCCCTGCCTGCCACGATGACTGCCTCCAGAAGGTGTGGGCAGTGGTGGAGAGAAGGGCAGGCCGGGATACTGTCCTGATACTTGCCGTGACATGGGCGCTGGTGCTTCGTCCTCTCCACCCAGACTCACTCCCAACGCTGCGAGTTTGGCCTCGACGAGTGAATTAACGTAGTTATCCCACTCACTCTTCTTTGGCACAAAAACCTTGAAATTCGACCCAATGCTGGCTCGCTCTGCCCGTGTATCGTTTTCGGTTGGCCATATGGCTCGATTGTGCGCCTGCTGATCTCCGACATCCACGCCGTTCCAGTGACCAAAGCCATTTGTGTTGTAGCCCAGACGCTGCAAGTTCTGCATCTTTGCCTCTACTGCTGCTGGACTCATGGGTTTCGGCGGGTAGCCATGTGTTCCGCGTGGGATATCGTGCGGTATGGAGATGATGCAGCCCTTGCCCTTGACCATGATCTTCTTGCGAGTGCGTGGAACAGGTGTTCGTGCGGGCTCAACAGGCGTTGGGGGCTTGTTGGGGGTTTGCTCCACCGGCTTCGGCGAATGCGAGGGAGTGGCATCGTGAGGAGAGATTGGCGACGCAAACAGGTTGCGTGCACTCGATGTCCGCGGAGGGAACTGCGGTGGAGCAGCAGGGCCAGCACTGGAGGCCTCTCGAGGGTGTGAGGTCGGCTCGGCACCGGCGTACTTTGAGGCCATCATTTTTCCAAGCGCCTCTTTCTGGTCCTTGCTGATATGACGCCAGAAGTCCTGCTGGTTCAGGGTCTTGTTGTTGCTCCTTGCCTTGTGGCCCCTCTTCGGTGGGCCGGGGAGGAGCAAGTCGTGGTGCTGGTCCGAATCGGACTGGGAGTCAATGTCGAAGCTGATGTCACTCTTCCACTTGTTCTTCTCTCGATTCCAACGCTCTTCCAAGAACGAACGCACCCACTCTTCCGAGGTAGGGTTCTTGTCAGAAGCGCGCGGGGTGAAGCCAGACGACTGTGCTTCCCTCGTCGGTGTTATCGATCGAGGCAGTCGAGACTGGATGAGGTTCTCGAGCGTGAACTGGTTCGGCGAGCCGTCCGGGTGGAGTGAAGGAATGAGATGCTCGAGGTTGAACCGGCCAGGAGCGTCGTCCTCGACTTCGAGCCTGGGCGGCAGCAAGTGGCCGAGGCCAAAATGCAGGGCGGAAGAGGCGTCGTCGAGGTCGTCGCTCCCAAAGCTGGCCGAGGCGCGGCGGTGGGGATTGAAGACGGGGGGCGGGAGTCGGTACGGACTGCCCCAGCTTGCGGTGTAGAAGGAAGTATCGTCGGGGCGGTCGTGGCGCGCAACGGTCGAGGGCGTGCGTGGCAGGCGTCCGAGGGCGGAGAGCGCAGGGAGGGCGGGCAGCTCGGGGCTGGAATTGGCGAGGGTGAGGGTTGGGGACAGGGCGGTCCACAGCGTCTGGGCGGGCGATGCTACGCTACTGCGCTCTTCGGCGTGCTCGAGGGCTCCGCCGAGGTGCTGGGCGGCGGCGGGCGGCGAGGCAGGCAGCGCAGGCGAGGAAGGCAGCGCAGGCGAGGGCTCGGAGCTGCGTCGAGCGGGCATTCAACTCTGCGCGTCGAGGGGCGAGGCGGCGGACGGGCGGGAGCACGCGTCGCTGGGCGGTGATGCAACAGGGTCTGGGAGAGCTATGTACAAAGGGAAGACAACTGCGCACGGCTAAAGGAGCGGCATGGGGAGGGAGAGCACTGGTCGGGAGCTGGAGCACGCAGGACGGGCACGCATCCTCTGGCTGCAGCAGCGATTCGGACTCGGGCTCTGTGCAGGTGGAGGTGTGCAGCCCGGCGACGTCGTCGAGAATTTAGGGGAGCTGGCCCAAGCAGCGACCACTCGCCCCAGCGCCCGCCGATTGGCCGTGGGCCCCCGTTGCTGCGGCCGCCGCTGCGCTGAGGGCCCTGCACGCCCGCCTGCAGCCCGCCCGCAGCCAATCCGCGCGCCCCTGACACGTGGGCGCGTCACACACGCAGCCTGTACAACGCATGCAGCCGTGACTGCTTCGAGCCTGGTCGGCGTTGCAGCCGGCGGCGGGACGAGTGGCTTTGCACACTCGGCCTCGTCCCCGGACGGCCGCCCGGTGGCAGCGCGGGCAGCGCAACGCGCTCAATCGCACCTCGCCTCCTGTGCATCTGTCACGGCGCGCTTCATTTCCTAACAGCAGCTGCACCTACCACCGCCAGAGCACGGTCGCACATAGCGTCCAGGCGGACGTGGCCAATCGCTGCACGCTGTCACACTGCGTCTGAAACCCGTCACTCGCTGTCACGACGCTCAGCCAGACCGTTGCTGCACCTCCTCGCAGCTGTTGACCAACAACAAACAACCCATCGCCTCACCGTTTCACATCGAGCACTTTACGCGTGCGCGACGCCAAGGCTACCGACTAGCGCGCACTAGCTCCCGTGCCGCGGACATGGGTCCCAGAGATGGAAGCATTGCATTGCATTGGGAAGCCAGGCGGAGCGTTGGCCGACGCCAGTACAGAAGCAGCACCACCCCATCACCGAGCGTGCTTTGTCTGACCCTACCAACACATGGCAGATGCTGCACGAGCTGGAATCTCACACTCTCTGCCACATCACCAACCTCTTCAAGAAAGCGCTCTTTTTGAACCCCTCCGGCACACCACCAGCAGTCTGGCCTGTAGCTGCCACAGGATCAATATCAGCCGCCCTCTTCCCAGCCATCGCCGCTTTCTCCTCCACATCCCCAATCTTCCAAGCTCTGACGCCCCATAGCATGCAAGCAGCAGCAATGTACATCCACCCCGTGAACAGAATGGCTCCCGTATAGCTACCGCCATTGTACGCCACAATCTCCAGCCCAATAGGCTCAGAGAACGTTGTAGGCAGCACCAACACCAACCAGGTCAGGCTCAGCGCACTTGGCAAGTCGACCAGGCCCATGATCTCTGTCGTGACAGGTGCAGCGACAGCCCAGAATGTCCCTGCAACACTGCCGCCAAGGATAGCAAAGAAGATGAGCACCCCAAAAGATTTTGCAAACATCCAGATGACCAGCGAAAACAAGCCGGCAAGGAACGTCATCGTACTCGCCATGTTCAGCCTCCCAAAAGAATCGGAAAAGTAGCCAATAGGTGGGCGTCCCATTGCCTGCCCCAGGTTCAGCACCGCGCCGACAATAGATCCTTGCTGTGCAGTCATGCCCACCGTCCTCGCATAGTTTGGCAGTGAAAACAGAAGCACAACGTAGGCCAGCATGCTCAGGAACCCAAACGCCATCAGCCCCAGAAACTGCGGCTTCTTGAACAGCCGGTAGTCGAAGCTCAACTGGCTGCTCCCGATCTGCTTGTTCCGGTCTCTGATAATGAGCGCGCAACTTGTGTTGACGATGAATGCAACAATGGCAAGAATCCGGAAGGCCCAGGGAAGCCCGATGTTCTTGATCATCGCCTGCGCAGCCAGTGAGTAGATGAGACCACCGAGACCGCTACCCGCAGCGGCATATCCATTTGCGAGCGAGCGCCGGGTAGTAAACCACTGTGCGCTGATCCCCACGCTCCCAACGAAGAGAAAGCCCATCCCATAGCCGAAGCATAGGCCTTGTGAGAGGAAGAGATGCCAGATTTGACTTGCAAAGCTGGCACCGATAAAAGAGATTGTCTCGAGCACCACGCCGATGAGCAGCGTGGTGCGCGTGCCGAAAAGGCGCGTGGTGAGCGTGGCGATGGGGGAAACGATGAGCGCTTGACTGATGGACAGACCGCCAATAAAGGCGTAGGAGAGATGAGAAGCCCCCGGGAAGACGTTGTTGGCAAGGTAGTACGCGAGGAAGACAGCGTAGGCGGAATTTAGACCCCATGTATGGCTAGTGAAGTCAAGTCAGTATGTGAAATTGGACAGTAGTAATGTGAGGTCGGAGGCGAATTACGTACGCATTGATGGTGGCACACGCTGCTACGCAAACCCAGCCATATCCTCCATTGGGAGGCACGTCTGCTGTCTTCTCAACCATGGCATTGCCTTCGCCCGCAACTGCATCTTGACTTCCAGCTATTCCTTGCTCTTTCTCAGCACTAGCTGTATTCGGCGCATCGGCAGCTCCACCGCTCTTTTCACTGCTCTCAATGCCCGTGTACCCTATTGAATTCACCACTTCATCATTTGGCGACTGATGATGACTCGTCATGGTTGTTTAACCTCGGATCGTCGCCCCGGAAATAAGGAGGCTGAAGGGAACCGTTCTTGCGTCGCAGATCTCCACAAGGCTCTTTTGTACCTATTGCTACAGTTTGTAGCGATTCCGGCTCTTTATATGCAATCCATAGTCTGAGTAGGAGTGTAGGCAAATATGGACAATCCGCCGAAGAGTGGAGTTGCGCCTTCATCTAACACGCTAGCTCGGATATAACACTTGTGCAGAAAGTTTTACGTGACGCTCCCTACCGGGGGGCTGGAATGCGGTTAAGCTCCTCTTAGATGATTGGCTTGCGGTACGACGGCCTTGACTACGCCCTATTGGCGTCACGAGCGGCTTGGGCAAGTCGTGTTTGCGTTGCAAAATATGGTTATGGTTGAATTTTTTACTTCATTCATAGAGATAACCAAGTCTGAGAACGGTAGTGATTCCGATTGAGCAACGCCTTTTCATCAATTTAAAGCCAAATGGTATCTTACATCCCTTCTCAATAACGCCTTTCTACGCAATGCCTATTGCACCCTTGTTTGGCAGTGTGACATGAATCTATACATGCCTTCAATGCCTTGATACTCAAGAGGTGCGTCGTGGTTCACCTCATCTGCCTCACTGGTGTGTAAAGACTCGTATCCTGAAGGCGATGAAGACGACAGCCACGGATTGGTCGTATTTTCTTCCATGTCAAGACACTCGTCAAAGCCATCTTCCAAATGCGTCGAGTATGCGTCGGAGCTGAGAACAGAAGGCGAAATCATCTGCTCCCAATCAATTGGCTGAACGTGTTGGCGACTAGTGACTGGCTTGTCAAAGAATGAGCACTCGGAAGGCGTCCTGCTGGAAGCGAAGGGAAAGAGAAGAGCAATCTCGGTACCAACAAAGGAATCGAAGTCCTCATCTTGGTAGACTACACCTCGCTGTACCTCCAAATCGCTACAAATGGTCTCAACGGTGTCACGATCGCAGCCAGGGAAGTGGACCTTCAATGTCGAGTCTTCGTAAGTGATGGGCAGATCGCCGAGTTCTGACAGTCGTTGCAGATCCCTCAAGACAGTAGCAAGTTCCTTGACTGCGCGAGTGAAGTCAATAGACAGGACATCCAGAAGACCCTCGCTCTTCAGCGAATTCTTCTCTTGCGATGTGACGAAACCTTTGACAGCCTTAAGAGGGGTAAGGGCAGTGACGGTAGGGTTGACATTGAAACTGACGTAGGAGCCGGGTGAAGCCTTGGGCACCTTGTTGAGAGTACGGTTGACCTGATCTTGCAGAGCAGTCACGGCCTTGAAGCGCTTCTCACCACGGTGAGGATCGATGCCATCGAACTGCGCCTTCTGACCGGATATCAGAAAAGCTCGGACAGCTTGAGACACATTGTTGATGACCTGCGCTGGTGCAGCAGGGCCATGGGAGAAGTACCTGGCACCTCCAGCTCGGCCAGAACCCCAACCATAGCCTCCAGCTGTGCGGCCCAGCGTGCCTCCAGTAAGGTTCGGTCGTAGGGTCGAGGCAAAGGGTGCGCGGCCGGCTTGTGTGTTGACAATGCCACTAATACGTGACTTGGGGAAGGATGACTTGTCGTACTTAACGCCCGAGGAGCGAGATGCGGAGGTTGTGAATCGTCGTACGGCAGCCGAGATATTGCTGTGGGTGGTGTACCAACGACCCTTGCTTTGCTTCAGGTACGCGATGCGGTGAATAGGGTGTGTGGGTGTGTTTCGAGCGAGGATCGGCTGAAGCTGTGCTTGTGTTGGGCGTGAGCCAGCAGGGAGCTGGTTCTGGATAAGCCTCGCAGCATGACGCCAGGCAGCCCTTTAGTCACATGTCAGCAGGGTGGCCCAAAGCCATGATGGAATACTCACTTGAACGCTTTCGCGTTCCTGACCACCAGCGTATGTAACGCACCAGTTGGTGCCATCGTGCTCTCTGTTAACGGGTGTTGGAGGGGAGAGTGATAGTGACTCGGTGGATGTGGGGAACGTTATGAGGCGCAGGTATTCGCCACTGCGGCCCTCGGCGGTTGGACCCTGAGTTAGCCGACGCAATGACGATCTCGACCAGCTTCGCAGTCGCAAACCACAACTTATGCGTCTTTGATCTCAACTGGCGATACTGGAAGCATGAAAAAAGGACGGGATTGAGAACTCGGAAAAACAAGGAAAAAACACAGCCAACTTTCATTTCGTAGTTTACAAGCAGAACCGTGTGCCAGATGACATAGGTTTCATTATGCCCGTCACTCCATATGTACTTTCGGGCCCTGACGTCTGACAGCTGGAAAACTGATTCGAATGCCGCTATGCTGAGACGCACAAGAGAGGAGAAACTGGTTTCGTATGTGATAATTGGAATGCAAGAAGACGCCACCGCTACCATTGCCCACCCTGATTCACAGTCAGGTCCAGGTGGTGTCCCGGGAAGCCAAAGGTACTTCGAGTTTGGAAATCATGTCGTGTGAAAGTTGAAGGATCCGGGATATGCGCAAAACTTCTATTGGAAACGTGATTGACCGCCAGCCATGTACTAACGCCGAAGCATAAACTTTTTTGTGAAATGCGTAGAACGCCCTAGTGGATGACCCATTCGGTATTAAGGGCAACAGAACCGAACACAGCAACGCCGCAGAATGAGAGGTATCTTGGTCAGAGTTGGAGCAACTCCAGTAGGTCGTCTGTCAACAGCCGCCGTAAGCGTTGTTGGCTACCGGAATGGGGGCAGTTGCTGCTGAGGTCTGATCGTAACTGCGTGAACGCTGGACAGTGGTCATCGTCCTCTGACTGAACTAAAGCAACGTAATCGTAGGCTACACGGTGTCGAACCACAGTCTGCGACGATAACAAGGATTGACTGTAGAGCTTGATCAAACTCGAAAGACCAACATCGGTCATGTTACGAAGAGCATCCTCAAATGCAAGCTGTCGGAATTCTTCGTACATTCGAGTGTTGAAATTTCGAATCAGGAAGTGCGACCAAAATTGGTAAAGAACCTCCATGTCGTAACAAATTGAACCAAAAGGGGTATTTTGACGCTGCTGAAGCGCTCTCGATCGAAGATGGAAATAAGATTCGTGAGTAATGTCAGAAGGGACAGAGCCGACAGGGTGTTCCTGATCCTTGACCCAATACAGGCGAACCGGTGGTGTGGAAATATTCGCACCACTCTTAGGGCTTTGGCGAAACCCGCACTCAACACTACTAGGAGCGTTAGTAGAAGCTTCGACGTGGTTCCTTTATGTGTAGGCTTACTCATGCGAAGTAGCCACGCCGTGGGCCCTAGAGCGGCAGTTGAGCACATCGTCCAGTTCATCTACACCGTCATTTTTACTATCGAGAGAACCATTAGAAAATGTTCGTGAAGCTGAAGGGCGCAATGCTGCTAATGTCTTGTTCTGTTTGCGGACAATGACAGTCAAGCTTTCGATTTGCGCGTCAGAAAATGAATCGGGTTCTGCACTCACAGCCTTGGTCGATTCCTCGATCGGTTGACCGTTGGTTACGGCAGTGCCATTTACACCTTCCGGCGATGTACCGTTGGTTAAGTCTTCGGTAGGCGCTGCAGCGGCGTCCTGAGGAGCACTCGGGACGAAAGGGTTATGCTGGGGATACGACACGTCATTGCCATATCCGGTGTGCGTGGTCGGGTACTGGGGAGGGTTTGACTGGTCAAAGCCAGCAGGGTTAGGGACGGGAGGGTTGTGCAGCTCCTTTGGGCCCTCGTTCTGCGCCGACTCATCCCGTTCGGTCATGTTCAGGACCCATTGCTCCCAACCCTCACGGCGACGGAGCCTGTCACGGCCATCCTCGCCTGTGCGGTACTGTACGTGGCTCGACTGCTGGCAGACAAGCTTGAGGAGCTCGATGTCGGTAGTCAAGTTCTTGATACGGTTGAAGGCAGCGATGAAGTCGAGAGACACGAACCCCTGAGAATCCATGTGCTTTCGTAGGTACATATCCTTCAACAAGTTATCAACCGAAAAGTAGTATTCACTGAGCACGTTAGCAAAAATTTCGAGCAGTGCAATAGATCCCTTACACTTGGGTTGTAATCATCTGGAACAGAGCGAACTGGTCGACACCGTAGGGGCTGTAAGGCACGGTGCTCACGGGTGCTATCATGTTGTAGTCGTACATGTTGTATGTGTTAACAGGGGCCATTTGTGGAGCACCTTGGAAAGCAGGATAGCGGTACGAATCAGCAACCGACTGTGAGCGATGGCTGTTGCGACCAAATTTGCCTTGGGGCGCTGTGAAGAAAGTGCTGTTTCCAGGGCTGAAGGTAGTGGGAGAGCCGGGGCCCATCGAGAAAGAACCACTGCCCTGTTGAGCATGTCCGTTAGCGAATTGGTGGCCGTTAGCGAATCCACCTCGTCCTCCACGACCGCCACCGCGCGGCCTATCCCGACCGCCGGCGTAGGAGTTGTTGTAGCGGTTTTGCTTGGAATGGACGCCGCTCGGCCCTTCAAAGGGTCGTCGCTCGCTCTCCGAACCATCCTCCTTGGTGGGGGATGCATCACTATCCTTCTTTCGCTCAGAACCGTTGAAGTCGCCCCTACGGCCCTTACCAGGCCTGCCGGCATACTGGCGAGGGATTGCGCCACTCTGATTAGACACCTCTGTCATGGTGGAGGCCCGCTTTGGCGCCTCAGGCTCGAAAGATGCAGCGCCAGGTCCCTTCAAAGACTTCTCTCCATTGACTGCTGGCACTTGCTCCTTGAGTGTTGGTGAAGCAGCACTGCCTGAGCGCTTTGACTTCGGAGACGCATCTCCGGCAACGCCATTGACTTCACGCTTAGGCTGCTCGCCATTGAGTACAGCGTCTGGTGCTGGAGCATCTTTTTCAGATGTCGCGACACCGTTGGTACCAAAACCAGCAGGCCTGCCACCGGACTGTGCTCCTCCACGACCGCCAGGCCTGCCTCCTCTGCGAGGGTTCGCGGCATTGGGCAGTGGTGTGTTGAAGACGACAGATGGTGTATATGGGACCTTCACCCATTCGTGTTTGCCTGAGGTACCGTTTGGTGCATTGTCCTTCCGCTCCTTCTCATTCTTCTCTTGAGCCTTCTTGCGATCCTCGTCGACTGCCGTCTCTGGTGTTGGCCAGGATTCCTGGTCCTGGTTGGGCGGTAGCGGCATAGCGCTCGACGTAGGTTTTACGTCCTTGTCATACGGCCTGCCTTTAGCGCCCTTCTTCTCAGTATCTCCTCTGGTGTCCTTTCGCAGAGAAGCTGCCTTGTCTTCCCTACGACCCTTGGGCTTGTTCTCAGTACTTGTGGGTCTCCCCTCGGGGCTGCTCTTCTTGGGCGCTCCGTTCGTGAGAGGCGACGCTACAGGCTTTACCTGGGATTTCTGCTGGTCTGCGCGCTGTTGCCAGATGTTGACAGCTGGCAGAGGTGCCTCCTTCAGAGGCTTAGGTGGCTCCTTCTCCTTCTCCGCCTCCTTCTTTTCACCCTTCTTGCCTTTCCTGCCCTTTTCACCCCTCTCGGACTTTTCTGAGGTCTTTTGTACCGGCTCGACAGTCTTGTCGACCGAAGTGGAGGCCTGAGACTTATTATCCCATGTCGACTCAGAGGACATGTTGGGCTGTGAGGACACGTCGTCGTCCTTGGTCACTGTTGAAGCAGACAGAGAGTCGAGATCTGCAGTGGATGTCTCGAGCGGCTCGGCAGGTTTTGTGGGCTTCGAAGAAGTCATTGGGGAGTCGTCATTCGTCGTGGGCTGTTCGGTCGAGGATTCGGTGTCGGCATCGTCGGCCCAGCTGTTTACCTGGGCGACCGAGGTAATTGGGGCTTTAGAAGCGTCGTCTTTGGCGGGTGTGGCTGAGCCAGAAGCTGGCTTGCTGACAGAGACCGGACTTGAAATGCCCTTCGCTGCTTGCGCGTATGAGAAAGTTGCTGCCATTTTGACGACGGTATATGCTTCAGCAAATGTGCTGTGTAGAGAGCAGAGGCGTTTGAGAGTCGGTGAAAATCCCCAATGGGACCGCTAGACTGTACTGGCCAGTCCAAGTGCTGGCGCTGGTGTGTCCGGAGAGGCTATCTGACCTCTCCGCACTTTATGCCGGGTGATGTAACCAGGCGATGGTTCTCGCGTAACTCGAAGTTTTTGAGAAACTGCTCTACAGAGTGCAGTGCGGTGAAAATTTGGACTCGAAATTGGCACACCGAGACTGGTCCAGTTGAGCGCAACCACACAGGAAGAACTTCAAAAGAAGTTCCGGGGGACTCGCACGAGCTCTGCGCCGAAAGACGTTAGCAAGGATCTTGACGAGGTGGCCGAAGACAGTTAATGTCGAGGGTACAGTCTAGGTCGTATGCCCAAATTGAGCGACTCAGAAGATGTTTGCGGTAAATGTCGGGTGAATGCACAAAATTTAAACGTCTCTTGTAAGAGCGCTTCACAGCACTATATCTGAGACGATGTGACAGTGGGCAGTAGTGAATGACCTGCTGAGCTCTCGATAGGACGCAGGACGGCAGGCTGGGTGGGAGGGCGCTGCGACTCAAGACAGGCCTTGGGCGCAAGTAGCAGGCAGGCAGCAAGCGGGACTAACCTTGGGGCAAAGCGTGGATCGGCTGTTTGGCTGACGCTCACAAAGAACAAGCAGCAGACACGCAGGCGGTGGCAACGTAAGCTGTACAGCTGTCGGCGCGGAGAACGAAGGTGTCGATGCGCAGCGAGGTACAGTACGGCGGGCTCCAGGCACTCGGCGTCGAAGTCGCAGTGATATTTGGCGTGCGAGGAACAACAACGGGCCGGCTAAAGGTCTCGAGTGTCAAAGGCGACTTGATCAGAGCAGACCGAAAGCCAGTTGACCTGACAAAATTGACTGTCGTGTGTGCGGAAAAGGTACTACAAGCGCAGAATGAGGGGAGCAAGGTCACCTCAAGCGCAAAAAAATCTAGCTAAGCAAACCCGAAGACAACCCACGCATGGCCCGCTTTCACTAAACCAACGCCCAGCAGGCCGAGGAACGCGCTGGAAATCCGTACTAGATGACATGGCCGCCTGCGTGCGTGACAGGCTCGCACACGGCGTGTCACTGCTTGCATGGTGATGTGAACCCTCAACGACCAGAACTGTTTGCTCGTTGTGTGATGACCTCACGCATTTCACCCCTCACTTGAAGCATTGCTGCCTACTCCACGCTCTCCTCAACTGCATGTGTCGTGCAGCTGGAGAGCCCAACGCGGACACGGCGCACAAAAATTGCCAGGGCATATTATTGGTGCTCTGGCGCAGGGCTGCTGATGGCCTTTCCGTCGATGAAATATCGGCCATCCTGCCCACGGAAGAACGGGAAGCGGCCATTGGGTGTTCCGAGTGATCCCGAGCGCATGGCAAGGCGTTGGCGTGCCTTTGTCTGAGAACGTAAAAATGGCTGTTTCGGTGCAACTGCATGCGACATCATGGCGCACTTGCTCGAGCATGAGAGCGACTTGCCCGACTCAGCTCTGACAGGTGTTGCTCGAAATTGAGCAGCGGAGAGCACCGTCATGTCTTCCTACGCAATCTAAGCTGGCCAGTGCACGAAAACAAGAGAAGCCGTGCATTTTAATTGCATCTACTTGCTCAATTTAGCCTCCCTGAAATGGCTCGAGCAGTGTTTATTTTGGTGTCATTCGATCTGGATGCTTGTGATCCTGTGCCGAGTTCGTCGACTTCCTTCAGCGCTCTACAACAGCATCCCCACATCTTGAGAGGACCCTGAGATACACAATGTGGAGGGCGCGAATACGATTGGTCTGCAGCAAATGATACAATCCGAACATCTGTTTTTCAAAAGACAGTCTATGCTGCTTAACATCACTATTCTGCTCACTGACTCAGATAGGTTGTAGTTGTGATAATTACTATCAACCTTTGAAGGGGCCCTAGGGCCATTATCCAAAGTGGATTTCCGTAAACCCAATATGCTAATCCGTGAAACACTCTATGGACGTGAGCCCTGAAAGGCAGCTCGTCTGTTTTCCGATCTCGTAGATCGTGTGGCTTCTTCCTCCATCTTGCAGTCGTTGCTCGAGCTTACTGATCCCTTTACAATTGGCCACCACAACCACTGGCTCTTCCATGATCGTACACTTGCCGAGTGGTCTCCGGTGCCATTTTCTGAAACTTTGAAAGCCTCCTGTGGTCCATCTCGTGGGGATGTATCGTGAGCTGGTTGATCTGGTTCCAAAATGATCCACCCTCAATATCGTCGGCCGCTAGCCGCAAGCCACAGGTATACAATCGAGCGATTTCATCGAGGTTGTCCGTTGGCTGCGTTGCCAAAGCAAGGCACTACGCAGTTGCGTAAGTCTATGTCGAACGAATGATATGTGGCCTGCGCATCGAAGCTCTAGGTGCGGCGGTGACACGTATCCTGCAGTATATCACTGCCAGCTTCGTTCTTCAGCCTGGCTTTATACGGCTAACACAAGCTGTGAGTTTCCCATTGTGTGCAGACCTAGGACGGTGGAAAGTGAGGGCTGCACTGCTACGAAGGTCGGTGATTGGCTGCATGGCTGGCCTTTCCTTGGCTCATTGCTCCCGCTGCCCGCCCGCACCGCTCTCCGCCTCACTGCGCCCCCACGTCACACTCCTTACCCCGACTGTACAAAGCAGCCGGCGCCACAACATGTCCGACAGCACGTCTCAACCGCCCGACTCCAAGATGGAGGTGAACGACGAGCTCGACCAGTCGGTGGAGAACGAGATCAACCACGACGCGACACAGGCCGATGCCATGAACCTCGAAGGCGCAAACGATGACGCGCCTACAGCGAATGGGCTGCCGGAAACCGCTGCTGCATTTGAGCAGCGTATCCCTGCGAAGAAGGATGCCACATTGCGCGAGTTCCTTGGCAAGATGGACGAGTATGCGCCCATAGTAAGTGGCCGGCCATCACCTACCACGAGAGCAGAGACTGACATAGCCCAAGATACCCGATGCAGTCACCAACTACTACCTGACGCGCGCCGGTCTCCCTCCCCCACCACAGACATCGCAGCATCTTGCTCGTCTCCTAGCACTTGCGACTCAGAAGTTCATCGCAGACATTGCGGCCGACGCGTACCAATTCTCGCGCATCCGATCGTCAAACACCACAAGCAACAACCCGATGGGTGGGTTGGGGGGCGCAGCAGGTGCACCAGGTGCAGCAGCCCCCGCGCAAGGCGGCAAGGATAGCGGAGCGAAAGCCAAGGACTACAATCTTGGAATCCAGCGGCCAGGATACGGCGGCGGTGGGCAGGGTGGTAGCCAAGGGCGCACAGTGCTCACTATGGAGGACCTTGGTATGGCTGTTGGAGAGTATGGCGTTAACATCAAACGCGGCGAGTTCTACCGGTGATGCTTGCGCGCATAGCGGAGCACAGCTGGCACATCGCATTGAATGCGCGGCGTGATATTCTTGGAGTCCTGGGGAACATGCATTATGGGCGTTGGATGGGTCTCACCGGCGCATGGGAAGTCCAATTGTTATCGCAGCATCACAGTCCCACTAGGGATGGCTGCGTATTTTGTACAAGTAGCAGCACATTTAGATGAACACAAATGATACCCAGACTCCCATATAATGCATCTGCGACCCGCCTCTATTTGTTCTTGGTCTGCTTGTATGTGAAGTTCTTCCGTGTCCTGTCAATGCCAAGTTAGCCGCCTGATTCAGACACTGCCATCCCCGGGCAGTTCAGATCGCTGGTGTAGACGTACGGCGCAAATTCTCCTAGCTTGTGCCCGACCATATCCTCAGTTATTGTGACATCATCGTACTTCTTGCCGTTGTGGACCTGGAACTTCAGGCCTACGAAATTCGGCAGGATTGTAGCAGAGCGCGCTTGTGTCTTGATTGGGGCCTGTCGTTCGCCGGCCTTAGCTCGCGCAATGGGGAGGCTTTGTACGTTTAGTCAATTTGTGGAAGAGGACGTATCGGGTGGCTTACGGGAGGATGTTGGGTCCTGTGGGTATCGTTAGCTAGACTCATAGATTGGAAAGCAACGGGAACTACCTTTCCAGACCGATCGCGCGCAGAGCGCCCTTGTGGGAAACATTGTGATGTGCTGCACTGATGTGAGGTCGGCGGTTGCTCTGGATTTCTTCCGTTCTGCATCACATGAAGACGCGGCGACGCTAGAGCGACTAGCGCCAGGCAGTCGCGTCGCGAAGCAGCAGGCTGCTCGCAACGATGTGAATGCACTGGCAAATTGCGTCGGTCATTCATGAAAGCGAACGTAAGACCATCTCGGGACCTGGAAGTCTTCAGTATAACCCACAGTCCAAGCAGAGCACCTTGCGCCATACACAATGCCACCACGAGCGCGGGCCACACAGCGAGGTAGATGATAAAGGCTGTATAGGATGGCAGGCCAGCTGACAGACTCTTCAGGTGCTGACACCATTCGCATACTTGTTGCCACAGACAGCCACGTTGGCTACAACGAACGCGATGCGCACCGCCAGGACGACAGCTGGAAGACCTTCGATGAGGTCATGTCTCTAGCGAAGGAGCATGATGTCGACATGGTGCTACACGCCGGGGACTTGTTCCACGAGAACAAACCGTCGCGGAAGTCAATGTACCATGTCATGCGCTCTATTCGCCAGAACTGCCTGGGGGAGAAGCCATGCGAGCTGGAAATGCTGAGTGACGCCAGCGAGAACTTTGGTGGCATCTTCGATCATGTCAACTACGAAGACGAGGATATCAATGTGGCTATACCTGTATTTGCAATTCACGGTAATCACGACGACCCCTCCGGTGAGGGATCGTTCTCGCCACTGGACTTGTTGCAAGCATCCGGCCTGGTCAACTACTTTGGACGAACTCCAGAAGTCGACAAGATTGCCGTTAAGCCGGTGCTCCTCCAGAAGGGCCACACAAAGCTTGCATTATACGGTCTCAGCAATGTTCGTGACGAACGTTTGTTCCATACATGGCGAGATGGTAACGTCAAGTTCTTCCAGCCAGGAACCCAGAAGGATGAATGGTTCAACATCATGAGTGTCCATCAGAACCATCATGCACACACACCCACAAGCTACTTGCCAGAGAACTTCTTACCTGACTTCATGGACCTTGTCGTCTGGGGTCATGAGCACGAGTGCCTGATCGATCCACGCTACAACCCCGAGATGGGCTTTCATGTGATGCAACCAGGCTCCTCTGTTGCCACCTCCCTGATGCCAGGAGAAGCCGTACCTAAACATGTTGCTATCCTGAGCATCACCGGAAAGGAGTTCACATATGAGAGCATACGCCTGAAAACGGTCCGGCCTTTCATCATGAAGGAGATCGTGTTAGCAGAGGAAAAGGAAATCAAGGAGAAAGAGTTGTGGCGAACATCAGATAACCGTGCCAAAATCACGCAATATCTCAATCAAATCGTCGAGGATCTGATAGAGCAAGCCAAGAGGGAGTGGTTGGAGCTTCAGGACGATTGCGACGATAACGAGGAGGTAGAAGTTCCTCGACCTCTCGTGCGCTTGCGCGTGGAGTACACAGCCCCTCAGCCAGGCGAGTTCAATGTTGAGAACCCACAGCGCTTTTCAAACCGGTTTATGGATCGCGTTGCAAATGTCAATGACATTGTTCAGTTCCACCGCAAGAAGAAGACTCCTACTCGTACGTACATTGGCAATTTTTTGTACCCTAATTCTCTAACCGGACTAAAGGCACACTCAAGAACAACACAGAAATGCCGGACGAGAAAGTCATGGCAGAGATCACACTAAGCACTGTGGGAGTAGACAAACTTGTCAAAGAGTTTCTCACGGCACAGTCGTTGACCATATTACCGCAAAACTCATTCGGAGATGCCGTGTCCCAGTTCGTCAACAAGGATGATAAGCATGCCATGGAGCAATTCGTCAATGAAAGCCTGAACAACCAACTGAAGCATCTGATGGAAGCAAACGAAGTCGATGAGTCGGAGATTGCAAATGAGATGGAGCAGTACCGTTCGCAACTGGAAGACCTCTTTGCCTCCGGTCAGCTTAAGAAGACTCGCAAATCTAAGGCCAAACCAAAGCCAGTCACATGGGACAGTGAGGAAGATGGACCATGGAACGACCAATCTGGAGCCCTTGTACGTTCGAACAACGAGGTTGAGAAGGACGACGATGACCTGGGCTCTGTGCCGACACGAAAGCCTGCTGCACGTGGTCGCGCGAAAGCTACTGGAACAATCCGTCAAATAGCAGCGACGAAGAAGGCAACTCAAATCGCCAAGGGCACCCGCGGTAAAACGAAGGTTGTTGAGGAAGAGGAAGAAGAAGACGAAGATGGTGATGCGATCATGATTAGTGACGACGACGAAGAGAGCGCAGAAGACCTGTTCGTGAAGCCGTCAAGAAAGGCACCGGCGAGGAAGACTGCGCCTGCTGCAAAAGCACTAGCCAAGGCGAAGTCACCCATGAAGAAGATACCGGCACCTGCGCGGACAAGAATGCCAGCAGCGAGCAAGCAGGCCACGTTAAACTTCTCTCAGCCTTCCACCCAACGCAGCCAGCCTACACGAGGTACCACGTCACGAGGAAAGAAGGTTGCTGAACCTGTAAGTAATGCTTCTAGACCGAGTAAGAGGCAATGAAGCTAACGCTCTTACAGAGTGATGATGAGATATCTGATGATGATGATGATGCATTTGAGCCCGCGCCGACTACAAGGTCTACTCGTAGGAGGTGAGCTGATGGTGTTTTACGATACAACTGGAGACCGATGTTACAGGCATGTATCATACGGAACCCAGTTTGATGTTGTGTGGTTCGTTTCTTGAATGCATAGCGAAGGCGTACGTCAACGAGGGACTACCTGATACTCGCACTCTTCGTTCTAACACGCAGTTTTTACAAAGATGTTTGAAAGCGCAAAAATTTATCCGAGCGTTCCCGATATCTTTTGCACCTAGTGTTTCTGTTCTGTATGGTGCCTCCGGCAGTAGTTGCCAAGAGAAGTGTTGGCGGTGCGCCTTCCTGCTCTACACTTGCTTACCAGGTTCAAAGTAGTTGCACCCCCAGCCAGCCGCCTGCCCACTCACCTTCGGGCTTGGATACGCCTTCAGCCCTACGATCCCATCTACGCTTTCCTGTGAAGAACGGTTACTACGTAAGATCTGAGGAAGGTGCATCAGAATGCAGGGCAAAACCTTCTGCTCCTTGCTCCGTTCCTGTGATTCCACAATACACTCATTTGTTTTCCGTCTTCTTGTCTGTCTTCTTTCGCAGTGCTGTTCTTCGGCTTTTTGGATAGCTGCCACTCGTTCATTTTGCACTCCCCCTTGAATCGGCTTTGAGGTAAGTCGTCGCCGCTGCAGTACGCGTGCCACTGTAGCGCCTCAGGTAGTGGAGGTTCACTGACCAGTGCTGCAGGATCTTGCAATCACACCATTTCACATCTTGCTCGTCTGGCTGACACTGAGTTCCTTGCTGCCGGCCATACCTCACCAGGACACTGACATACTGATCCACCGCACGCCCGCCTAGGGTGACGGATGGTCCGTCATGGCTACCGCATACAAGGTGGAAGAGCTGCTCGCCCTGCGTGGCTCAGTATCTGAATCAGCTGTGTCATTGGACAAGTTTGCAGACGAGGATGTGATCAAAGGTAAGCGTTGACCTTGTCTTCACCCTCACCCTTCACCTCACCGGTCTACAGCTGTTCTTCCGCGGACCGCTCCAACTCAAGCATCTCTAACCCACAATCGTCTCCTTCTTTTTACCCAACAACTATCTACACCCATAGTGTGCCGCCCAAAAGACCAAAACTGACTCTCCTATAAGAACACGTCCTACGTCCTTCCGCGTCTGCGCAATTGATCGGCCGCAGGTCCGACAGAAGCTTACGAACGTTCGCAGCCAAGGTAGCTGTACCGGAGGCGCCTCGCGAGGTCACACCAGAAGTCGTTCCAACGACAGCCCCTTCAGCAACTTACAAGCGGCCGTCGCCATCCCCATCCGTTAAGCGTGGCAAGGCTGAGAGACTTCTCAAGGAACACGGCAGCCCTCCCGGTTTGCGAGTGACAGCAGGAGGGCGCATTGTACCCGGGGATCTTCCTCCGCTAGGTACACGACCCAGCTTCAACATTCACAGCGCTCAGGTTCTACGCGCTGTGCCCGGCAATATCATGGCTGCGCAGTTACAACAACTCGCAAACAACACAGCTCGCGTTGATATCGTTGGTGGCCAGCCCATCATTGTTGTCGGCGACCGCATGTTTGCCCTTCCTGCGGTCAATAGCAGGGCTACGATGTCCGCAACGACACCAGTGGCCGATGAGACCCTTACCAAACATGTCAATGACAATGCTTCTCTCTCCAATCAGGGTCCTTTGCTTGATTTATCGTTTGGCCCAACACATGCCAACTCTCAGACATCATTCGCAGGGGCAGACCTTCCGACGCTCAAGACCAAACAGGCAACCAAGAAGCAAGAGCTTCGAACTGTTGAACAGGCAGAGGTGTTGCAATCTGGACACCAACCCGAGGGCTGGCGAGCCAGCATGATCGAGAAGAAGAAGAGTTTGATCATGGAGCTGGACACGCTACGCAAGCACATCGCAACTCTTGAGTCGGATCCACCCTCCGCGAACGAACAGAATGCCTCGACAACTTCAGCCGGCGCAATGCTGGCACCAGCCAATCCGTCATCGCTCATGCCCTCGTACCAGCAGCCACTCCCTCAGTCCATGTATGACTACCCTGCAACGAACCCATACGTGCCGATGATGATGTATCCACCACCTTTCGGCACCTTTCCAAGCTTTCCGAACGTGGATCCATCACCATTCGTTCCTCCTTCTGTGAACGCCCTTCCGTACTCTCCTGGATCAACCAATCGACGCTCGCGTGCCATCGAGATCAAGCCACCCCACGAGGAGTCCAAGAAGCAAGCAAGATCTGCGTTAGACCCAAAGAGCCCAACATATGAGCCAAAGAGGAGCTCGGTCAAGGATCCTGTTCCTCCTACACCCTCGCCAAACAAGCGCTCGTCTTGGCTTCAGCAAGAAGCATCACAGTCTGATACACAGCCAGGACGTATGCTAGCCCACAAACTTAGCCTTTCGAGCGTAGACACTACAGACTTCTTTCCCACAAATACCCATGAGCATTCGTCCACTCGAGTGGCTCCCCCGACCGATGCGCCCCAGCCAAATTGGGATGAGAATAGGATTGCTCCGACAACCCCAGACAAGAGCTGGCCTGCGAGCCCCTGGAACGAGGGCAATGCCAACCAATCGAGGAACAACGAACCGGCACCAAAGATTGGATCTTGGCCAGAGGCATTTGGGATACCACGATCTCTCTCACCTCTGAAACAAGAAGCTACGAATCAATCATCTGTAACTGTTGGAAAGCGTGCTTCGCAGACGGGTAGCAGCCTGAACACTGCTTCCAGCAACACCATGCTCACCCAGGATTACACCCAGCAGCGAACTGCGACAGAGGGACTTTGGCCATCCAATATACCCAAAGCTGGGGCACACATTCCTTCCACCTATCAGGAAGGCTTCCAAGCTGGCTACGACCACTTTGGTATGTCTGACAGTCCCGAAGTGTTGCAAGGGTACGTCCAGGGTCTTTTGGCTTTCCTGGCCGATTCTTTGAACAGTCGTCGTAGCAGCGCGTCTGCTCGTGAATTACAAACACACACTAGCAACTCTCGTACGCCATCGGTACACGGTCTTGCCACTAGTTCTATACCTCGTGACTCCGTCATCAGCATGACATACAATCGTACTGAGGTTCCAGGGGGCAGCCAAGAGAATACGCGTACTAATCAGGGCAATGGAACTAAGAGCTGTCGTCGAGATTCCACCTACAGTCCACAAGGTGTCATTCGTAATGCCCCAGTATCCTTTGCTTCAGGCATCGACTTCGCACAGGAGCCGCGCCAAGTCAGTGACCCAAGCACGAAATACCCAAACCCTGCTGGCTTGTTTCCCGAGAGGATGCCTTGCGATTATCGGCATGTCTCATCGTATGCGAGTCCCGAGAACGAAATGGGCAAGAGATTGGAGAAAGGTACTGCACCCCGCTCCTCTCTGCAGGCAGCGAATAACGGTTTCGGCCGTCAATTCTTCGGCGATCAGCTTGCAAACCGTACGAATAGCAACCCTCAAACAATGCAGCGCTTCTATCCAGCTCACATGGAGGTTGGCTTTAGCAGATTTGGTGGAAACAGCATGCCCGCAGCTCGGCCTTTCGCTAACAATCGCGTGTCAGGCCTGGATGGTGCGATGGATGATCTGGCTGACTTGGTTATGGAGACGAGTGTTGATGATCGCTATTCAGCTGCAGATCGACATGCTCAACCAACTACTGCGCCGTCTCCAGTGGATGCTGAAGACATGGGTGCTTCTTGCTTCAAGCCTTCTGGCGGAAAGGGCAAGCACAAGATGACTTCTTCACCAACCAAGCCTACTGAGTACGCACAAGACACGACTGCATCTTCGCCCGCCAACGCTCCTAGCTCGCCCAAGAAGTCTGGTGAACAGTCCCCGGCCAAAGCGAAGCTCGAGCAAGTCACCAACCGATTCAGGCGCTCGAAGAAGGATGATCCTCGTGGTATGTCCTCGGAGGACAAGGTGAGACGTTCGGACAAGTGGAGGAAGCGTTTCGACTCCCTCAAGCAAACAGAGAAGGCTGAGATTGAGGAGTATCGTGAGGGGGAGGGTCGTAGGAACGGCGGTCGACGCTGAGCGGTCCACACGGTACACAGCATCACTTCAACAAGGGCTAGATGTTTGGTTCGCGTCAAACTTCGATAGGCCTTTGGTCTTGGGCCAGGCTCGATACGTCCATCAGTCTGTCCACGTGCGGCTCACAGTCAGAGGCCTGTCCATCAACTTTAGCATTCAATCATCTTTCCTACGGTTATTCAGCAAGACATTCCCGATTGCATACAGGTTTACAGCGTTGTTCCGAAGTAGACACTATCCAAGTATTGGTGCTGGGTGGTTGTGAGGTGTTGGAATCGGGTTAAAGTCTTCTCTTTGCACTCATATTTCAGCCTCTGGTCAGTTTCGCTCGCAGCGTGGTCAGGTGGTTGAGGATTGTATGATGACAGGGTGGACAAAGTCAGCAGTTTGCATAGTACAATAAAGTAATGTTTGAAATGCTCAGGTTGGGCAATGTGAGGTTGGTTTGTAATGATGTTGTGTGAGCACGGCCGCAATTCGGCGGAGCTTTAGAGCTTCCCCGAATGGCAAGGGTGCAGCAGCGTTGAAGCATTGCCTCGCCCACACCGCTGAACAAGATGGAATTGATGCCGCAGGTGGAGATAGGGTGAAGGCAGACGGCGGAAGGGAATTGGAGCAGGACGACAGGGGCTAGGCAGAAGACTGGGTGGGTGCAGACGGTGACGTTTGAGTGTTGTCGTGTGCTGATAAATCGAGGCTGGTGTCATCGTGGGGGAGGTGCACGTCCACGTCCACGCTCACGTCCACGGGTGCCGGTTGGAGGCGTTGGCGAGGCGCGCAGGGGGCGAGGGCGGACGGCGGACAAGCGCGGCAGGGAGAGAATCGTCGACTGCGGTGCCCCAGTGCAGCATTGCTTGCAAAGGCAGGACAGAGGCGACAGTAAGCTGATCAATCGGTTTCCACTCGGCACACGGCCTCCAGCCAGGCTCCGTGCCTCGCCCTCGCCTGCTCTCCGCTGCTCGACCTGCTGTCCGGGCTAGCTTGTTGACAGGCCCCGCTTCCCTGTCCATCATTCGCCGCTGCACTTTTGGCGCGGCTGCCCTTTGGCCCAGGCCAGCATCTGCGCAGCTGGAGCTACTTCCCTCTGCTGTGCCCACTGTCTCGCAGTGAAGGACACGCTGCAACGCTGCAACGCTGCACCGCTGCACCACTGCACCTCTGCACCTCTGCACCTCTGCACCTCTGCACCCCCCCTCCCGCCCGCATTGCGCCCACTCGCCCCGTGAGCGACTTTCTTTCGAGCCGGCAGCACCACCGCTCCGCTGCGCTCCAGCCACAGACGCCCCGGCGAGCCCTGATATCGACCGCACCCGCACCCAGGTTGGCCATGGCCCACTGACCCACTCACGACACATAACCACCACCACCGCGCCGGCTTCTCCAGCGCTCCCCGACCCCGACCCGACCACGGTTCGTGACGCTGCACCTCTGGCCTGCCGCTGCACCACCCTCCCCACCCACCGGCTATGACGCAGCTCTTCACCTCGCACTCGTCGACCAACACCGCCATGCCGGAGAAGCGCACCTTTTCCGGCAACCCGCTGTCCGCCAACAAGCCCGTCAACGCCAAGGACGGCCAGGTCTCGCAGCGCATCAAGAACTTCTTCCGCATCAATAGCAGCGCCGACACGCGCAAGCACTCGGACGAGGCCAACGGCGCCCACACCCCCAAGAGCGAGAAGACGGGCTCGCGCCATTCGCGCTTCCTGCCGCACATCTCCCGCAATCGCTCCACCACCGTTACGAGCGAGGGCAACCCGCTGGACGATGCTGTGTCACCCACCGCCCACGCCAACCCCTACTTCCAGCACCAGGGGCCCCCCGCCCTCCGCCATCACAATGAAGGGAGCGTGCCGTCCACTCCGCCCGACACCCCAGGCATACCAACCACCAAGGTAGAGGCCGTCAGCGGAGCGAACGACCAGGCCACCGCCGCCGGGAAGGAGGAGCTGGCAAGAAAACTGCGCAGGGTAGCGTCTGCACCCAATGCCCAAGGCCTCTTCTCCTCGGCCAAATCAGATGAAAGGCCGCAGACGGCTGAGCTTGCCAAGCAGCCTGTCTTGCTGCATCCCAATTCTTCCACCCTCAGCATGGTCGAGACTGCACACCAAGATTCAGGCCACCTGTCGCCCATCGACACCTCCAAGGGTATTCCCTCCCCTGGTCAGATCCGCCAATCGGTCGCTTTCCGGAGAACATACAGCTCCAACTCCATCAAGGTCCGCAATGTGGAGGTTGGCCCGGGCAGCTTCGACAAGATCAAGCTGATCGGCAAGGGCGATGTTGGCAAGGTGTACTTGGTTCGCGAGAAGAAGTCGAGCAGGTTATACGCCATGAAGGGTGAGACCGCACAAAACGTGACAGCATCACACCATACTAACACATCGCAGTGCTGAGCAAGAAGGAGATGATTAAACGTAACAAGATTAAGCGCGCACTCGCCGAGCAGGAAATTCTGGCTACCAGCAACCACCCCTTTATTGTTACTCTATACCACTCGTTCCAGTCAGAAGATCACCTCTACCTCTGCATGGAATACTGCAGCGGCGGCGAGTTCTTCAGAGCCCTCCAGACGCGACCGAACAAGTGCGTCGACGAGGATGCAGCGCGCTTTTACGCTGCCGAAGTCACGGCTGCGTTGGAATATCTGCATCTGATGGGCTTCATCTACCGTGACCTAAAGCCAGAGAGTACGTTTATTCACCATCCACCCAACTTCTACGCTAACCATTGTAGACATTTTGCTGCACCAGTCCGGTCATATCATGCTGTCAGACTTTGATTTGTCGAAACAATCAGAACCCGGCGGTCGCCCGACAATGATTCTCAGCGGCCGAAATGGCACTTCATCCAGCAACCTGCCGACGATAGACACGAAGTCGTGTATTAACAACTTCCGTACCAACTCGTTTGTAGGCACCGAGGAGTACATCGCTCCCGAAGTGATCAAGGGCTGCGGACACACTAGTGCTGTCGACTGGTGGACGCTGGGTATCTTGATCTACGAGATGCTTTACGGAACCACGCCTTTCAAGGGCAAGAATCGCAACGCAACTTTTGCCAACATTCTGAGGGACGAGGTCCCGTTCCCCGAAGGTTCTGGCGCACCGCCAGTCTCCAAGTGAGTATTGCATGCCCTGTTCTCTTATAGATTACTAACAGCAGACAGTCTCTGCAAGTCGCTCATTCGCAAGCTTCTCATCAAGGATGAGACTCGACGACTTGGGTCTCGTGCTGGTGCTTCCGATATCAAGACGGCACCTTTCTTCCGCACTACACAATGGGCGCTCCTGCGTCACTCAAAGCCTCCCATCATTCCTCACCAGGGTCACGGGATCGAGACACCAAACTTTAGAAACGTCAAGGAGAGCCAGAGTGTTGACATTGGAGCGTCGAGAGTCAAGGGTGTACCTCTGGACTCTGGACTTGCAACTCCCATGGGCGAGATTGCGGATCCTTTTGAGGAGTTCAACAGCGTGACTCTACACCACGATGGTGATGATCACAGCCACGCGGCTACGGATCATGAGCACCTCGCGCAACAGAATTCGGGCTCGAGATAGTACTAGTCACGGCTTGACTACTATCTTTCGGATGCAGACTTTGTTGCATTTACTTTCTACATGTCGATATGGGAGGCGTTCTGATGCGTTACTCTCAGCTCCACTCTTTACTACAGCTGATAGATATGGGCTCTTTTCACGGCAATGGCGTTTGTTGGAGCATTCACCTCAGACTCTTTATGCGGACAAGAGTGACTGAGCGTTTTGTAAAATTCTTTGGCGCCGATTATCATTAGGAGCATTCATTGTTGGTCGATTTCGTTACAGTCGAGGATGAGTCACCGTGGAGTTGTTGACAGCGAAGGTGGAGAGACGTTATGGATGAAAGATAGCAATAGCAGACATGTGAACAATCTGTGGGGATAATGCATTGACTTGTGATGAGGGTCAAGATTGTGCCAAGGATTGAGCAATCGGAAGTCGCGTCTTCCCCGCGCTCGCCGTGACCGCTTTTGTGTACTTTGCAACAACAGAGCAACGAACGGCACCTAGGGATACAAGACTGGGCCCATGCCTACTTTTCCCAGGAAAATCCTGGAGCCCTATTTATTATAGCGCATCCCTCGGTTCTCTCTCGACAGTCGTCATAGGCAACTTTGTCCAACGCAACCCACCCACGCCTCGTCCAAACGCCGCTGCACGACACAAGACAAATCGCAGCAAACAAGATCCAGCGCACCCACCCAAAGCAAGAGTAGTCAGACAAGAAGCGACATGGCCGAGGCACAAGACTTGCAAGCCTCCACGGCTTCGCACCAAGGCGGATACGAAGATGAAGAGAGCTTGAGTCCGCTGGAGCAGGAAGTGCTCGACGAATACGCACGCTTGCTTGGGAATCTGAACCATGTACGTCCGCCTTTTGCTGGATTCTGGGAGGTCTTTTCTTCTTCTTCTTCTTCTTCTTCTTCTTCTTCTTCTTCTTCTTCTTCTTCTTCTTCTTCTTCTCTCCCACGCTGGGCGCTCTTTGTAAAGACAGAGGCTGACACAACCTGTAGATGAGCACGTTGTTGTCCGAACTAAGCGACAAGCCGAGCGCAGCCATTCTCGACGGGCTGAGGGGGCTGGAGAGGAAGACGAGCTTGGTCTTTACGCTGTTGAAGGCGAGTGTGTATAGCATTGTGCTGAACCAGCAGATTCAGGACAATGGGCAGGAGCCCGAGGGGCAGGGGAGCGAGGGGGAGGGATGGGTACAGTGAGTGAGGATGGGAGTGAGTGAGGATGGGAGTGAGTGAGGATGGGAGTGAGTGAGGATGGGAGTGAGTGAGGATGGGAGTGAGTGAGGATGGGAGTGAGTGAGGATGGGAGTGAGTGAGGATGGGAGTGAGTGAGGATGGGAGTGAGTGAGGATGGGAGTGAGTGAGGATGGGAGTGAGTGAGGATGGGAGTGAGTGAGGATGGGAGTGAGTGAGGATGGGAGTGAGTGAGGATGGGAGTGAGTGAGGATGGGAGTGAGTGAGGATGAGAGGAGAGAAGAGGATGCTCAAGGATGATATGATACCCCAGTTACGATTCGTTGGAGTAGATGTATGATACAAATTTCTACACTGCCACGCTGTCCAACCCAAAGCCGTCCTGATGCGATGCACACGGTACAAGATTACACTATCATACAAGTCTTTTAATGCACACTGCCGCCATAGTAGACCTTCCGTACATCGACCAGCTTCTTCCCCCTCGCGCGCGCAATCTCGTCGGGTAACCTCTGCTCCGTCAGGGCTTCCCATGTGGCCTTGATGACGTTCATCTTGTTCCGCGAGCGCGGCGTCTTGGCGGCGAGGTCCTGCAGGCCGGCAGCGCGGGCGAGCTCGAAGATCAGGTGCTGGGTGCGGAGACCAAAGCCTGTGAGTGTCAGCGAGTGGGCACGTGTGTGTTGCGTTCCCGGGCTGCCTACCTGGCGGGCGGGCAAAGAGCTGGACCTTGGTCGCGCCGACCTTGCGCTCCAGGTCGCCAAACGTGGTGCGGTTCTCGTAGCGCGGCACGGGCTTCATGTTCCTGATGGCAGCCATGATGCTCTGCTTGCGGCCCTCGTCGGGCTCGACGCTCTTGCCCTCGCCCACGCCGAGCAGGCCGTCCTGGTTGCCGGCAATGGTCAGGTAGTACATGCTCCGGATCTTGCCCATGCGCGTCTGGTTGGTGACGCTGTGGGAGACCAGGGTCTTGGTGCGGATCTTCTTCAGCTGGTTCTTGTCCCAGCCCATGTACTGCAGCAGGCGCTTCTGGCGCGGGTCCTCCTCCTCCTCGGTGCTGAGGCGGCGCGTCTGGCGGGCCATGCGGTTCTCGAGGCGCGGCAGGTCCGGGGCGATGATGGAGTGGCGCGGGTCGGCGAGCGTGTCGAGGGCGGCCTGGTTGCTGCTTGTGTACGACGAGCGCGGGTCGAGGGCGGCCTGGGTGAGGGCAGCCTCCATGGCGTCCTGCAGCTTCTTGCCCTCGACGGGGTCCAGCTGGCCCTCGGGCACGCCGCCGGGGTACATCTTGGCGAGCTGCTCCGAGGCGATGCGGGCGATGTTGGCGTCGCGCTCGTACTCGTTGGCCGCCCGCAGCGACAGCTTGCCGGGGATGGCGCCGGCGTCCAGCTTCTCCGGGTGGTCCGTCACGGGGTCCAGGTCGGCCAGGCTGTCCTCGTACGGCAGCCGCCACGGGTCGGTGCGCTGCGAGGCCTGCGTGTAGAGGTCGCGCGCGTCAATGGCCGCCTCGGCCGCCCTGATGGCGGCCATCTGGGCGGGCGTGTACTGCTTCTCCAGCAGGCTGGCCTCGCGCGTGTCGTACTGCGGGTACTCGGCCGCCGCCAGCTCGTTCAGCTGCTGCAGCTCGTCCGCCTTGATCGAGGGGTAGTGCGGCCGTCGCCTGCGCGCGGCTCGGGGCGCCGACGTGTGGAAGGAGCGCTGCGGCGTCGGCTTGGGGGCTGCCGTCGCCGTCGCCGTCGCGTGGGCGAAGAGGCATCGTGCAGGCCGGCAGACGCTCATGGTGCTGGATGCCGTCCCGGTCGAGGCCAATTGGGCGGTGCGAGGGCGCGAGGGCGAGAGGCGAGAGGCGAGAGGCGAGACGTGGGCGGGCGGGATCTGCGCGTGCTGCAGTGCCTGCCCTGCTGCTGAAGTTCACACTCGCGCTGCGAAAAACGGCTGACATAACCACGCATCCCCAGCGCTAGCCAATCGCCGCCATTCCCTTCTGAGTGACCAACGGGAACTTTTTTGTGAGCCACCCGTAGGCTCTGCATGTTCACCCGGGCCTTGACACGACCGCTGCGGACGCTTTGCACAAGCCAGAGCCTTCGCCAGACAGCACGGTACAGCATGGCTTCATCAGCTGACAACGTGGCGCCCATCGAGAGCAGTGGCGCCAAGAGACAGCATGAGACTCCATTGAGGAGCGAGGAAGAGTCACGGGGAAGCTACAGGTTCAAGAACAAGAGGATGAAGAACGGCCATGCGGTGGGCAGCCAGATCCTGAAGACGAACGGAAGCACCGAAGAAGTCTTGCTGGAAGATGTCACCGCTCTGATCAACAAGTTCAGCCTGGACAGACATGGACAAGCTGTCTCGCCAAAACTCCCGGAAAAGTTCAGTGAAATCGAAGTCACCATCGAGGAGCTATCATCTACCGGCGATGGCCTTGGTTTCCAGGAGGGTTCTGATTCCGACCAAGTCTATGCCGTCCCATTCACAGCACCTGGCGATACTGTCACCGCCAAGATCTTCAAGCACTTTGAGAAAGAGAAGTACTCCATGGCCGATTTCGTCAAGGTCAGCAAGCCTTCACCGCACCGTGACGAATCACTTGTCAAGTGCCCCTACTTTTCGAAATGTTCAGGATGCCAGTTTCAAATGTTGCCCTACGACTACCAGCTTCAACACAAAAAGTCCATCGTCGAGCGCGCGTACAAGAACTTCTCCAATCTACCGCCCGAGTTAATCCCCACAATTGGCGACACTATCGGCTCGCCACTGCAATACGGATATCGCACCAAACTCACGCCTCACTTCGACGGTCCCCCGGACTCGCGGCGGAGCGACGGCCGCAACGGCATCAAGCGCACCTTCAAAGAGACACCCAACATCGGCTTCATGAAGAAAGGAACCAGAATCACCATGGACATCGAAGACTGCCCGATTGGCACTGACGCAGTACGAGCGGGAAACCAACGCGAACGGAAACGAGTCGTCGAGAAACTCTCCTCTTACCACAAGGGCGCTACCATTCTCCTCCGCGAAAACACTCAGAGGATACCCAAGGACAAATATGATCCCACCGTCGAAAAAGAGGATCCAGATGCAGTAGACGAAGACAGGGGCGCACAAATTCACCGCAAAACCTGCGTTACAGACCCGAATGCGCGAACAACAGAGTACATTGACGACTTCCAATTCATCAACCCAGCAGGCTCATTCTTCCAAAACAACAACTCCATTCTTCCGCCCTTCACACAATACATCCGCGAGCACATCCTCCCCAGTGACCCAGGCCACAAAATTCGCTATCTGATCGATGCCTACTCCGGTTCCGGCCTATTCACTATCACACTCAGCTCCTTGTTTGAGTCGAGTCTGGGTATAGATGTAAGTAGTAGCAGTATCAAGTCAGCGACGGAGAATGCGGAGATCAACGGTTTGACACCCGACCGGGCGCGCTTCATTGCCGCTGACGCAAGCAAACTCTTCGCTTCCATTACCTCGCCTGCAGACGAGACGGTTGTTATGCTCGACCCGCCGCGGAAGGGGTGCGATGAGAGTTTCCTGAGGCAGTTGGTGCAGTACGGACCCGCGAGAGTCGTGTATGTGAGTTGCAACGTGCATACGCAGGCGCGAGACATTGGCGTGCTCGTGGGAGGGATGAAGGACGTTGATGGTGGGTGTGGGACGGGAGAGGGGTGTTACGAGCTGGAGTCATTGCGAGGATTTGACTTCTTCCCACAGACTGGGCATGTCGAGGGCGTTGCTGTGCTGAAGAGGAAGGGCTCGAAAGCACAGTAGAAGAGAAGACAGGAGAAAATGAGGTGGATGAGGTTGAACAGAACGGTGGCGCTTAGGACGGGTTTGACATACTGTCCCCCAGGTTCATTCGGTCAACTGGGCATCGCTCCTGCACAACTAGCAATTCATCTCACTTCAGTGTACTGTAACGATTAATATGACCTTAGCATTCGAAATGAAGATAGGGTGGAATGTGTTGATTCTTGGATTTTGTGCAGTAATCACTCTCATGCTCAACAAGATACCCCCACCTGCACTAACGCACTGCCTTGCTAAGATGCCTAGGTGCTGCCCGGCCCACCCAGCAGCGCGAATCGTCGGACAATGCTGGGGCCAATTTCATCGTACTCTGCCTTGGTGTGGCAGTAACTCCTGAACTCGGGTGTCTGACCAAGCAAAGATCCACCAAACCATGGGCCGTGTCTTTGCCTCTTGTGTGTAATGACCTGTACGTCCAGACCACCACTCTTCGCGCCTCCGCTGCGTGCTTCTGAAGCCTTGATGCGTGCGTCTACTAAATGCCTGATATCACGCTGCAGACGGCGACCAAAGTCCTTGTACAGAGTCGAACCACCAGACAGGACGATGTTCTTGTACAGACCTCTTCGCACATCGATGGGCGAGGTCTGGATCACATTGTCGACGATCGTGGGAAGAGGAGTAAGGAAGTCGGAGGAGTAAATCTCGGGGTTGAAAAAGATCTCCGGTGCAAGGAAACGTTCGTATCCTACGTCGACAGTCGCAGTCTTTCCGTTCGCATACGTGACAGTATGTTGCTTGAACCTGTCGTCCGACTCGCGATCGTAGCGCGCAAACTCCTTGACAATATCCGGGCAAACGTAGCAATACTCCTCCTTGATGCGCTCAGCGGTCGCAAGGGACGAGTCCGCCTCGCCGCGCTCTCGGAGCAGCGACTGGACAAACTGGGTAATATCGCGACCAGCGATCGGCACACTCTTGATCGAAGAGCCAATGACGTAGCCTTCGGCAACGGGGATAACGTGGGTGACACCGGCACCAGAGTCGATAACGGTACCAGTGAGCGATCGGTCCTGGACCTTGGAGCTAGTCCAGGAGGCGGCGAGAGCAAGGACAGCCTGCACAGCGATGTACAGACCGGCAACGTTGAACGACTCGAACATGATTTCGGCGGTGGCTTCACGGTTTTCCGGAGGATTCAGCGGCTAGCTCTAGGTTAGTCCAACTGTCTGCGAGAAGTCACAGGTGCTGCTTACGGGCTCGGTAAGGAGAAAGTGGTGGTCTTCCGGCTCGACTCTGAGATACTTGAATATCGAGTTGGACCAGAAGCGTTCCATGAGGTCCTGCCACGCGTTAGCATGCCGCGTCCTCCACCCTCATTCCCAGTCATACCCAGTTGTCAATCTGACCGTGTCTGATGGGGTAGTTGATGCCATAGCCGGAGCCTGCTGCGGCCGAGAGAGCTTCGTCGCCAATGAAGAAGTCCAGGTCCTCGGTACCACGCTTCCCTGACAGATGGCCGCCAGGACCAGCGCCGCCAGTCAAGAAGGAAGGCTTGTTCGCAACCGCTGGGCGGCCGGAGCCAGAGCTGCCGCCGCCGCCAGTGGGACCTCGTGTGGCTATGGCGGTGGGGAAGACGAAGGAGGGGGAGTCGTTGCCGGCGAAACCTGGGGCATGCTGTTACTACAAGTCGTGTCACGGACTGGCGAGGTGCCTCATACCGAGCTTCGAGTATCCCGTGCCGCTGCAGGCGTCCGTCAGTACTCAATCGCAATGCAAGGGCCCGCGGGCAGCCAGGAGCTTACTTGTCCATGACAACGGCGGGGGTTTGGGACGCCATCTTTGGTATTAATGCGGTACGCTCACACGCTTGGGCTGTTCAGAGAGTGCCCGCTGGCAATGGTTCAGTGCGCAAAGAGGGTGCGGCGGTGTGTCCGTCAGTGGTGGGATGGCGGAGGCTGGAGGGCGTGGGTTGGCTGCTCCGAATCAGGCACCGCTGATGCGCGCCAAGGGCGGAGCGGAAAGCTGATGGCGGGGAAGCTCTTCCGCTCTCGAGGCTCGAGCTCGACAACTGCATGCTCGTGCCTTCCCCATCGACTCGAGCCAATGCTGTAGTTTGGGGCCGTTGACACACTGCAGAGAGATCATCTTCTGCCGCCACATGGCCTGAGTAGCCCGAGAGGAAGGACCTACCGTTCGCACTGCCAACGCGGCCTTGCTGTTGATTTCTCGTACTGACCACCAGCGCTCAGCAAGCCCATCCGCTCCACCACTCCGCTCACACAGTGGAAACTCTTCCTCCACACAGGCACGACTTTCATTCATTTCCATTCTTCTCTCTCCTTGCACTCTCAGTCTCGCTTTTCTCTCACCTGCCTGCTTCTCCTCCTCGACCTATTACCGCCTCTAGTGGGCACCTGACTGCCCGTCCTACAACAGCACAAAGTAGCAGCTCACTTGCGGGTCTTCAAAGCTTTGCGCCATAGCCATTGCCTAAGCGAAATCTGTATCCCTCCGATACAGTCAGTCCTTGGGTTTGCAGATCCCGCTGCTCGATCGTGCATAGCTTTATAAGTCTTAATAAGAACACCTTGCTGCGACCTGGGTTCGCGACTGCAGAACTTCCGTCGACACTTCTCCCTCTCCAGGGACATGTCGACTTCTACTCGCCACTGTGATGGTGCCTATCCTGCAGACCAGTTTGTACGAAAAACGACGCGTAGCCCGCCGCCGGCCGACGAAGTATGCGCCATATACGTGCATGCAGGTGCAGGCTATCACAGTCATCAAAATGAGAGGATACATCTAGAAGCGTGTAATGAGTAAGCTTCCCTATTGAAGGCTTTCTGGACGCGTGTTAGAATGCAAGACTGACAAGTCGCAGTGCCGCTGCAATTGGCATGTGCATCATGAAGAACAGTGGCTCCGCGATAGATGCTGTAGAAGCTGCTATCAAGCTACTCGAAGATCGAGAGATCACCAACGCTGGCTACGGGAGCAACCTCGCCATGGACGGAGTGGTAGAATCCGATGCTTCAATCGTGGACCACTTTGGTCGCAGTGGCGCTGTAGGCGCTGTCGCTCGTATGTACAATTCATCCTATATGCTGTGATTACTGACTCTCCCAGAAATCAAGAACCCCATCTCATTAGCACGCATGGTCTACGAGCATACCAGCAAACCGCTGACTCTTCGACGAGTTCCACCGAATCTTCTGTGTGCCCAAGGTGCAACTGAGTTTGCGGCGGAGCTGGGCATGCCCATCCTCCCTCATGACGCACTCATCTCTCCGGCTGCAAAAGAGCGCTGGCTTCGTTGGAGAGTCGACCTCAGGAATGCTGAGCGAAAGGCAAGGAAGTCAGGTCAGCATCCGTCATGCTACAGACTGCGAGCCGACCTCGCACCTGAAGACGAGATTGAGCAGAGCAAAATCCGGAAAAGGCACACAAACAACTTACTCCGAGGCCACCCTTCCCTGCTACAGTCGTCCTCACCGGAACCGTCTGATGAATCGCTGTACTACTCGACGGAGAACACTTCAAGCACCGCTTCTGAGCCCATAGCGCCTTCCGGACTCTCATCTAGCTCATGGATCAGCAGCGAGCGAATTCCAACACCCGCCACGTCAGTTCCACCGTCGATTCCTGAGGATTTTGGCCCACGATCAATTGCGGAGTCCTCGCACAGCGCTCTTATCAACAGCACTCTTATCAACAGCACTCTTATCAACAGCACACAGAATGTGCCTACACTCGGCCATCTCAGAGCAGCCCTAACCAGTAAATGGACCGAAGATGACGAGATGGAGGACGTGCCTCATCTATCAGTGACCGGCCTTACAGCTCGCAAAACCTGGGGTGATGGTTCAGGTGAGGAGTCGGACTCGGCTGCGAGCACATTTACGGTCAATGCACCTCAACAAACAACGACTTTAGCCAACGCAATAAGTGATGGTCATCTCGACATAACTCATCATGAAAACGTGTCGGCACATATTAAGCACGCTCTTGACTATGGGGAGAAGGACAAATCCTGTTTATCGGTCCCGAAAGAGCCTTCAACAGAGGAAGACAAACCGGACCACATCACTGATACTGTTGGGGCAATTGCCATAGATAGCTGGGGGCGCATCGCCTGTGGTGCGTCGTCTGGCGGAATTGGCATGAAATACCGTGGCCGCATAGGGCCTGCAGCTCTTGTCGGTGTTGGGGCTGCGGTGATTCCTCTCGACCCTGACGATGGCGAACAAGCCTCTGTCGCGACCGTGACCAGCGGCACAGGCGAGCACATGGCAACCACTATGGCAGCAACGACATGCGCAGAGCGATTGTACCAAAGCGTGAAAAAAGGAAAAGGTGGCGAGTACGCGGAAGTGACTGAGGACGAGGCTCTCAGATCGATGATTGAGAATGAGTTCATGGGTCATGTCAGCGTCAAGCACAGTAACTCAGCAGGCGCCATTGGCATTCTGGGCGTGAAGAAGACGCGCACTGGTATCATGCTATTCTACGGTCACAACACGGATTCTTTCGCCCTTGCCTCCATGTCATCAGACGACGACGTGCCCAAGTGCACTATGTCCCGCAGCAACGGCAATGGACAGATCGCTCAAGGTGGCCGCATCATGTCGTACAAAACTCGCAAGAGGACAAAGGTCACGTCACGTCAGCGACCCGTCGGGTAGCCTGTCGTGAGCCTATGTTTCTGAGCTGGCGTTGGCACTCATCTCACAAGATATGTTTGCCTCTGTCCAATCTTCTTTTTCAGCTTACGACATTCGATCTTGATGTCTGCGTACCAAATCTCAGCCTACAACTAAGTGATCCAGTTCTATACCCTATGCATAGCTTGTGTGTGGCTTTGTGCTGAGGCGTCTCGGTTACAGGACAGCCCCGTTGATGTATGGCAAAACCCTTGGTGTTTGCTACAATGCTGATAGTATTTATGCTGGTGCACAACCTCATCCCTTTTCGATAGCTATACTTATCCTATTCAAAATGCTATAAGTGTTCAGAATGCCTCAGATGTTTGCGTGAGAGGGGTGCTTTGACTAATCATCAATTGCGTCACTCGGCTTTATCGGTACTCCGCATATGCAACGTCTTGCGCATAATGGCGAGCTCCCTATCCAGTATTGCAACACTAACTATTAGTAAACAGATACTAGATTACAAAGCAATCACATAAATCGACTCCATCTATTTATTCTCCGAATAACACTACCATTCCGACTGCAATTCCATCACGGCTTGCTCATATACGTACAGCCGGCCACATCAGAACAAAGCCCAAACCGACCCATCAGCACAGAACGTATTATGACATCCAAACTCATCGCCATCATTGCCGGCGTTGGACCCGGGACGGGTGCCTCCGTTGCGCGCAAGTTCGCAAAGACATACCCTGTCGTACTCCTTGCACGTAAACCAGAAAATTTCGAATCGCTGGCTGATGAGATCAACAAATCCGGTGGCAGAGCCATTGGCGTGTCTGCCGACGTCTCTTCTCAGGACAGTCTCAAGAGCGCACTCAGCGCAATCCAAAAAGAGTTTGGCAACGACGTAGGCGCCGCAGCGGCAATCTTCAATGCTAGCGGTGGCTTCTTACGCAAACCTTTCCTCGAAATTGATGTCTCTGTGTTCGAGCAGTCCCTCAACGTATCCGCCCTGGGTGGTATCCTCTTCTCGCAAACCTTCCTGCCGCTCTTGCTCAAAGGCAAGGAGTTAGGGAGCGAGCATCCGCCGACCCTGATCTTCACTGGAGCCACGGCGAGCATCAAGAGCAGCGCGCAGCTTGCGAGTTTCTCGACAGGGAAGTGGGCGTTGAGAGCCCTAAGTCAGAGCCTGGCGAAGGAGTTTGGCCCGCAGGGTATTCATGTTGCTCATGCGATTATCGACGGCGTGATTGATATCCCCCGCACAAAAGAGTGGTTGAAGGATTTGGGGCCTGAGGCGAAGTTAAGCTCTGACGGGGTAGGTTACAGTGTACAACTTTTGGATGAGAATTTTCTGACTAGTGAGCAGATTGCAAATGATTACTGGTACTTGCATACTCAGCCGGCAACGAACTTTACTTGGGAATTGGACACCAGACCCGCGGTTGAGAAGTGGTAGAGGTTGCAATCATTCACATGCGTCATTACGCGTAGATTTCGGAGGAATAGTGGAACTGCGGTCAATGTTAAGGTATCAAAGAAAGCCCCTATTTCACGTGTTGTTTCTGTTGATTGATGCATCTTTTGTCTAACTTCGTAAATCGTCTCGTCGTGTAACACGTCCTGAGCTTCTATGCTCTTCCTGCTCTGCCAACCTGGATCATCTCGCCAGTCAGCTTGTCGTCGCTTCGTAGAACTGGCCAGCTGGTACCGTCTGCCTTGACGAGCGTCATTTCCAGCTTGGTACCTAGAATCCTGGATTTACTCTCTTCTGGCTTGATACCCGCATACAATGGGAACTTGGTGTTGTATCGCTTGTTGTCGGACGTACGAAGATCGAGGTTGACATGGTCAGGCTGGAAGTCGACAATGGCATGAGCTTTATCGATCTTCTTGAGGTATAGAGAGGCGGTGACGGTGGCTGCGGTCTGATAGAAGTCATGTCTGCGTGTCGTTAGTTCCTGGCTGTGACCAATGCTGCGCATTTCGACCTACCGAACCGTGTCGACCTTCTCCTCCTCGCCCTCCTTCTTCGCCTTACCCACGAACAGATGTCTGTCTTTCGTCTTGCAGCCCTCCAAGTTCATGAACTGGTCAAATTCCAGCACTCTCCGCTTGCAGCAGCTGTATCCTTTGCTTCCCTCGTGGAAGATGGGCACACCAGGGTGGTGCACGCACTTCTCTCCCTCCCGACTTCCGCCCTTGAAGGTCTCCCCACATCCCTTTCTCCTGCAGGCCATACCCTCCTTCAGTGGCGCGTCCGGGTCGTCGTCCTCGGATTCTGGTGCTGGGGCAGGCGTTTTTGTTCGCGGTGTAGCCTGGGCAGCAGGGAGACGGGGTGCAGGTGCCGGCAGCGATTCTGACAGCGACCCAAGGTTGACTGATGTGCCATTGGGTACGTCAGGGGTTTCTACCTTTTCGGGCTCGGGCGTGTCGTCTACATCTGAGTGCTTCCCTTTTGTACACGGTTCGATGGCAAGGAACTCATCGAAGGTCAAAACACGCGGTTTGCAGCATTTCCAGCCTGTGAGTGTACGTTAGTCTAGAGCCGCTGGAGGGCAGCTTCCAGTCCCTAGTCCGCACCTTTCTGCCCCTCGTGGAAAACTGGCGGGCCAGCGTGGTAGACGCATTCCTCGTCCTCATTCTCGTATGTCTTGCCGCAGCCTTTGTGGACGCACTTTTTCGCCATACTTAGGGAGTGTGATGGGAGGTCTAACGAGTGTTTCCACGGGTGCTTCCGTCGTGACGTGCGTTGGTGTCTTCTCCAGATTTATGCTCAGGCTCAGAATATTCTGGAAGCAAAGCCCGCCGTTGGCCGAACATGTCATACCTGCCTTATCGATAACGCAACCGCTGCTTTGGCGCGCCGCTACGCCTGTCCGCATTTAAGCTTCCATGTCCAGTTGCCAGAGCTTCTGGACGACTTTCGTTGCTTGCTTCACCCATCAGCCATGTTTCGTGCCACGACCCGTTTGTTTGACTGTCGAATCACATTCTTCACTCGCAGTCCCTGCGGACTTTGTGACACTGCGAAAACGGTGGTGCAGAACGTGAACAAGGCAAGACCGCTGCAGTATCAGGAGATCAATATCATGGAGCCAGGTCAGGAGAAGTGGAAAGAAGTGTACGAGTTTGACACTCCTGTGGTAAGCTGATATTGAAGTATTCCAATTGCCGAGTACCTGAGTGGTCTTCTAGATCCACATCGACAAAGCAAGCGCTCCCCAAACGACAACCTCATCCCTGAAGCTCATGCACCGCTTCAAGAAGGAAGAAGTCCTGCAGATGATGGATGAGGCAGAGCGACTATAGACCGGGACAATTGGCTGCTTCGAACTGTGTGTATCTCTGCAGTAAGGATGTTGGCTTGAAGCCTGCGACGACGCACTGCTCGCACTGCTCGCACTGTACTTGTGAGCAATTGTCGACCTGTTATACGCAAGAGTCACTATGTGGTCTGCAATCACGCCCTGCCACGCCCTGCATAGACCTCGGGGGAATGTCATCCACTAGCGTGGGTTAGTTGTGGGGAAGCTCCAGCTGTGGAGGGGGGCTGCACCCCCGAAGCACGATGATAGCGTTGCGTTTGAGAAAGGCTTTCTACTCAAGACCTGTAGCCACAGCACTTATCGTCAATTTCAAACATACATATTCGACTTTACGTCCTTTCCCCAACGTCAGAGCCATGAACACTCTCCAGGCAGCAAGCACCATCTACAAGGCCTTCAAGAAGGGAGGTCCGGCTTTTGGAGGATGGCAGGTCAGGATCGTTCTCACCGTTGCGCGTTAAGGGTACTAATATCAGCGATCAGATGCTACCTGGGACAAATCATTCTCGAGCAATCGCCCGTTCAGGTGTCGACTGGGTCTGCGTTGACTGCGAACATGGTAACATCGACGGTAGGTATCGTTCGTTAGAAAAACTTTATCAGTCAACTGACATTCATAAGACGGAGAGATGCATGAAGCCGTCATCGCCATAGCACGCGAGGGTGTCAGCCCTATTGTTCGTATACCGGCCAATGAGGCCTGGATGGTCAAGCGTAAGTGATCTTGCCATGAAAGAGATGCCGAGTGGGGTGCAAGATGCGTTATCCTTGAGGTTTGCAGACATTGTGTGCAGTCGAACTGCAAAATGGGAATGCTCGCGCAGAACATAGCTGATCGAGCCACAGGTGCTCTCGACGCTGGCGCTCACGGCATCATCGTACCCTTGATCTACACTGTGGAAGATGCAAAACGACTTGTTACTTCCGCGAAGTTCCCACCACAAGGCAATCGAGGTTTCGGGTCTCCCTTCTCCCCTCATGCTTTCACTGGCGAAGCACTCACCGAGTACCTCCAAAGTGCTAATTCCTCACTTCAAACGATTGTTCAAATCGAAACCAAGTCAGCCCTTGAGTCTGTCAGGGAGATTGCTGCAATCCCTGGCGTTGACTGTCTGCTCATCGGACCTTTTGACTTGGGCAACAACATCGGACGACCAATCTTAGGTGAGATGCACCCGGAACTGAAGGACGCCATCGAGAAGATCAAGGAAGCAGCACATGCGGAGGGCAAGAAGGTAGGTATCTACTGCACGGATGGTCAACAGGCCCAAGGTTACGCACAAAGGGGCTTCGATTTCATCAGCGTATGCACCGACTTTCCTGCCATCACTGCGGCGTTCGCAGGTGCCCTCGAGACGGCGAAGGGCGAGGCTAGCGGAAATGACAATGGGCGTGTGAAGGGGTACGATGGACGGTAAGGCAGACGTGTATGACCGGAGTCTGTCCGTTCGACGTTGTGCGACATGCAATATTACACGCTTCTGCTCTTCATTCCATACGTCACGTTCACTCTCATTCCGTCAAGATTATCAATATGATGAGCAACCGTCTCTTTGGCTTTCTTCGACCTTCTCTTACCATACAAGTTGACTGCTATGAAACTCTCGTTCACTCTTCTCGCTTTCTTACAATTATCGCATGCCTTGCATGTTCGACATGAGGCAGGCAACTCCCAAACACGAGCACTCGAGCGTACAATACCAAACAAAAATAATGTTAGAGAAGGATTTACAGATGGTGCCAACGAGCAGGAGCCAAGGAAATCAATACCTTGGTGGAAGCTGCCCAACACCGACAACGGAGAAATGAACGCACTCACAGGACAACAATTCTATCCTTTTGGTGATGATGACGACGACGAAGACTATAGCAACAACGACAACAACGACAACAACGGCAACAACGGCAACGGTGCGGGGGTTAGCACCGGTAGCAGCGTTTGTCCCATCAACCGGTGCCACAGCACTGGTTTACTGAATGAATACTATTGTGGGCAGCACGCGCAATGTCTACGGAACTACTGCCAATGCGACTTTGGATGGAAGCCAGCTGGTAACACGCCAACGTCACGGGGATGGACTGGACTTGAGGCGCTCACAGTGTGGGTTGATGCATACGAGGCTGGTTGTACCGAACGTTGCGACAGTTTGTCTTGCTCGGAGATTCCGCAGGTGAAAGGTTGTTTCGACAACCCACTAATGCACAACAATGACGGTAATGGGAACGAGCAGGGCCAGGAGGGTCTTGCGACGGATGGTCTGCAGTTGGGAGCTATCAAAGCTCCAGGAGCAGAGGCCGGCATTGGTGGTTGACAGCCTAGGGTATGTTTCTCTCTAATCAATGCCTGAGCATCGATGAAGATGCTAACAATAGCGAACAAGGTCTTTGATAATTCACCATGTCTTTTTGGATCTACATTGGCATTTTTTTTTGGGTTTCTTCTGCTTTGAACCTGATGAATCTACGTCCCGTTCATCTCCAGCTTTTCAGTTTCCCCTCACTTCGAGTTTGCGTGCTGAGAGAGACTCCCCCTGTAAACACAAAGTCTCCAGTCCCCCGCTTACAGAGTGCTCAACTTCCTCCCACTAGATGCTTACGGTGTCCACCGTTTCACTTATCTCTTGATCAGTTTGTCTAGCCTTGGAGACAACAAGTACCTACCTGGTCCATCGTACGCTTCAAAATCGCAGGGAAGCGCTCGCGAGCATCAAAAGAGAGGCGATGGGATGGATGTCGATCCGGGCGACCCACTTGGACTTGGACTTGCGAGTTCTCAGGTATCTAAGGAGAGAGGGAGGACTAGCGACATGATGGATGTCTGGGACTAATTGGAACCGCTGGTACGGTGCAACGAAAGCGAATGGTGATGCATGTGATAGGAGATGGCATCGTTCAGGTAGATCTGACGCTCAGGAAGACATGCATTGGTTTGGAAACACTCACATATCAGCACATAGCAGGTAGGGTACTATGCTCGTCTGCCGAAAAATGGCAGTGGTATGTACTAGCTGTTATTGGAGGAGTATTCTATAATTGGGATCACTGATGTGCAGCGGATTCTTTGAATTGGCTGATACCTGCTCGTGGATCAGGCGATCTGACGTTGCGAATGTCAGTCCCTCTATCGCTTACTAATTCTGTAAATTGCGTAAGATTGCATTAGCAGTTGCTGCCAACTCAGGTGGTCCAACAACTTCGGTGACCATTTGTTTTTGAGTGGAATTGTCAAGTGACGGCGTTTGGGAGGAGAAGATAGCGCCAATTGCGCCACCGAAATGCACTAAAGACTTTCTTTTGCATACATATAGCCGTGCGGTATAGGGTTCAAGGCCGTCTGTAGTAAAGGGCAATTCTTGGTTTCGGTCAGAGGTCAACATGGAAGATTGCATCAGCAAGAAAGGAGGGCTGGAGAAGAATTGCGATCTCCCGACGACACAGCTTGTGACCATTTCGTTTCCGGTAGCATCTCCCGCTCCAGACTCCACCACGCCACGACCTAAACGGTGGACCCACCTGCATAAACACAGCGTGCCTTCACGAATCTTCGAGACACGGGCAGGCAAAGGCTTATTTTTAGCTAGCTGGGTGTGGAAGTATTGGCTGCGTGCGAGTCGGGTGTTTGGACAGGTGCGAAACAGCTGGCCTTGACGGGGTGAGTGCGAGACAGGTGCCGGCGGTTGGTATCGATTGCGCGGGAAATTGGCTGGGGAAGAGAGATTGGGTGGCGGGTGGTGAGTGGGAGGCGGAGGTGCAGACGAGAAGGGCAAGGGCAAGAGCGAGGACGGGCAAACGATCACGACATCAAACGACGTGCTCACGGTTCCGTGTCTCCATAGAAACATGGCTGCCGTGTCCGCAGCGTGTGCAACGACGGAGAGGCTGAAGGGCTGCTGGGGCTGAAACTCGGGTGGCAAGCAGGGTGTGCAGTTGCAGTGTGGGCGTGGAGCTTGCAGCCGGGTGCCAGTCAGTCAACACGAGCGCAATTCAACAGAAAATTCGGCTGAGGAAACGTCTGGCCCGCGAAGGGAAGGGATGCGCGCGCACTGGGCGTGTGGGTGGCTGCTATTCTCGGCGGGGGGGGCGGGCTAGCAAGGGCGCCGACGAGGCCTGGAGCTAGCGCGGTCGATGGTTGCCCGTGGCGCTGCCCGCCAGGGGTTTGTTGTGCCGGCCTGGGGCTGGCGGACGCGTCGCGGTTATAAAATGGGCTGCGCCTGCTCGAGGCCGTCCTGCGCTGCCCTCCATCGCTTGCTACCACTGCCACTCCCGCACCGCGACCTCTGCCGTCCACGCCCCTCGTCCACTCCATCACTCGACCTCAGTCGCTACTGTCCAAGCGTCGCCCACCAGCCGCCTCACGATGCGCACCGCCTTCGCTGTCACTGCTTTCGCCGCTGCGGCCTTTGCCCAGTCCCAGTCTGTACGTACCTGCCCCGGCCGTCCCACGCTCGCCGGGCCCGCCCACTGACCGCCGCGCAGTCCTCGGTCGACCCCTTCCCCCAGACCACCTTCCTGCAGCAGACCAACTCGCTGGGCGTCGTCACTGGCCAGCCCGCCGCTGCCACCTCGATCCCCACCCAGCCCGCCGCCGACTCGGCCATCCCCACCCAGCCCGCTGCCGTCACCTCGCAGCCCCCCGTCGACACCGACGTCGGCATCCCCGCCTCCATCCCCGCCGTCGCCCCTGGCATCTACACCATCCCGGTCGCCGGCAACGGCAACTCGACCCGCACCCTGGTGGTCAGCGCCAACAACTCGACCACCATCCTCCTGAACGCGCCCACCTCTGGCTCCGCTGCCGCCTCCAACAGCGCCAGCGCCACTGGCTCCGGCGCATCTGCCTCTGGCACCGGCCGCCCCTCTGGCTCTGCTTCTACAACTGCCGGCTCGGGTACTCCCCAGAACTCTGCTGGCGCTGCTGCCAACCTCAAGGTTGCTGCCGGCTCCATGGTTGGCTTCGGTGCCTTCGTCGCTGCTTTCTTGTAGGCCCGTCGTACCGCATCCTCAAGCCTACAACTTGGCATCTACCACCCATGGCACACCGCAACGTGCACTCGCTTCGCGCGTGTCGCCTTGCCTTGACTTCTTTTCTTGTTACTTCGAACAGGGTAGTCAATTGACGCCCCACTGTCCTTAAGATACCTTGGGTTTGCATTGCATTGCATGGCAATCGGCGCCGGTCAGCACCGTTGCCTAGGAATTGGATTCTGATTAGGATGGGAAGTAATAGTAATCGCTCATCGATTTGATCATGGAGCGCTGGAGAAGGATTGGATACCACTCAAAATCTAGCATCGTCGCACGACGGAATCAAAAACATTTCATTGCCCCTGACTCGCTTTTCAGTTCCACCATGCAAGTGTCTTGTCGTGCATCAACACCCCGCCATCCACCAAACAACCTCCATCATCCTTCCGTCCCCGCACAACATGACACAATACCCCAAACGTATCCCTTCCGTCCCTTACGCGCATTCTTCCAACCCTCTTCAGACCCTCGACATATGGCTTCCCCGCCCACTCGAGCAGTCCGACCCTAATTCCTCGATATGGATCGTGTAAGCTCCGCATTCGGCTTCAAGTCCCGCCCATGTCCAACATTCGTACTGACATGGCCCGCACAGCTATATCCATGGCGGCGCCTGGCGCGATCCAACCCAAGACTCTCGTTGCATTGAACCCACCCTCTCCCACCTGCTCAAGTCCCACTCCACCGTCCTCTCCCAAGTCACAGCCATAGCATCCATCAATTACCGCCTCTCGCAATACTCTTCGCACCCCACCGCCCCCAGCACGCCCTCTGATGCATCCCGCAGTGCAGCCCACCCGGACCATGTGCGCGACGTCGCCTGCGCCCTCCGCTTCCTTGCGACTGAATATGGAATGAAGAGATGGGTGGGCGCGGGCCACAGCTGCGGCGCAACACTGCTCCTGCAGTCTCTATCCGGCATTGGCTTGACCGACCAGGAGAAAAAGGGCATAGACGGTGGGCCAGAGGCATTGGTGCTGTTGTGCGGCATATACAACATTCCGCTGCTTTTGCAGAACCACAACCCACCCACCTGCCCTGAAAACATATCCAAAATCTATTACGATCTCATTGCTGGCGCCTTTGGTGAGCACAAAGACGCGTATCGCTCGGCTTCACCTGTAGCTGGCCGCTATGGAACAGATCAATGGACAAATGGGAGGTTGGTGGTGCTGGCACATAGCTATGAAGATGAGTTGATTGAGCGGCAGCAGAGGGACGTCATGTGTGTTGCCCTCGACCGGGAGGGGTGGGGCATCGTCGTGGAAGTGGGCGATGGGGAAGCAGAAGTTGGGGACGGTAGTAGGGTGTTGGAGGTTAGAGATCTGAAGGGTGGGCATGATTGGATCTGGGAGGATGGAGAGCAGATTGCGAAGCTGTTGGCAGAGGTTGTGGCGAGGTTGGTAAAGTAGATGCGTTGACTATAGACATAGAAGAAGATCGAATGAGGTAATCGTTGTGGGGTGCTGGTTTTGAGAATACACCCAAAGAACCCAATGCTTCGCTTGTGCTGACTTTTGCTAATAGTACAGCATGGTATAATGTACAATCCTGTCGTTCCCTGTTCAGTGGTTTCAACACCCTGAATTAATCTATTTGCTCAGCCTCTCGTCCATGGCCTTGTTGATCTCGTCCTGAACACTGCTTGTGCCGCTCTCGGCCTGGCTCAAACGACTCTCGAGATCCTTGATTTTCTTGGCAGCCTCCGCAGAATCCTGCGAGCTTCCTGATACTAGCTTTGAAGCGCTTGTCTTTGAGGACTCGTTCACCTTCCCGTAGACTGCCATCGCGCTGGCGATCATGCCACCAATGTCGCCAACATTGCCTGGCACAATGACGCTCGTGCCCTCCTTGGCCAGCTTACCGAAAGCATCAACATACTTCTCAGCAACCTGCAGCGAGATAGCGTTTTGTGCGGCACCCTGTCCCTGCTCGATAGCCTGGGCAACAGCATCGATACCCTTAGCGGTAGCCCGTGCCTTCAAAAGGATGGCTTCTGCCTCTCCGTTTGCCATGTTGATTTGCTCAGCCCTAAGCGCCTCAGAAGCAAGAATGACGGACTGCTTCTTTCCTTCGGCGATGTTGATAGCAGACTGCCTCTGACCCTCGGACTCCAAGATCTCCGCACGCTTGGATCGTTCGGCGGTAACTTGACGATGCATGGCTTCGACGACAGGCTCGGGGGCGTGGATGTCACGGATCTCGTATCGTAGGCAGGTGACACCCCAGTCTTGAGCGGCCTCGTTGATTGCGGCGGTGATGTTGGCATTCAGATTGGCGCGCTCCTTCAGAACGTGGTCGAGCGAGAGCTGTCCGATCTCGGATCGCATTGTCGTCTGCGCAAGCTGGGAGATGGCATACTCAGCATCTTCGACACCGTAGCTAGAGTCCGTCAGTATTTGCCCGGCTAATAGAGCTATTGACTGTGCTTACCTCGCCTTGTAAGCGTCGAATACCCTAGTGTACAGCACACCGTCAAGCTCTAATGTGACATTGTCTGCTGTGATGGCACTCTGGCTTGGGATCTCAATCGCATTCTCCTTGAGACTTTTCACGTAGGCTATCCGGTCGATAAATGGGATCAAGATAGCCAGACCAGGCTCCAGTATGCGGTTGAACTTTCCCATACGCTCGACGATCCATGCTGTCTGCTGCGGTACAAATCGCACGACGGTATTCGTAGGTAACCGTTTATGTGATCCAAAGTATGAGGGTGGTCCAGCTTGGGAGTTGAGCTGTCCCAGGTTGAAGATGCTAGTGGGGTTTGACGACGAGGCCGACTGCGAGTTCAGCTGCGAGAAGTGGCGAGTAGTAGGGGCGTTCAGCAGGGCAGCAATCGGTGCTGTCCTTGAAGCCAATGGTCTTGAGCTTCGAAGCAAGCTGGAAGCCGTGGAGGCTACCAATCTGTTGCGCGATGCCATGGTTGAAGTTGAGGCGAGTGGTGGATGACGAGACACGCGAGAGCTCTACGAAGTTCCACGGGATCGGCGACAGCTGCCAAAAGGGCCGACTATGAATGACATAACCATTTATCGTCAGCCTCCATCACGTCTGCTTCCATTGCTTAGTTGTAAAGATTCTGTTCCGCATTTCTCAAATTGTGTCAATCGTCATTGTATTATTCTATGAGAGCGCATGTCAAGCAAATTGTGCGCACTAAGTTCTGAGTATCAACATGTCTAAGCGCCATCTCGAATTGACGTACCTGAAGTTGATTTTGTGAACACCTGCAGATAGGAGGTTGTTTTCTCTGGGTCGGAATAGTACCGTTCCTTGCCTCTATTAATGGAGAGTCTTACCTTCGGCATCACAGATATCACAGCCTGCGATGCCCCGTAGGTGTTCATAGGTTGCTTCTCTACAGTTGACCAGTTTTCAGACGGCTGAGTCGCATGGGACATTGTGTCTAGTCATCATGATATTGCGGCTTACAACTGTTGCCTTGATACTAAAATGCCTCATGATGAGCATTACGAGATTGCTGTAAAGTATATGGAGGCAATGGTCAAGCTCTGGAGAGCAAGCTGATGTGACAATTCTATCGTTCATAACAAAGTGACCGGCGAATTTGCATGGGCCGGGCGAGCCAGTCAAGTCAGTTTTAAGGGCAAGCAATTCATTGTCCCAAGACTACACGTCGGCGAATCATTGCCTCAGCACAAACCATTCTTGTGCCAAGCCTTTAAAAGCTAAGCAGGTGCGGCAATTGGTATCAAACATGTTGAGCGGCTAGACACTGGAGATGATTTGAATATCCGTAGGTTCTTTGAGAGACCTTGCCAAGGACACATTTGTTAGCAATCCAGAACGTGTCTAAAGCACTTCCAGAACAAGTCCATAGTTGATGAATCGGACGCTAAGGTCTATGCAAAACGCAACGGAGTGCTATCTCATAAGCAGAAGGAAGGTGCGCAAGTGCTCTTCGGTGGATGGATGGAATACTACTGTTTAGCTTACACCGACGACAAATACTCCCGCTTCATCAGGGCTCCTGCTCCTCAGCATAGCGTCAGCGGACAGGTAGCTGCTGTATCAGGCACTGGTAACTCGCCCTGTGCCAAAGCCCATATCTCGGAATACCCAGTCCTTAATGTTATACATAATCAGCTTGCGGATGGCCTATAAACCTTTGTTAACAAGCCTAAGGGCTGGAAATAGGTAGTTCATGTCAAAGTATTCAACATCGGTCATATTTCAATTTCGAAGATATCGTCTAATAGAGTTTGCCAGAGCTCAGATGAAAGGAGCATCGAGACAAGAAGTGGAGGAGAAGAACAGTTTAGCAAGAAAGGCTTTTATAGAACCAGCTTCTGGACTATCATCTTGGACGAAAGTACATACAGAAAAGAGCAGACGCAGAATGCACGGCTGGATCCGGAAAGTGACACGAAAAAAGCCACGGAGATATCATGCAACATGCCAATTGCTCCAATCAAGAACGAATGGCTTTACCATGCTGCAGCTTTTTGACGGATGTTCTATCGTGGTACTAGGTGCACTGTGCAAGCACCTATCACTTCAACTGAGAGGCAGGCACTGTCATTGCAGGATAAGCATTATTAAGCTTCACAGATTTAGCTTCAGCTTTACACCCCGTGACCTTACACACCTTTGGTGGGCTGCATACTTACAAATTATGGCATATCAATGGGTTTGCATCTTAATTATACCTCGCCTACCCATGCAATGTTTCAAAAGTCAAGCTCGTAGTCCGAAGCCCCCACCCCTCTACACACATCTGCTACAACATACAGCAATGTCTACAGTCTAAAGCATTGTTGCTGAGTGTATATCGTGAAAATTGTAACTGCGCTGTCACTCCTTCTAGCGTCTTAGATCCGTCCTTCCAACGATCACTTTTTAGTGCCTCCACACCTGCCGTCAGAACAGACTCATAAAATCAGCCATGGCAGACGCACTTCACGTGTAACCGCTTCAACACAGCCCGACAGATGAGATGTTACCTTTACGCCTACTTCACCAGAATCGGGATGTGTTCACTGTAGTGACTCCTCCCATGTCATGTCCGCCGCTTTGACATTTTGTCGTCAACATGGGGCGCACTCGAACATGTGTCTTGTCACTAATCACCGCCATCGAGTGAAAAGTGGGGGTATCTCTGATAGATGTCGACAATGTCAAGCACTTTGTGGTTGCAACCATAGCCAAGTATCCTGGGTGAACCGTGTTTGTGTATCAGGCAGAACGATGCGCGCGAGTGTGGAGGAAGAGCTGCCGTTTTCTAAGACCTTCTGGGTGTCTTCAGTAGGTTGTCCATATCTGAGCAAGTTGAGCGCGATTCGTTTAGTGGTGGCGTCGGGAGGATATCCTTCAACTTCTTCGATCACCTCTTGACCAAAATTGAGTACGCATGGACCAAGCTTACTATTAGCAGCAGCAAGAGAGGTGATTGTGAATGAATTATTGAGGCTAAAAACCACAGTGATATTCTGCCAACTGATTGCTTCGCTGGGGTTATGAGATTAGGCCGACTGATCGTGACAGGTCGAGTAAAGGTCCAGGCGATCACTGGCGTGAAGGAAATTCTCGAAACTCGCCTGAATATGGCCCATCCAAAATACACTAAACGATGCTCACTGATTTTTATTGAGGTGATATAACAGCGGAAAGCACGTGAAGATTAGGTTGAGTAAGAGTGAATGCATAGAAACCAACAACGGACCCAGAAGTGTGAACAAAGACGAGACTAGGAAGATACCCATACAGTGTGCAACCATTTTGGAAAGTCTCATAAACACCAACGGCGACATTGCAAAACACCGCCCAAAGCTGCTTCGCATATTGCCACCTAAACGGCACATCAGCGACCCGAATGCGAATATCTCAGGATAAGAGGATTGGTGCGCAAGCGGTATATTCAGGGAAAACACCTACACAGAAGATGTCAGTTATACGACGGCCGGTTTGTACAGGTTCGATTACCTGCTCTGCGAGGAAGAATACCGGAGAAATGGCGTGTGAGATTTGGGTAAATTGCGGCTACACCCATCTTGCACCGTTTCCATTCATTTTCAAGACTCCACCGACGACTGGTGCAAATTGGTGACATATGCAACAATATTAACCTGGAAGCTTTCGATGGCGATGCTCCGGCCGAAAATGCCTTTGCTTCTCTGTGTGGGAAGTACGATATTCAACAAGCCGGCGGCATCTAAGGTGCGCTGGTCTAGTGGAAAGGCCATAGTCCATGGCTGACGAGCCAGATGCGAGACTATGGCTATGTCGACACTCAGTTTTTCGGTAATCTGTTGATTTGCAGCAGCCACTCAGCAGACCCGTATAATATCATAGGAGTCTGCATGATCCACGGACACCTGAGGGAATGGACGGAAGCAGGTCTATCAAGGTCCGATAAAACTTGAAAGTGCCGTGTTGCAGGGCGAATACGACATGAGGGCAAATCCACGTCTGAAATGGTGTCGGGGAGAGGCCGTCAAGCGCTCAGCATCAGGACTCAGTTGTGTGACAAGGTAGCCAGCTCGTATTTGTACGTTTGCAGTTCTCCTGCTATTCAGACCAGCAATTTCTCCAAGAGACACTTGGAAAATAAGTGACAGTGATCCGAGCTCATGCACAGTTGGGATGTAAGGTGAGTGCGGAGGAAGATGTGCGAACCAGTGGGTTTCAGGGCCCGATCGACTCGTAACAGTTGCGCTAGGGCGTCCTGACCAATAAGGAAGCAGCGCTGCACCCACCCACCTGTTCGTGCATGCACGATCACGCAAGACGTGCGCAAGGGGAACTGCTGGTGATCCTCGTGGAGAAATCGGTGGTCTTATTTTAAGTTGTTACGCGTCGTCGTCGACATCCTGTTCTTGTCCCTCATGTTGCACAGATTTGCCCCTTTTGCTGGTGCGGCCTAGGCCGTAATTACGTCCGTTTGCCATCTTCCTTCTGACTCTAAGTAAGATGGTGTCAACGAGCTTGCAGTACGATACTCAGGTGATCGAATAATTGATCAGTGCCTATCTATCTAGACGTAACGACTGTTTATATACAAAGGAAATATTGTTGGTCACGTGCCCCTAGAATTGAGCTTGTAGGCAGTAGCGGGTCTGCTTAACTGTAGTTGGCTTAACTACCAAGCTTCTTAAGGGTCAGCCATAAGCTTAGGCGCACAGGCTTATACTTTAGGTAATGCCTGGCTCTAATGTAATAACGCCTCGCTCAGCCTAGCAGCAAGCTAGCAGCTTACTTATGCAACACACCTTCTAGACAGTCTTCTATAAACAAAGAAGCGTCTAACAAACTACTACGCAGCTTATTACTTTATTTAGTAGTAATTATTATACTTTCTATATAAGGCGCTGTTTTAAGCTTCTAATTATTATTAGAGAAGCTTGTTTCACTAGCGCAAACTTTTCGTGTTAGTTTATGCTTCTGCTTTAACCTTATAATATTAAGTAGCTCTGCGTATTACTAGACGCTTAACTTAAAACGTGCAGCTTAACTGCGTACTGTCTACTTAATTTTAACTTCTCTGTTACCTAGTTTATTTATAGTTAGAGTTTTTGTATAATATCTTATAGTAACAAGCAGTATAGGCGTAGAGTAAGCAGCTTACTTTACCTTTACTAGGGCTAATTATTATATAATCAGCCCCCCCTACTAATTTTAACTGTCTCTAAGTCCATTACTATAGCTGTAAGTACTCTCTTATTTTACTCTTAATTTAAGCTTCTCCTGCCTATTTAGCTGCTTGCTATAAGCTTCTTAAGCTTCTTATACCTCTTAAGTTACTTATAACTTATTATTTAAGCTTAAGTTATAGCTAGGAGGCAGCTGCTCTTTTCCTACTAGCTTAGACAGCTTCTAATTAAGCTTCTTATATAGCTTTTCTAGGCTCTTTTTAACTATTTAGCTAACTTTAGATAGAAAGAACCTAAGTCTAAGCGCCTTATGTGTACTGCTACTGCTACTACTGCTAATACTAAGCGCTGCTGCGCTGCTGCTACTACTACTAACTGTGCTGCTACTGCCTGCGCTCTACTTCTTGCGCCTTGCGCGCCTACTACCTGCCCCTGCTACTTAGTCTTACCTTTAGGTATTAGTAGTTTAGCTTTAGCTAATTAAGCTTCTTCTACTAGGCCCCTAGGCTCTATTAGAGACTCTAGCCCCCTCCTCCCTTGCCTGCTGCCGCTGCCCCCCCTCTAGCTGCCTCCTCTGCTGCTGCTGCTGCCTCTGCCTCTGCCTCTGCTAGCTCCTGCCCCTACTACTACTACTACTACTACTATTATACCTGTTATAGGCACTATACAGGGTAAGCGCAGAACTGTGCTCTACTTAGGCTGTGTGCACGCTCTGCTAGTTAATAGCTTAGCTGCGCAGTGCTATAACATAGCTAACACTAGCCCCTGCACCTGCTGCTACTTCTAGTACTCTTTAGGGCATTCCTGTTACTCTATATAGGTTCTAGAGCTTCTTAAGCTTATAGTATATAAACTAACAGCTCTTATAGCCCTAGCCCTCTTAAGGTAGTTAGTATTACTCTTACTAATAAGCTAAAGGTGTCTAGAGGTATAACTACTTCTATAAGTTACTATTCTTTCTCTATAATATAGTTTAGTGCTAATAAGCTTATAGAAGTCTGCAGACCTATATATTACTTAGCATATAATAAAGAAGCTTCTAGCAGAGGGTTATAGTTTTAACAGAAACTAAGAGAGAAGCTCTAGATTTAGGAGTTTAGTAGTAGGCACCTAAGAGGAGGGGGTTGTTCTCTCTAGCAGTTAAATTAATTATTTACTCTTTCTTTTAACTACTCTTTTTATAACTCTATAACCTATAGTACCTTACTATTTATATTATAAAGGTTTAAGTAGGTTAAAAAGCACTTATAAGCCTGCCTAGAAAGTGCTTTTATTAACCTGTTAGTAGGTATCTTACTTATTTTTATATAGGTTACTGTAAAGGTACCTTTTACATACTCTTATTTAAGCTATATATTTTGTATATTTATATAGCGCAGCTAGGTAGTAAGCTACTTACTCTCTTCTACTACTAACTATATAGTTTACTAATTATTACAGAATATCTTCTAAGTAACCCCTAGGTTAAGGCAGAGCTTATAGAGAAATCGCTTTAGAGTAGTACTCTTCTTAGCTATATACTTAAGAGCTAGCAGTTTAGCTTTAGTTATTAAGGTAGTTACTGTAGACTACTTAGCTGCCTTCTATATAATTAGGCTACTAAAGAGCTATATAATATACTTCTAAGATAATTAATATAATTTACTATTATTAGTAAATAAAGCGTCTCTGTATATAAGAAGCTAGCTACCTAAATAAGCTCTATACTATATACCTAGGTACTTAGTTCTGTATAGGTAGCTAATAACTTAAGCAGCTGCTTAGAAGTAAGCAGCTCTAGAATTTATTAAATAGTAAGACAGCTAAGAAGCTGTATACGCAATGTCTAGCTGTATTATAATTATAGTATATAATATTAACCCTACTTACTTCTAATAAGCCTTAATTTCTTACTTTAAAGCTTCTCCTGTATACTTCTAAAGCTTAATTATAGAAAAGAAGATGCTTAGGAGTAACCCCTTCTCTAAAACCTTAAACTTAGTAGTAAGCTTCTTAATATAGAAGTTATAAGCAAGTGTTATTACTTAAGCTACTTAATCTTATATAATATAAACTTCTAAGAACTATTTAGCAGCTCTATAATCTGTAATCTAATATTTAGCTATTAATAAGCTTATTAACTGCTCTGCAGTTACTTAATTATTCTTATAATAGGTAAGAAGAATATTATTAATATAGAAGAGTAAGATAATTTTTTGCTTATTATTAAAGAATAAGCATAGCTCTTCTTTTAACACTATTAAACTAAGCTTCTAAAGAGTGCTAGACAGCTCCTTATACTATAGAATAGAGGAGTCCTAGAGACTATATAGAGCCTATAGTAGTAGTACTACCTGCTTAGGCTTCTTAAATCTGTTAGGCAGCTTATATAGTACTAGCAGCTAGTCTTAGCAGCTTATATTAAGAAACGCGCTGCTTACGTTATACTATAGCAGCTCTAAATTAAACTAAGCTGCTATAGTAACTATTATATAGAAGAACCTTATAGTAAGTATTATAGTATAGGTTAACTTAATTAAATTCTTTACCTAGAGGTCTCTGTGTATATATATTCTAGCTTTATATTTTATAAAGTAGCTGTCTTAATTAAGCTTATAAGTAAATACCTATTTAAGTAGTAGAGCTCTAGCCTAGGAGCTTATTTTATCTATTTCTTTCTAGGTATTTTTCTTAGTAAGTGTTATAATCTCTTTTATATAGGCCTAGTAGAATAGAGTACCTAGAGGGTAATTAGTAAGCTCTTTCTATATATTAGGAACTAGAGGGAGCTGGTTACAGTATACCTGCTGCTTGTTTTTAGCTAACAGTTTCTCTAACCTTATTACTAAGGCCGCAATAACTGCGTAGATTGTAATAAAGTCTCTTCTCTAGTTTCTATACTTATTTACATAATTAAATAAGCTTCTAAGTAGCTAAAGGTAACTGTCTTACTCTATTAAGCTTATTACAGTATACATGCCTACTCTATTATCTTCTCTAAGTTTATTATACTCTTAGTTACGTAGCCTATAGCTTAATTATATTAGTAGGCTAATAGTTCTACGCTAATTAGTATAGCTTATAGTTAGTTTACCTACTCTTATTAATCTCTAAGAAGGTATAAGAACAATTAGAGAGTTAGGTCTTCTTATTAGTAGATTATTATAATCCTTATTACCTACTAGAGAGCTCTCTTCTTTAATAGTAGAGTGTACTTTCTATAAGCTTCTAGACAGGTGCTCCTCTATAGGAGCTTCCCTGCCTACTACTAGCTACTTAGGTTCTAGTATTAGGTTAGAGGAAAAAAGGCCTAGTTCTTAGCACTCTACGCAGATCTCTATTAGTTTGCTAGCTAAGCTAACTAATTATATAGTCTCTACTTTAGGAGCTTACTTATTACTAGATTAGCCTTCTACTAATTAAGCTTCTTCTAAGGGCTTACCCCTAAGCTATTATATAAAGAGTAATTTAAGTAATAGATCTTCTCTCTTAGTAATAGAGAGCTTAATTACTTCTTCTATATCTACTATCTTACTAGGCTTATAGAGGACTTCTATAACCTCTACTACTTCTATAACTAGAAGTGAAGTTAACTTATTAACCTAGTTATAAAAGAGCTTCTTATTAAAGGTTATATTATGCGTTATAATTACCTAGTTAAGTTAGGGTACCTATATATAGTATATATTAGAAGCTTAATAACTAATAAGGTAACTAATATACCCCCTTAGAGTAACTTTAAAGCTCCTTCTGTTATAGCTAGCTGCTTATTCTCTATTTAAGAGATACGCTTAGCAGCTATATATATATATCCTGCTCTAATTAGGTCTTAGATTAGCTATAAGTACTCTTACCTACTTAGGTTAGTACTATTAAAAGTACTGTATAAACTACTAATTAAGGTTCTTATTTAGGCTATATAGCTTATTTAAGTGCGTAGGACTTATATTATAGAGCTATACAGCAGCTATAATAACCTCTAGCTAGAGCTTCTTAGGTAGGTTTATACTACTCCTTATTTTTATTAACTTAGTAATTATCTCCTATCTACCTCTTTCTGCTACGCTATTTAGCTTATATATATAAAGAAGTATATACTTAATATTAATTCCTATATTAAGCGCCTAGCGCTTATATACAGAGCTCCCTTACTATAGTAGTATAGCTATGTTATTATCTTAGCTAATCTTATAGATTTTAAGCTTATACTAAGTAGCTACCTAGCTTAAAAAATTAGTAAGAACTTAGAGGATTTTAATTTAAGTCTTTCCCTATAGCAAGTATACAAAGAGCTTCCTACTATAGTACTCCTTAATCAAAAGTATCTATAACTTACCTCTACAGCCTAGAGGTATATTAAATAGGTTCTAGCTAATTTACTAGAAGGGGCGAGCTAGTTTCTTACACTTTCTTTATAATACTACCTGCTTAGTATAGGTTATTACACATATCTTATAATCCTTCTAGAGCACTCTAGCTATACGCATACTGCGTGCGCGCTTTATAAGTGCTTATAGAGCTTCTAGGCTAAAGTAGCTAGCTTAAGTATACTAAAGGTGCTTACTTAAGCTGTAGGGATAGGAGTTATATAATTATTTTATTATTACTATGTTTAGAAGGCTTATAGGATAGTAAGAAAGAGGTTTATATTTAAGGAAAGTAAGGTTATAAGCGCGCTGCAGAGTAGCACACATAATACTTATATTAAGGTCTTTAATATATTCTACCTACAGGGTACTATTAAGCCCTAGGTACTATACCCCCTTTTCTTATAATTAAGCTTTTAAGATAATATTAATATAGAAACCTTTAACTATAATAATATTCTAAAGAAGTAGGTCCTTAGTATACAGGCTGCGCTTCCTATAAAGGGTGTTCTTTAGTAAATAAGCTCCTTAGCCTACTATAGGAAACGCTTAAGTACCTACTTCTACAGTATTACTAGGATTAGATAGGTAGAAAGACCTAGGCATAAGGCACTTAGCGCTGTTAACTAGGTGCGTAGCAGCTCTATTGTCTAGAATTATACTTTTAGAGAGTAGATAAGTATTAAAATCTATAAGGTTATACACCCCTAGAGTCTCTCTTATTAGCTAGGTGTTACTAAGAGCACTTATTATCCTTAGGTTAATTAGAGCTGCTTATATATTGCCTAGAAACTTAACTTATAGTATCCTAGCTACTAGTTAGGGACCTCCTAAGGCCTAAATTAAGTAGCAAGTTTTTAAGTACTAGCTAAGTTGCTTAATTTTCTTCTTAAGGTCTTTAAACTCTCTATAATTAAGCTTCTAGAGTATTTACTAATAAGCTTAGTCTCTTAGTCTATATAGAGGTAAAGATAAGCCTATTACTATAGTCTTAAGTACTTAGTACTATGTTGGTTTCTATAGGTAGGTGTAACTCTTAGTCTTACAGGGGTAACTATAGCCTATTTATTTTAAACTTAAGCTGTTAGGCTTCTCTGCAGGAGCTCCTTAGGTATCTAATTAATTACTAAAGGTTGTAAATACCTTTAGGTTATCTTTATCTAACCTAATTGTATATTTGTATATTAAGCTACTAAAGATTCTACTTACTTAGTCTAAATTAAGCGTTTTAAGCTCTAGGATAGTATCCTAGATAATCCTTTAGTATATAGTATAAGCCTATTCTAGAGTAATTCTATACTCTAACACATTAAGAAAATCTTAAATAGTAAGCTCTCTATTAACCTCTGTAAGCTTATAAGACTTAGCTCTTAAGTATAGGTATAACTACTTCTAGTACTAGTTTTATAGAGTAGCTTGTTCTTACCTAGCTACTCTAAGGTAGGCTCTATACTCTACCTTAACTTAGTTTTTAGTACTTAGTATAGTAGGAGTAAGCTTCTAGTATAGTGCTTACATAAGCAATTATAGTGTAGTCTTATTATTAGTAATAAGCTATACTATTACTAGTAAGATAATTAATAGAGTAACTGTAGTATTAACCTAGTTCTATAGTTTCTAAAGGCGTTCTGCCTTAGCAGCCTACTTACTTATTTATATTTTATATTTTATAAGCTTATAGTTGTATACCTTAGAGCTTAATTACGCTTTAGTAGGTTAGGTAGACTAGCTATAGGTAGCTTGTGCATATAGACAGTTATTATAGGTTAAGCTAGTTAATAGATACCTAGCAGCTTCTAGCTCTGTAATTAAGCTAATAGTAGGCAGCTTAGGGGCTCCTTTATGCATACCTAGCGTATTAGAGGTATTTAGGTTAACAAGATCCTACACATTGCGTAGCTTAGCGTGCTAGGTAAGCTAAATGTACTAATTAGGCTAGTTATTTCTAGAGCGCAGCTAGTAGGCACTAGCTAGTATAGCTAATAAAGCTTATAAGCTGTAGTTAACTAGCTTGCCTATTATTTAGTTTAGTAGCGGGGTAAAAGAGAGTTTTAATTAGAGTAGTTAAGTAATGTCTAAGAGGCTTAATTAGCTAAGTGCGCAGGGAGATCTACTACTCTTTAGAAGCTAGGCTTATAACTATTAACAAGCTTATAGTATAATACTTAGGTAATTAAATAATTAATTAGTGCCTATCTATCTAGACGTAACAACTGTTTATATACAAAGGAAATATTGTTAGTCACGTGCCCCTAGAATTAAGCTTGTAGGCAGTAGCAGGTCTGCTTAACTGTAGTTAGCTTAACTACCAAGCTTCTTAAGGGTCGGCCATAAGCTCGGGCGCACAGGCTCATACTTCAGGTGATGCCTGGCTCCGATGCGACGACGCCTCGCTCAGCCTAGCGGCGAGCCAGCAGCTCGCTTGTGCGACAGATGGCCATTCATTAGCAGACCTGGGGTGTGTACGCTTGTGCACAATGTGGCCAAAGCGTGGGAAACGAGTCGTGTCAACCAAAGAAAGCGTGCGCATCCCCTGGGTCTGTCTACTGTACGTGTGCTTTACAGTTTGGTCAAGATGTTCGTCAGTGTGAAGGAACGCGCGCGCCAGATCGCCAGTGGGCAGTTCACTGCACCGACAACGAGCGCCCCGGTTGCGTCGCTAATCGATCCTGCGCCGGAACCCAGGCCTGCGACTGTTGCGACACCGAAGAAGACTGATGCAAGGGAAGCGCCTGCAAAGGCCGTCACTTCACCTTCAAAAACCAGACTGTCAAAGGTTGCGCCTCCCAAGGAATCAATATCCAAGTTCGCACCTCCAAATGCTACGCCCCCGCCAGCAACAGTTTCAAAGACCGCGCCTTTAAAGCCAACATCTCCTCCAAAAGCTTCTACACCAAAGAAGCCATCTTCGAAGTCGAAAGTGACCAAGGAGTCGTCCCCAAAGCCATCGTCACCTACAATTGGATCTTCAAAAACCGTATCAACAGGCAAAGCACCATCGCAAGCAAAGGCTTCATTGACACCGCAAGTCGCATCGCCAACGAAGCCCACCCCGTCCAGAATCGCATCCACACCCTCGAAAAGCAGGCGCTCCAAATCACCGCCGAAACGCGTCGACTCACCTATCGAAGATAATGACGATCCCCTCTCCTCGCTCAAGTCCACCTGCCTGAAGCAGGTTTCTGGTGTGACGGGTCTTGGAGGACGACGTCTCGCAATCGTACTGAAGCAGCGGTCGTCGGGGGAGTGGTATGCAGCACTGAAAGACATGGGATCAGACAAGTACTTGAAGATGTGGATGAATAGGGACAGGACGTTCGCGACCAAGGAGGAGGCACTGGAGGCTTATCTGGTTTTTGTAACGAAGAAGAGGAACGAGGTTAGATGGTTTCCTTTGAGTCCGAGGGCGAGCAGTCCGAAGGGGAAGGGGAAGTGAGTCAAACATATGCGCAGAGTTGCGTGATCCGCTTTGCAGTGCATCTAGGCGGGACCTGGACGGACCGGCAGTAACTTGGCGATCTCAAAGGCATTCTTGCTTGCGCGTTTGTCTTGTTGGCGATGGACACTTCATACGTCCAACTGGCGTTATATACCCTGGATGGATTCTGGGATTCGGCGCTTTATGTTTCACGACCTTTCTGGAGCAACGTGAGGTAACCTGCGACAAACAATTTATAGTAATCTAATAGACATGGGACGACGCATTGGTCCTTCACGGCTACAATGTTCCGCTAATATCGATTATGTGACTACACCATGACCCGCAGCTTTTGACAATATAGTTTGAATGGACACTCTGTTTTCCACGAACTTTCCTATGTATCTTCGCAAAAATCGATTGCCCATGTGATTTATCAACACTGGGAAGCGTCGCTATCTTTTGCTCGATTGCCTACCCAAGTATCCGCAATGATATGGATGTATGTATGACTAGCATAGCCTCGACCAATGATCCCTTGAGATAGATGACTCAACCACCTATCACTAGCTTCAGGATTCAATACCGCTTGTGCAGACAATGATTATATAGTCTTCGGTTGAGACGCGCATCCAAATTGTTGCCACACCAAGGCACCTACGGCGCTTAAACTATACCAGTCTCCTGCACGATGCCTAGAGTGGCGACTGTGGCAGGTGTTAGAAGTCAGAAGACTCATCAGAAACAGGCGAAGCTGTCAACACCACTGCTTTTGCATATTAAGACTGCTACGAAGCCTGGATTTGATGCAGTTTTCGACATAGAAAGAGTAGCCTTCCATCTGCAGGCGTTCGATGATATTTGTATAACTCGAATACGTCAATTTGAAATTGAGTTTTGGCTTGATGTGCTGATGTGTACTAAAGTTACAGAAGGGGTTTGTGAATTAGACACTACGTGCATGGAGTAAAGAACAGGTCGACGTTGGCCAGCCCTTTGTACACATTGTAGGCACTGAGGATGTCGGCGGTGATCACGGCGTAGAATCTAACCTTGTCAGGGGCCTGCGCAAGATTCACCTCATATTTCAGCTTATCAAACTCCGCTGTCGCGTCTCGAGGTGTCGCGCAAGCCTGGACGACGGATGTACATGCGCATGATTGGCGAAGGTATGAATGATGAGCTGTTTCTTAGTGGCACAGTTTCAGATCTGGGCTTCTGACATGTTGACATGGTAAGGAGTGATCTGCAGGACATGGTAAGTTCGAGTATACACAAATTGCAACGATAATGCAGCTTATTCAGGCCTCAGGTGGTGGTGTTGAGGGTCATCACCATGGTTACGCCAGTGCTTGCTCTAAGCGCGCTGTGAGCTGCAATTGTTGTTGTTGCAATAACATGCTCGAGGTGAGGTTTCGCGCCATAGCTGTCGCATCCATCGCGTTCCTCGAAGTCTCGCTGACAATGTCCCCTGATGCGGGTCAGGATAATAGCGGCATCCGGTGTGGTTTCCCTCAGTTGCGCGGGGGGGGGGGGGGGAGTCGATGTGACATTCCTTCCTGCCTAGTCAAATACAGCTACCCGCTCGGTTGTCGGCCACCCAACAACGCCACCCTCTTCAAATTGGGGTACTTCATGTTTCTTGCAGGACAGCAAAGGTATGCCAATGCTGAGGCTGTGCCCTATTCAGTGACCTGATCGCGTTTCACGCTCTCGCAGATGAGCTGCGCCACGCTTCATTATGATCGCAAATGAGTCATTTCGCGCTAAGCCCGATTGATTTAATGTAGCCAGTGATGCTTGCTCCTACTCTTCTATAAGAATTGGAGGCGAACTGGCCGTCTGCAGAAAGTTTGTTCTCGAGGCTACAGAAACCTATCCACACTTGGCCAAGCTACCAAATCCTCGCATGACCGCCACGGGATTAGAAACACCACTGACCGCGACTAACACCAAAATCGACAATGTTTCACGACCCCACGAAACAGATCTGCGCCAATTATGGACATGCAGCAGCTGTCACCTATCCTTCGACACAGGGGATGCACAGAGAAAGCACATGAAGTGCTCTTGGCAGTATGTTACACCATATTTGCAATTACTCTTACTGATAATGAGGCTCAGTGTCTACAACCTGAAGAGACGCATTATCTCTCTACCACCGATACCATTGAGTATCTTTGAAGACCAGATCCAGGCAATATCTGAGCCGCACAATAGAACGCTCAAGAACAACCATACCAAGATGGCAACGACGGAACTCATTTTGTCACAGCAATGTCTTTTCTGTCCCCGCACATTTGAGGACAGCACTGACGGACTGAACAACGTTGTCGAACATATGCATACCGCCCATGGACTGTTTATTCCGGATCAAGCGATGCTCTCGGACCTAACAAGCTTACTAGGGTACTTGGCTAAGCAAGTGCGAATATGGCACGAATGCCTGTACTGTGGAATCACCAGAACATCCACACTGGCAATTCAGGACCATATGAAGGATAGTGGCCACTGCATGATGAACTTCGAAAGAGAGCCTGAGTTGTCTGGGTTTTGGGAAGAAAAGAGTGACGCAGAAGGTGACGCAGTCAAGCCGAAAAGAACAGTTGGGCAAGGGTCAGGGATAGCTTCGGGGATACCAGTGGCCTTAAACTCTTCTCCTCGACCCAGGTCACGAAAGACAAGACTGAAGAATGCGTGTTTGGCTTTGCCAACAGGGCCAGAGACATCGCAAACCCCGAAACCATCAAGGCATAAAAACTGTCACCACTTAGCCCGCAGGGATGAGATGGGAATGCGATACTTGAGCTCTCAACAGCGCAATACCCTTATGCTGGCCACAAAGAGATCGCAAAAAGATGAAGCTATGGCGATACGGACGAAAGAGTGGACGTCTGCTCGGAAAGCTAACGACCAGAAGCATGATCAAGCTAATGGTCCTTTGTCCTGGGCTAAAGGCGGCATGCACAACCTATTACCCCGATAGCCAGTCTATGCAGGCTGAGGGGTCTGTCTATCAACGTGAAGGACTATGTACGTAGTTAAGGCACGCCAGAGAATAAATAGGGTTGAGAACTGCATTGCAAATATATGACTAGTGTCAGACCCTGGCTGCGTCCAGGCCCAACAGAATTGGGATGACAATATAAGTACTGTTCCGGCCTGTTCAATCATATAGGATTGAACGTTCTATACCTTTGGTGATCTTGGCTCAGTGGGCTGGAGCTGGGTCCTAACAACTAGCTGTTAAGCCCCTTGGGCTCTCCAGCCCGGATGGACCGGAAGGTACTGTTGAAGTTGTACTTTCAAGCAAAGCTCGTAAGCACTATTCGTATTGGTTCTCAGGGATAAGTGCTGGTACAGGATGGTCTGTAAGGGTTAGGTTATTGCCTAGTAAAACACCGTGACAATAGAGGGTAACAATGAGTAGTATAGAGTAGACTATCTAGCTTAAGAGTTAGGGTTAAGATTCTAAAGACAAACTTAATTAACTAAGTTAAACACAAACTATAAGGGTTATGTTCCTACTTGCTATATACTAATAAATATTCTATATAGGTTCTAATATTCTAGAGTTATTCTAACCTAGTATATTGTAGAATATTATAAGATTCTCTAGAACACATATAACATATTCTATTATAGCGTTCTACTAAGAGATTAGAATAGGTAGAGTTACGTGTTATTAGTTCCTGTATTACTAACCTTCTTAAAGACTATTAGGTTGTCTCTAAGTGTTATTAATTCTTTCTTCTCTTATCTTCTACTATACTACCTCTTAAGGTTTATAATACTATTCTTTTCTTCTAACCTTTATATTCTTATAAACTAACTCTATAGTTTCTAGAAGTACTATATATTATTACTCTATTAGTAACTATATTAATTATATTAGATAACTTATAATAGTATCTTATTAATATTATATAAAGAAGAGTTTAGAGTACTGTATATTATTATTAAAGAAGAAGTATAGAAATTATTATTATATTAGCAGGTAGAAGTATGTTCTAGTTAAAGTTCTAATTCTAAACTTTAAGTAAATTAACTAAGAGTTAAATTACTTAGAATAATAAGAGGCAGAGGTAGATATAGCTAAGTCTACTACTCTATAAGCTATTCTAGCTGCGTATATAAAGAAAGATTATATTTATAAAAAAAGAAAAATATTATAGTATTAGAAAAAATAGTAAGTAAATAGAGCTAGGTAGTATATTAAAGATCTTAAGGTGCTTAAAGCTATTAAGAGTATTAACTAAGATATTACTTAGCTAGAGAAGAGCCTAATACCTAGGTTTCTAGCTCTTAATTAGAGTACCTTTATACTATCTATTCTAGAAAGTAATCTAAACTTTCTTTCTTTTAATAATACTAAGATAGGAGCTGTTAGTAGTTAATAAGGTTTATTACTAGTTTTTATATATTTTCTAAGTCTAGGTATCCTAACTACTTAATTAGGTACTAAGTACCTTTCTTAGTTTTTAAATATATTATTATTTTTTTAACTTTCTACTTATTATTACTATTAGCTTAGTAGTAGAAGTCTTTCTAGATTAGTATTCTTAGGTTAGTAGGTTCTAATAGTAAAATATAGAATACTTAGTAAATCTTTATATTCTTAGGTAGCTTAAGTTAATAGTTAACTAGGCTAATTTACTTAGAAATAAAAAATAATTTAACTTTAACCTTATTTAGTTTTTTTATAACTTTCTAGATTCTAAGATTTTTTATAAGAAGATAGACCTTATTCTTCTTCTTTAGCTAAAGTACTATTTTTTATTTCTAGTTAATATATAAAATAGCTTATTCTTAAGCTTATATAATATTTTTAAGTAATTTCTAGTATACTTCTTTTAGTCTAACTACTAAAGCTATTACTAATTCTATTTAAATAGAGTAATTAAAAGATTAAGTAAAGAAACTTAAGTATTTTCTATAGTTTATAAAGAATAGTATTATACCCATTACTTCTAATAACTTATTATTATATATAATCTATACTATAGGTAATAGAAAGACTTATTTATCTTATTTCTAGTTACTATAAATCTAAAGGTATATTTCTATAGTTTAATTTATTCTTTCTATTTATCTATCTATCTATAGATAATAGGCTATAGATAGCTTTTTCTTAGTACTTAATATAGTAAGTATTATAGTCTAATAGTTTAATATAAAAAGCTTATCTCTATTACTAATAATTAACTTAGGTATTCTATAGTAGTAGATAATCTAATTAATAAATACTATAGCTAAATATTATATAGTATAGCTATGTCTAAATAGTATTATTTTAGTATATTTAGTAAAGTAATCTACTATAATAAAGATTAAGTTATAGGTATATTCTATAATAGAGTTCTTAGAGAGTAGTAGCTGCGTAATAAAATCTATTATAATATTTATTTATAGTACTATAAGTAGCTCTATTACTTATATTTCTACATACTTAGTATATATACTATACTTATTCTATTAGTACTATACGTAGTTTCTAATAAACTTAGTAACCTTATTCTTTATATTAGAAAACTTATAATATTTTTTAATAAGTTCTATAGTATAGGTAATACTAGAGTATCTTTATAGTGTATTATTATAATATCTTAAGATAACTTCTTCTTAAAGTTCTTCTAGTACTTACTCTAGAATATATTATTTCTACTAAACTTATATTACTAAATTAAGCTACTATAATAGTTCTAATAACCTATTCTTATTAACTCTAAGAATAGTAAACTTATTAATTACTCTTTTACCTATAAGGTTATAGTATTAGCTAAGTATATCTACTTTACTATTTTCTTTTTCTAGTATATATAGGATCTTAAACTTATACTAACTAAGTATTTCTAACTAGTATACTTAATACTAGTTTAGAACCTTAGTAGTAGTAAAATATACTAAGTTCTTATAATCTATATAGATAGTAAAATCTAAGTAGCTTTTTATATATACTTTCTAATATTAAAATATATTAATAATAGCTATAAGCTTCTTATTATATATATTATAATATTCTTCTAGTACTGTAAACCTTTTTAAGTAGTAGGTAATTAGGTACTATTAACTATTTTATTTATAAGTATTATATACTCTTAATACTAAATTTAGAATATCTATTTAAAAGTATATAAGCTTACTACTTCTAAATATAATTAGTATAGAAGGCTCTATATATACTTACTTAAGTAATTAAAAGGTATTTTTCTATACTTATTTCTACTTAAAAGATATATTTTTCTATATAAGTTTTATAAGTAGTAAGGCCTTTATAGAGTAGTTCTTAATAAAGTATTAGTTAAAGTTAATAAACCTAAGAAATTCTAAAATTCTTTTAACTATAGTAGGTATTAGCTAATTCTTTATAACCTAGATTTTCTTTTTACTTATCTTAACTCTATATCTTTCTTTAATATAGCTAAGAAACTTAACTTCTTTCTTATACTATTTATACTTTTCTAGTTTTAGCCTAAGGTCTACTATTACTAAGTATTCTAATACTTATTATATATAGACCTTATATTCTTCTAGTATCTTACTATATACTATAATATTATTAAAGTATACTACTACTATAATATCTAGGTATACTTATAGTATATTAGTTAGCCTAAATAGTATAACTATATACTTATAATAACTATAATAGGTTCTAAATACTATCTTCTATTCTTTACCTTTCTTTATATATATAAGGTTATATACTCTATATAAGTTAAGTATAGTAAAGAACTTTACTTCTAATAGCTAGTTCTATAACTTAGATATATTAGGTAGTAGATAATAATTCTTAATAGTAATATTATTTAGCTTTTAATAGTTAATATAAAGCCTTAGCTTACTTTTTTTTTTTAGTATAAATAGAATAGAGAATTCTACTTAAGATTTAGATTTTCTAATAAATTCTTTTATAAGGTTCTTTTTAATATACTTATATAATACCTTAAGCTCTTTCTTAGATAACTAGTATATAGGCCTAAAGAGTAGTTCTCTTTTCTTCTTAAGTTTAATTTTATAGTTCTAAGGTTAATACTTAGGTAGTACTTCTATAGATAACTCTTCTTTAAATATCTAGGTATATTATCTAGGTATATTATCTATATATATCTAGTATACTAGAAAGTATACTCTTATTCTTCTTAACTATTATAGAGGGGCTTTCTTTATCTATATAGTTAACTACTCTATCTTAGTATATCTTATATATTAAAGAAATATTATTAATCTTATTCTTATTTACTAGCTATAATATATACTATATAGGTTTTAATATATTAGTACTATATTTATATTATTTTAATAAAAGTCTTTTCTATATTTAGTTTATTTCTAGATTATACTATTATAACTAAGAAGGTTCTAGTATAATATTATATATAGCGTTTATAAAGACGTCTAAAGTTAGTTTCTTATAGTACCTTTATATTTCTAGAGAGGCTACTATTACCTTATATATAATATATAGCTCTTTTAGTATTAATTCTCTATTAGCTACTTAAAGTAAATAGGTATATTTCTTTATATATAGTATAAGGCCTACTTAGTATTTTACTATCTAGAATATATAGTTTACCTACGCTCTTAAGTCTAAAAGTACTAATAATTATAAGAAGCTAGCTGCTAAGAGCTGTATATAAGTAGAAACTAAATAAATTTAATACCTATCTACTAGTATAGAGTCTTATATATATATACTAGAAAGTAGAAGGTATATAGAACCTATTTATAGAATTTATAATTCTCTAGTAGCCTTTATAGTAGTAATGTAGGCTCTAGTCTAGAGAGTTTAGAAAGCCTATTATAGAGACTAAAATTACTAGAGTTCTACTAAGAGCCTATAGAGCTAGAGCGTAATTAGCTAGAGTACCTAAGGCCTTCTATGCGCTAAGGCACTAGTCTAGAGCCTAGCCTGTTATAGTACCTCTCTACTATTTCTATGTTTATAAATAAACTTTTAGAGTAAAATAATAAACTAACTAGCTTAACTTTATATTCTCTGCGTACCTATCTACTACTATTATACTTCTTTACTTATCTACCTACTTTACTTCTTTTATACTTTACTCTTACCTTATCTTATTATAGTAGGCCCTAGTAAGTGTAAAGCTAGCTCTAGTACTAGTTCTATAAGTTATTATACTTATCCTTTTTATTATAGTACTTTTCTTTAGTAAAGCAGAAGCTTATAAGACTATTTATAGCTTTATAGTAGTAGCTCTTTTACTCTAAAAAGTATCTATAATATATAATACCTTTACTTTAATACCTACTAACTACTTATTTACTATAGCCTAGTAAGATATTCTTACTCTATTTCTCTACTCTACCTAGCTGTATTATTACTAATTCTAATTATAAGCTTTTTAGTAATATTAATTTTAACACTCTTACTACTACTATTAATAGTTCTAGTAATATAATAAATAATAAGCCTAAGCTTAAGAACTCTTTTAGCTGCGCCTAGTATACTCTTAACTACTAGCTTTATAATATTAATATAGATAAGTTAACTTATTCTAAGTATAAGTATAAGAAGTACTGCTATTATAGAGTAAGTTCTATAATCTCTTTATTTTTTAAGTATTTTCTTTTCTACTTAGTTAGTTACTAATCTCTAAATTCTATAGGCCTCTTATAAGACTTTTAAGTCTACTACTACTATTTACTATTTTTATAAGATCTAGCCTAATTCTAAGTACTATACTTTCTTTTTTACTAGCTTAGTATCTACTAAGAATAAGCGCGCTTTCTATTACTACTAAAATTTAGTAATAATATAAGATCTTTTATCTTAGCCTAGTAATAAGCTTAGGTACTATACTAACCTCTTAGACTATAAGGCTAAGGTTAAAGAAGAGCTTAAGAATTTTAATAATATTCTTAGTATAACTTATAAGAGTATAAATCTTTAGAAGTAGATATTAAAAAAGATATACTCTAATTATAAAGTTCTAGAGGAAATTCTTATTTAGAATAAGCTGCTTATAAGTTTCTTCTTAGAAATTATAATTTTCATTTTAGTCTAGCTAATATTTATAGCTTAACTCTCTATATAATATATTTATTATATAGTCTATAACTTAAGGTATACTTACCTAGGCCTATAATACTTCTAAGAATAATATTAGAAATAATACTACTATTATCTATTCTATAGTTAGAGCTTAGAAGAAGAAGATTATAGAAGCTACTAGAATTACTTAAGTTAAGAATTTCTCTAGTAATAATTAGGAGATACCTTCTGCTAACTAGTTAGTGTCTATTTCTAGTATTTTTAGTACTCTAGTATACCTCTATAATAGGTTTTTCTGTTAGTGTCTATATAGAAGTAACTAATCTCTAGTAGTATGGTAAATAAAACTTTCTTTTCTTTAGAATATTTTTCTTCTTCTAATTATATAGTTTCTTGTTTTTTCTTTTTAAGAGTTTTACTTCTTTATAGTAGCTATTTTATATAGTAGCTATATACTATTCTTCTTATTTAGAAGTATGGTATTCTTTACTAGAAGAGTTTACTAAAGAGTTCTAAGAAGAGTTTTAAGAGTAGGTTTCTCTAAGTATTATAGCTTCTAGCTATTTCTATAATCTATCTGTCTAAAGTAGATAACTTTTTATAGTTAGACCTTAGTTTCTAGGTTTTCTTAGTATAGCCTTACTATACTACTAGGTACTAATAGTTCTTACTATTTATTTTAGATAAGTATTCTCTATAGATAGCTTTAACTTCCTATTCTTTAGTAGAAGAGCTATTATTACCTATAATTACTAGAAGGCCTAGTTATAGGTTATTATTTATTTATTCTTTTAGAGAATTTTCTATATAGAAGTAGAGCCTATTTATATAGAATACTAGGTAAATTCTTTCTTTAATATTAAGTTTTATATTATATAGAGAGATTATTTCTATTATAGTAAACTTTCTATTCTTCTAATTTAACTTCTAGCTAGCCTAATTATTAGAAAGGTAGTTTTTTAGTTTTAGCTAGACTCTGTTACCTATATAGAGTTAGAGTACTTCTTTTTAGTATCTATTAGCTTAGAGTTCTTAGGCTTATTATACTTCTACTATCTTAGACTGTATAAATTCTATAGTTTTAGTAAACGTTTATACTATTATAGCTGCTACTTTTACTAGAGCTCTAGTATTCTAGTAGAGGTTTTTAGTAGTTAGGTCTAGGTCTTTCTGCACAGCATCTATATTATACCTATACTAGATAAAAAAGAGACTAATACCTATAGAACTTACTACTTATCTCTTAATAGTAATTTATACTGCTAGTACTTAGTATACCTATTTATTCTAGGTCTAGTCTATATAGGCTTAGAAGTAGGCTTCTATAACTAAGTTTATATATTTAGTACTACTATCTATTTATAGATAGAAGGCTATAAATAGTTTCTAGGTAATTTTTAGTATTTAGTATATAGTTTTCTAGAAGTTACTTAGAAATTATAATCCTTAATTAGAAACTATAGTGTCTAGTGCCTAATAGTATATAACTATATAGAAGATAAACGTATTAGAAACTATTTCTATAGATATATCTAGAAGAGAAATTAGAATTATATCTTTTAAGAGTTAGTTAGTAATAACTATTAGATTATTATTCTCTATACTTTCTAGTAGGTTAGTAATAAAGTCTATAGAGATTTTCTTTTATATATAACTTAGTAGTAGAAGTAGTTTTAATAGGCCTTATTTTAGTTCTCTTTAGAGTTTAGTTCTTCTATAGATATTATAGTTAAAGATATACTAGTAGAGTACTAAGAATATACCTAGCTAGAAGTATAATTGGAATAGAATATTAAATATACTTCCTTACTCTAGGTGCTCTATTATAGGTAATTAGTAGATATTATTTATAATTTATTTCTTTAGTGCTTCTAAGTTAGGTATCTACTTTCTTCTTCTATAATATAGTCTACCTTTCTTATCTAGTAAGTATTCTACTAGAGAGACCTTTAAGTTAATCTATAAAGAAAACTTTTAAGCACCTACTAATATAGCTTCTATTACTATCTAGTAGGTTTTATCTATTTAGGTAGTTTAAGTCTATAGTATCTTAAACGCATTTATATTATTATAGAGGCTTCTATTATATATATATATAGAAGTTTATTTATTAGTAGTTACTTAGTTTTATTCTTAAGTAAGTACTACTATAGTTTCCTTATTCTACTTTTATAGTACTAGTACTAGCCTTTATTATTTTTATAAATAAGTAGTAACTAAGTAGCTATATATTATTAGTTAGGCTAGTTAGAAAGAGTTAGTATTTTAGAGGTAGGCAGTAAAAAACACTATAGCTTCTACCTCTTCTTCTTCTAAGAGGGGTTATATAACTATAGTAAATAGGCAGAGTAGTTAGAAGTATTAGGTTCTTTTCTAATTATTATTTGCTATATTAGGCATATTCTCTTCTCTTCTAGATAAAGTATCTACTTAGCTATTAACTTTCTCTAGCTAGTATATAAAAGTTAGGTTAAACTAGCTAAGAAGGCTTAACTATTAAATATAGTATTCTATTAGAAGTCTAGATTTATAGAAGTATTCTAGATTCTTATAGTCTATAATAACTATAAATTTCTTAACCTACTTTAGCTTAGTATTCTATTTCTATAAGTACTTAATAACTACTAGTATCTTTTTATTATAGATTATATAGTTTACTTCTACTTTAGAATTCTTAGTAGAGAAGTAAGCTACTATTTAAAAGGTACTATCTTTACTAAACTAGGAGAGTACTTCTTCTATTACCTATCTAGAGGCATTATATTCTAGAACTATCTTTAGATCTAGGTTAAAGTTAGCTAGAGTAGGTTCTATAATAAAGGCTTTCTTTATTATCTTAAAGGCCTTATATTAGGTAGGTCTCTATTTAAAGTTAGAGTTCTTTTTAGTTAACCTTGTTAAGAGTTCTGCTATAGATAAAAATCTATTAATAAACTATTAGTAAAAGTTAGTAAATCTAAGAAAACGTTAGATACCTTTTACTATCTTAGAAGCTTTCTATACCTTAATTACTATAACTTTCTCTAGGTCTATTCTAATACTCTTCTTAGCTTTAATAATAAATCTAAGGTATTTAGTAGACTAAATAGAGAATTTACTCTTCTTATATCTAGATATAGGCTAGCTTTACCTAGTTTTTATATAATCTTAAGTACCTTCTATTTATATTCTTTTTAACTTCTACTAGAGTAGATTAGTATGTTATTAATATAAGTAGAGCACTATTTATTAAGGTATTCTTAGAGTATCTAGTTAATATACTATTAGAAGGTACTAGAAGTATTAGCTAACCTAAATAGTATTACTAACTATTTATAGAGGCTAAAACAGGTCTAGAAGGTAGGTTTCTATTTATTTCTATCTAATATATAGATCTTATAGAAGGCTTAGATTATATTAACTTTAGTAAACTACTTTACTTTTAAGATTTTAGATAGTATTTTATATATTAATAAAAGAGAGTATTAGTTCTTCTTTATAATAGTATTTAGTACTTAGTAGTCTATATAGAACCTTAGTTCTCTACCTAGTTTCTTTATAAAGAGAACTAGGGCTAATATACTTAACTTACTAACTTATATAAATTCTTTATCTAGGTAGCTAGTTAGTTATTACCTAAGTACTAAGAGTTCTTCTCTAGATATGTTATAAAGTAGACTCTAGAGAATAGTAGCTGGTTTCCTATTTTCTTCTATTAACTCTATAGAGTAGTTAATATCTAGTCCTTAGTAAAGAGTAAGCTTATTAGCCTCTATTTTTAAGAACGTCTAGTATTTACTTTTTAGATAGTCTAGTAGAACTATTTATAGGTCTACTAACTTTTTTTTCTTAAGTACCTTCTAAATATCTACTATTAAAGTAGAGAAGACTATAGTGTTTAGGTCTTTATAAGACCTCTTTTATAGAGCCTAGAATAGAGCTAATTTTACTTATTATATAACTTAGTTAGGTTTAATTTCTTTTTAGCTTCTTACTTATATTTTAGAAAAGTATATAAATATTAACTTTTTTATAGGTACTTGTATTATATTATACTAGTCTATCTAGAGCTATTATAGTATAAGGTTATATTCTTCTTTATCTACTAGAATATAAGCCTATATAGTTTCTTTATATCTATCTATATCTAGATTAAACTTAGTTACTTCTATAATCTATAATATCTTTCTAGTAATACTAGTTATTCTTCTTTTATAAGCTTAGGTGTGTAATAGTTTATATTTCTTTATAAATTTAGAAGAGATAATTCTATAGGTTAGATAACTAGTATTAATTAGTATATATACTATAGCTGTTTTATCTACTAGTATATAGAGGGATATAGGTTTACTATTTAGCTACTGCTAGTAGAATTCTCTAACAGATTTATTTTTCTTTACTTTCTTACTTCTTAACTCCTATCTACGTCTATAGGCAGAAGTAGCTAGTTTTCTAAGTTAGATTTCTCTAATTTAGAAATTTCTTCTAGAGTATTAGTTATAGTTATAGCTTTTACCTAGATTCTATTAGGCCTTTTTACTAGTTTAAGTTTATATTAGTTTATATAGTAGCTATTCTTTCTATAATATATATACTAGTTATTAGACTTCTATTTTTCTATTATTTCTTAGAGCTGCTATTCTACTCTCTTATAGTTATCTAGTTCTATATAACCTATATAGGCCTTAGTAGCCTTCTAATCTATTTTATTATTATTATTAGGTTTTTTATTACCTCTATTAAAGTTTATATTAATATAACTTTATACTTATTCTATATTAATATCTACCTTAAAGACTCTTACTATAAGTATCTAGAGGTTTTATTCTTCTAGAATATCTACTAATATTATTTTCTCTTAGAGATCTAGATAGAGTACTAATATATACCTTGTCTTAAGGTTCTAGGTATTATTTTCTTCTACTATATTATATACTAGTCAGATAAATTCTATATTAAAGGTCTTTAGAGACTAATTATATTTCTTTATTATAATTATTTAGAGCTTCTAATATAAGATGTTTCTTAAATAAGAAGTCTTTATACTATTTATCTAGAAATACCTAGAAGTTATCTATTATTCTATCTAGGTTCTAATCTTTCTATAAAAGGCCTATATATATAGCTTATTCTTCTAGATAGTTAAATATATATACTACTCTAATACTAGAGTAGTCTTTTAGTAATATAAGTTTATTAATTATCTAGAATCTAAATATTTAGTATACTTATCTATTTCTACTAAACTTCTCTATATTTAGGAATTTAGTTAGTTAAGAGGAGTAGTAATACCTAATATTAGGTATTACTATTATAGATAAAGTATTAGAGTTTAAGTTCTATTAACTTATAAGCTACTATACTTAAGTTTTAACTAGGTAGGTAATATATTTCTAGAGTTAGTTGTTTTAAGACTTCTTAGAGGCGCTTATTAGAACTAGTAGCTTAGCACTAGGTAGTACTAATATATTCTCTAGTAATTATAACTATAGTAGATAGTTTACTAGGTTTATTATAGCTCTGTTTAGAGCTTCTTCTTACTATTTCTTAGAGGAGGTTATAATAGCTTAGTATTATACTTTACTATAGATGTCTAACCTTAAGTTATTTCTATTATATAACTTAATTCTGTAGTTTAATAGGCGCCTTATAGTATTATTAGTAGTTCTATTTATTCTAGGTAGTAACCTTTAGTACGTGTTAGTAGAAGAAAAGAGTAATTAAATTTAATTATAAGAAGCTAGCTACTAAGAGCTATATATAAGTAGAAACTAAATAAATTTAATACCTATCTACTAGTATAGAGTCTTATATATATATACTAGAAGGTAGAAGGTATATAGAACCTGTTTATAGAATCTATAATTCTCTAGTAGCCTTTATAGTAGTAAGGCAGGCTCTAGTTTAGAGGGTTTAGAGGGCCTATTATAGAGACTAAAATTACTAGAGTTCTACTAAGAACCTATAGAGCTAGAGCGTAATTAGCTAGAGCGCCTAAGGCCTTCTATACGCTAAGGTACTAGTCTAGAGCCTAGCCTATTATAATAATACTACTCTATTTAACTTAATAGGTAGTCTAATAAGTAAGCTGTCTCTAATAGTACTTAGAAATTACTTAGTAGAGTACTCTTTTAGTACTTACCTATAAAAGTTTCTTTATTACTAAATCTATAAATAATCTTACTACCTTTATATAGCTTATAGTTTAGGTTAAAGTAATACTACTAGTATAGATTATAGTAGAAACTATTAATAATTAGTTATATATATATAATTATCTAGTAGTTATTAGTACCTAGAAAGTATAGCTTAGAATACTTATTCTAGAAATATATTTTATATATATTATTCTTATAATTATACTATTATTTTCTATATATAGTACTAGAAGTTAGAAACTATTTCTTTTTTAGTTTTTCTAATTTATATATATAATAGGTGTTATATATATATACTATCTATAATAGCTTTCTATAATTTAAATTTTAGTAGTTTAAGGTATACTCTAGTTATAGGTTTAGAAGTAATACTAGCTTCCTATTAAAGTTAGGCTTATTTCTACTTTAGTTATTTTTTTCTTATTACTTAAGCTCTTATTATATAGTATAGTTACTAGCACTAAGTTTATTAAAATTAAGTTTCTACTAATCCTATTAGAATTTACTTAGGTTATTAACGTATTATTATTCTATATAAGTTTACAGTGCTATTTATTATAGTTTTATATTAATACTTTTAGTAATCTAATTATAGTTCTTCTAAAAGATAGTATTATTATCTTAGAATTTCTAATATACTAGTTCTATATCTATATACTTATTAAATTTATATATATCTATATTATACTAACTTACTTTAGTATTAAAGGCGTAGATAATACCTCTATTTACTTCTTATCTAGTAGTATTATATAGTTATTAGAATATTATAGGCTATTTATACCTATATACCTTTAGTTCTTATTTATATATCTATTCTATCTATTCTATAGGTTATTCTATTAGGTTCTATAGGTACTTCTACTATATATCTAACTTCTAGTATAGTATAGGTGCTTAGCTTTAGATATTTTATATATTCTTATTAGATAGTGTAATATAATTACTATTAGGTCTAGTTTTAGAGTCTTCTATAAGACGTTCTATATTATTAGTAAGAACTTTCTATTTATTACTAATATTTATATTCTTATAGATAAGTATATTAAGCTGTTAAACTACCTCATTCTTAGATTAATAGTTCTTAGTATATTAGCCTTACTTACTATATCTATAATAAGTTACTTTAGACTTATTCTTTCTATTACTACTCTTACTTTATTAATTCTATCTTAGTTCTAGTCTCTTATTAATATTAGACAGGTCTATAGCTTCTAGTCTATAGTAACTACTACTAGTACTATTATATATATAGTGTTTAGTATTTAGCTAGTAGTAGTTACCTTTACAGTTTTCTTAGTTAAGGTTATTATACTATAGGTTATAAAGAGGTAGGTAAGTAGTATAAGCTAGTATTTACGTATATAGGTTCTCTTATAATTTCTACTATAGTTTATATTACTTAATATTAATATTAATTACTATATTAACTAGAGAGTTAAAGTTATTAGTAGATATAGTAGTTTATATTAATTTCTTCTTAACTTATAGTTTTAATTCTTATTAGAATATTATTATTAATATAGTATTCTCCTAGCTAGTATATATAGCTAGCTACTAAAACTTAGTAGTATAGTTAGTAGCTAATATAGTTTACTTAATATATTAGATATTATAATATATAATAGTTAGTTTATTATATACACTAAATACTTAGCGTATCTAGTTCTTAAATAGGTTAAAGTCTTTAATCTATATTTTAATATTAGTAGATGTTTCTTCTTTATAGTAATACTAAATAAAGAGTTTAATTTATATAAATACGTAATTCTTTATAAATATAGAGATAAGTGTTATATATTTCTTCTTAGAGATATATTCTCTCTATAATATAAAGAAGAGGTTAAATTTAATAAGCTAGTTTTCTAGTTTTTTATAAGTACTATTAAAGGTCTTAGGCTTAGCTACTAGGTATATACTTATAGATATAGAGGCTGTTATACCTTTATTTAATTCTTTATCTATATTAAGGTTATTATAAATATAGTTATATAATATATTAGAGTTACTAGAGGTAGTATAGAATTCTAAAGTAGTACTTATCTTTAGAGGTGTTTAAAGTATTAAAGTTATACTTCTAAGTAAAGCTTATAAGCACTATTTATATTAGTTCTTAGAGATAAGCGCTAGTATAGAAAGGTCTATAAGAGTAGAGGTTATTACCTAGTAAAACACTATAATAATAGAAGGTAATAATAAGTAGTATAGAGTAGACTATCTAGCTTAAGAGTTAGAGTTAAGATTCTAAAGATAAACTTAATTAACTAAGTTAAATATAAACTATAAGAGTTATATTTCTACTAACTTTATACTTACTAGAAGATAATACTTATAAATAAGTAACTAGAGTTAGTCTAATAATATATATAGTATTACTTATTAATAAGTAATAATATATAATACTTATTAATATATATATTATATATATTATACTTACTAATAAGTATATTATATAACTATATAAAGAGAGGTTCTTTCTAACTCTACTTCTAGCTTATAGGTAAGAGCTTTAGTTAGCTACTTAATTATTATACTACTTTACCTATATAGAATTATAATATTACCTTATAAAGGTTATCTAGTATATTAATAGCTTAGTATACTTTAAGGTACCTTATAGATAGCTATAGTATATTACTAAAAGAGATTTATATCTTAACTAAGAGCTTAAAGTAAAAGCTATACCTAAGCTTTCTAAGACGTGTTAATAATAGCTTATTATTAAGATATTAGTATAGAAAGAGTACTTTAGTAGAGGCTAAGTAAAAGTAGCTTACTTACTTATTAGCTTACTTACCTATAAGGTATATTAATACTCTATTATATAGTAGCCTATCTACTAACCTAGCCTATAAGGTATATAGGTATAGTTACTAGCTTACTTATAGAGTATATTACTATATTACTAGAGTTTAAATATTAAGTATTACCTAGTATAGTAGCCAGAGCCTATATTATTCTTAATATAGAGAATTCTTCTATAGATATAGAGAGTTGGGCTTTCTATAGTACTAGAGTTAACTCTTCTACTAAGAAACTAGATTTAATACTTATATATAGTTATATATCTTACTTTTATAATATAAGAGTAATAGAATATTAGACTCTAAAGCTAGAGATACTAAAGAAGAAGGTTATAATATAAGATAGAATAATATAAACAGCTATAGAGTTAGTTAGTAAACTATAGACTATTTACTAGAGACTAGTAAATAGGTAGAAAGGCACTATATATAAAGAGGTTACTCTACCTAGAGTACCTTTTAGTTCTTCTAGGCTAAAGAGCCTAATAAGCCTAATAACTAGAACTTATACTTATTATATAATTCTATCTCTTACTCTTATAGTATAAGAGTAAATAGAATATTAGACTATAAAGCTAAAAGTACTAAAAAGAAGATTATAATATTAAAAAGAAAGATATAGATAGCTATAGAGTTTATTAGTAAACTATAAACTATTTACTGGAGACTAGTAAACAGACTAGATAGAACTATATATAGTAAGGTTACCTTATCTAATATACCTATTATAAACCTTAAGAGGTAGTATAGTAGAAGAGAAGAGAAGAAAGAATTAATAATACTTAGAGAAAACCTAATAGTCTTTAAAAAGGTTAGTAATATAGAAACTAATAATATATAACTCTACCTATTCTAATCTCTTAGTAGAACGCTATAATAGAATATGTTATATGTGTTCTAGAGAATCTTATAATATTCTACAATATACTAGGTTAGAATAACTCTAGAATATTAGAACCTATATAGAATATTTATTAGTATATAGCAAGTAGGAACATAACCCTTATAGTTTGTGTTTAACTTAGTTAATTAAGTTTGTCTTTAGAATCTTAACCCTAACTCTTAAGCTAGATAGTCTACTCTATACTACTTATTATTACCTTCTATTATTATAGTGTTTTACTGGGTAATAACCTAACTCTTATAGACTATTCTATACTAGTACTTATCTCTAAGAACTAATATAAATAGTACTTATAAGCTTTACTTAAAAGTATAACTTTAATAATTTAGATACTTCTAAAGATAAGTACTACTCTAGAATTCTATACTACCTCTAGTAACTCGAATATATTATATAACTATATTAATAGTAACCTATTAGAGCTAAGATAACTAGATAAGATTAATTAGAGTTTAAAAGAGTTAATTAAGTTCTTTATTTTATTTCTATAGTTAAAGAGCGTAACTATATATATATTTTACCTCTAGGCTAGTTCTAGATTAGAGTAGAGCTAATTAATTATCCTTATCTATTAATCTAATCTCTCTAATCTGCCTATATTACTGTTAATAATTATATAATTATTAATCTTTACTATAATACAATCTATATAGATTCTAGTCTTTAATTTATATTTCTATATTAGTAGGTTTATTATTACGCTCTATTAATTCTATTATAAAGGTTTTATAATTACCCTATACGTAATGTCTTTATAATTAGAGTTTAGAGAGAATTTTCTAATCTAGTTAGTAGGTAAATACTTACGTATATTAATAAATAATAATATATTTAATCTTTACTTCTTCTAATTCTTATTCTTATAATTCTTATTCTCTTACTTATAATCTATAAGCTAATTATGTAATACTACTATTATTAATATAAGTAATCTAATCCCCTTCTTTTAGTATACTATTAATGTTTAGTATTAGGCTCTTAATTACTATACCTTTAGTATTATTCTAATTAATATACCTTCTAAGCTTCTAAAAACTCCCTCTAAGCATCTAATTAGCAATCTAAGCCTGCTTAAAGGTTGTACTTCTCTTAAGAAGATTAAGACTAAGCTTACTCTATTACCTACTCCTAATCTACGCTAATCTACTTAATCTAGTAGGATTTTAACTAATCCTAACGCTCTAATAATAGTCTATTCTAGATTAGAAGGTAAAGATAATAATAAGATTAATCTAAAATTAATATTCTAGGAGTTCTAGTCTTAGACTACTACTCCTATAAAGTAATCTACTACTACCTCTGCTAATTACTTACTTATAAGCAGGATTAAGATTAGTACTTATTATAATTATCTATGTACCTACTACTTAAAGCAGTTTATAAATAGTATTAGTAATAGTTATTATTATAATTATATTGACTATTAATTATATAAGAAGAGTAGCTGTTATATTAAGTATAATAGTTATACTTATAGGCCTCTATAAGTAATTATTAGTTTTAGTTCTTTTTTATCTAATTACTAATTCTTTAATTAGTGTTAGAGCTAAGATAACTAGATAAGATTAATCTAGGTATAAAAGAGTTAATTAAATTTCTTATTTTATTCCTATAGTAAAATAGCGCAACTATATACATGTTTTACCTCTAGGCTAGTCCTAGATTAGAGTAGAGCTAATTAATTATCCTTATCTATTAATTTAATCTTCTTAATTAGCCTATATTACTGTTAATAATTATATAATTATTAACCTTTACTATAATATACCTTCTAGAAATTCTAGTCTTTAACTAGTATTTCTATATTAGCAGGTTTATTATTACACTCTATTAATTCTATTATAAAGCTTTTTTAATTGCCCTGTATACTGCGTTTTTATAATTAAGGCTTAAAAGAGATTCTCTAATCTAGTTAGTAGGTAAACGCTTATATATAATAGTAAATAATAATATATCTAATCTTTACTCCTCCTAATTCTTATTCTCCTACTTATAATCTGCAAGTTAATCCCCTAATACTACTGTTATTAACGTAAGTAATCTAATTCTTCTTTTTTAGTATACTATTAATATTTAGTATTAGGCTCTTAATTACTATACCTTTAGTGTAATCTTAATTAATATGCCTTCTAAGCTCCTAAAAACTTCCTGTAAGTGTCTAATTCGTAATCTAAGCCTGCTTAAAGGTTATACTCCTTCTAAGAAGATTAAGACTAAGCTTACTCTATTAGCTGCTCCTAATCTATATTAATCTACTTAATCTAGTAGGATTTTAACTAATCCTAACGCTCTAATAATAGTCTATTCTAGATTAGAGGGTAAAGATAATAATAAAATTAATCTAAAGTTAATATTCTAGAAGTTCTAGTCTTAGACTACTACTCCTATAAAGTAATCTACTACTACCTCTACTAATTACTTACCTATAAGTAGAATTAAGATTAGTACTTTTTATAATTATCTATATAACTACTACTTAAAGTAGTTTATAAATAGTATTAGTAATAGTTATTATTATAATTATATTAACTATTAATTATATAAGAAGAGCAGCTATTATATTAAGTATAATACTTATACTTATAGGCCTCTATAAGTAATTATTAGTCTTAGTTCTTTTTATCTAATTACTAATTCTTTAATTAGCTATAGTTCTCTTTATTCTTTTGCTTAGGCTATAATTGCTACTATTAATAATAAGGCTAATAGGGTAAGAAATCTATCTTAATCTATTAATCTTTCTAATATATTTTAGGTTAAAGTTATTTTTCTACTTATAAACACCTTATTTAAGGTATATATATAGGTGTCTAAGAAGGCTAATTCTAATTTAGTTAATAAGAATAAGGTTATAATTAATCTTAAAATTAATAACTTTAAGAGTAGTAGGAATAATTAGTAAAATATAACTAGTACTTTCTAGAGTTTAGCTATAGATTAGATTAATTAAGCTACTTTATCTTCTGCTTCGGCTCTGTCTAAGCAGAGTCTTAGATTAACTCTAGATTAGGCTTTACTAGCTCTGTCTTCTAGTTAGTCTTATAATTAAAGTAGTTAGTTCTCTAGTTAAGCTAGTTCTACCTAGATTAGTTATAGTTAAGCCTTTCTTAATTATTCTTAGATTACTAATTATCTTTATTATCTAGCTACTTAAGCTTATAACTATAGGTTTACTTATAATTAAGCTAGTACTTAGGCTTTAGCTTCTAGTTAGAGTTATTAATCTAATACTAATATCTATAACCTAATTACTACTTATTATAGAAAAGGTTAATAATTATATAATTATTAATAGTAATATAGGCAGATTATAGAGATTAAATCATTAGATAAGAATAATTTATTAGTTCTACTCTTATCTAGAACTAGCCTAAAGGTAAAAATATATATATAGTTATACTCTTTTACTATAGAAATAAAATAATAAACTTAAGTAACTTTTTTATACCTAGATTAATCTTATTTAGTTATTTTAGCTTTAATAGTTATAAGCTTAGTGTTATAAAGACTATATAGTAGATTTCTCTATATACTCTATATAGCTAGAAAGCTAAATAGAATTAATTATATATTTTTAAATATAACTCTTCTTAATAGTTAGATAATAGAATCTAATTCCTAACTCTTAACTAGTTAGGTCCTACTTAAAAGCTAATTAGATTAGCTCTACTATTTACTTAGCTTAAACTCTATATAAGAGATAAGGCAGTATAGAATTAGATTAATCTAGATAGTAAAACAGTTATAGTAATTAATAAATAAGAGCTAGAGTATCTAACTCTCTTTCTAAAGCTAGTTTCTAGAAACCTCTTAGAAAATAGTAATAGAGATAAGCTAAGTGTTACTACTAATTAAGAATAGTATATTCTTAGAATAGAGGCATATAAACTAGTAATTAAAGATTACTCTAAAGAAGTCTAAAAATATAAGGTTATAACCTTAGAGTAGATAAGATTAGCTATAAAGCTTAGTAATATTTAAGATTAAATTAATAAAAAAGTATTAGCTAATCTTCTAGCTCTAGTATTAATAAAGATACTTAATTCCTAAGAATAAACTCTACAGGCTCTAATCTAAATTCTAAAGAATAATCTTATACTAACTAATAGTAATACTATATATCTAGTTAGGTAGTAATACTACACTTACCTTAAAAAAGCCTAATTAGGCCGGATCTTACTAGATAAGTAGTTTAATAAGTAGTAAGTACTCTATAGAAAAGCTTAGGCGTTTAAGATTACTAAGATTAAAGGATAACTTACTCTTACTAACTTTCTTAACGTAATTACTCCTAGGCTTGCTCTAGAATAGTCTTACTTAATACAGTAGTAAAGAATTATAGACGTAGCTTTTAGTTATTAATTAATAGATATAAATAATCTATCTAAGGTCTTTATATTAATACTCTAAGAATAAGCTATTAGCTTAGCTAGAGGTAAAGGAAATACAGCTTTTATAACCCTAGAGGGAAGCTCTAATTAGAATAAAACTAAGAGAAAAACAGGATTAAACTAAAAAAGCTATCTATATAAACCTAAAGAACTCTATACTTAGAATTCTATTAATTACTATAGACTTTAAACTGTAATTACTAGATCTTCCCTCTTTAGATTACTAAAGATATCCCTATTAAACTTTAATAAATCTAAGATTAAGGACAAATTTAATAACTTAGAATAGAGCAAGCTTAAGAAATAAATTAAAGAAGCTAGATAGAAGACTAGATTGTTAAGAGATATATTATCTTTAGCTAAATATCCTAGCTTAATTTTAGTAGTAGTTATTAATCTATTCTAATTTTAACCTAAATTAGGCAGAGTCTATTCTATAATAGATTACAAACATCTCTTATTAATAAGCACTACCCTTAATAGTAGAGAAGCAGTCTACTTAGTAAATAATTAATTACTTCTAATACTAGGGACTTTTAAATAGTCTAATCTAAGTAAAACTATTAATACAGGTACTTAATTACTACCTATCTTAGAATTAGGAAATTATATCCTTAAAGAAATTCTAAATAGAATAAACAGACTAAAGACTAAAGATCTAGTACTTAAGAATATTAAAGCTATTAAAGAATTCTATATAAACATTATATCTAAAGCTTACCTTAAATAAGTAGGTATATAGTATCTTAGATTAGATAATACTCTTAGGTATAGAATAATTAAAGATAATATTATTATAGCTAAGCTATACACTACTTATAATCTTACCTTTATTAAATATAATAAGATTACCTTTTACTTTTCTTCTAGTATATATACTATATTAAGATTATCTAAACCTATAGAAAGATTAAACAGTAAGAACCTATAGTATTAATAATTAGGTTACCTAGAATAGTAAGCACTATAATTACTAGTATAAGCTGCTTAGAACATTTATATTAATAGAATAAAGAGAATTAAGTGCTAAGAGTATATAACTACCTACTCTATTTAAGTTATATTAAGGCAGCCTAGAGAGTAATTACTAAGGCTATTCTATAGAATATTATAGAATCTATTTAATATACTAATAGGAAGGCTTAATAAAGAATAGACTATAATTATTAAGAAAGACTACTTAGGAAAGCTCTTTAATTATAACCTATAGTCTAAGACTTTAGATAAGATTATAAGAGTTATTTAACTATTTAAGAAATAGGTTAGAAGAAAGTAGTAACTAAGTATTATTAAAATCTATTAGAATAATAATATAGCTACTAGACTATAAAGAGGTTAATTACGCTATAAAGAATAGGCAGACTAGAAGAAGATAAAGATACTTACTTCTCTTCTTATATATATAAACTAAATAGATTAGTGGAAAGAGTAGAAAAAGAGCTAATTACTAAATCTATTAAGATAAGAATAGGCACTAATCTTCTATTTTAACTATAGCCTAAGATTATAGATACTGCTATATATCTGCACAGGATAAGTCCTATAGTAACCTATAGTTTTAGATTACCTAATAAGGTGCTAGATAACTAGTTTAGATAGTACTTTAGATAGTATAAACCAGCCTAAATTAGGTACTAAACAGCTAATCTATAACTAGACTAGAGTAGTATATACACCTATAGCTGCAGAGTATATCTCTTTAAAAGAGATTAAGTAGTAGAGTAAGATAAACATAGATATAAAGTTAATCTATAGAGACATATTAGATATCTAGTTAGCTATTAGGCCTCTAATATCTATAAAATATAGGTCCTATTAATTAATTAAGTAATAATTACTAGAAATATTAATTTTAATAAATTTCTGTTCTATAAAAGGAAGAAGAATAAGAAAATACCTAAAGATTAAGTAACTAAACTTACTAATATCCTTTATAATAGAGAACTAGCTAATCTAGGCTAGAATATTAATATACCTAACCTTAGAAATTAAACGTAACCTAAGACAGATAGATTAGCTACTAAGTAATAGCTTAAAAGTAATATACCTCTATTAACTAATATAGAGACTAGCCTAGCTCTAGATTATAATATATTAGATATAGATACTATATAAGGTATATATAAGGCTAGTAATTACCTAGAAATCTATATAGACTAATCTAAAAATATTAAACTTATAACTCTAGAATAAATACCTAAACTAACTAATCTAGAGACAGGTGCACTAGATAGGGGTAATTAAAGTTATTATATAGAGATAGATAGTTAATAGGACGTAAACACACCTATAGAAGCTAGCTTATCTTATCCTAGTAATTAGATAGGATTATATAAGTTAAGGTAGAAGCACCTAACTAATTCTAATACTAGCTTAACTAGTGCTGCTTCTATTACTCTAGATATAGTAAGAGATATACTAATATAAAGGTTAAGTTAAAGAATTAGAGGTACAGTACCTAAGATAGATTAACTAATAAATATATACATGCTACTCTATAGAAGAAAGAATTATAATAATTAACTAGAGGGTAGTAGCTAAGAAAGTATTAATATATTAATTGCGAATCTATAAGAAAATAATTAGATAGATAACTTTAAACACACATATCTTCTAGAAACTAACTAGTTCTAGGATAAATAATCTAGCTATAAAATACTAAACGCAGTAGTTATAGTAGCTACGCTAAATAATAAATCTAATTAATTAGATTATACTTTACGCCCTTATTAAGATAATCTCCTACTACTACTAAATATATAGAAGTTGCTTCTATAATACCCTCTAAAGACTCTGTTTATAGACTCTTTAACTAAAGAAATTAATTAGATAATTAAGAAGAGTACCTAGTTAGAAATCCTAGTATCTAAAGTAAAGAATTAACTATTACTATTAAAGTAGGTATAGACCTATAAATTTAATTAAGATAGCTACTTTATTAAGTATAAGGCTTAGATTATTATAAGAGGAGATTTATAAGAAACAAATTCTCTTTAATCTACTAATACTGCAACTCTAGTAGCTAAATTATTTAGAGTAGTAATATTAATTATAGCTTAATTTAATCTAGAAGTAAGACAGTATAATATTATTAAAGCATTTCTTAACACTATAATTATAGTAGATAATCTAGTACTCTATAAAATACTAGAAGAATTTAAGAAGAGTAAATACTATATTAGGCTTAATTAAGCACTATATAGATTAAGAGAATTACTACTTCTTTAGTATAAGAAGTTCTTAAAGTTACTTTAATTAATTAGACTATAATTAAGTAAAGAAGAGCTCTACCTATTCTATAATAAGAGTAAGAAGATTATTATACTCTTTTATATAGATAATATTCTCTTAATCTATTCTAAGACCTATAAGGCAGATACTAAGCTTTTATAGAATAAGATTATAGAAAAATATAAGATCTAAGACTAAGAACTAGTTAAATAGTTTCTAGAAATTAGAGTAATCTATAATAGAGAGCTTAGGACTATTACTCTTATATATAACACGTATATTAATAAGATTACTAAGAAGTTTAGATTAGTAAATAGTATATTTCTACTAATACTGCTTCTATTAGAAGAACTAATTAAAAACACTAGAGAAGTAACTAAAAAGGAAATTAAAACGTATTAAGAGACGGTTAGATTAGTATTATATATAGTAATTATACTGCAACCTAATATTATATTTATAGTATCTAAACTATTATATTTCCTAACTAATTCTAGTAATAAATATTAAAAAGCTAAAGATAGGGTAATTATATACATGTATATAATAAGATTAGAAGGAATTTAATATAGTAATTATAATAGAGCTAAGCTAATAATCTATAAAGATATATTCTTTATAGATAATCTAAAAACCTAATAATTATTCTATAGATACCTAGTTATACTCTTTAGAGGTTTAATCCTATAGAAAGCTACTAGATAAAGTATAGTAACTACTTCTATAACTAAGGCAGAGCTTCTGTTACAATTCTAAGAAACATAGTATTAAATATTAAGAATTACTACTCTAGGTACAGTATAGTTAACCTATATAGAAAAAAGGTATTATAAGTAAGTAACTACTAGTATTAGTAGTTAGTACTTAGCTACTACTAGAGGACGATTACGTAATGTAATTAGCCTTTGTATAATTAGTGTAATTAGTGCTTAGTATAATTAGTAATTAGTATAATTAGTATAGTCTATACTACTAAGTATATTACATCTCTCCTTAGTATATAGTTAGTAGAAATATAACTCTTATAGTTTATATTTAACTTAGTTAATTAAGTTTGTCTTTAGAATCTTAACTCTAACTCTTAAGCTAGATAGTCTACTCTATACTACTTATTATTACTCTCTATTATTATAGTATTTTACTAGGTAATAACCTTAACTCTTACAGACCTTTCTATACTAGTGCTTATCTCTAAGAACTAATAAAAATAGTGCTTAAAAGCTTTACTTAAAAGTATAACTTTAATACTTTAAACACCCCTAAAGATAAGTACTACTTTAGAAACCTATACTACTTCTAGCAGCTCTTATACTTAATAATCTAATAGTAATATTAAGATAGAATAAGTACTAGCTATATACTCTAGAGTTAGTGTTACTAAACCTAACCTCTACTATAGTAAATAATATAAGCTAGAGAACTAGCTTATATAGTAGAACCTCTTCTTTATATTTTAGAAAGAAGATATTACTAAAGAAAAATAAGTTACTTTTATTACTAGCTTTATATAAGACAAGGCTTTTACTTAGATTAAAATCTTTCTCTAATACTATTATGCTAATAGAGACTTAACTATAATTAACCTCTAGTTTAAGAACTTTAACCTATTTAAGAAATAGATTTAACCTGTATTTAGAGTCTTAAATAAACTAGTAATTATATATTATAATATCTAATATATTTATTAGGAATAATTTACTGCTAACTATGCTGCTAACTTCTAGCAGCTAGCTGCGTTTACTAGATAGAATAATATAGTATTAATAACTATATTCTATTAGAGATTAAAGCCTAAAGTTAAGGAAGAACTTATATATACTGCTATAAGTACTAATAACTTTAATAACCTAGTTAATAAGGCTATTAGTATTAATATTAAGATTTATAAGCTTTAGCAGAAACTTAGAAATAATCTATTATTGCGTAATTAAGCTGCTTAGTTAGTTATATAGAGATTAATTAGCTTAGAGAATTAGCTATAAGCTGCTCTAGAGCTAACTAGAAGCTTATTATATTAGTATAATAGTAATAAGCAACTCTAATAGTAAGTAGAAGCTTACTTTAGATAGGTTACGTAACCTATACAGATTTCCTATATATATAACAGACAGCTTTTGTTTAATCTTAGATAGGTACTAATTAAATACTATTAATTACTTAAGTATAGTCCTTTAAGCTTAATTATAGTTATAAGCCTAGCTTTCTAAGAATAGTAGATCTCTCTACGTACTTAGCTAAATAGAGCTTATTAGACATAGCTTAACTACTCTAATTAAACCTAAATTCTTAGTAATTATAAATTACTACTATAAGTAAGCTAGTTAACTATAGCTTATAAGCTTAATTAACTATCCCTGCAGGCACCTTCTAACTAAAGTCTTAAACTAACTAGCCTAATTAGTATATACAGCTTATATAGCATACTAAGCTGTATAATATATAGAATTTAGTTAACCTAAATACTCTAGATACTTCTAGTATATATAAGGAAGCTCTTTAGCTACTACTAGGTAGCTTAGGGAATTCCTTTAGAGCTTCTAAATAACTAGCAGGAAGCTTAATATTTAATAAGAGGCTTCTAGCATACTTAACCTAAAGTTAATTAATACAGCTAATTAATACGCACACGCCTTATAGCACTCTAACCCTAATAAGCACTAAAGTATATAACTAGGAGCTTACTAAGTATAGGATTAAATTAAGCAAGTAGGCAGCTAGAGCTAAGCACCTTTAGAAGCTATAGAACTAGGTTAACACTACTATATCCCTATTAATTATGTTACTAGTAATAGTATAGCTTGTTTTAGGTAATAGTATAACCTTATAATTACTTATCTAGGCTCTAAGGGAGGAGCTTACTTCTACTTTACTTAGTACTAAGAACTAAGTATAAGCTAAGTATAGAGCTTATCTTAGAGCTGCTAAGTAGAGATAAGCTACTCTATAAAACTAGTACTAGAAGTAGTTATACCTCTATATAAGAGCTAAGGCTTATAAGCTTATAGAGGTTAATAGAGAGCTTACTATCTAAGACTTCTTAGATATATTAAGCTATAAGATTACCTCTAAATAGGCCTATACTATACACTAAAGGATTATCTTAGACACTATCCTAGGGCTTAAAACGCTTACTTTAGACTAAGTAAGCAGAGTCTTTAGTAGCCTAATGCATAAGTATATAATAAGAGTAGAGAAGGATACCCCTAGTATATTTACTACCTTTAGTAACTGCTTAGATATTACCTAAAGTGCTCTTACTAGTAACTTAAGCTGCTTAGCTATAGGTAACAGCTATAAATGCCCCTGCAAGAAAAAAGAGAACACCTATAGGTAGAAGGTAACTAAATACTAAGTACTAGAGATAGTAGTAAGAGGCTTATCTACGCCTTCTTACTATCTTAAGAAATTACACTGCTAGAATATACTTTAGAAGCTTAACTCTAATAACTTTAAGGACCTAAAGAAGTTAATTAAGTAACTTAGCTAGTACTTATAAGCTCTCTGCGCTATTACAGCAGGCAGTATACCTTAACCTATAAGTAGAGTACCTAAAGCTAAGTTTCTAGGTAATATTTAAGCAGCTCTTATTAACCTAAAAATAATAATAAGACTTCTAATAAACTTAGAGATAGAGAAGAAGCTAGAGGTTTATAACCTTATAGACTTTAACACCTATCCTCTATTAGAGAGCATAATTTTAGATAATGGAGCTGCTACTTACCTAGTTAATAGCGCAGATAAGCTTATACCTAGCACCTTTATACTAGCTACCTTAATAGATATAGTAGAAGTAAGTACCTAAGTATTCTCTATTATAGGCTAAGAAGCTTATTTATTTAAGAACGCCCTCTATAGAAAGGTATAGCTTAAATATAAAGAACCTACTTCTTTAGAATATTATTAAAGTAGAAGAATTCTATATTAATATAATCTTAGAAGCTTAATTATAGGAAAAAAGAGTATAGTACCTAGGCCTTAATAGTACTCTTTAAGTTAGTTATATTAAAGATCTAAATAGAAGTATTATGTGTGCTACTCTGCAGTATGCTTATAACCTTACTTTCTTTAAATATAAGCTACTATTATACTACTTTCTAAGCCTATTAAACGCAGTAATAATAAAACACTTATATAACTTATATCTTAGAAGCTTAACAGAGCAGCTATAGCATACCTAAGCTAGATATCTAGGCCTAAAAGCTCTTTAAGCACTTATATAGTATGCGTACAGTATATATATAAGTAGAATACTTTAAAAGAACTATAAGGTGTGTGTAACTATATATACTAAGTAGGTTATTTTACGCAGACCTTATAAGAAGCCTGCTTAGCTATTCTAGAGAATTAGATAGAACCTATTTAATATGCCTCTAGGTAGAGGCAGTAAACTATAAATACTTTTAATTAAGAAGTACTATAGTAGAAAGCTCTTTATATATATACTATAAGAAAAGACTTAGATTAAGATTTTATATACCCTAACTAATTTCTTAAGCTAGGTAGCTACCTAGTATAAGCTCTATATCTGTAAAATAAGCTAAAATAATAATACTACTACTTTACTATAGTAAGGGAGCTCTCTATATAAATACCAGGCGCTTAAAGTAGAAATTAATATTAAATAGGTTCTGCTATATATATATAAGCTAAATAGAGCTGCTAAAAGAGAAGGCTAAGAGATTATTACTAAGTCTATTAAGATAAGAAGCGGCTTAAACTTACCTAAGAAGCTCTAGCCTAAGGTAGTTACAGTAGCAGCCTAGCTCTATAATATAAGCCTATTGCATATAAATAAGCTTTAGAGTCTAAATAAGCAGCTTAACTAGTAGTTTATATAATACTTCTACTAGTACTAACCTAAGCAGGTAAGAGTAGTTATAGCTAATCTAAGACCTGATTAGAGCAGGATATACGCATACAGCTACTGTGCCTACCTCTTAAACAGAGAATAAGCAGCTAGGTATAATTAGAAAAGCTTTAAAGTTACTCTAAGGGGCTATATTAGGTATTTAGTAGGCTACTAAGCTACTAGTATCTATAGAATATAGGTACCCTAACTTAACTAGGTAATTATAACGCATAATATAACCTTTAATAAGAAGCTCTTTTATAGTAGAGATAAGTTAGATACTATTCTAGTATTAGAAGTAACTACTATAATTAAGATACTCTATAAAACTAGTAAAATTATGCATATAAGAGATATAATTAAGCTCCCTATAATAGAAAGAGAAGATCTATTACTTAACTTACCTACTAAGTAATAGCTTAGGGGTAAACCTCTAGAGGGAAGTTAGTTACTAGAAGGCTAGTCTAGTACTAATTAAGCTCCTAAAGATAAGACTACGTAATTAGTTAGCTTAGCTAGTAAACTAATAGAGATTTGCGCAGAGTAATAAGATATAGGTCTACTCTTACCTAATCCTACACCTAAGCCTAATAATAAGCAGCTTAGTAATAATCTAAAGGCTCTTTATATAGAAACTCTGTCTAGTAACTTATAGAAAGTATACTCTACTATTAAAGAAAAGAGCTTACTAGCAGGTATTAAGAATTATAATAATCTACCTATTAGACTTAGCTCTCTAATTATCCTTATACTATTTTAGAAGGTAATAGAAGTAGGTTAACTAAGTATAAGAAGCGTAGAAAGGCGTAGGGGCATAGGTATAGCTATTAGGTTAAGCTGTTAGCTCTATAACTAATAGCGCAATAAGCTTAGAAAAGATAATAAAGGGGCTAATAGAGTAGGCCTATATACTATAATTAGCTTAATTTAATTAGTAGAGTATTTATAGATACTTAAACCTCTATTTAAGCATGTAGAAAGGTATAGGGAGCTTAGAAGAGACCTAATTACTATATATATAGTTATTAATACCTTAGCTCTATAGGCTAAGAAATTAGTTACTTAAATTAAGTAGTATATATACTATAATAAGGTCTTTCTACTCCTTAATAAATAGAAGAAGCTTATATACTACCTACTAGGCGCTCTATTTTACTAGGTATATAAGAAAAAGATATTAAAACTTATTAAAAAGTATATATAGAAAGAAATTAACTAACTAAGCAGCTTAGATAGTTCTTTACTACTTAAACAGGTCTTTATATATAAGTTTAACTAAGATAGATACTTTATAAAATATAAAGCTAGAATTTATATATATAGAGACTTATAGGCTAAGAATTTAATGAAGTTAACCTATGCTATAATACTTACTACGCAATCTTTTTACACTATAGTAGTAATAGCTGCACAGTTTAACTTTAAGCTATATTAGTATAATATAGCAGGCGTATTTCTTAACATAAGCTACTAGAACTAGCCTTAAGTGCTCTATAAGCTGCCTAACAGGTTTAGGAAACCTAATTAAGTAGTCTACTTACTATAAGCTCTATATAAACTATATAATTTACTAGTCTTATAGTATAAGAAGCTATCTAGTTTACTTTAGGTGCTTAGTTTAAAGTTATTAAAAGAAGAGCCTTACCTCTTCTTTAATAATAAGCAAAGAATAGTTCTACTTTTCTATATAAATAATATTCTTCTAGTATATTATAGAAATAATTAAGCTACTATAGAGCAGCTAATAAGCTTACTTATAGGCAAATATTAGATTAAAGATTATAGAGCTGCTAAATAGTTTCTTAGAGTTTAAATTATCTAGAATTAAGCTACTTATACTATTATACTTACGTATAACTTCTATATTAAGAAGCTTACTTCTAAATTTAAGGTTATAGATAAGAAGTTATTTCTAAGTACCTTCTTTCTAATAACTAAGCTCCTTAGGCATAAGCAAGAAGCTTTAAAATAGGAGATTAAAGCCTATTAGGAGTATATTAGGTCTATTCTATACACAGCTATTATAATCTGTCTAGATATAGCTTACGCTATATCTTAACTATTCTATTATCTAACTAACCTAGAAGCTGCTTACTTTAAGGTAGTAGCTTAGGTTCTTAGCTACTTATATAGGACTAAGTACCTAGGTATAAAGTATAAAGCTTATTCTAGAAGCTAGTTACTTATATACAGTAACGCCTTATTTACTAATAATAGTTTAACCTATTAATCTTCTTAGAGCTATATTATATAGCTCTTTAGAAGTTTAATTATATAGAAGGTAGCTTAATAAGCTATAGTAACTACTTTAACTACTAAGGTAGAATTACTAGCTTTAGAGTATATAGCTAAAGAGAGTATAGCTCTAAAACAATTTCTCTATAAACTATAACTTAACTTAGGTATAGTATAGAAGATCTTTTATAATAACTAGCAGACTATTTAGCTAGTAGTTAAAGAAAGTAAGTAACTTACTACCTAGCTGCGCTATATAGATATATAAAATATATAGTTAAAATAAGAGTATGCTAAGAGTACCTTTACTATTACCTATATAAAGACTAATAAAATACTAGCTAATAGGCTTATAAAAGCGCTGCCTAGGTAAGCCTATAAGCGCTTTTTAGACTATCTTAACCTATTTAATATTTACCTAGATACTAATAGAAAGTAGGATACTAATTAGATAATAGAATTAAACTAAGAAAATAAGGCAATTAACAGTAACGTTTTATAGCTAAATAAGCAGCTTAATAGGTAATAATAAGCTTATTATAGGTTAGAATAAGTTATATAAGTTATAGTTCTATAAATAAAAGCTTATTAATAGAAAAATAAAAGATTAATTTCTTAACTAACTAGAGAGGACACCTCTCTTCTTAGAGAAAAACCTAGGCTAAGCTTACTAAACTACTAAAGGCAGCTTATTAGAGCGCACTACTAGTAGCTAATAAGCTTAACTTCTAAACTACTTCTACTAGAGAATTTAGAGCCTCTACGCATTAATCTTGCTATTATTAAGAAGCCTCTTTATTACTTAGTAGGTAACGCACAGCTTAGTTACGCGCTATAAGCTTATTAGCTACTAAAGATAAATTATAAGTAGGAATAAGTTACTTATACTAGTAGTAACTCTACTATTAAGCCTAAGCTTATTATATAGCTTAACTCTAATAGGCTTAAGAAAGGCAGGACTAAGAATAAGCTATTAGACTGCTATTTATAAGCTTATTTTTAGAGATTACCTATAGCTTACAGTATAAGTGCCTAGCAGCATAGTAAAAATACCTCTTAGCCTATTAGCTGCCTAGCTAATTATAGTAAAGAGTAGCTGCGCTGCTTATTAGCAGTATAGCTATACAACCTCTGCAGGGGATAGTGTAGAAGGCACTCTTCTAGTAGAGAATAGAGATAGTAGGGTTATTATTATTATTACTACTACTAGTGCTAGTGCTAGTAGTAGTTATAGTAGTAGAGATAGAGTTAGAGACCCTAATAGAGCCCCTAGGGCCAGCAGAAGAAGCTTAGTTAGCTAAAGCTAAGCTAGCTAAGTAAGTAAGCAGCTTATAGGCAGTAGTAGCAGCGCAGATAGAAGTAAGGTAGGCAGTAATAGTAGTAGTAGTGCGCACTTTACGCTAGGCTTTTAATTATTTCTAAATAAAAGTTAGCTAAAAGTTTAAAAAGAGCTGTAGAAAAAATAAAGGGAAGCTTATTTAGATGCTGCCTAACTACTATAAGATATAAAAAGGACTTTTAATTAGACTAATTAGGCTAAAAGACTAATAAATAAGTAAATAAGGCACTAATAAGTTACTTAAAACGTAATTTAGGTATACTTATAGCTATTTTAGATATAGACTTAGAAATTATTAAAATAGAGGGGGGTACCTACTTATATAGCTAATAGAGCTAGTAAAGGTTAAGCCTATAGCGCGCAACCTTTACTACAGACACTAGCCTCTAGCTGCTACCTAGTTAGCTATCTAAATTATTTACTATAACCTTTACTATACTAGAAACAAGCTTAAAACTAACTGTTTAGATACTTATTTAGCCCTACTACTAAAGAAGGTACTACTAACTAAGCCTAAAAGCAACCTATACGTAATTAAGCAGCTTAGATAGAGTAAAAGACCTATAAATAAGCTACCTACTAGACTATAAGGAGCTCTTTTAGCTATAGTACTATAGTACTAAGGTATAGAGGGATATAAGATAGGATTAAAGGACTAAAGATATTTAAAAAGATTAACTAAGAGGTAACTTAGGCACTTAGACTCCTGTTTAACTCTATATTTTAGACCTATACTACTAGAAAACTACTAAACAAGCTACTTAACTGTAATTCAGCTGCTCTTTTATTAAATTAGAGAATAACTAGAGAGTATATTGCGTAATTAAGCTGCTTAGTTAGTTATATAGAGATTAATTAGCCTAGAGAATTAGCTACAAGCTGCTCTAGAGCTAACTAGAAGCTTATTATATTAGTATAACAGTAATAAGTAACTCTAATAGTAAGTAGAAGCTTACTTTAGATAGGTTATATAACCTATACAGATTTCCTATATATATAACAGACAGCTTTTATCTAATCTTAGATAGACACTAATTAAATACTATTAATTACCTAAGTATAGTCCTTTAAGCTTAATTATATCTATAAATACGCGTTGTGCCTATAGAATAATACCTACTACTACGTAACCTATAGTATAATAACCTTAATTAAGGAAACTAAGAAAATAACTACTATTAGTTAAATACTAAACGCTGTGTATATAGTAGTACTAGTAGTAGTTACTATAGACTAGAGGCTATAGACCTGTCTAATATTAATAAGAAACTAGAACTATAATAGAATTAGAAAAATAAGAGTAGTAATAGAAAGAATAGGTCTAGTATAACTTATTATAAATATAGTAAGTAAGGCTACTATACTAAGAATTATTAATTAAAAAATAAGGTAGTTTAATAACTTAATATACTTACCTATAAGAATATAGATACTAGTAATAAATAGAAAGTTCTTACTAATAATATAGAACGTCTTATAGAAGACTCTAAGACTAAATCTAATAATAATTATATTATACTATCTAATAAGAATATATAGAATGTCTAAAGCTAAGCACCTATACTATACTAAGAGTTAGATAAATAGTAGAAGTATTTATAGAACCTAATAGGATAACTATTAATATAGATAGAATAGATATATAAATAAGAACTAAAAGTGTATAAGTATAAGTAGCTTACTATGTCCTAGTAACTACGTAATACTACTAGATAAGAAGTAGATAGAGGTATTATCTACGCCTCTAACACTAAAAAAAGTTAGTATAATATAGATATGCATAAATTTAGTAAGTGTACTAAAGTAGAATTAGTATATTAAGAATTCTAAGACAATAATAATGCCTTTTAAGTAAACTATAATTAGATTACTAAGAGTATTAATAAGAAACTATAATAAATAGTACTTTAAACTTACACAGGATAATAATAGGTTAACAACCTAAGTAAATCCTAATAGAATTAGTAGAAGTATAATTTTAATAAACTTAGTGCTAGTAATTACACTATATAACAGAAGCTTAAGTAATAAGTAAAAAATTACTAAAGTAGAAATAAACCTAACTTTAATAGAAAGCTAGTATTACTTCTAAACCTATAACTAGAGTATACCTAAGACTATTAGAATCTAAATTATAGAAAGCTATTATAGACAGTATGCGTATATAATACCTATTATATATATAAATTAGAAAAACTAAAAAAGAAATAGTTCCTAACTCCTAGTACTATATGCAGGAAATAGTGGTATAATTATAAAAATAATATATATAAAATATACTTCTAGAATAAATATTCTAAGCTATACTTTCTAGGTATAGATAATTATTAGGTAATTATATATATATAATTAGTTATTAACAGCTCCTGCTATAACCTATATTAGTAGTATTACCTTAACCTAAACTATAAGCTGTATAAAAGTAGTAAGATTATCTATAGATTTAGTAATAAGGAGACTTTTTTAGGTAAGTACTAAAAGAGTGCTCTACTAAGTAATCTCTTAACACTATTAGAGACAGCTTACTTATTAGACTACCTATTAAGTTAAATAAAGTAGTATTATTAGCACTCTTAAACTTAGGAGTATAGGTAAACTATATCTTCTAGATAGTAATATATTAAGTAGGTCTTATACTACGTATAAAGGAACACACCTATTAACTCTAAGTAGCTAATAGAGAATTAATGCTAGAAGAGCTATATATTATATATAAGGTAATAGTAGCCTCTCTAGAGATATAGAGGTACTATAAGAAACTAACTCTAGATATCTTTATAAAGGCTACGCATAATATTATACTAGAACTTCTTTAGTTATAAAAGTATAATCTAAAGATAGACTAAATATAGAAAAGACTTTTATTAAGATAATATAAATATAGTACTAATATATTAAAGCCTACGCAGTGCATACTATAACTAGTAGATAAAAAGAAGATTAATAATGTCTCTTTAATATATAAGACGCGCTAAGATAGAGCAGTTAACTGTATAGATAAAGAAAGCCCCTCTATAATAGTTAAGAAGAACTAGAGTATACCTTCTAATATACTAGATATATATAGATAGTATACTTAGATATTTAAAGAAGAGTTATTTATAAAAGCGCTACCTAAGTATTAACCTTAGAATTATAAGATTAAACTTAAGATAGAGAAAGAACTACTCTTTAGGCCTATATACTAGTTATCTAAGAAAGAGCTTAAGATATTATATAAGTATATTAAGGAAAACCTTATAAAAGAATTTATTAGAAAATCTAAATCTCTAGCAGAATTCTCTATTCTATTTATACTAAAGAAAGATAGTAAGCTAAGGCTTTATATTAACTACTAGAAGTTAAATAATATTACTATTAAGAATTATTATCTACTACCTAATATATTTAAGTTATAGAACTAGCTATTAGAAGTAAAGTTCTTTACTATACTTAACTTATGCAGAGTATATAACCTTATATATATATAAAAAAGTAAAGAATAGAAGATAGTATATAGAACCTATTATAGTTACTATAAGTATATAGTTATACTATTTAGGCTAACTAATATACTAGCAGTATATTAGGCACTAATTAATAATATACTGTAAGTATACCTAGACATTATAGTAGTAGTATACCTTAATAATATTCTAGTATATAGTAAGATACTTAAAGAATATAAGGTCTATATATAATAAGTATTAGAATACTTAGTAATAGTAGACCTTAGGCTAAAGCTAGAGAAGTGTAAATAGTATAAGGAAGAAGTAGAGTTCCTTAGCTATATTATAGAAAGATATAGAGTTAAGATAAGTAAAAAGAAAATCTAGGTTATAAAGAATTAGCTAACACCTACTATAGTTAAGAGAATTTAAGAATTTCTTAGGTTTATTAACTTTAACTAATACTTTATTAAGAACTACTTTATAAAGGCCTTACTACTTATAAAACTTATATAGAAGGATATACTTTTTAAGTAGAAATAAGTATAAGAGAATACTTTCTAATTACTTAAGTAAGTATATATAGAGCCTTCTATACTACTTATATTTAAGAGTAGTAAACTAGTATACCTTTAAATAGATACTTTAGATTTATTATTAGGAGTATATATTACTTAGAAATAAGATAGTTAATAGCACCTAATTACCCACTACTTAAAAAGGTTTATAGTACTAGAAGAATATTATAATATATATAATAAGAAGCTTATAGCTATTATTAATATATTATAATATTAGAGAGTATATATAGAAAGCTGCTTAGAACTTACTATCTATATAGATTATAAGAACTTAGTATATTTTACTACTACTAAGGTTCTAAACTAATAGTAAGTACGCTAGTTAGAAATACTTAGTTAGTATAAGTTTAAGATCCTATATATACTAGAAAAAGAAAATAGTAAAGTAAATACACTTAGCTAATACTATAAGTTTATAGGTAAAAAGATAATTAATAAGTTTACTATTCTTAGAGTTAATAAAGATAAGTCTTTAGGACTAATATAGTAGCTTAATTAAGTAATATAAGTTTAGCAGAAATAATGCATTTTAGAGTAAGTACTAGAAGAACTTTAAGAAGAAGTTATCTTAAGATATTATAATAATACGCTATATAGATACTTTAGTACTACCTATACTATAAAACTTATTAAGTAATACTATAAGTTTTCTAATATAAAGGATAAGGTTACTAAGTTTATTAGAAATTACGTATAGTGCTAATAGAATAAGTATAGTATATATACTAAGTATAAAGAGGTATAGGTAATAAAGCTACCTATAGTACTATAGATAAATATTACAATAGATTTTATTATATAGCTACTACTCTCTAAGAACTCTATTATAGAATATACTTATAACTTAATCTTTATTATAGTAGATTAATTTACTAAGTACGCTAAAATAATACTATTTAGACACAGCTATACTATATAGCAGCTAGCTATAGTATTTATTAATTAGATTATTTACTACTATAGAATACCTAAATTAATTATTAGTAACAGAGATAAGCTTTTTATATTAAACTATTAGACTATAATACTTACTATATTAGGTACTAAGAAAAAGCTATCTATAGCCTATTATCTGCAGATAGATAGATAGATAGAAAGAATAAATTAAACTATAGAAATATACCTTTAGATCTATAGTAACTAGAAATAAGATAACTAGGTCTTACTATTACCTATAGTATAAATTGCATATAATAATAAGTTATTAAAAGTAATAGGTATAATACTGTTCTTTGTAAACTATAGAAGATACCTAAATCTCTTTACTTAATCTCTTAATTACTCTATTTAGATAGAATTAGTAATAGCTTTAGTAGTTAGACTAAAAGAAGTATACTAGAAATTACTTAAAAACATTGTATAAGCTTAGGAATAAGCTATTTTATATATTAACTAAAAATAAAAAACAGTACCTTAGCTAAAAGAAGAGAATAAGGTTTATCTTCTTATAAAAAATCTTAGAACATAGAGAGTAATAAAAAAACTAGATAAGGTTAAGGTTAGACTATTTTTTATTTCTAAATAAATTAGCCTAGTTAACTATTAACTTAAGCTACCTAAGAATATAATAATCTATCTAGTATTCTATATCTTGCTATTAGAACCTGCTAACCTAAGAATACTAATCTAGAAAGACTTCTACTACTAAGCTAATAGTAATAATAAGTAGAAAGTTAAAAAAAAAATAATATATTAGAGAACTAAGAAGAGTATTTAGTACCTAGTTAAGTAGTTAGGATACTCTAACTTAGAAAATATATAGAAACTACCTATATACCTTATAAACTACTAGCTACTATTAAAGAAATATAGGAAGACTAATTAGGTAGTGCTATGTTAGTCTTCTAGGAATTAAGAGGCTAGTCTTTAAAAGCACTCTAGGTGCTAAGTAATAGAATTAAGTTAAGACTACTAGAAGGACTATTAAGTAATATAGTCTCCTCCTCTAACTTCTATTCTGTAATACTCTACTCTTCTACTAAAATTACTTTCTCTGCTTAATAATTAAGTAAATCTATTTATTAATATAACTACTCTTTATGCGCGTATACAACCTATAACTCTTCTAATACCTTCTTAGAGGCCTTAAGTACTTTATTTTATACTTTATAACTTTCTTTTAATTTTATCTATAACTTCTCTTTCTTTATTATAAGCTACTAAAACTTAGACTATATTATATAAATATTATAACGTTAGCTATACTTTAGGCACTTACTATATATTCTAGAATAAATATAAACCTTATATACGCGTTTATATTTCTTATAGGTTAAATACTTCTTAACTATAGTCTTACTAAAAGACTTTATAAATATATATAGATAGTAATAATAGGCTATACTTAACTTAGAAGGATGTTTAGGTATTATTATAGACTTACCTAATAAATAAGGTAGAGTCTATATTATATAAATAAGCTTAAGAGACTAAACTAAGATAGAAGAGAGATAGTATTATAATTCTAAGAAATATAGTATTAAATATTAAGAATTACTACTCTAGGTATAGTATAGTTAACTTATATAGAAAAAAGGCATTATAAGTAAGTAACTACTAGTATTAGTAGTTAGTACTTAGCTACTACTAGAGGATAATTACGTAATATAATTAGCCTTAGCATAATTAGTATAATTAGTGCTTAGTATAATTAGTAATTAGTATAATTAGTATAGTCTATACTACTAAGTATATTATATCTCTTCTTAGTATATAGTTAGCAGAAATATAACTCTTATAGTTTATATTTAACTTAGTTAATTAAGTTTGTCTTTAGAATCTTAACTCTAACTCTTAAGCTAGATAGTCTACTCTATACTACTTATTATTACTCTCTATTATTATAGTGTTTTACTAGGTAATAACTCTAACTCTTATAGACCTTTCTATACTAGTGCTTATTTCTAAGAACTAATATAAATAGTGCTTAAAAGCTTTGCTTAAAAGTATAACTTTAATAGCTTCTTACTCTTAAGTATATTACTAAGGAAATAATTACGCTTAGGCAGTTCTTTAATAAGCTTAATCTTAAGATAAGTAACTTATAGAATATATAGTATAATAACCTTTAAATAATTAGACTAGTAGTAGAGGCTAATTAATAGATTACTACTTATCTTAGGTATATAGATATATAAAATATATAGCTTAGGTAAGAATATACTAAGAGATTAATCTAGATTAGTTATCTAAAAACTAATAATATGCTAGCTAATAGATTAACTAAGTTACTTACTTATTAATAGTTTAAGAAGTTTAAGTAACTAATTAACCTATATAAGGCTATTAATAAAGATAAAGTAATTAAGAAAGATAGAGTTAATAAAGTAAATTAATCTATAAATATAATATTATATATACTAATATACTAATTAGAATCTATATCTATAAGAGACTAAATAATTAATATAGATAATTAGTTACGAAAGGCTAAGAGAATAACTAATTAATATATAGTTAATTAATTAAGTAACTCTATAAGAAGAAGATTAATTACTACTATATAAGTAGTAATTAGGTTATAGATATTAGTATTAGATTAATAACTCTAACTAGAAGTTTAAACCTAAGTACTACTCTAATTATAAGTAAACCTATAGTTATAAGCTTAAGCAGCTAGATAATAGAGATAATTAGTAATCTAAGAATTATTAGAAAAGGCTTAACTATAACTAATCTAAGTAGAACTAGCTTAACTAGAAAACTAACTACTCTAATTATAAGACTAACTAGAAGACAGAGCTAGCAAAGCCTAATCTAGACTTAATCTAAGACTCTGCTTAGACAGAGTAGAAGTAGAAGATAAAGCAGCCTAATTAATCTAATCTATAGCTAAACTCTAGAGAGTACTAGTTATATTTTGCTAATTATTCTTACTACTCTTAAAGTTATTAATATTAGAATTAAGTATAACCTTATTCTTATTAACTAGATTAGAATTAGCCTTCTTAGATACCTGCATGTATACCTTAAATAAGGTATTTATAAGTAGAAAAATAACTTTAACCTAGAATATATTAGAAAGATTAACAGATTAGATTAGATTTTTTACTCTATTAGCCTTATTATTAATAGTAGTAATTACAGCCTAAGCTAGAGAATAGAGAGAACTATAGCTAATTTAAAAATTAGTAATTAGATAAAAAAGAACTAAGACTAATAATTACTTATAGAGGCCTATAAGTATAAGTATTATACTTAATATAATAGCTGCTCTTCTTATATAATTAATAGTTAATATAATTATAAAAATAACTATTACTAATACTATCTATAAACTGCTTTAAGTAGCAGGTACACAGATAATTATAATAAGTACTAATCCTAATTCTACTTATAAGTAAGTAATTAGTAGAGGTAGTAGTAGATTACTTTATAGGAGTAGTAGTCTAAGACTAGAACTTCTAGAATATTAATTTTAGATTAATCTTATTATTTTCTTTACCTTCTAATCTAGAATAGACTATTATTAGAGTGTTAGGATTAGTTAAAATCCTACTAGATTAAGTAGATTAGTATAGATTAGGAGCAGGTAATAGGATAAGCTTAGTCTTAATCTTCTTAAGAGAAGTATAACCTTTAAGCAGGCTTAGATTACTAATTAGATGCTTAGAGGGAGTTTTTAGAAGCTTAGAAGGTATATTAATTAGAATTATACTAAAGGTATAGTAATTAAGAGCCTAATACTAAATATTAATAGTATACTAAAAGAGAAGAATTAGATTACTTATATTAATAATAGTAGTGTTAGAGGATTAGCTTACAGATTGCGAGTAGAAGAATAAGAATTAGAAGAAGTAAAGATTAGATATATTATTATTTATTATTGTATATAAGTATTTACCTACTAACTAGATTAAAGAATTCTCTCTAGACTCTAATTATAAAGATGTAGTATACAGAGTAATTAAAAAACCTTTATAATAGAATTAATAGAGCGTAATAATAAACCTACTAATATAGAAATACTAGTTAAAAACTAGGATCTCTAGGGGGTGTATTATAGTAAAGGTTAATAATTATATAATTATTAATAGTAATATAGACAGATTAGAGAGATTAGATTAATAAATAAGAATAATTAATTAGCTCCACTCTAATCTAGAACTAGCCTAGAGGTAAAATATATATATAGTTGCGCCCTTTTACTATAGAAATAAAATAAGAAACTTAATTAACTCTTTTACACCTAGATTAATCTTATCTAGTTATCTTAGCTCTAATAAACCTTAATATAAATAAAGAATTAAATAGAGGTATATGTTACGATCTCGGAGGATGGCACGCGGGGATGGTGACTTATTACCAATGGCGGGCCCTGGATCGGCGGGCGCCAGGCCCCAGGTCACGTGATGTCTCACGAACTCCACACAGAACCTGGAGTCAGGAGTGTGAGACACGACAACACAACGTCACGTGATGTCCCACGAATCCCACATTGTTCCATGAATACCACAAGGCCCCCTATGGGACTTGGTGGAAGACCATGCTACACTATGGGACATCTTAAGTATATAGTCAGTAGGAACACAACCCTTATGGTTCGTGTTCAACTTAGTCAATCAAGTTTGTCTTTGGAATCTCAACCCCCAACTCTCGAGCTAGATAGTCTACTCTATACTACTCATTGTTACCCTCCATTGTCACGGTGTCTCACTAGACAATAACCCCAACCCTTACGGATCATCCTGTACCAGCGCTCATCCCTGAGAACCAATACGAATAGTGCTTACGAGCTTTGCTTGAAAGTACAACTTCAACACTTTGAACACCCCAAAGATGAGTACTACTTCAGGATCCCGTGCTACCCATAGCAACTCCAACGCGTCACGCAACCGCGTCGACGACGACCTCGATATGGACGAAGGATCGAACGAGGGCACGACGACCTCTACGTCCACGAGTGTATACCCAGTAGCTAAGCCCGAGACCTTCGATGGTACTCGTGAGAAACTGGAAGACTGGCTTATCAAGTTCGACCTCTTCTTCATGTTTCAGGGAGAACGCATCCCTGAGGAGAAACGTGTGACGCTTGTCTCCACGTTCATGAAGGACCGCGCGTTCACGTGGATCAAACCCTTTATCCAGCGTTACCATGGAGAAGGAACGTCCACCGACATCGACGCATGGATCGAAGACTTCGACCTGTTCAAGGAACAGATACGCCGAGTATTTGGAGTACACAACGAACCAACCATCGCACGTCGCGACATCCAACGCATTAAGCAAACCACGTCAGCCGCCGACTATGCTGCCAAATTTCAGCAGCTAGCAACGTACACCGGCTGGGACGACACCGCGTTGACAACGATGTTCCGACAAGGATTGAAACCACGAGTCAAAGAGGAATTGATGCGGACCGCTGCGTCTACCGATGACTTCGACTCCCTGGTCAATACGGCAATTGATATCGATGTCAAGCTGTACGAACTACAACAGGAATTGCGAGAGGACCCACGTACACGAGCAGCAGCTCATACTACTCGCCCGCCTCCACGCAACCCATGGCGAAACAACCTCAACCGAGGAAACCGAGGAAGCAACCGCTACCAGCCAAACACTGGACGCCGTGTACACAATAGCACCAGCAGCGGTTACTACGGACCAGAGGCCATGGACCTGTCCAACATCAACAAAGGACCAGAACCCCGATGGAACCAGAAAAGCAAGGGTAGTGACAGGAAGGACAAGTCAGGAGTGACTTGTTATGGATGTGGCAAGCAAGGCCACTATGCCAAGGACTGTCGATCCAAGAACAAGGTGGTTCGACAACTCAACGTACTCACCCGCGAGGATGCGGATGCCGGTGATGAATGGGAAGTTCTCACCGATGACATGGGACGTCTTATGGAGGACCCCGAACCCGGATCCGATGACGATTACATCGAACCATCCGATGAGGACATACGGAATGCCCGAAGCCGAGCACCTACACCATACCAAGAGTTGGACGAACAGCAGAAGCATCTGCAGGACCTAGCGAGACGACCATCAACACAGATGGGACAAGCATACGAACGAGGACTGAAAGTGTGCAAGCACAAGCAGCCCACTATGTCTCAGCGACTACGCGACACTGCCAGACAAGAAGCGGATGGAGGCACTATCTACGCCTCCGACACTGAAGAAAGTTGGTACGACACAGACATGCGTGAATTCAACGAACGTACAGAAGCAGAACTAGCACGTCAAGAAATCCGAGACAACAACGCTACCTTTCAGGAAAACTGTGATCGGATTACCAAGAGCATCGACAAGAAACTACAGCAAATGGCACTTCAAACTCGCGCAGGACAACGACAGGTCAACAACCTAAGTAAATCCCAACAGGATTGGTGGAAACATGATTTCGATAAACTCAGTGCTGGCAACTACGCCACACGACAGGAGCTCGAGCGACAAGTAAAAAACGACCGAAGCAGGAACGAGCCTGACTTCGACAGGAAGCCAGCGTTGCTTCTAAACCCACGACCAGAGTACGCCTTGGACCACCGGAATCCAAATCATGGAAAGCTATCATGGACAGCATGCGTACACAACGCCTGTCGCATACACGAATCAGAAAAACTAGGAAAGGGATGGTTCCCGACTCCCAGTACCACATGCAGGAAACAATGGTACGATTGCAAGAACGACATGTGCGAAATGCACCTCTGGGACAAGCGTTCCGAGCTGCACTTCCCAGGCACAGACGACCATCAGGAAATCGTATGCATGCAATTGGTTATCAACGGCTCCTGCTACAATCTACATTGGCAGCGTTGCCTCAACCCGAACTGCAAGCTGCACGAAGGCAGCAAGATCATCCATGGATTCGGTGATGAGGAGACTTTTTTAGGCAAGCGCCAAAAGAGTGCTCCGTCGAGCGATCCCTTAACGCTATTGGGGACGGCTCACTCATCAGACTACCCATCAAGTTAAATGGAGTAGTATTATCGGCACTCTTGGACTCAGGAGCACAAGCGAATTACATATCCCAAACAGCGATGTACCGAGCAGGCCTCGTACCACGCACAAAGGAACATGCCTATTCGCTCCGAGTAGCCAATGGAGAATCAATGCCGGAAGAGCCGTATATCATGTACGAGGTGATAGCGGCCCCCCTAGAGATACAGGGGCACCACGAGGAACTAACCCTAGACGTCTTCGCAAAGGCCACGCACGACGTCATACTAGGACTTCCCTGGTTACGAAAGCACAATCCAGAGATAGACTGGACATGGGAAAGACTTTCGTTGAGACGATGCAAATGCGGCACCAATGCATCGAAACCCACGCAGCGCACGCCGCGACTGGTGGATGAGAAGGAGATCAACAACGTCTCTTCGACACATAAGACGCGCCAAGATAGAGCGGTCGACCGTGTGGACAAAGGAAGCCCCTCCACGACGGTTAAGGAGAACAAGAGTGCACCTCCTGGCATACCAGATGTGTATAGACAGTACGCCTGGATGTTTGAAGAAGAGTTATCCGCAAAAGCGCTACCCAAGCATCAACCTTGGGATTGTGAGATTAAACTCGAGGAAGGGAAAGAACCACCCTTCGGGCCTATATACCAGTTATCCGAGAAAGAGCTCGAGATATTACGCGAGTACATCAAGGAGAACCTCGCGAAAGGATTCATTAGGAAATCCGAATCCCCGGCGGGATTTCCCATTCTATTCGTACCAAAGAAAGACGGCAAGCTGAGGCTTTGCGTCGACTACCGAAAGCTGAACGATATCACCATCAAGAATCGTTACCCGCTACCCAACATATCCGAGTTACAGGACCGGTTATCAGGAGCGAAGTTCTTCACCGCACTCGACTTACGCGGAGCGTACAACCTCATACGCATGAAGAAGGGCGAAGAATGGAAGACGGCGTTTAGAACCCGTTATGGTCACTACGAGTATACGGTCATGCCATTTGGGCTAACCAATGCACCAGCAGTATGCCAGGCACTAATCAACAATGTGCTACGAGCACACCTGGACATTACAGTGGTGGCATACCTCGATGACATCCTAGTGTACAGCAAAACACTAGAAGAACACAAGGTCCACGTGCGACAAGTGTTAGAATGCTTAGCAACAGCAGACCTCAGGCTGAAGCCAGAGAAGTGCGAATGGCACAAGGAAGAAGTAGAGTTCCTTGGCTATGTCGTAGGAAGATATGGAGTTAAGATGAGCGAAAAGAAAATCCAGGTTGTGAAGGATTGGCCGACACCCACTACAGTCAAGGGAATTCAAGAATTCCTTGGGTTCGTCAACTTCAACCGACGTTTCATCAAGGACTACTCCATGAAGGCCTTACCGCTCACGAGACTTACGCGGAAGGACACACCCTTCAAATGGGAACAAGCGCAAGAAGACGCTTTCCAATCGCTCAAGCAAGCATGCATAGAGCCTCCCACACTGATTGCATTCAGGAGCGGCGAACCCGCACGCCTTGAAACAGATGCCTCGGATTTGGCATTAGGAGCATGCATTACTCAAGAACGAGGCGGTCAATGGCACCCGATCGCCTACCACTCAAGGAAGTTCACGGCACCGGAAGAACGTTACGATGTACACGACAAAGAGCTTATGGCCATCGTCGATGCACTACAACATTGGAGAGTATACGCAGAAAGCTGCTCAGAACTCACCATCTACACAGATCACAAGAACTTGGTACATTTCACCACTACTAAGGTTCTGAACCGACGGCAAGTACGCTGGTCAGAAATGCTTGGTCAGTACAAGTTCAAGATCCTGTACACACCGGGGAAGGAAAACGGTAGAGCAGACGCGCTCAGCCGACGCCACGACCTCGCAGGCGAAAAGACAATCAACAAATTCGCCATCCTCGGAGTTAACAAAGATGGGTCTTTAGGACCAACACAGCAGCTCAATCTAGTGATGCAAGTTCAGCAGGAACAACGCATCCCGGAGCAAGTACCAGAGGAGCTTCAAGAGGAAGTCATCTCAAGACATCATGACGATGCGCTACACGGACACCCTGGTATTGCCCGCACCATGGAACTCATCAAGCGACATTATGAGTTTCCCAACATGAAGGACAAGGTCACCAAGTTCATCAGGAACTGCGTGCAGTGCCAACAGAACAAGCACAGCACACACGCCAAGTACGGAGAGGCACAAGCAATGGAGCCACCCACGGCACCATGGACGAACATCACGATGGATTTCGTTACGCAGCTACCACCCTCCAAGGACCCTGTCACAGGATATACCTACGACTCAATCTTCGTCGTAGTGGATCGATTCACCAAATACGCTGAAATGATACCATTCAGACACAGCTACACTGCGCGGCAGCTAGCTACGGTATTCATCGATCGGATCATTCGCCACCACGGAATGCCCGAGTCAATTGTCAGCGACAGAGATAAGCTTTTCACGTCAAACTATTGGACCACGATGCTTGCCGCATTAGGTACCAAGAAAAAGCTATCTACAGCCTATCATCCGCAGACGGACGGACAGACAGAAAGAACGAATCAGACGATGGAAACGTACCTTCGGATCTACAGCAACCAGGAACAAGACAACTGGGTCTCGCTGTTACCCATGGCACAAATCGCATACAACAACAAGTTATCGGAAGCAACAGGCACAACGCCGTTCTTCGCGAATCACGGGAGACACCCAAATCTCTTTACTCGATCTCTCAATTGCCCTATTCAGACGGAATCAGCAATAGCTTCAGCAGTCAGACTAAAGGAAGTACACCAGAAATCACTCGAAAACATCGCACGGGCTCAGGAACGAGCCATTTCATATGTCAATCAGAAACGAAAAACGGCACCTCAGCTAAAGGAGGGGGATAAAGTCTATCTCCTCACAAAAAATCTCAGAACACGAAGAGCAACGAAAAAACTGGACAAGGTCAAGGTCGGACCATTTTTCATTTCTAAGCAAATCAGCCCAGTCAACTACCGACTTGAGCTACCCAAGGATGCAAAGATCCACCCAGTGTTCCATGTCTCGCTGTTGGAACCTGCCGACCCAAGAACGCCAATCCAGAAAGACTTCCACTACCAAGCCGACGGCAACGATGAGTGGGAAGTCGAAAAAATAACAACACATCGAAGAACCAAGAAAGGTATTCGATACCTAGTCAAATGGTTAGGGTACCCGGAGTCAGAAAGTACATGGGAACCCCCAGCGCACCTTAAGAACTGCCAACAGTTGTTGCGGCAGTATCGGCGGAATCAGGATCCAGAGGCGGAGGATACGATCCCCAGTCGAGACCAAGGGTCCCGGGCATGAGCCCATTTTCGAGAACAGTGACGTCATTCAACAACGACTCCTGTTGCTCCAGAGGCTCAATCTCTTCAACGAACTGAGCACTCGCGTCGAACCATTGTTGTTCTCGACGCTTTAAGAATTTCTTTTGTTTACGCACCCGATTCAACTTCGCACGGGCAGCTTGCAAGGCGGCCATCGCGGCCTCCTCGGCCTCAGCCGCTTCGTCTTCCATTTGTTCCAACCGCGACATCTCGTTGTCGATTTTCGAGAAGTCGGGAACGGGCAGGTCAACTGGTTCACACTTCTTGATCCCGTTGTACTCGCAGTTTCCGCACTTCTTGCTCAGGGACGCCAACTTGCAAGGCAAGTTGTTCTTGGCGCAGTATTTGCAAGCAACCATGGCAATGAATCCGACAGCGTTTATGCGATCTCCTTTGGTATGACGGTGTAGAGTACTCCTGGAGGACATCGGTTAATTCATGAGGACATGAATCGTGGAAGAGGGGGATAGTGTTACGATCTCGGAGGATGGCACGCGGGGATGGTGACTTATTACCAATGGCGGGCCCTGGATCGGCGGGCGCCAGGCCCCAGGTCACGTGATGTCTCACGAACTCCACACAGAACCTGGAGTCAGGAGTGTGAGACACGACAACACAACGTCACGTGATGTCCCACGAATCCCACATTGTTCCATGAATACCACAAGGCCCCCTATGGGACTTGGTGGAAGACCATGCTACACTATGGGACATCTTAAGTATATAGTCAGTAGGAACACAACCCTTATGGTTCGTGTTCAACTTAGTCAATCAAGTTTGTCTTTGGAATCTCAACCCCCAACTCTCGAGCTAGATAGTCTACTCTATACTACTCATTGTTACCCTCCATTGTCACGGTGTCTCACTAGACAATAACCCCAACCCTTACGGATCATCCTGTACCAGCGCTCATCCCTGAGAACCAATACGAATAGTGCTTACGAGCTTTGCTTGAAAGTACAACTTCAACACTTTGAACACCCCAAAGATGAGTACTACTTCAGGATCCCGTGCTACCCATAGCAACTCCAACGCGTCACGCAACCGCGTCGACGACGACCTCGATATGGACGAAGGATCGAACGAGGGCACGACGACCTCTACGTCCACGAGTGTATACCCAGTAGCTAAGCCCGAGACCTTCGATGGTACTCGTGAGAAACTGGAAGACTGGCTTATCAAGTTCGACCTCTTCTTCATGTTTCAGGGAGAACGCATCCCTGAGGAGAAACGTGTGACGCTTGTCTCCACGTTCATGAAGGACCGCGCGTTCACGTGGATCAAACCCTTTATCCAGCGTTACCATGGAGAAGGAACGTCCACCGACATCGACGCATGGATCGAAGACTTCGACCTGTTCAAGGAACAGATACGCCGAGTATTTGGAGTACACAACGAACCAACCATCGCACGTCGCGACATCCAACGCATTAAGCAAACCACGTCAGCCGCCGACTATGCTGCCAAATTTCAGCAGCTAGCAACGTACACCGGCTGGGACGACACCGCGTTGACAACGATGTTCCGACAAGGATTGAAACCACGAGTCAAAGAGGAATTGATGCGGACCGCTGCGTCTACCGATGACTTCGACTCCCTGGTCAATACGGCAATTGATATCGATGTCAAGCTGTACGAACTACAACAGGAATTGCGAGAGGACCCACGTACACGAGCAGCAGCTCATACTACTCGCCCGCCTCCACGCAACCCATGGCGAAACAACCTCAACCGAGGAAACCGAGGAAGCAACCGCTACCAGCCAAACACTGGACGCCGTGTACACAATAGCACCAGCAGCGGTTACTACGGACCAGAGGCCATGGACCTGTCCAACATCAACAAAGGACCAGAACCCCGATGGAACCAGAAAAGCAAGGGTAGTGACAGGAAGGACAAGTCAGGAGTGACTTGTTATGGATGTGGCAAGCAAGGCCACTATGCCAAGGACTGTCGATCCAAGAACAAGGTGGTTCGACAACTCAACGTACTCACCCGCGAGGATGCGGATGCCGGTGATGAATGGGAAGTTCTCACCGATGACATGGGACGTCTTATGGAGGACCCCGAACCCGGATCCGATGACGATTACATCGAACCATCCGATGAGGACATACGGAATGCCCGAAGCCGAGCACCTACACCATACCAAGAGTTGGACGAACAGCAGAAGCATCTGCAGGACCTAGCGAGACGACCATCAACACAGATGGGACAAGCATACGAACGAGGACTGAAAGTGTGCAAGCACAAGCAGCCCACTATGTCTCAGCGACTACGCGACACTGCCAGACAAGAAGCGGATGGAGGCACTATCTACGCCTCCGACACTGAAGAAAGTTGGTACGACACAGACATGCGTGAATTCAACGAACGTACAGAAGCAGAACTAGCACGTCAAGAAATCCGAGACAACAACGCTACCTTTCAGGAAAACTGTGATCGGATTACCAAGAGCATCGACAAGAAACTACAGCAAATGGCACTTCAAACTCGCGCAGGACAACGACAGGTCAACAACCTAAGTAAATCCCAACAGGATTGGTGGAAACATGATTTCGATAAACTCAGTGCTGGCAACTACGCCACACGACAGGAGCTCGAGCGACAAGTAAAAAACGACCGAAGCAGGAACGAGCCTGACTTCGACAGGAAGCCAGCGTTGCTTCTAAACCCACGACCAGAGTACGCCTTGGACCACCGGAATCCAAATCATGGAAAGCTATCATGGACAGCATGCGTACACAACGCCTGTCGCATACACGAATCAGAAAAACTAGGAAAGGGATGGTTCCCGACTCCCAGTACCACATGCAGGAAACAATGGTACGATTGCAAGAACGACATGTGCGAAATGCACCTCTGGGACAAGCGTTCCGAGCTGCACTTCCCAGGCACAGACGACCATCAGGAAATCGTATGCATGCAATTGGTTATCAACGGCTCCTGCTACAATCTACATTGGCAGCGTTGCCTCAACCCGAACTGCAAGCTGCACGAAGGCAGCAAGATCATCCATGGATTCGGTGATGAGGAGACTTTTTTAGGCAAGCGCCAAAAGAGTGCTCCGTCGAGCGATCCCTTAACGCTATTGGGGACGGCTCACTCATCAGACTACCCATCAAGTTAAATGGAGTAGTATTATCGGCACTCTTGGACTCAGGAGCACAAGCGAATTACATATCCCAAACAGCGATGTACCGAGCAGGCCTCGTACCACGCACAAAGGAACATGCCTATTCGCTCCGAGTAGCCAATGGAGAATCAATGCCGGAAGAGCCGTATATCATGTACGAGGTGATAGCGGCCCCCCTAGAGATACAGGGGCACCACGAGGAACTAACCCTAGACGTCTTCGCAAAGGCCACGCACGACGTCATACTAGGACTTCCCTGGTTACGAAAGCACAATCCAGAGATAGACTGGACATGGGAAAGACTTTCGTTGAGACGATGCAAATGCGGCACCAATGCATCGAAACCCACGCAGCGCACGCCGCGACTGGTGGATGAGAAGGAGATCAACAACGTCTCTTCGACACATAAGACGCGCCAAGATAGAGCGGTCGACCGTGTGGACAAAGGAAGCCCCTCCACGACGGTTAAGGAGAACAAGAGTGCACCTCCTGGCATACCAGATGTGTATAGACAGTACGCCTGGATGTTTGAAGAAGAGTTATCCGCAAAAGCGCTACCCAAGCATCAACCTTGGGATTGTGAGATTAAACTCGAGGAAGGGAAAGAACCACCCTTCGGGCCTATATACCAGTTATCCGAGAAAGAGCTCGAGATATTACGCGAGTACATCAAGGAGAACCTCGCGAAAGGATTCATTAGGAAATCCGAATCCCCGGCGGGATTTCCCATTCTATTCGTACCAAAGAAAGACGGCAAGCTGAGGCTTTGCGTCGACTACCGAAAGCTGAACGATATCACCATCAAGAATCGTTACCCGCTACCCAACATATCCGAGTTACAGGACCGGTTATCAGGAGCGAAGTTCTTCACCGCACTCGACTTACGCGGAGCGTACAACCTCATACGCATGAAGAAGGGCGAAGAATGGAAGACGGCGTTTAGAACCCGTTATGGTCACTACGAGTATACGGTCATGCCATTTGGGCTAACCAATGCACCAGCAGTATGCCAGGCACTAATCAACAATGTGCTACGAGCACACCTGGACATTACAGTGGTGGCATACCTCGATGACATCCTAGTGTACAGCAAAACACTAGAAGAACACAAGGTCCACGTGCGACAAGTGTTAGAATGCTTAGCAACAGCAGACCTCAGGCTGAAGCCAGAGAAGTGCGAATGGCACAAGGAAGAAGTAGAGTTCCTTGGCTATGTCGTAGGAAGATATGGAGTTAAGATGAGCGAAAAGAAAATCCAGGTTGTGAAGGATTGGCCGACACCCACTACAGTCAAGGGAATTCAAGAATTCCTTGGGTTCGTCAACTTCAACCGACGTTTCATCAAGGACTACTCCATGAAGGCCTTACCGCTCACGAGACTTACGCGGAAGGACACACCCTTCAAATGGGAACAAGCGCAAGAAGACGCTTTCCAATCGCTCAAGCAAGCATGCATAGAGCCTCCCACACTGATTGCATTCAGGAGCGGCGAACCCGCACGCCTTGAAACAGATGCCTCGGATTTGGCATTAGGAGCATGCATTACTCAAGAACGAGGCGGTCAATGGCACCCGATCGCCTACCACTCAAGGAAGTTCACGGCACCGGAAGAACGTTACGATGTACACGACAAAGAGCTTATGGCCATCGTCGATGCACTACAACATTGGAGAGTATACGCAGAAAGCTGCTCAGAACTCACCATCTACACAGATCACAAGAACTTGGTACATTTCACCACTACTAAGGTTCTGAACCGACGGCAAGTACGCTGGTCAGAAATGCTTGGTCAGTACAAGTTCAAGATCCTGTACACACCGGGGAAGGAAAACGGTAGAGCAGACGCGCTCAGCCGACGCCACGACCTCGCAGGCGAAAAGACAATCAACAAATTCGCCATCCTCGGAGTTAACAAAGATGGGTCTTTAGGACCAACACAGCAGCTCAATCTAGTGATGCAAGTTCAGCAGGAACAACGCATCCCGGAGCAAGTACCAGAGGAGCTTCAAGAGGAAGTCATCTCAAGACATCATGACGATGCGCTACACGGACACCCTGGTATTGCCCGCACCATGGAACTCATCAAGCGACATTATGAGTTTCCCAACATGAAGGACAAGGTCACCAAGTTCATCAGGAACTGCGTGCAGTGCCAACAGAACAAGCACAGCACACACGCCAAGTACGGAGAGGCACAAGCAATGGAGCCACCCACGGCACCATGGACGAACATCACGATGGATTTCGTTACGCAGCTACCACCCTCCAAGGACCCTGTCACAGGATATACCTACGACTCAATCTTCGTCGTAGTGGATCGATTCACCAAATACGCTGAAATGATACCATTCAGACACAGCTACACTGCGCGGCAGCTAGCTACGGTATTCATCGATCGGATCATTCGCCACCACGGAATGCCCGAGTCAATTGTCAGCGACAGAGATAAGCTTTTCACGTCAAACTATTGGACCACGATGCTTGCCGCATTAGGTACCAAGAAAAAGCTATCTACAGCCTATCATCCGCAGACGGACGGACAGACAGAAAGAACGAATCAGACGATGGAAACGTACCTTCGGATCTACAGCAACCAGGAACAAGACAACTGGGTCTCGCTGTTACCCATGGCACAAATCGCATACAACAACAAGTTATCGGAAGCAACAGGCACAACGCCGTTCTTCGCGAATCACGGGAGACACCCAAATCTCTTTACTCGATCTCTCAATTGCCCTATTCAGACGGAATCAGCAATAGCTTCAGCAGTCAGACTAAAGGAAGTACACCAGAAATCACTCGAAAACATCGCACGGGCTCAGGAACGAGCCATTTCATATGTCAATCAGAAACGAAAAACGGCACCTCAGCTAAAGGAGGGGGATAAAGTCTATCTCCTCACAAAAAATCTCAGAACACGAAGAGCAACGAAAAAACTGGACAAGGTCAAGGTCGGACCATTTTTCATTTCTAAGCAAATCAGCCCAGTCAACTACCGACTTGAGCTACCCAAGGATGCAAAGATCCACCCAGTGTTCCATGTCTCGCTGTTGGAACCTGCCGACCCAAGAACGCCAATCCAGAAAGACTTCCACTACCAAGCCGACGGCAACGATGAGTGGGAAGTCGAAAAAATAACAACACATCGAAGAACCAAGAAAGGTATTCGATACCTAGTCAAATGGTTAGGGTACCCGGAGTCAGAAAGTACATGGGAACCCCCAGCGCACCTTAAGAACTGCCAACAGTTGTTGCGGCAGTATCGGCGGAATCAGGATCCAGAGGCGGAGGATACGATCCCCAGTCGAGACCAAGGGTCCCGGGCATGAGCCCATTTTCGAGAACAGTGACGTCATTCAACAACGACTCCTGTTGCTCCAGAGGCTCAATCTCTTCAACGAACTGAGCACTCGCGTCGAACCATTGTTGTTCTCGACGCTTTAAGAATTTCTTTTGTTTACGCACCCGATTCAACTTCGCACGGGCAGCTTGCAAGGCGGCCATCGCGGCCTCCTCGGCCTCAGCCGCTTCGTCTTCCATTTGTTCCAACCGCGACATCTCGTTGTCGATTTTCGAGAAGTCGGGAACGGGCAGGTCAACTGGTTCACACTTCTTGATCCCGTTGTACTCGCAGTTTCCGCACTTCTTGCTCAGGGACGCCAACTTGCAAGGCAAGTTGTTCTTGGCGCAGTATTTGCAAGCAACCATGGCAATGAATCCGACAGCGTTTATGCGATCTCCTTTGGTATGACGGTGTAGAGTACTCCTGGAGGACATCGGTTAATTCATGAGGACATGAATCGTGGAAGAGGGGGATAGTGTTACGATCTCGGAGGATGGCACGCGGGGATGGTGACTTATTACCAATGGCGGGCCCTGGATCGGCGGGCGCCAGGCCCCAGGTCACGTGATGTCTCACGAACTCCACACAGAACCTGGAGTCAGGAGTGTGAGACACGACAACACAACGTCACGTGATGTCCCACGAATCCCACATTGTTCCATGAATACCACAAGGCCCCCTATGGGACTTGGTGGAAGACCATGCTACACTATGGGACATCTTAAGTATATAGTCAGTAGGAACACAACCCTTATGGTTCGTGTTCAACTTAGTCAATCAAGTTTGTCTTTGGAATCTCAACCCCCAACTCTCGAGCTAGATAGTCTACTCTATACTACTCATTGTTACCCTCCATTGTCACGGTGTCTCACTAGACAATAACCCCAACCCTTACGGATCATCCTGTACCAGCGCTCATCCCTGAGAACCAATACGAATAGTGCTTACGAGCTTTGCTTGAAAGTACAACTTCAACAGTATAATAACCTCTATATCTATAAGTATATACCTAGTAGCTAAGCCTAAAACCTTTAATAGTACTTATAAAAAACTAAAAAACTAGCTTATTAAATTTAACCTCTTTTCTATATTCTAGAGAGAATATATCTCTAAAGAGAAATATATAATACTTATTTTAATATTATTATAGCTAAAATAGAGTAAAAATATATATATATTTATACTCTAAATTTAGGCTACTAAGTAGGCCTTCTCTACTATATAATATACTCTTAAAGGTTTAAAGTAGAGAAATAGCTTAAAAGTAGAAACTATATAGTAAGGCTAGCTATATACCTATAGAGTTATAGCTAAGAGTCTCTTAAACTTTTATAGTAATAATAGGCCTAATACCTATTTAGACTACTATACTATTTTAGTACTTAGTAGCTATAGTATAACTTAGGTAAGTATAATAGAGATTATTACTACTAGTTACCTTAGCTTTAGTTACCTACTTAACTCTAAATCTATATAGCCTCTACTTATATAGTATTAGTATCTAGGCTTATAACTATAATAGAGCTTATAGAACTATACTTAGATAATTAATAGTATTTAATTAGTACTATTTAATCTATATCTAAAATATTAATTATATATAAAAAGAATTTAGAGGTTATATAATTTTACTTAATAAGCTTATAGGCTTCTAGAGACCTACTTAGTCTTATAACTTTATTAAGTAAGCCTTTAAGCTGCTATAGAGCTACTTAGTAGTTAGGTACTAAAGTAACCTAATTAGAGTATAGAAGTAAGAAAAAAGCTCTATAGTAGTAATCTATATACTTTATTATATAATATACTCTTTAAGTATCTATACCTAGATATACTAGCTTATAGAGTACTTATTCTTTTATTCTAAAGCTTAATTTAAGAGCGTATCTTTTAAGAGCTCTTTTAGCTTTTCTTAAGTATTTAGCTCTTATTCTAGACGCTTTAGAAGTAAAAATAGGCTCTAATATAATCTAATCTTAATTAGTAAGTAAGAAGTATATTATTAATATAAAAGAGTAGTACTATTTTCTACTTAGTATTATAGAAGAGGTAAGGCTTCTCTTTTAATACTTTAAGACTAAGCGTCTAAAGTATACTAAAGAGCTTTTTATACTATATAACTAGTAAATTATATAGCCTATATAGAGCTTATAATAGTAGAATAACCTACTTAGTTTTCTTAAATCTATTTAGTAATATATAGAGTACTTAAGGTTAGTTCTAGTAGCTTATATTAAGAAACATGCTAGCTATATTATACTAATATAGCTCTAGGTTAAATTAGGCCGTAATTACTACTATAGTTTAAAATAATTTAGAAGTAAGTATTATAGTATAGGTTAAGATAATTAAATCTTTAGCCTAAAGGTTTCTATATATATAAGTCTAAGCCTTATACTTAATAAAGTATCTATTTTAGTCTAGTTTATAAGTAAAGACCTATTTAAGTAGTAGAGACCTTATTAAGGTACTTAATTAGTCTACTTCTACCTATATATTCTTTTCTATAAGTATTACCATTTCTTTCTTATTAGCCTAATAGAAAAGAGCACCTAATAGGTAGTAGGTAAGATTCTTTTACTTTTCTAGTAGTAAAGAAAGCTTATTATAGTATACTAGAGGCTCTATTTAGGTAACTTACTTCTTTTTTTATAAAGTAGAGGTAATAAATACTATATATATAGTAATAAGCTCTCTTCTCTAACTTCTATATTTATTTATATAACTAAATAAAAGTTAAATTAGCTATAAGTACTTATATTACTATATTAAGCTTATTATAGAGTACTAGCCTACTCTATTATTATTAGTAAGCTTATTACGCTTATAGTCTAGTACTCTATAGCTCTACTTTATTAGTAGGCCTTAGGTTCTCTACTAATATACGTATTTTCTACTTATATTATCTACTTATATTATTCTTTAAGAAGGTATTAAAATAATTAGGAATATAGGTCTTAGTAAATCTTTAAAATTCTTAATATCTACTAGCTTACTCTCTTCTTTAATAGTTAAGTATACTTTCTATAAGCTACTAGTTAGATTCTTCTTATTAGGAGCTTCTCTGCCTATACTTAACTAATCTAGTTTAGGTATTTAGTTAGAGAATAGTAAACCTATTTCTTAGTATTATTCTATATAGATTTCTAGTAGCTTACTAGCTAAGCTTACTATATATATAGTATCTATATAAGAGGCTCTCTTACTACTAGACTAGCTTTCTAGTAATTAAGGTTCTTTCTAAGTGCTACTTCTAAGCTAGTACTTAGTAAATAAGCTAATTAATAGGTCTACTTTAATAGAAAGCTTAATTACTTCTTCTATATCTATTATCTTACTAGCTTTATAGATTATATCTATAACTACTACTACTTCTCTAACTAAGAAAGCTATTAACTTATCTAATTTATTATAAAAGAGCTTCTAATTTAAGGTTATATTACGTGTTATAATTACTTAGTTAAGTTTAGAGACCTATATCTAGTATATATAAAAAGCTTAGTAACTAACTAGGTATCTATTATAGCCTCTTAGAGTAACTTTAAAGCTTCTCTAATAATACCTAGCTACTTAATCTCTATTTAAGAGATATACTTAGTAGCTATACGCGTATATTCTACTCTAATTAGGTCTTAGATTAGCTATAAGAGCTCTTACCTACTTAGGTTTATACTAGTAGAAATATTAGGTAAACTAGTAATTAAGCTCTTTAATTAGGCTATATAGCTTATTTAAGTAAGTTAGACTTATATTATAGAGCTATATTACTATAGTAGTAACTTCTAGCTAGAGCTTCTTAGGTAGATTTATACTGCTCCTTATTTTAATAGACTTAGTAATTATCTTCTATTCTACTCTTTTTACTACTCTATTTAGCTTATATATATATAGAAGTATATACTTAATATCTATTCTCTTATTAAGCGCCTAGTACTTATATTTAGAGCTCTCTTACTATAGAAGAGTAGCTATATTACTATCTTAGCTTATTTTATTAATATAGAGCTTATACTAGGTATATACCTAGCGCAGAAAGCTTATAAGTATATATAGTATCTTAATTTAAGTCTTTCTCTATAATATATATAAAAAGAGCTTTCTACTATAGTACTTCTTAATTAAAAGTATCTATAATTTACTATCTCTCTCTATAGGTATATTAAACAGATTCTAGCTAATTTTCTAAAAGAGTTTAGTAGGCTTTTCTTACTTCTAGTAGAAGACTACTTACTTAGTATAGGTTATTATATAAATCTTATAATCTTTTTAGAGTATAATATTAATATATATACTGTGCGCTTATTATATAAGAGCTTAGAGAGCCTCTAGGCCTAGATTACTTACTCTAGTTTACTAAAGGTACTTAGTAGCGCTCAATAAGTAGAATTTATATAATTATTTTATTACTATATTAAGAATTAGAAGGTAGTAAGAAAGTAGCTTATATTTAAAAAAAGTAAGGATATAAGCGTGCTTAAGAGTAGTATATATAACGCTTCTATTTAAATTATTAATATAACCTACTCTAAGTAAGCTATTTAGCTCTAAGTACTAAACTTCTTTCTTCTAGAAGTATACTTTAGAAATAATATTAATATAGAACTCTTCTACTACTATAATATTCTTAAGAAGTAGGTCTTCTATATATAGGCTGTACTTTCTATATAATATATTTTTAAATAAATAAGCTCTTTATTCTATAATAGAAAATACTTAAATACCTACCTCTACTATATTAGTAGAATTAGCTAGGTAAAAGAATCTAGGTATAAGCTAATCTATACTATTAACTAAGTATATAGCTACTCTATTATCTAAAATTATACTATCTAAGAGTAAATATATATTAAAATCTAAAAGGTTATAAACTCTAGGTTTCTTAGCTAGATTACTTAATTATATTATTTTTAGATTAATTAGAGCAGCCTATATATTACCTAGAAACTTAACTTTAGGTGTTATACTATTTACTAGTAGAGCTATTATTACTAATAGAGTATTTACAGTCTAATTAAGCTACTTAATTACTCTTCTAGTATCTATATACTCTTTATTTTTAAGCCTTTAGAGCGTATTCTTGTATTAATCTTTACTTATATAGATAGGTAGTAAGAAGCTTTATTTAACTACTATTTCTAGGTATTAGTAAATAGTTAGTTTCTATCTATAAGTTCTTCTATTTTACTTATAAGAGTAGGTATACCTACTTAAGCTTTTAGAGTTACTTATAGGTGCTTCTTAGAAAGTATTTATTTAGTTTCTAAATATCATAAATACTTCTAGATTATTCTTTTCTACTCTTATAGTATACCTATATATTAAACTACTAAAAGCTCTGCTTACCTAGTCTAAATTAAGTATTTTAAGCTCTAGAATACTATTCTAGATAATTCTTTAGTTTATAGTATAGGCCTACTCTAGAGTAATTCTATAGCTTAAGGTATCTAAGAAATTCTATATAGTAAGTACTCTCTTTACCTCTATAAGCTTATATAACTTACCTCTTATATAGAGGTAGAACTACTTTTAATACTAGTTCTATAAAGTAGCCTAACTTTATTTAGCTACTCTAAAGTATTATCTATACTTAGCTCTTACCTAGTTCTAGGTACTAATGTCTATTAGAGTAAGCTTCTTCTTAAGTACCTAGATAAGCGCTTAGAGTATTATTATATTATTAGTAATAAGCTTTACTATTACTAGTAAGAAGATTACTAGTAATACTATAGTATTAACCTAGTTCTAGAGCTTCTATAAGTACTCTGCCTTAGCTACCTACTTACTTAGTTTAACTTTATATATAGTAAGCTTCTAGTAATCTATTTCTAAGCTTAATAGGCTTTTAAAAGTATTATAATTAATTAGTTAAGCACTTTAGCTTTAAGTAAAGTAAGCTAGTAAATAGTTAGAAGTAGTTAAGCTTATAGTAAGTAGCTAAGAAGCTCTATTATTTATACCTATAGCGTTTAAGGTGTTTAGATTAATAAGCTTCTATATATTATAAAGCTTAGTATACTAAGTAAGTTAGATATACTAATTAGGCTAGTTAATATATAACCTTAATTAGTAGAGACCTATTAGAATTCCTAATAAAGCTTATATACTATAGCTAACTAGCTTATCTATAGTAGTATTATACTAGAGAAAAGAAAATAAAGAGTAATTAGAGCTTTTAAGATATATTCTATAAGCTCTTTCTAAGTATATAGAGAGATCTACTATTCTTAGAAAGCTAGGCTTATAACTATAATAAAGCTTATAGAACTATACTTAGGTAATTAATAGTATTTTATTAGTACTATTTAATTTATATTTAAAATATTAATTATATATAAATAGAATTTAGAGGTTATATAATTTTACTTAATAAGCTTATAGGCTTCTAAAGACCTATTTAGTTTTATAATCTTATTAAGTAAGCCTTTAAGCTTTTATAGAGCTACTTAGTACTTAGGTACTAGAGTAACCTAATTAGAGTATAAAAGTAAAAAAAAAGCTCTATAGTAGTAATTTATATAATTTATTATATAATATTTACTAATTCTATAGTATAAAAAGCTATCTAGTATACTACTAACACTTAGTTTAAAGGTATTAAAAGAAGAGCTATACCTCTTCTTTAATAATAAGTAATAAATAGTTCTACTTTTCTATATAGATAATATTCTACTTATCTATTACTATAATAATTAAGTAGCTATAAAGAAGCTTATAAGCGTATTAATAAGTAAGTATTAGAAAGAAGATTATAGAGCTACTATATAGTTTCTAGAAGTATAGATTATTTAGAATTAAGCTACTTATACTATTATACTTATGCATAACTTCTATATTAAGAAGCTTACTTCTAAGTTTAAGATCTTAAATAAGAAGTTACTTCTAAGTATTTTCTTTCTAACTACTAAGCTTTTTAGATAGAGTAGAGAAGCTTTAAAGTAGAAGATTAAGGCCTATTATAAGTATATTAGGTCTATACTATATATAGCTATTATAATCTAGCTAGATATAGCTTATACTATTTTATAACTATTCTATTACTTAACTAACCTAGAAGCTACTTACTTTAAGGTAGTAGCTTAGGTTCTTAGCTACTTATACTAGACTAAGTACCTAGATATAAGGTATAGAGCTTATTTAGGTAGCTAGTTTCTTATATATAGTAATACTTTATTTACTAATAATAGTATAATATAATAATATTCTTAGAGCTATACTATATAGCTTTATAGAGGCCTAATTATATAGAAAATAGCTTACTAAGCTATAGTAACTACTTTTACTATAGAGGCTAAATTACTAGCTTTAGAGTATATAGCTAAGAAGAATATAGCTTTAAAATAATTTCTTTATAAACTATATCTTAACTTAGGTATAGTATAGAAAATCTTTTATAATAACTAGTAGACTATTTAACTAGTAGTTAAAGAAAGTAAGTACCTTATAACCTAGCTATGCTATATAGATATATAAGTTATTATTATATAGTAGAGAAAGGCCTACTTAGTAGCGTAAATTTAGAGTATAAAAGTATATATATTTTTACCCTATTTTAGCTATAATAGTTATAAGCCTAGACGCTAATACTATATAAGCAGAGGCTATGTAGATTTAGAGTTAAGTAGGTAACTAGAGCTAAGGTAACTAGTAGTAATAATCTCTAATAACCTTACCTAAGTTATACTATACCTACTAGATACTAAAATAGTATAGTAGGCTAGATAGGTGTTAGGCCTGTCTCTACTATAAAAGTCTAGTATAGAGAACTTTTAGCTATAACTCTATAGGCATACAGCTAGCCTTACTACTATATAGTTTCTATCTTTAAGCTATTTCTCTACCTTAAATATAAAGAGGTATATGATATAGTAGAGAAAGGCCTACTTAGTAGCCTAAATTTAGGGTATAAAAGTATATATATTTTTACTCTATTTTAGCTATAATAATTATATAGTTAAAATAAGAGTATACTAAGAGTATCTTTACTATTACCTATATAAAGACTAATAAAATACTAGCTAATAGGCTTATAGAAGTATTGCCTAGGTAAGCCTATAAGTACTTTTTAGACTATCTTAACTTATTTAATATTTACCTAGATACTAATAGAAAGTAGGATACTAATTAAATAATAGAATAAACTAGAAATATAAGGTAATTAATAGTAATAATTTATGGCTAAATAAGCAGCTTAATAGGTAATAATAAGCTTATTATAGTTTAGAATAAGTAATATAAGTTATAGTTATATAGATAAAAGCTTATTAATAGAAAAATAAAAGATTAATTACTTAACTAACTAGAGAGAATACCTCTCTTTCTAGAGGAAAAACCTAGGCTAAGCTTACTAAACTACTAGAGGCAGGTTATTAAAGCGTACTACTAGTAGCTAATAATCTTAATCTTTAAACTACTTCTACTAGAGAGCTTAGAGCCTTTATATATTAATCTTACTATTATTAAGAAGCCTCTTTAATACCTAGTAGGTAATATATAGCTTAGTTATATACTATAAGCTTATTAGCTACTAAAGATAAATTATAAGTAGAAATAAGTTACTTATACTAGTAGTAACTTTACTATTAAGCCTTAGCTTATTATATAGCTTAACTCTAATAGGCTTAAGAGGTATAAAGCTAAAAATAAGCTATTATACTACTATTTATAAGCTTATTTTAGAGATTACCTATAGCTTATAGTATAGGTACCTAGTAGTATAGTAAAAATACCTCTTAGCCTATTAGCTGCCTAGCTAGTAATAGTAAAAAGTAGCTATACTACTTATTAGTAGTATAGCTATATAACCTCTATAAGAAGTAGTATAAAGAGTACCTTTTAGTAGAGAATAGAAGTAGTAGTGCTATTATTATTATTATTACTACTACTAGTACTAGTACTAGTAGTAGTTATAGTAGTAGAAATAGAGTTAAAGACTCTAATAGAGCCTTTAGAGCTAGTAGAAGAAGCTTAGTTAGCTAAAGCTAAACTAGCTAGGTAAGTAAGCAGCTTATAGGTAGTAGTAGTAGTATAAATAGAAGTAAGGTAGATAGTAGTAGTAGTAGTAGTAGTATACCTTATACTAGGCTTTTAATTATTTCTATATAAAAGTTTACTAAAAGTTTAAAAAGAGCTATAGAAAAGATAAAGAGAAACTTATTTAAACACTTTCTAATTACTATAAAATATAAAAATAGAACCTTTAATTAGACTAATTAGGCTAAAAATCTAATAAATAAGTAAATAAAGTACTAATAAGTTATTTAAAATATAATTTAAGTATACTTATAGCTATTTTAGATATAAACTTAAAGATTATTAAAATAAAAGAAGGTACCTACTTATAAAGCTAATAGAGCTAGTAAAGGTAAAGCCTATAGTGTGTAATCTTTACTATAGATACTAGCTTCTAGCTACTACCTAGTTAGCTATATAAATTATTTACTATAACTCTTACTATACTAGAAATAAGCTTAAAACTAATTATTTAGATACTTATTTAGCTCTACTACTAAAGAAGGTACTACTAACTAAGCCTAGAAGTAATCTATATATAATTAAGTATTTTAAATAGAGTAAAGAACCTATAAATAAGCTACTTACTAGACTATAAAAAGCTCTTTTAGCTATAGTACTATAGTACTAAGGTATAGAATAGATATAAGAAAGGATTAAAGAACTAGAAATATTTAAAAAGATTAACTAAGTAGTAACTTAGGTACTTAGACTTCTATTTAACTCTGTACTTTATACCTATACTACTAGAAAACTACTAAATAAGTAACTTAACTATAATTTAGCTACTTTCTTATTAAATTAGAAAATAAGTAGAAAGTATATTATATAATTAAGCTGCTTAGTTAGTTATATAAAGATTAATAAGTCTAGAGAATAAGCTATAAGCTACTCTAAAGCTAACTAGAAGCTTATTATATTAGTATAATAGTAATAAGTAACTTTAATAGTAAGTAGAAGCCTACTTTAGATAGGTTATATAGCCTATATAGATTTTCTGTATATATAATAAATAACTTTTATCTAATTATAGATAGGTACTAATTAAATATAATTAATTACCTAAGTATAGTTCTTTAGGCTTAATTATAATAAGCTTATAAGCTACTTTATAGTAGCTTAATTATTATAGTAATAGGTAAGTAGAATATTATCTATATAAAAAAGTAAGACTATTTATTATATATTATTATAGAAGAGGTATAGCTCTACTTTTAGTACCTTTAAACTAAGTACTAGAAGTATACTAGATAGCTTTATATACTAAAGAACTAGTAAATTATATTATCTATATAGAGCTTATAGTAACTAAACTACCTAATTAGGTTTTCTAAACCTATTAAGTAGCTTATAAAGTACTTAGAGTTAGTTTTAGTAGCTTATATTTAGAAATATACCTACTACTTTATATAAGTAAAGTTCTAGGTTAAACTATATAGCTATTACTACTATAGTATAAAATAATTATATAGTAAGTATTATAGTATAGGTTAACTTAATTAAATTCTTAGCCTATAGGTTTTTATAGTTATAAATTCTAGCTTTATACTTTATAAAGTAGCTATTTTAGTTAAATTTATATATAAAAACTTATTTAATTAGTAGTAGCCTATTCTAGCTACTTAGTAAATTAATTTCTTTTTTATATACTTTTTAATAAGTATTAATTTCTTTTTCTTATATACTTAGTAAAATAAAGTGCATAGTAGGTAGTATATAAGCTTCTTCTATTTATTAAAAAGTAAAAAGAGCTTATTATAGTATTTATACTACTTAGTTTAGGTAATAAGTCTCTTAGCGTATAGTATTAAGGTATTAACTACTATATATATAGTTATAAGGTCTTTTCTAAGCTCTTTATACCTCACTTTATACTTTAATAGTAGTTTAAGTATCTCTAAATATTCTTCTAATTAAGTTAAGCTAATTATAGTATTTAGGCCTACTTTATTATTTTCTTTATTATTATCTCTACGCTTATTACGCTTTTAGTTACAGAGCTAGTAGCTTAACTAGGTAGCTAGGCCTATAAACCTTTACTACTCTATACTTCTTATACTTAGTTATTAAAATTATACTTTTAGTTAAAGACTATAAGTACTAGTTCTATTAGTTATTAGGTATAAATAGTATATAGAGAATTATATTAGTTATTACCTAGTAGAATACTATAAGAATAGAGAGTAATAATAAGTAGTATAGAGTAAACTATTTAGCTTAAGAGTTAGGTTAAGATTCTAAAGCTAAACTTAAATAATAAAGTTAAATAAAAACTATTAGAGTTATATTTATACTAACTATATACTAAAAGATATTCTATATAGGCTCTAATATTCTAGTACTATTCTAACTTAGTATATTATAGAATAATATAGAATTTCTTAGAAAATATATAATATATTCTATTAAAGCATTCTACTAAGAGATTTAAATAGAGAGAGTAGTATATTATTAATCTCTATATTACTAACCTTCTTAATAACTATTAGATTATCTTTAAGTATTATTAATTCTTTCTTCTTTTATCTTATACTATATCCTCTTCTAAAGTTTATAATATTAGTTTACTTACTTCTATTATTATTTAAGAAGGTATAAGAATAATTAGAGAGCTAGGTCTAATAGGTAGAAAAACATAATTCTTATTACCTACTAGTAAGCTTTCTTCTTTAATAGTAGAGTATATATTCTATAAGGTTCTAAGTAGAGTTTTTAAATAGAAAGCTTCTAAATCTATACTAAGCTACTTAGGTTTAGGTTTAGGTATTAGATTAAGTAAAAGTAGACTTAAGTCTTATTACTTTATATAGATCTTTATTAGTTTACTATCTAAGCTAACTAATTATATAGTTTTATTCTTAGAAGCTTATTTAGTACTAGACTAGCCTTCTAGTAACTAGCTTCTTTCTAGAGGTTTACCTCTAAGCTACTACTTAGTAGGTAAGTTAAGTAATTAATCTTCTTTTTCTATAATAGAAAGCTTAATTTCTTCTTCTATATATATAATCTTACTAGTTTTATAGAGTATATTAACTATAATAGCTACTTTTAATACTAGAATTATTTTAACTTATCTTTACTATAAAAGAGCTTCTTATTAAAGGTTATATTATATATTATAATTACCTAGTTAAGTTAGAGCACCTATATTCTATAGATATTAGTAGATTAGTAGCCTATTAAATACCTAATATACTCTTTTAAAAGAACTTTAAAGCCTCTTTAGTTATACCTAGCTACTTATTCTCTATTTAAGAAGTAGGTAAAGTAGCTATATATATATATTCTACTCTAATTAAATCTTAGATTAGCTATAACAGCTTTTACCTACTTAGGTTAGTACTAGTAGAAGTATTATATATACTACTAGTTAAGCTACTTATTTAGGCTCTAAAGCTTATTTATTTATAATAGGCTTATATTTTAGAGCTAGGCTGCTACTATAACTACTTTAGGCTAGAGCTTCTTAAGTAAGTTTTAGCTACTTTACATCTTAAAAGATTTAGTAATAATCTTCTATACTTTTTTTTTAGTAGCTCTATTTAGCTTATATATATATAGTAGAACCTATTTAATATTAATAATATACTCTATAGGTAAGTAAGCTAATAGGTAAGTAAGCTACTTTTACTAAGCCTCTACTTAAGTACTCTTTTAATACTAATATCTTAATAATAACCTATTATTAACGTGTTTTAGAAAGCTTAGGTATAGCTTATGCTTTAAGCTCTTATATAAAACATAATTCTCTGTTAGTAATATACTATAGCTATCTATAAGGTACCTTAAAGTATACTAAGCTATCAATATACTAGATAATCTTTATAAGGTAATTCTATACCTAACTTATAAGGTTTAAATAATAATAAGAAGATAGTAATTATTAAATATATAGTTAAGCTAAACACGTAAGAATTTAGCCTCTAGCTAGTAGATATAGCTACTATAGCTAATTCTCTGCGTACTAAGCGTAATCTAGGCTCTTTTAGTATAAACTAGCCTAGTAAGTTTATTAAGTATTAACTAGAGCTTAAAGTAAAGTTTAATTATAAGTATAACTATAAGTAAGCCTTTTATAAGAATTTAGAGGTTATATAGAGCTAGGTTAGCCTAGTAGCTAATATTAGAGCTAAGTATAGTATCTAGAAAAATAATACTTATAATATTAATAAGATAGGCTTTATAATAGGCTAGATCTTCTTAGAAGTAGTTATTATAGCTTTAGAAAGATAAAAAAGGCTAAAAATAGTCTAGTAAAGTAACTAGAAGTAGATAATAGTTATATAAAGTATTAATATAAAAGAATAGGCTATTCTACTCTTAATTATCTTTAGAGTATACTACTACCTCTCTAGCTAGTATAAGAAGAAAGACCTACTCTAGAATTAGGTTATTAGAATCTCTAGTAATAGCTAAACTACTAATAAGCTTAGTCTTAAGTAGTTAAAGTACTTTAATATATATATAAAGAAGTATACTATTAGTACCTACTAATTACTAGTTATTAGTAGCTTTTAGAGCTATAACTTACTTAAATTCTAATAATACCTAAAGAATAATAAGATTATTAATATATATATACCTCTTTACTTATTATACCTTCTATAGCTACTTAATATAGGTTATTTTACCTCTTTAAAAAAAGTATATAGGTACTAAGCTAAAATACTTATATATAACTAAATTACTTACTTTATAAAGACTATATTTCTTCTATACTTTAAAGTAGCCTATAATATAGTATTTACTTCTAGTAATATCTAAGAAGAGTTCTAAGATACTAGATTAGTCTCTTTTAACCTAGAATAAGTTATTTTAACTCTTAAAATTAAGCTGCAGACTCTATTACTACTACTCTCTACTAATAGTAAGCTTTAGTAGTTATAAACTTTTAGTAATACTTTAGAATTTAGATTATAATTAACTTTAATTTAAGAGAAGTATAAGAAGTAGTAGAGTAGCTTACTAAACTCTATTCTAAGTATACTTAAGCACTATATAAAGAAGAGAGTAATTTTATTCTATAAGTTAGTTTTAGCCTAATAGAAAATTAGTAAGATTTAAGCAGCTAATAAGGCTACTATATAATAAAAGTTATATAAAAAAAAAGTAGGTTTAGAAGAAAGAAACTCTAATAGTAAGAGATAGGTAGTAACTAGCAGCTCTAGAGAAGTTTAGAGTATATAGTAATAAGAAGAAGCTAAAGAAGTAGGTACGCGCTTAAGAGAGTAAGCTAATCTAAAGACACTATAGAAGGTATAATTAGACTAGCTATAATATATAAATATATAATATTAATATAGAAGTAGTCTTTAAATAATATTATATACTATAGTCTGCTATAGAGTATTAAAGTATAGTATTTTAGGCTATAATAGGTTATATTTTAGTAGAGGCTTAGTAAAAGAAGCTTACTTACCTATTAGCTTACTTACCTATAGAGTATATTATCTATTTTAAGTACCTAGTATTTATATAAGAAGCTTTCTTACTATAGTAAAGTAGTAGTATTATTATTCTAGCTTATTTTATATATATAGAGCTTATACTAGGTAACTACTTAGCTTATAGAAATTATAATAATATATAAAATCTTAGTTTAAGTTTTTTCTTATAGTATATATATAAAGAGCTTTTAACTATAGTACTTCTTAATTAAAAGTATTTATAGTTTACTACTTTTACTTAGATATATATTAAATAGATTCTATTTAATTTTTAAAAATAGCTAAGTAGGCTTTTTATAAGGTTTATATATAATAAACTACTTAGTATATATAGTTATATATACCTTATAGTTCTTTTAGAGTATTCTACTTAAATATATACTATATACACACTATATAAGTACTTAAAAAGCTTCTAGGCCTAAATAGCTAGCTTAGGTATACTATAGCTACTCTATTAAACTTTTAGAGTAATATACCTTATAGGTAAGCTATATATATAGGTAAGCTATATACTTTTACTAAGACTATACTATAATACTACTCTTCTACTAATACCTTACTAATAATACTAAATAGATATATTAAAAAAAGCTTAGGTATAGCTTATAATTAAAGCTCTTAAAAGAAATATAAAGCTCTTTTTATAATATACTATAGCTATCTATAAGGTCTTTAAAACTATACTATATAACTAATATACTAAACAACGTTTATATACTAATACTATAGCTAACTTATAGAACTAAAATAATACTAAGAAGTAAGTAATTATTAAGTATATACTTAAGTTAGTTATAGAAGAGTTTCTTTCTTAGCTTATCGCTATAGCTAATATAACTAATTCTTTATATAATAAGTATAGTCTAGGCTATATTAGCCTAAACTAGCCTAGTATATTTATTAAGTACTTACTAGAGCTTATAATAAAGTTTAATTAAAAGTATAACTATAAGAAAGCTCTCTGCAAGAACTCTAAGGTAATCTAGAGCTAGTATAGCCTATTAGCTAATATTAGAAGTAAGTATAATATCTAGAATAATAATACTTATAACTTTAATAAAGCTAGCTTTATAATAGGTATTATATTAATAGAAGTAGTTATTATAGCTTTAGAGTAATAGAAATAGCTAAAAGTAGTCTTACTAGGTAATAGAGAGTAGATAATAGTTATATAGAGCGTTAATACTAAAGAGTAAGCTATTCTACTCTTTATTATCTTTAAAGTATACTACTACCTCTCTTTCTAGTATAAAGAGAAGAACCTACTATAAAATTAGAAAATTAGAGTTACTAATAATAGCTAGACTACTAATAAGCTTAGTATAAACTAGCTAAAGTACTTTAATATATATTTAAAGAAATATACTATTAGTACTTACTATTTACTAGTTATTAATAGCTATAAAAGCTATAACTTACTTAAAGTCTAGTAATACTATAAGATTAATAGAATTATTACTACCTATATACCTTCTTACTTATTATACCTTCTATAGCCTTTTAATATAGGTTATTTTACTTATTTAAAGAAAGCGTATAGGCACTAAGCTAAAAACCTTTTCTATAACTAAATTAACTATATTATAAGTTTTAAGATTCTACTATACTTTATAGTAGCTTTTAAGGCTTTATTTACTTCTAGTAATATTTAAAGAAAGTTCTAAAGAGCTAAACTAGTTCTATTTAACCTAGAATAGGTTATATTAACTCTTAATATAAAGCTATATACTCTATTACTATAACTTTCTATTAATAATATACTTTAGTAGTTATAGACCTCTAGTAATACTCTAGAACTTAGCTTATAATTAATATTTATAATAATAAGAATTTAAAAGTATATAGATAGCTTACTAACCTTTATAGTTAAGGTATTTAAAAAGGTCTTAAAGAAAGTAGTAATAATTATATACAAGCTAGTATTAGTATAATAGAAGATTACTAAGCTTTAAGTAGTAAATTAGGCTACTTTATACTAAAAATTATATAAAAGAAAGTAAGTTAAAGTAAAAGAGACTCTTATAGTTAAGAAGAGGTAGTAGATAACTACTTTAAAGAAGTTTAGAGTATATAGTAATAGTAAGAAGTAGAAAAAGAAAGTATATACTAAAGAGGCTAAGTTCTTCTAATAATACCTTAGATAGTATAGAAAGACTAGGTATAACGTGTAAATATATAAGAATAAAGTAGAAGAGGTTTCTAAGTAATATTATAGGTTATTATGCCCTATATAGTACTAAAGTAGGTTGTTATAGGCTATAATAGGGCTAGGTTTATTATAGTCTTAGTAAAAGTACACAGCTTACCTATATGCACAGCTTACCTGTAAGGTATATTATTATCTAGGTTTTATAAGTTAGGTACAGAATTAGTATATAAAGGTTATTTGCTAAGTTAATTACTTAGTGTAGATTAGAGGACCCTATAGATAGCTGCAACATATTACTAGGAGAGGTTCGCGTCTTGTTTAAGAGCCTAGACTGTAAGCTGTATCTAATGCTCTTTTAACGCGTCTAAGTAGTGTTGTTAGGAAGGTATTAGTATAGGAAGGGTGGTTTGGTGGGGGCTTAGCAAAAGTGATTAACTCGCCTGTTAATTAACTCGCCTGTGGAGTACGTTATTTAGATATTAACATTGTTTCTGCTTTTCTATACTATAGAGAGTTTAGTAATTGCAACTGTATTAGTCTTATTTTATATAAAGTCTACCGTGTTTCCCACCAATGCTTCTTTTTAATCTGTCCTGCGCCTGCGACCTCTGCACCGCCTCTGCTAGTGCTTCGAGCATTGCCCCAATAGCCCCATTTATCATGCTGGTCCCAGAACCACCAACGCCCAAGCTCTTGAGCCAATCTTACCCATTCTTGAGCTTTCGCACCATGCCTAAGCTTCATCTTTGTCACCAGTTCGTCAATGGTCCATGCTATTGTTGGGTCTGCTTCAGTGGGATCTGTGGCGAGATCGGTAAATCGTAGTGGAATGCTTGAGCAAAGTGGTAACACGAGTCGAAAAGTTGTGGAAGCATCGCTGATTGCCAAGATCGACCCGCCAGGGTTGATTGCCGAAAAGTGGAATGGCTGAAAGAATGCCTTCTCTGTACCGCCACCTGCAGTCAGGATACTGAAGTTCAGGTTGCGAATCAATGAGTTGCCTTGATATCTCGGCAACAAGGTCTTGGCAGCTTCAGCAGCCGACTCTGGAAGGGAATTTGTCCGCAGCAGGATATCAAGGACAGTGGGTATGATAGACAAAGGTGTCGTTGAGGCCTCCAACTGTAGGCGTGGTAGATCTGGATGAATGAAGAGGAGTGGTATCGCGAAATTAGAGACATGCCCGTTGTTTACCCCAGATTGCGACTTGTCCAGAGAGCTGAATGCCAGCCCGTGGTCCCCTGTCATGATAACAAGCGTTTCATTGAGCGCGCCAACTTCGTGCATCATCTGGAAAATATCGGAGACCCAATCGTCCTGGTATTTGATGGTGTTCAGATATCCTTCTAAAGGGTCCTCAGGGCGCCAACGCTGTTTGCTCAAGTATTCTGTGCGCCCAGCCCAATCTTTAGGCGTCGCGAACGGGTGATGCGTGGAGCTTGTAAGGTGGGAAACGAAGAGTCGTTTTTGATGCTGTCGGGCATCAACAAACATATCGCGCAAGTAATCGAGGCTTTCTGTTTCAGGGTATCCAAAGTAGTTCACCCATGGCTGCTTTGGAGGGTAGTGTTTTGAGCTCGGGTCAGAAAGAACTCGTTCCACAATGATGTTTCTGAAGCCCATCTTTTCGTCCAATACGTCTTGGGAATCAAACTGATCGGTGACCGACTGGACCATTGCTGACTCCCAGGGCCACGTGCGATGGTCCTCCGAATGATTTCCATCGTCCCTTTGTGGTGTCTCTGGGTGCTTTTGACGTGCATGAACGCTCATCATTTCCAGAATCTGCGGTAAGCAAGATTGGTAGATTTGACCTTTGACCTCCTCAGTGAAGTCTACTGGCAATGGCTCTACACCACAGTGGCTGCTGAGCAAACTTTTCAGAGTATACGCTGCTTGTGTGACAGCTCCCCGAACATTAATACTACCCATACCATCCTTGAAGGCATGCCTCCATGACCCGTCAGAAACAGCACCATCTTCCATTCGGAAGCCATTGGATTCGCCAGAAAGAAAGGTCGCCACATTGGTAAAGTTTTGAAGTTTCATGTCCAGCTCCTGGCTCGCGTTGATTGATGTGTAGGATGATAGAATCGTCTTATAAGCATGGCTGTCTTTCTTCAATGGAAACATGTCTTTGCGGGTACTCTCGAGCGTTAAGAGTAGAACGTTTTTGATGACAGGCTTCTTGGCTCTGATACCCTCCGCTAGGGCATCAAACACGTTAGCATCGAGATTCGACAACTTCAGTGGGTCGCAAAATGGCTCGTATCCAGATCCAAAACCATGTTGATGTTTCTTCTGAGGTCTGTCATGGTGAAAGTCGGTATGTGTATCCCCGGAAAGTAGAGGTAGCCCATCGTGAGGCAGACGGTCTGGAAATGGGCCATTATGTTCATGCTGAAATGGAGGCGGGTGATTCCCGTGAGGAAGAGGCCCACGAGGTGCGCAGCTATTTGGAGCGTCACAATTTGGGTGTTCCTGCCATAATGGAGGTCCAGGTCCATTTGCCCTGCTACAAGTCCGCGAACGAGGCATCCAGTCTAGAGATCCAGTCTGACCAAAGTATTCCGCGAATTGCTCCCAAGGAAACAGTACGCGCTCTACGGGATGAGCCAGGCAAAACTCAGAATTAATGGGTTGGAACAAGGCTGCCTCTATGAGAGTCACAGGAAGTGATCCGGACATATGTGCGTATGGTGGTGATGTTGGTCGGACAAGCTGTAGAAACATAACTAAGAAGCTGAGAGTCAAGGTTGTGAAAGCAACGGCTATAGCTTTCGGTGTGCCGAGAGCAGCGTCATGGCTGGCGACGCGCTGCTCCGGGCTGCCAAGCGATCGGGATTGTTCTTCGAGAGGGATAAGCAATTCCTCAGCTTCTGTGATCTTTGACGTTTTTTTGATGAGTTGATAGCTCTGTCGAAATGAGCGACCGATCGTATGCAGTACATGATCGACAGCATCGTAAAGTTTTGGCGAAATAACCCATGCGATGCCGTACAAGATTGCATAAGCCATACTCAATGCAGGCAATCCAGATAGCAGCAGACCAAGGCCTCCGCTGCCGCCAAGGACTCTGCTAGCTGCCATCCATTGAATTTCGCCGCCCGTCTCAACGAAGAATGATACCTGTGCGGCAGAACAACCTGCCGTAAAGAGACTGTGGCCGCATGGTTCAGTGGTCGAAGACTAGTGCTCAGTTGTATGGGTGACTTACGCCAGAAAAGCTCCGATGAATCTCCTAATAGTAGATGGTTGACTACCATTTTGTCTGTAGACGAGAATCTTGCTGCCGATAAGCAAGATAACATCTGGCAGTAGGAATGTAGGGAAGTAGAGAAGATACAGAAGGATTGGCAATGATCCTACGTGACTCCCAAGATGCAGTAGTTTAGCGGTAAAATAGCTGATAAAGAATAACCCAAATTGAGCCTTGGGCCTCAGGACAACCTGGAAAGGTGCGAAGAAATTGACCTGCATTGCATCGGGACAGGTTGCGGCCGTGGAATCGTAAATCGTTAGTACACAAAGGTCCTCAAAAGAGGGTGGCAGAGAGAAGGAAGGATCGCAAGAATCAAGATCTGAGGCCACTAAGGGCGATCTCTTAGTTGCGAGACATCATTGTCTCAATAACACGGAGCACCATCTGAGCAAAGTGTCGCGCGGTTGTCGCGTGCACACATGTAGGAGCACCGGAAGCATTTCTCCGCTGCAAAGTTCACTCCACTCTGCAAGACTCGTGCTTGCTGCCCAGCGCTCAGCCACCATTAAGACAATCCTTCAAACAAGGGGACGCTCAGGAGGTATAAGATTGGAGGTGATGGTCTCCACAATACCAGAAATGGAACTGACAGGCGTCCATGGACCATGGGGCTTTACCTAGAGAAGACTAGCTTCCCTCAATAACGCCGGCCGGCCGGCCGCGATATTATTCAGGGTGATGAAAGGTGCAGGTCCAGGCGCACTGAGGCTTGAAGGGGTAGCGAAGCACGTGCTTCTCAGGGGATCATCAGGGCCTCTGAATCATGGCGGGGGACCGTTTTCGCTGGCAGACGTGCAGTGCTGCGTGCTGTACACCAGTAACGTGGCTGGGCGTCTCCCTCCACATTATCGATAGACCCCAGGGATGCTTCGGCATACTTGTTTCTGGACTGCTGAAATACGAGGCGGGAACATTTTGGCGCCGGTTGGTGTAGTCTCGGTACGCAGTATGCCGCAACTGCCAAAAGCTGCCCGTCCGGTGAACATCGTGCTGTGCTAGAATGATGTCGGCGGTTACTCTTATTCAGGCCAATCGTGTGTTCTCCTTTGGTAACATCATACAGTTTTCTGTGTGTCGTTATTCGCTTGAAACGATGCTTAGGGTGAGGGAAGTCCAAGATCCACCCGACCCTGCACCCTGCAAAACCCACCGGCGTACCCCAAGGCTTGAGTCTGGACCTTGGAGCCGACCTTTCTCTGCATCGAACGGATGGCTGTGCATCATGCACATGTACTCACACTTTGTCATGTCTTGCGAGTACTGCGGCAAAACCGAGACCTCCATTAGCGGCGTTTCAACGTAGATGTATAAGCGACGTATCTGTTCGGAGCCGGTTCGCACCATTGACGATCTTGTGTTGCGTGCAGCTTCGCACAAGAACAGTCACTGCACACATTAGTTCTGACATTACAGCATGGGATTTGTCATGCGGATGATCATCAAGATGCAATAGTGTAAGGTATCGATACCTGAGTCCTGTAGTGATAAGTCCAGCACAGCAAGGTTTGTCGAATGATGCAGTGCTTCATTGGTATTCGTTATATGCTAACAGGAGGTTTGTAGTCAAGCCGATCATACTTGGCTTTGTTATATGCTGAGCCCAAGGTAGCTTACCCGGCTCCCGGTAGCGACCTGTCAATAATGGCCAAGCCGGTAGTGGATCCAATGAGTAAGAGACGTGCGGTATATGCTGCTAAGTAGTCAAGCAGTTGTACCTTTTTCCACCAGCAGTGAAAGCTGGTTATGTCGCTACACTTTTGATGCAACCTAAGAGTAAATTGTCATGTCGTTATGATATGACTGTCCAAGTCGCTAGGCCAGCCGTGACGTCACGACTACGATTCCAACGCCTCCTCAATCCCCAACTATCGTTAACATCAGTATCAAGCGAGGAAACTCGCTTTTGCAAAATCCAAACGACTGTGTTTACACCTGCTCTGCTTCGCGTTCGAAATGTCAGTCCCAGTCACAGGCAAATCCGGCAACGAAACACGCGCTACAGCGTTAGAGAACGAGTTTGAGAAGCGCCCCGACCCGGTAGCTCTTACACAAAACCCAGATCCATCGAAAAATTCATCCTCAGGCGTGGATTATGAGCCATACCCGGATCAATCCATCAAGCTTGATCCAGCAAGAGAGAGAATCGTACAATCAATATGCAACTTGTACTCTGGTAGCGCAAGCAAAGAAGACATGATGGTCTATGCCGAAGAAGCTATCTATGACGATCCATGGAGTTATTGCGATACGCGATACAAGATTGCCGGCCAGTGGTACGGTACGTGTTTGCTCGACTCTAAACTGAGATGCGTTACACCACTACGAGAATTTCCAGTCAAATTTCAACACGGCTAACAGGCGATGTCAGGCATTCCTAGAATCATGAAGTCAAGCAGGACCATCAAAACGCAGGTAGTATCTTCCAAGTCAGATGAGGTCATCTTCAAGCTGCAGCAAGAGTACACGCCAAAGCCAATGCCAATCGCCAAAAAAGTGAACAGCTTAGTTACGTTGACTCTCGATCCAAATGGGAAGGTCAAATATCACAAGGACATGTGGAATGAGAAAGACTACAGTCATGAGGGCTTCGGTAAGATCATGAAAGAGCTCAATGGAGATCACTTGACGAAGATCACACAGCCACCAGAGGACTTGTAGAGAATATATTTCGCGAACGAGTCAGAGAAACACTGTGCGATGGAACCTTTGCTTACAATAAAACTCAATCGTAATGCGAAATTGGTCTCCACCGCGTATGGCGGCCATCGACTGCATGAGTTAGCGTAGCAGAGTGCTCGTGTGAAGGGTGACTTATAAAAACGTGCCGTCCCAGCATGTGGAACGGCATTGGAGACCACCCACAGACAATCTCTCACCACAGGCGCCCTCCCGCACACCGCTGTTCAAAAGAATGACTGAGCCTGACGTTGCCTCACGCAAATCCCCAAATGCCGACCAGGAGCACTGTACGCGAGTACAGTAGGGCTGTCATCGAGCTTACAGCAGCATGTAGCTTAGAAAGACCGGCCAAATGCTGCAGACAATAATTGTGGACAGGCCTAAGCCTTGAGCCTCACTCTTGAGAGATCCCACTTTCATAGATCTGTTCGCAATTTGCACGTGGTCATGACTTGCCATGTACAGCCGATGGTCCCTTCGATGTAACTGCCTCACATAGTGAGTGCTCCTAAGTAACGATCATCCTTCAGAGATTTGAAAGAAGCTTATCAAACGCAGGGTCGCGCAAACAGTGGTGGTCGGAAAGACGCGACTTCAGAGTATCTCGATGAGCACCGTTTCACTCCCCTCCATGCCATGACTCCGATCGTGTTAACAGCATCCTAGCCAGGACGGCAGAAGCTTCGCGCAAGGTTCTCCTTCGGCACCACCATCTTGAGCAAAAGGCTTCAAGAGCTTCTCATCGTACGTATTGGCATGACTCTCTGAGACAGGTTTTTGATTCCTCTCCAGTCTGTGATGATCCGGAGGGCAACTACTTGCGGACAAAAGACATCCTCAAAAACCGCAATGAACTCCGTAACGAGTATGGCTCGCTCGAGGCAAAGGGCAGACGCTTGTCTGACACCGTACGCTGAACGTACGACTTGACAACTAACACGACTGATCGAATATCACATTCAAGTGACGAGTGACAGGTTGCAAAACCGTGGCACGGACTCAAAAGCTCTTTAGCCGATGTGGCTGGTTGGCAATCTGGTTGAGACTTACGTCTCTGTTGGAGAGATGCGCGGGAGTGAGCGTCAAAGCCACATGTTCATGCACTATGGTTATCACAGGATAGTGGCACTACTGACTGTGTCCAACGAAAACAGTGGCCCTCGTACGTGTTCGAGCAAGTTCAGGCTTCAACTCCGGAGCGTGACGGACGGCCATTGGAAGACGATGCCAACTTGAGACGCATTAAGACCTCGCTGGGCTTGCGCCTTTCCGACGAGTGGATCTTGCGACGGCCGAGGCCAAACAAGTGTAATATGTCTGTGTGTGGGGCGGCTTCAATCCCGTGCTCTGCCTACACCATGACTTGTTTCAAGACGTCGTAGAGACATGTCCTTGGTGTTGGTACTCCGTATGGCAGCTCCTCTGTGAAAACATAAGGTGTAAGAATGAGGGTTGGACGATTTTCGAATCCCAAAGACGATCCTCAGTTGAGGGGTCCGGCAACTCCCACCAGAAAACTCCAACTTACATGACCAAGTAGCCACAGAGCTATTCTTTCTGACCAGAGTCTGTTGTACGGATGAGAGTGTCGACGTGGTTCTTCAGGAGAACTTTAACGCCCCAACAGGCACATGACAAACCAATTTGAGCCGAAGCTCCCGTACCTCGAGCCTCCCTTTCGCGCAAAGTTTCAAGGCTTCCACTCAAGGTGCGATGCCAAGGGACCATGGCTGATCGGAAGGTCGGCGACATGACCGCGAAGCTTTCCACCGCATAAGGTGCGACGAATGCCAGGAGATGATTAGGGTTAAGATCCGAGCCTGCCCTCCTCACACGCAAGCACGGGCCGACATGCCGATAGAGCTGGGTTAGGAGCCTCCGGCGAGTATCGGGCGTACAAAGTATGTGAGGCGCAGCGGACTGCATTCCAAATGGAAGACAGACATCGGTAGCTGTAGGGAGAGTGACATGCGTTCGAGCTTGTAGCAAGCGAGAGAAGATATAGTGCCAATGAGGCTTGCGCGAGTTTCCCACCGTTAAGAACATTTTCAGATACTGTAGTCCACGGTCCGATGAAGTCATGGTGCAGATGAGGTAGACGGAGCACAGAGCGGATACGAAGCGTTGTGTGGCGATTGGTCGTTGAGGAAGTGCTGTGTTGACCGACAAAAGCGACCGACGCGACTGCCTACGTAAGGTTCGGGACGCGACTGCGCTAGTGTGTAGTCACGTGATTCCTTTTGACTAAGCAATACATCATTCTTTGCCTTGATCTCACCACGTCAAACAACCCAACATCAGCTTTGACGGTATGGGAGCCGTCGAACAGACAGTAGACGCTGCTGCGAACTTTGTTGGCCCATTTGTAGACGCAAGCGCGAAGCACTCTGCGCGAGATGGTGGCGAACAACACCTCGACAACGCCGTGCTGGTGCGGGAAGCTACAGAACACCTGATGGCTATCAACACCGCAGATTTAGCTGCAGGACCGGATGCTCCCTACGATGCATCTCTTGCCGGTGTTGTATATGGGTTGTTGGATCTCATCACGTCACTTGGAGTTCTCCCATACTTATCCTCTGGCGTTGCGTTTAGCCAACGCCCAAGATCGGTTTTAATAGCAACTTTCACTGTCTCTTCGCGCCAACACAAGGAGCTGTTATCGGAAATCATCCCTCTACTCCTTTCCATCTTGGAACAAAAGGAGGGCACAGGTCTACAGCCTCTTCTCGCGCAGCGCTCCCTACCTGACATTATTGCTGCACTTGCAGAACTTGCATTTTCGCCTCAGCACACTCTGCAATTCCACTCCATTTTTGAGCCCGCTTTCAACGACCTGCTTATGCGGACTCCGACTTCGCGCCTGCTGCCAATACTCACCACGTTCCTTCAGCAACCACTTCCGGCATGGTTGAAGCCACGAATGGGGAGAGAACTCGCCACGGTACCTATCCGGACTCATGGGGTCAGGCATGTCATCGAGTTCCTCTCCCTCTCCTACCTCTCCAAAAGCTCGCAGATTCCACAGGATGCATCTGGTCCCCAGTCACGGGTTCCAATACCCCTAGAAGCTGTAACACAAGCATCGAAGTTGTTGATCTCACCCCCAAGCGGTACAAGCCAAGACGATTGGATTCAAGCATTGGAGCCCCAGCTGTGGAGTCTTCTTGACGGAGACGAAGGTAGAGAGCTTAGCAGAGCGGCCGGCCAAATCATTGCAGGCGGCATCCTCAGCAAGAGAAGCACAGGTGCGCCTGGCACAACTGGATGGAGAGTGTTTGCTCAGCCAATTCTGGACACCATCCATCCCAAGGACAGTGCAAAAGCAATGCCACGGGACAGTACTGAAGACCAAGTCCTTGTTCAGGATCAGGGTCTGCTCCTCGCTATGCAAAGACTAGCTGTCATTACAAAATCGTATTCGCATGCAGGCCTTATCAAAAGACTTCTCACTCCCTTGCTCCTGCCTCTGTGGGCTCTGCTTAACTATTCTCGATTGAAGCGATCCCTCGACAAAGCATGGAGCGAACTACCGCGCGATATCATTGCAAAATATATCGCTGTCGCCTGCGATCCGAAACAAATTGACATTGTTGCGACCAACCTTTTCTGGGATGGGCCCTCTACCTGGGTATTGGGACCAGGCAATAAAGGTGGCATTGAGTATCGGATTCGACGGGACAAAGGTTCTCGTGGCCTTGAGGGAATGGAGTCTGTGCTCTCACGCATCAGTGAGCTTACTGGACGGGTGGACCTTCTGGTCTCTCTGCTTGCAGATGGCAAAGTGTTAGACGATGCCGTATGCCTTATCTTCCTCCAGGTAACTAAGAGATGGCTGAGTCCTAACCGTAACATGAAGGCGACCCTTCTCCTTGAGGCCGACGATGATCCACTCACGGCATTGATAGACGCCAAACTTTCAGAAGCGTTAGCTTCCACGTTCAAAGACAACTTTGCAAGATCACCACAACACATCATCGAGCTCATGAGTCAGTTGCTTCACAACTATGTTTCTGATCATCGGGCTAGGTCAGAACGACAAGCCAAGTCACATAAACCAAGCATTGCAAGTCTGGGGAGCATAGTGAAGCGCGATTCAGGGCTTGGGGACAGAACTAGTGCAGGTGACACTTCGGAAGATGATCTTGTCTCCTTTGCAATAAGCATCATCAACACAACAGTGGCGATACCGCAGTTCAAACGAGCATCCAGAACTGACGCTCTGCTTTCGCAAGTTATTGGGGACTTGCAATATCTGGTACACGCCCAACATCAACCACCCATATCGCCAATCATCACAAACTCAGCACGTAGCCTTCTACAGGTTCTTAGCCCACCGGCACTTAGCGCAGACCAGAAAAAAGTCGATATTGACCCTCTGGCCTCTCATCGGATCACACTTCAAACAGCTCTTCGAGACCTCACCTCTCCTGAAGCTCCGGACCGCACATGGGCCCTCTCCACGCTTCACCAGCTAATCCAAAACAACTCGTCCTTCCCAGTCATTGACGTCCCGGCAACGACCTATCTCGTACTCTCCGCCTCCCTTGCAGACCCAGAATCGTACGTTCACAGCACCGCGATTCCTGTCCTGGTCAGCCTCGCACTCGGCGCGCCACACCCCACCATCAAAATACTCGTGGACGCGTTCCTTGACGTGGACGAACGCAGCCTTGCCTTGTCGAAGGGTCACATGACGGACGAGAAAGAGCGGGAATTGCAGGAAAGCCTAGAATATCGTCTGCGCGTTGGTGAGGTCCTGAACAAGATCCTCCTTGCGGATGAATTGGGGCATAATAAGGGTAGCAGGGGGATCCAGTACACCAGTATCAGACACATGACTTCAGCCTGTCTTTCATTAGCCTCACGCCGTGGTCAACGCCATAGAACGCAGTCATCCCGCCAAGCTGTATCATTACAAATTGTGCAGCAGCAAGAAGAGGCCGAAGCTGCATGGGGCGGTCCGATACCCAACATCCTCGAGCCTGATGGAGAGGCTTCGACTTCCGATCAGGCAGACTACGAGGCTCTCAACAAGATCGTTAAAGGATGGGAGCACACAGGAATCGAAGAGGACGTGAGGATCCGAGCAAGCGCAATGAGTATCTTTGGCACTGTACTGGAGAAGCGGATAAGATTCGTTGGGCAGGCGACGGTCGATGCGGGCTTGCAGGTTGTGCTGCTGGTCTTGACCATGGAGACTGCGGAGAAGTTTTTTATATTAAGACGAGCGGCGGTACTAGTTGTCATGGGGCTTCTGAGAGCGCTAGATGAAGTGCTGGATGCTGGCGAGGATGCTAATGTAGGTTTGGGGATGAGGCAACAGGATGAAGTGGAACGCGTGCTCAGGTGGGCAAGGGATGAAGATGGGGACGAGCTTGTGAGGGATCATGCGGCAAATGTGGTGGAGGGGTTGGAAACACTGCGAATGAAGAAGCTATACAAGATCAGAGATGAAGGCATGAAGTTGGGGCCAGATCTAGGGCTTGAGGGCGGGTTGAGGGGTCTCAATGTCAGGCCTGATGTGAAGGATGGCGAGAGAAAGCGGAGGGTGGTGGTGGAAGAGATGGAATAGCACAGCGCTACCTCTATATAGCTCGAATCCAATGTCCATGTCCTTCGAAGCCCGTCGTCGACTTGCGCCGTGTGCGCATGTTCTGCGGTATCAGGTAGTCGTCTTGTGCCAGACCACGCAGCTGGGCTGTGGGGCGCTAGTTCCTGCATCCCGTGTCTCTCTTCGCACTCGTAGGGCCGTTGGTGTGATAGATTTTGATATCATGTCTACAGTCCCAGCTCTCAGGCTCAACCACTCATGGCCGTGTCCTTGGTCGGCTTGGCTTCCACGCCGTCAGCCTGTCCAATCCACAGGACGTTGTTGCATCGTATCAAGACCTGGCCAAGCGTGCCTGAGCTGACGCCATTGACGAATTCTTCCGTGTTGGAGAGCTGGATGTTCATGTAGAGGTCGACGGAGACGAGTCTGCCCTTGTATTCGGTCTCGCCCCACTTGAGGCGCACAACAATGTCCTTGTCGACGCTGCAGACAGTCAGTACACAGTCGACGATGGAGGCGCGGGGTGCAGTGGGGTGGTAGGCGCAGTGGCAGGCGCAGTGGCAGGCGCAGTGGCAGGCGCAGTGGAAGGGTGATGGGTTGCGACGTACAGGCTCTGGAGCAGCGGCCGGGGGTTGAAGGGTGCGACGGCCTAGACGCTGTTAGCACTGGGTGTCTCGGGCGGCACACGCGCACTCACGGCCATGTTTGCGACTGTGGGATGGGTGTCGAGAATGCAGCTCCAGGCTCGAGGCGGTCGCGCATTGTCGCGCCCAGCTTTCTCGAAATCGCGCACGGACCGCTGCGGTGCAGCACTGCAGCACTGCAGCACCGATTGGCCAGCCCCGCCCCCGCGGCGAGCATCATTCACGTTCACAGCCGCATTCCCACAGCACCCCCTCAGCGTCAACATGGTGCTCGCACTAGCCCTCAAGGCCGAGCTCAACGGCGTGACCGACCTCCGCCCCCTCGACACCGAAGACGCGCCCTTCTACTACACGTTCAAGGTGCAATGCACGTCGTGTCGCGAGACACACCCCAACTGGGTATCGGTGAGCCGCTTCGAGCAGAACGAGATCAGCGGCAGCAAGGGTGAGGCCAATTTCGTGTGGAAGTGCAAGAACTGTAAGGTCTTTCTCACTGTCCTCTGCGCTGAGGCTCGCCGCTGACGCCTTCCCAGCGTGAACACTCGGCGAATATCAAGGCCGCGCCGGCTGCCTACGAGCGCTCCGATCCGCCCAAGATGAAGAACATACTCGAGTTCGACTGCAGGGGGCTTGAGTTTGTCGAGTTCAAGGCTGATGCACGTCCTCTTCTGCATGCAAGTGAAGAGACTGGCTGACGAGTACCAGGGCGAATGGCTTGCCACGGGCGAGGAGTCGGGCACCAAGTTCGAGAACATTGAGCTACATGAGGGCGAGTGGTTCGACTACGACGAGAAGGCGAGCGAGGAGGTCAGCATTACGAACCTAGTCTGGGAAGTACGACGCGCCTAAAGGTCGAGTTCACGACCACGCAGCGAGGCAGGGGAACAAGCCTGGTTGAGGGCGCGGCAAAACATGGCCGCAAAACCGCTGGCAAAGACGGTGGCAAAATCACTTGCCAAATCGCTTGCCAAGACGGCGGCGCACTGAGTCGTAGGACAAGGCAGAACAACCAGCCAGCTTTGACTGTTTGCATTAAGAAGGAATATCAAAGACCCACCAAACGCACTTGCTGATGCAGCCGTCTATGTACAAGCCCAAAACCTACGTGACAACGAACTGGTATTTGCAGCACATGTCCCATGCCAATGTCCACTGGAAAACTCCTGGAACGCCAGCAGCAGGGTGCCGTCATGGCTCCCTCACCGCCACTCAGATGCCCAAATAGTACTTTGCCCTCTCGTAGACGAAGAAGCTGGTGGCAACCATGGGCACCACTTTGACGTATCCTATCGTCAGGCCCACGAAGTAGCCCCTCCAACCCCGCTCCACGTATATCTTCTTCGCAACTTCGGCGATACCTAATCTATGCCCGTCACCCACTACACCACCGACTTGCATTCGCCGACGTATCACCTCGAGCGGGTACGACACTGTCTGTGAGATGAAGCCGGCAATACCGCCGGTAGTCAGCTCCGCCCAGTAGCGCAGTTGTGCGGGCTTCTGGCTCGTCGTCGCTGTCTCTTCGCGCCCAGTGTTTGGTAGGACGGTGTAAGGCGCAAGGGCCGGCCAGCGCATCATGTCGCTCATGGTATCGTGCGCAAGGAATGAGGCTCCGGCATACGGCACCATACCAAGCAGCGTGGGTGTGAAGCCGCGGAAGAAGTTACCCAGCCCAGTCTGTGGCGTCAACTTCTCCACGGCTTGGGCTGCGGTTGCGCTGAGTACGTTGGAGGGGTTGTGCGACGTCGGTGCAGCATGCTCGCCGTATATCTTGCGCACGATGGAGCCCAGGTTGGACTTCTCGCCCGCGCGGGTTTCGAACGCGAGGCGCACACGAATGACCTCGAGTGGGTAGGTGAAGAAGACGCTCACCATGCCTGCCAGACTGCCCGACACGAAGCGACGACCAGGAGTCTCTTGAGCCTTGGAGTGGATCACGCGCGCCCGAATCTGCTCATACGCGAGGAACTTGATGCCCGCGTAGGGGAAAATTCGCAGCAGTGTTGCGGAATGGCCCTTGAACAGCCCCCGCACACCGGTCTGCAGGTAGATGTCGCGCACAGCGGTGGGGAAGCCGGTCCATGAGCCTGAGTATTTTGCGAATTGCGGGTTCTGCGTCTGGAAGAGGATCTTCACGCGGTCGAGGGGGCCCACGACGGTCTTGGCTGCGCAGCCTGCTATCCCACCCGCGATGCCGCTCTTTACCAGGTATTCGTAGCTTTTCTTGTCTACTTTTCTTGTTCTGCCCTCGGCTGAGTGTGAGTGTGTGTCGTTCCCTGAGCGCGACGGCACCATGGCGTCACCGTCCGTGGGACATAGTGGCGGATTCGTCATGCTGCTGCTGGCACCCTTCGTTTCGGCGTGCCTGTCCGCATGGCGGGTCAGGATGTGCGTGTCCATGGGGGAAGCGTCATGGCGGAGGGCGGGCGAGGACATGCCAGGGCTCGTGACTACCGCGACATGGGGTGTGTTTCTGTGTGGATATCCGTCGAGTTTTGGGAGAGATTGTGAGTAGGTCTCACTAAGCTCGGGACGTGGAGAGGTTTGTGGGGGATTAGAATGCGCCGCCCGTGTGTGGTCGAGATGCGGCTCCAGGCCATGACGTTGAGCCGAGGATCTTGCATCTCTTCCCGGACAAGCTGGCGTTTGACCGACAATACGCGGAAAGCTCCACGGCCGGCGACAGCGACAACTCTGTACATTCACACATCTGAGCTGTAGTCGGTGATAGCGCACCAAGCGAATGGGAGTTGCTACTTCCGAAGTGTTGGTGAAGGTGTAGGAGTTGTCTAATGCGGCAGTGATGATTTATGTAAATTTTGCAGCTCTTGCCCTGAGTGCTCTCTTACTTCTTATACATCCATGAGCTGCTTGCAATGGTACACAACCAGAGGAGCGCCATACTCTACCAAAGTGCGGACCGTGAGATTACCCTCATCGATATACCCACATCTATTGCCTTCGCTCAAGGCCGCCCCGACACGCCCTTTTCCACGCCACCATTAGAAGAACCGATCCAGTCAAAGGAAGAGTACAAACCCAAGGCGAGCAAGACCACAGGGACCACTTCGGACGACACAGCGCACCATGGGCTATACAAACCATTGATCCAGCAAGCCCTGCTCGACATCAGAGCTCACGTTCCTGGCTCATGGTGTGCTCCCAGGCAAGTTTTCCCTCACCACTCAAAACTCAGTAAGGGTGCAGTGGGGACCACCGATTTGGAGAAAGAGCTAGAACATCGATTTCGAGAGTGGATTGCCGGCGGGAAGAGTCATGTTCACGAACGTTCATTCGACTTTCAGACGATGATGGCTTCGCTGGGTGCACCAGAGGTTCAGCCAACGACTGCCGAAAACAATGCACAACAATGGCTTGTATCATACTCTGCATTCGCGGGAGATGATGGCATACATCCTGGAGGTACCGCAGACTGGTCGCCCGCGTTCTACAACCCTCAGAGTCAATCCCTGAACCTGACCGTCTCCCGAGCTGGGGCCGAGAAAGAGCGAGAATCTGTCGCTTATCACTTCGCGGTACCGCCATTTTCTGCCTTCTTCCTCGGGGACTGCGACCACCCAGACTCTTTTCGTTCATCCTTTCGTGATGTCACGGACGAGCACAATCTCCCACGACATTTCGATCTGGTTCTGTTGGATCCTCCATGGCCGAACCGATCAGCTAAGCGCAAAGGCGCCTACGAGCAGATTGGAGGCATGCCGTACTTGAAGAAGATGCTACTCAAGATGGACATTGACAACTACCTTGAGCACAACGCTCTCGTGGGCATCTGGATCACCAACAAACCAGCTTTGCGAGACCATGTGCTTGGCCCAGGAGGACTGTTTGAGACGTGGAACGTTGGACTAATTGAGGAATGGATCTGGATCAAAACGACTACCAGAGGGGAGCCAATGTTTGATATTGACAACGCTATGCGGAAGCCGTATGAAGTACTACTTCTGGGGCGAGCGGCACCAAATTCGTGGACCGCGATGACACATGCGTCCAACCCTCGGAAAAGGGTGATTGCTGCTGTACCGGATATACACTCACGGAAGCCGTGTCTGAAAGACTTGCTGGAATCGTATATGCCAGATCCTACGGATTACAGTGCACTTGAAGTGTTTGCTCGGTACCTTGTTACTGGCTGGATGTCTTGGGGGAATGAGGTGCTCAAGTTCAATTCCGACATTTACTGGGCAAATCACACAGACACACGGTAAATACCGAGATGACGTATACAGCAGCTCGAGTCATAGTATAAGGGGATGGGAACTCGTCATGGAGCTTATATAATACATCTGTGATATAATGTTGTGAATTACAATCTAATAGACCTCAGAAGGCCCTCCTAATATCCGCAATGCAAAACCTGTAAACTTTCGGACACGGACCCTGATCTGATTCTCTCATAGCTCATCATGATGCTCGTACCCCATTTGCCTCTTCTGAAAGTTCAGAATATGGGTCAAGAATCTCGGATCGATGTGGATAAAGTCAATTAGGCCAAGCGCAATCATGATGAGGAAGCCGAATCCAATACCTAATAGCACCGCATCCCACTGCCTGCTGACTTTTCTGAACCACGCCTTCGTATCCTCGACCGCGATGTTCTGATCCTGGGCCAACCTCGCGCTCATTAGTCCTGGCAATCCGTCCAAACTCATAGCATTGTTCAGCTTCTGGAAGTCCATCATCTCCCTTCTCTCTATCTTCCTCGCAGCCCAAGCCTCCAGTGTCTCACGTCCGTCTTTGTCGTCGTCATGGTCGGCGAAAGCGGTTGCGTCACCTTCCTCGACGCCAGGAAGCGTGCTGAATCCGCAACTGGTCTGCACTTTCTTGATCTTCAGAACAATGATTGCGCGCGCACCAGTGATATCGACCGTATCGCCGTTCTCAGAGGCCATCTTCGCGCGCAGCTGGTTGAAGTGTTGATCCCATTTCTCCACGACGCGGCCTGTGCCGAATAGTCGCAGGGTCCTTGCGTTGACACCTGAAGAGCTGAAGAGCAGCGTCAGGCGTCCATTTTCGTTGACGTGAGAGATGGTCTCGCAGCCGTGTCCAGTAGCGTCGAGGTAAGCAACTGTGTTAGGACCAAGGATGGAGAAGGTTTGCGAAGGCTGTCCTTTGGGGGAGATGTTGATGTGGTCTCCTGCCCAGGGTGCGCTGGCAACGTAGAAGAGAGGCTGGGCGTTGATGAATGCAACGTGATCATTGTTTAGTGAAGTGTGGAACTTGGGCATGTTGGCGGCTGGCTATGTTGTTGTGGATATAGTTGTCCTGATGCGGAGTGGAAGGGGGAAGAGGACGGCCGGCCAGGTGGGCTATGGCTTTAGTGTAAGGTGTTGCACGAGTCGTTGACCTCACAAATCTCCAATTTGGCACCGTCTCTTTTCCAGTCCAATATTCTGTCAAATTGGGTCCGATATGCTTGGACATTTTTGCGACATTTTGCAGATTGGCTGCTTAATAAGCCGAGCTTACTGCAGCTGGTTAGGAGGCATGATGCTGCAACCCATGGCTGTGAGGTGCCCCATGTCGAATGGATGTGGTTGCAGTATTGGATGCCGTAGTGTATCCGCAGAGATTAGACCCAAGTCAGGTTTTCCGCAAGGGACCTCACGGTTCTTGCTGGCCTTCGCAACATCTAATGCCAAGACTGGAGTGGTCGGCGTTTTTGGACAGCTCCCGATGCTACGATAATCTTCAGGATCTAGTCAAACACGCATTGCACGTATCCAAACGCGCAATTCGCATATTCGGAGCCGTCCAGTACATTGCAGTATCGCCCGCGCACTCTGTCACCCATTCCTGTCCCCCAAAGTGCGTCGAATCGCCCCACGCCCCGCGATTTGCATCGCCGCCGCTCCGCACTCTGTGCAGCATGCCCCGGTAGCAATGCTGGCTCTCTGGTCCCGGGCAACGCAGAACCCGGGACGCTGCCGATGCATTGTCTGCGGCAGCCGGGCTGTGCACCACGGCTCGCGGAGCCCGCGTCGTACCCAGACGTCAACAGTGGTCCACACAAGCGCCCCCGCCGCTGGGATCGCCATGGATGCGCAGGCAAGGCAGAGTGGCCGGCTGTGGGAGGAGGCCGTTGAGTCGCTGAAGGAGGCTCTGGAGCGCCCTTTGGTCCGTCCGTTGAAGATCAGAGGGCAGACGAGCGCTGGATATGAGTCCATCGACCATATCCCCCTCGAGAGGCTGCCGCCGGACTTGGACTGGACCCAGGTCACTCGAGTCGCGGGCATGGATCTCGCAGACGACCAGAGGCTTTTCCACAGAATGCACTCACGCGCGTACGACGACCCTCACGCCGCATGGGACGAGCTGCGGTGGGATTCCCGGTTCCCAGGCATGCAGCAGCTCCAGTGGCCGGCCAACACAGGTCACCGCGTGAAGCCTTACAATCTGCCACCGCAATCGCTGTGGGCGCCGGACATGGCCCGCTTGGCGGCGATGCGGAGACGACACACGTGGAAGAAGCTCACCATGCAGGAGCTGTGCACAGCAGTACTCATACATTCACTCTTGCGGCGCGTCATGATGCCCCAGCAGCCGCTTACAGGCTTATACCCACAGATTGAGACGGTCGCTGCCTTCAATGACAAACAAGCTGGGAGAGCGCGGAAGGACATACTCGCCAACATTGTGCGCTTGCACCTTATCCCCGTGGATACTGTCGTCGACGACAGTTTGCAGGCGCAAATCTACCCAGACCAGCCTGCGATCCCGCGCTATCATCAAGATTCTGACGGCGACTTCTATGAAACCACGCAACGACTGAACAATGGCCTTAAAAAGCTGCTGCATCACGATTCGAGAGACAGGAAGGATGACAGAGACGCTGCAATCGCACTTGCCAAGATCTGCCATAACCTCTTCGTGTCTTCAGCTCCGCCAGATGTTCAAACGTTCAACATTCTCATCGCCGGCTTCAAGCGATGGCGCCGCCCGGAGATGGTGGACGATGCTATTCTCGCTTTCCATGCCTCAAAGATACGGCCCAACGAGATCACCCTGCGCTCCATTCTGGGTCACTACATATCTGAGAGACGTCCTGACGGCTTCTCTCGATTCGTCGCATGGATGCGGGGTGTCAGCGATGCGCTGATGCTTGCAGACCCTGATATCACAATCAACGAAGCGAGTCAGGGCCGTCTCATCCGCATAAGTGAGAAGAAGGTCTATCAAAAGGTTTACCCTACGCCCATGGTATTTGGTGCTTTGATTGGCGGCGTGCTCAAGTTTGGTGGCTTCAACCGTGCTCTGGATGTATACTACGAGATGAAAGCCGACGGCTGGGGTCTTGACATGGCCGGTCTTACGCGACTGCTAGGCGACTGCATCCGCCGGGCCGATTGGCAAGGTGGTGTCTATGTCTGGGCTGAAATAAACAGCATCAAAGATATGGCCATGCCGAAGGACATGGCCAAGGCATACGAGTTCATGCTCAGCCTGTGTTCTGTGACCGGTAACACAAGCGCCTTTAACCAGCTGCTCAAAGAGGTTGCGAACAGAGGTTACGACCGACATACTATTATTAGCGGCGCGCTGAGAACAACACGCTGGGCTAAAGCCAAGAAGTCGAATCTAGCGCCGGCTTGGGCTGCAGACAATCTGCTCATTGCGGTTTCCAGCTTTGTCAAGGATCTGAAGGAACCTCAGCCTGACGCTGTTCCGGACTTCAGCATTGATGACTTGATGTATGGACAGCCAATCGTGGAGGGAGACAGCGATATGCCGGTTGACAATCTAAGCGACTGGGACGATAGCATCCCTGTTGAAGTCTCGGAGCAGAGAGTAACTGACCCCAACGAGACGTGGGCATCATGGGTCGAAGCCGAGTTTGGTGAACGGCCTAAAGATCCGGATGCCCATGATTGGCTGGCAGCGACCACGAGTAAGCCGGCCGAAGAGGAGCCAAATCCTACCGCGTCAAACGAGGTCTGGGAGAAATGGCTTGAAGCCGAATTTGGAGAGAAGGCGAAAGATTCAGAGCCTTGAGCATTCGGTAGATACCGTGTGCGTTGCACTGTACATATTGAAGCATAAAATTGGCGTTATGGTTTGCATGGGGCTAGGATGATTTGTTTGGACACATGTTTGCATGTAAGAGAGGTGCAGGCAAGGGCGTCTAGACTTCTATCTGTACAGTATGTTAGTGTATACTAGGTTGTATGAGGTTGAACGTTGGAACGATCCTGGTCAAGCCAAGGCAACGTACATTTAGCCGCACTGTACAAAGTATGAATATACGACCCTCGCTTCTCCATGTCTGCCATGTGAACACCTGCCACTTGCAGTTGTCGCACAGACTGTCGTACATGGAACCTGCGCATCACAGTCGAGGTCAGGTCGATGTTGTTCGAGACCAGTAGTTGCCATCTGTAGAGTACATGTCAAGCCTGAGACGGAAGGAGAGTCTTTCTTCTCAACCTTGGCCTTGTTATGGCAGGCATCTGCCTGCTATGCTCATGCTACATAGTTTTTTTTCCTGCCTTTGTAGTTGTGCAATAGCCAATCGTCGCTTTCCGGCGACATGATGCAACACATCGCTTTACCCATACTACCCTGTTGATTCATGAGCCCAGAACCTCGGAGCCGAGCTCGTGAACGTTGCAACGATGAGCCACGAGGTATATGATCCGTGTCTATCTCTTCCCTACATTCCCAGACCAGTCCCTCCCATAGCTATCGCATCGAAACCAAGCACATCGACATGATGCGCTACACTATCTTTGCATTCACTGCCTGGACGGCGCTGACCAACGCTCTCCCCATCGCTGGGCCAGAGGTAGGTGCCATCACCTCCATCTCTAAACACGGTTTATTAACCTTGGATAGGCACAGCTCATCGACACGAACCCGGGCTCTACCATCGAACTGGGTAAGCCAAGCACGGAGGTTATTTGGGGAAAGCGCGATATCGTCGATGTCAAGCCGGGCTCAACGATTGAGTTGAGCAAGCCGTCGACAGAGATCACCTGGGGAAAGCGCGATATCGTTGATGTCAAGCCGGGCTCGACAATTGAGTTGAGCAAGCCGTCGACAGAGATTACTTGGGGAAAGCGCGATATCGTCGATGTCAAGCCGGGCTCAACGATTGAACTGGGCAAGCCAAGCACAGTGGTCACTTGGAACAAGGAGTAGCATCCTGATGATTGGGTCTGGACGAACGAGTTGCCGGGTAGCAATCTATGCTTGTATTCTTGCCTTTCTTCCGTATTGAAGCTGCTACATCATAACATATCTCTTAACTCTGACTACGTAAGCTGCTCACGCTGGACTGTCGAGTGATTGAACCTGTAGAATACTCCCCCTGATTATACCCGGCTGGCATGGTCATCACTCAAGTCTCTCTCGAAACGTAGTGCGCCTGTATGCCGGGTTGGGGTCTCTGTCCACAGAAGCCACAATAGAGCTATCGGTCTAAGGTGTATACCAGTCGTTGGCAAGAGGTAGGGCTGGTGAACAGGGGTGCTGATACCGTGGGGTCGACTGGCCTCAGGGATGCTGCTTAGGTCTCCACGTGCTGTCCGACTATAACTTGGGCTCGATGGACACACAATCTCCTGCAGCAAGCAATGACAGTCGCGACGATATGAACCAGATTTCATGCTAGCTCATGTGGCATTTCCGGCGACGGGCGCCGGGGCCGAAGGGGCAGCAGCTGGAGCAGCAGCAGCGGCAGCGTTGGCTCCTCCGCGGGCGCCTCCACGTCCACGTCCTCGAGGTGCAAAGCCTCCACGGCCGCCACGGGCTGGTCCAGTTGGCGGTCCATGAGGTGGCCCTTGGGGCGGTGCATTGAAGCGAGGGCCTCTGGCAACCGGCGTCTTGCGTTCAAGAACTTGCACAGCACCCTGCGCAATCTTGATAGGGCTAGCAGCCATGGCTTTGCGCAGACCCTCTGGCTCTGCAAAGTCAACGTACGCAAATCCCTTGCGCTTGTCGATCTCGACCTTCTCGAGCGCACCGAAGACCTTCAGTGCCGTTTCGATCAATGGTTCGGTGATACCCTGCGATGGGTTTGCATGCTTAAGGAATGCTTGCTTGCTAGTAGCGTCGGGCACTGGTCGAGAGGGCGTAGATCTAGCAGTAGCAGCAGCAGCAGGCGTGGCAGAGGGAGCTGGAGTCTGCGCCTTGACCGGCGCAGGAGTTGATCTTGTCACGGCGGGCTCGGTCGGTTGGGCGCGTGATGCCGCCGGGCCCTTGGGTGTGTGGGCAGCCTGCGGTTTCTTCAAGATCTGGGGAGCCGAGGTTGCTGGTGTTGCTGGTGTTGCTGGTGTCTTCCCCTGAGCCTGAGGCTTTGGATCGCTCGGTGCTTTGCTGTTGGTGGTATCTGCCAAAGAAGCCTTGAACGCCCTACGTTCGGCACGGGTTGGGCGCTCCTTCTTCTGCGACGCCTGAGCTGCCTTGTCGGGCGGTGGTGCGGTGTTCTGAGCAGCAGGTGCGTCCTTGGGCTTCTGGTCCGCGGCAGGCGCATCTTTTGGTTGAGTTGCAGCATCACCACCAACGACTTCGCGCTTTGTTCCACGGCGACGGTTTGGAGCAGGCCCAGGTCCTACGCCAAGATCGCGGCGGAGCATTGACTTTGCAAGAGCGACATTGCCACGCTTGCGCTCTGGTGCTGGGCTGGCGGAGGCCTTGTCCACAGCTGAATTTGCGTTCTTCGAGGTCGAAGCTTCCTTGTTGAGGATCTTGACGGCCTCTTTGGCCACTTGGGTCTTGTCAGCCTTGGCTGACTTGCGGCTCTTGTCTCCTGCACTGGACGCGTTCTCCTTGCCCGGTTTGGCGAGGATCTTCTTCTCAGCCGTGGCATCCTTCTCCCCACGTCCAGCCCGTCCCTTTGTGTTTGGCTTCTCCTTGTTGGCCTTTTTCTCACGAAGCGCCTCAATCAAGGGTGTTGTCTTCACTTTGGTGTCCTTTGCCTGGTCGCCCTCGGGGGCAGCAGGCTTAGTGATGGGGTTGGTCAGGCTCTCCAGGAAGTCCTTGAAGTCCTGGTCCTGGTCGATGGTGCCCTGGCGGTTGTCGTTCCTACGACGGCCACCGGGCATCTTTGGGTATGGTGCGAACTCAAGGGTAGGCGGACCGACAAGAGCAGGGTCCTGCCATGACTTTGCGGCATCGTGGAAGGCGAGGGCGCGAACGTGATCTCCAAGCTGGGCGACAAAGTCCTGCTTGGTGACGTGAAGGTAAGCCCGAGAGGGCTTCGAGGGTTTGGCTGCACTGCACGGGAGTTAGACGGCATGTCGCAAGGCGGCAGGCGCAACATACTCGTTGGAGATCTTCCCCTTCCTGTAGCTGAGCCAGTCGACCCTGCCGGCGCCAAGCTTCCACTCGTCGCCAACCAGCGCCTCGAACTCGGCCCTGGTCAGGCCTGGGGGGAGGCGGCGCAGGACGAGCTTCAGGCGCGGTTGGGCAGCTTTGGGGGCACGGGGCGTCTGGCCGGGGGCGTTTCGCTGCAGGGCTGCGACAGGCAGAACGCCGTTGACGGCGGCCTGGGGGGCCATGGGAGGGGCGGCGCTCGGTGCGGTCGAGAGGGGGGAGCTGGGAGCTGGGAGCTGGGGACTGGGAGCTCGTCGAGGGGGGAACGTGCGGTGTCGAGGCGAGGGGGGGCGGAGAGGGGACCAGCGGGCGCTGGGTGTCGGGCGCAGACGCAGCGGGCATGCACGGCTCGAGGCCAGGCGGACAGAGGCAGCAGTGCGACTGCTTGCTCCGGACGAGGAAGCAACAGCAGCGAGCACGCAATGACGCGGGGTGCAGGGTGCAGGGTGCAGGGTGCAGGCGCGCACAAGGCAGGAGGCGCGCAGCGTCGGCAGGGCCTGCGCCGAGGGGGGCTTGCGGCGCGCCACAGGGCAGCTCCCGGGCTGGGCGCTGCTGCATGCTCTCGCGCGGCGCACTGCAGAGCCTCGATCACGCCCGTCCAGCGCTGCTAGGAGCTGTCCCTCGAGCGAACCCAGCGCCCGTGCCGTCCGTCGAGCCGTCGACCCCCACCGCCCTTCACCGACGCCTCTGCACCCGCACCGCGCCGCTACGTCACCCCCGCGAGCCCCCCACCGTCGCACGCCCGCCCGCCCTCCTGCCCGCCTGCCCTCCTGCCCGCCTGCCCTCCTGCCCGCCTGCCCGCCTGCCCTCCTGCCGCCGCCCCTTCGCCCCGACCGCGTCTCCCAGCCGCTGCCGCTGCCGCTGCCGCCCCACGACCACCAGCCATGCCCAAAGACAGCGACGTGCCCCAGCCGGGCCCAGCGCGCCTCGCCAAGGGCGCGGGGCCCGACGAGTGGCTGGAGCAGGCCAAGCAGTGCAAGTACCTGCCCGAGGCCGACATGAAGCGGCTGTGCGAGATCGTCAAGGAGTGTCTGATGGAGGGTATGCCGCCCGCCGCCCGCCGCCCGCGCCCCGCGTAGAGCTTCCTTCTGACCCGCCGACAGAGTCCAACATCCAGCCCGTGCGCACGCCCGTCACCGTCTGCGGAGACATCCACGGCCAGTTCTACGACCTGCTCGAGCTCTTCCGCGTCGCCGGCGGCATGCCCAACGACACGCCGCACGCCCCGCAAGCCCCGCCCGTCACCCTGCCCAGCCAGATCAACCCCGCCGACCTCGAGCCGCCCACCAGCATAACAGACCCCAAGGTCAAGCGCAAGATGAAGAGGCGCTTCCAGCGCGACCCCAACTACATCGGGCCCGCCAGTCCCCCGGGCGGCGACGGCGACGACCTCGACGGCGACGACGACGAGGAGGAGACCCGCGGCCGGAGCAGGAGCGTCCACGACCGGCGGAGTACAGGCTCCATGTCAGACGCCGGCTCCACCCGCAACACCGTCGTTGGCAACGGCCAGCAGAACTTCATATTCCTCGGTGACTTTGTCGACCGCGGTTACTTCAGTCTGGAGACGTTTACCCTGCTCATGTGTCTCAAGGCCAAGTGCGTACATCCTCGGCCTCTGCAACCGAGCATCGCTAACAGCCGCAGGTTCCCCGACCGCGTAACACTAGTCCGTGGAAACCACGAATCGAGACAGATTACCCAGGTCTACGGCTTCTACGAGGAATGCCAGACAAAGTACGGCAATGCCTCGGTATGGAAGGCGTGCTGTCAGGTCTTCGACTTCCTTGCTCTCGCCGCCATTGTTGACGGCAAGGTCCTCTGCGTCCACGGGGGCTTGTCGCCTGAAATCCGCACTCTGGACCAGATTCGCGTCGTAGCCCGGGCCCAGGAGATTCCACACGAAGGCGCTTTCTGCGACCTGGTTTGGAGTGATCCCGAGGACGTCGACACCTGGGCTGTCTCCCCCAGAGGCGCAGGCTGGTTGTTTGGAGACAAGGTGTCATCCGAGTTCAATCACGTCAACGGCCTGCAGCTTATTGCACGAGCACATCAGCTTGTCAACGAAGGATACAAGGCACGCATTTCCTGACGTGCTTGAGAGAAACAGAACGCAAGCTAACCCAGAACTAGTACCACTTCAAAGACAAGGATGTCGTCACCGTATGGTCCGCACCCAACTACTGCTACCGCTGTGGCAACGTCGCTTCTATCATGAACCTCGGTGAGGATCTCAAGCAAGAGTTCCAGATCTTCAGCGCCGTACCCGACCATCGCCGTGCCGTACCAGCGGGACGTGGTGGCAGAGGAGAGTACTTCTTGTAGAGGGCTAGAGCGGAAAAGTGGTGAGATAGAAGCGATACCGATTTGACAAGCATGATCATGGCATTTCTACCATGTAAAGAGACGAATACCCAGGGACGAGACGGAATGGAATGACTGACGAGAGCTATTGCATGACAGCGCTTGTATACTGATGCCTTACGTAGCTCGGCTGTACGATTCAAATATGTTGACGACTTTTGAAAAAGAACATACAAACCCTAAAAATCCTTGAACCCCCTAAAATCCCCTAAAATCCCCTAAAAAAAAAAAACACTCAAAAAAAAAACACCCCCCCCCCCCCCCCCCAAAAAGAAGAAAAAAAAACCAAAAACCCAGGTTGCCAGTGCTTATCATCATTCCATGCCTTCATCTATTGTAATTCATCACGCAGCTCGTGGCCGTCCAGTCTAGGTCAAGTCTATATGCCTCTAAACTCAGACATACGCCCTCTCCGCATAGCTAGCAATCATGCCCTTTGCATCTGCTTCGTACTCCTTCAACTCGACCTTACCCTCCTTCTCTATCGTGTTCGCCTGAACAAACACCTTGCGCGGCACCTTCTTCCTCAACACCGCCGGCCGTACCAGGTTCTCATAAAACGGCTCCACATCCGTAATATCATCGTATAGCCTCTTCGCCTGCTTGTAATCCGCCGTGCTCTTGAAAATGTGCAGCTTCTGCAGATAATCATTGACCGCCATGCGCCCAAGATCGAGGATGCGATCGCGCTCAAGCCGGATGGTCAGATCAGAAAGATCTTCCTCCTTCCACTCGAGCTCGCAGAACTCGACGCCTGCGTTGAGGAAGGTGCGCAGGATCGAGAAGCGCGCTTGCATATGCGCCTGGCCCCATTTCCGGCTCTTCGGGTCCCAGAACTCGAGCGCCACGATGCCGGCGCGTGCCATGGACAGGTAAGCTGTGTAAAGTACGTCGCCTGCGGGGCCGTTGATGTCGACACTCCCGTCACCAAACCCGAAAAGTTGCAGGATTCGAAATTCACACGATAGTGCCATGGCGACACATTCAGCCCGGCATTCTTCATAACTGGCCGCGATGGTGCCAAACACCGAGCCCCATGTTTGGCCCGGCTTGTACCACGTGCGGATCGGGGTGTGGGTGACGGGGGAGACGGGCGGGTTCTCGTGGTCGAAGTTGAACTCGCCTGGGGCGGTTTCTTGGAGCAGCTTACCGCAGCCGTGGCCGAGAAGCTCGTGGAGGCCGACTTGTACTTCGAACGCTTGATCCGCAGTCGCTTTGTAGAGGGCTTGTTGGTCGTCTTTGATGAACGGGATCTTCTCGTTGGGAGCTTTTGCGCTAAGCACATTACCAAGGGAGACATTCTTGAACCCAAAGTTTTGTCGGATGTCGTCGTAGTTGGGAATGTTGATTCCTGCGGGTATCCTGCATGGCGTCAATCAAGGTGCCCAATGTTGTGGTGTTTCTGTCACTTACCCACTACCAGCGAACGTAAGAACCTCGAGTGATGTGAAGTCCGGGCTCAGGAACTTATCCTTCTCAAACTCCTTGCCCCAAGGAAGCTTGGGAATGTACTGTGGTGCAGACTCCACGAGCTTGGAGAATGCCTTCGTCCGTTCCTTGTTGACCATGGCCACAAACCCTTCCCACTCACCGCGAATGCCGTGCGGGTCGCGGTATGTTTCGATGAAGCCAATATCAGACTCGACAGTTGGCCCTTTGTCCATGATCCACGCCCTCTGGCTTTCCTTGAAAGCTTCCAATGAGCCTGTCCTGAAGCTCTTTGCATACTCCTCCATCATCTTAACCTCGTTATCGTTGGCAGCATATTTCTTGGCCTGATCGATGTGGTGCGAAATCAATTCCATCTCTTTCGAGTAGTCTCCAAACACCAGCTTGACCTTCTTCCCATCATCCAGTGTCCATTCACTGTCCTTCAGGTCCCTCTGCTCAGGCGACGGCTCGCGCAAGGCCGAAGCAATCAAAACATCGAACCCATCGCTCGTCTTCCTGATCCTTGTGTTCTCTGGCAGAAGTCCCTTGCTCTCAAGGAAGTCGCTCACGCCAGTGATCTCCTCTTTCGTAATCGTCGGCGAGTCTGGGTAGTACGTCGACACATGTCCCGCGCTGGGGTACCCAAGGTGAAGCTTTGCGACATCATTGCCCGCGAATATCGCGTCCTTGAACTGTTCATAGAACCCAAGAGCCTCCTTCGACACGGTCGCCAGCGCCTTCAGCTGCCTGGGCTCCAGGCGTGGTACGAACTTGGAGTCGCCGAACGACTTGTAGTTGCCGAGGTTTCCAAGAAATTGCGCAGCATAGTTCGAGTATGCCTCGAGCTCTTCCTGCGATAGGCCGGCCTCCTTGGCGAGTGCGTCATAGTCGCCCTTGCTGTGCTTGTGCAAGGCAACGATAAAGTCGTAGATGGGCTCGGATTCGGGCGAAAGCTGGCGAAGGACGATGCGTGTACCGGCGAAGCAGGCTCTTATGATGTGTCAGCATGTAGTCCGTAGCCATGTTCAACGACTTACAGTGAGATGTGGTGTGCATAGAGCTTCTCCTTGTCCGTCAGCGCCTCAAAGTGGGGCTTGATAGCGAGTGGGACAACGGTGGGCGGACTGTCGGCCAAATACTGCTTAAGTGTCTCTGCTTCTATGGCTGTGGACATGGTATCGTTCAATTGGAAGCCTCGGAACGTTGTTCAAGAGACAGGTGGTAACGTCGATTGCTGCGGAGCTGGAGGGACATTGGGTGGGACAACGCGGGGTCAGCCCCACGGTTTCACATGATATCGTGTTACAATGGATAATGTATACCACAAATCAAATCTAAGGTAAAGCAAGTGAAGTGTGAATGGGAGTCGTTTCATCCTGATCAAGATCCGCTATGCATATATACGACTGGTATCAAAAACATTACCTAGATGCTACAACCCAGCAAACATAGAAACAGCACCAACCACCGCCAACAGCCCCCACGACACACCCACAGCAGCAGCAGCGCTCTTGTTTACACTGACAACTTCCGGTGTACCGATTTGCTTGACATCATCAATCTTGCAGACGACCTCGCATCCCTTGCTGGCCCTCTTCTGGTGCTTGCCCTGGTACGGTCCACTGGTGTTGAAAGTCATCTCAATCCACTGAACATGGAACTCTGCCGAGTGGCCCTCGGTCATGTTTCCACTCCACTCTCCGCCATCGCTCCACATGTTCAGCACCATGTAGCTCTGCGTTCTGGGCACTGAGTATGTGTTTGCAGCGACCTGCTTGCCGTTGAGGTACCAGTAGCTGTTCTTGGGCAGCCAGTCGATGCGGTGCGTCTGCCAGTCCTCCCAGCTGGGCAGGTCGGTGCTTGTAATCGAAGCCTGAGCGATCTCGTTACCGTCTTTGCCGACAGAGGGCTGGTTGGTGTAACGAATTGTGTCGACAGGGTCACGCGTCAGGATCTCAATGTCCGACTCGTTGTCGTCGTTGACGAAGGTGAAGAATCCGGCTACGGCGCCCTTGTCTCCCACTACGCGCCCGTACATTCGCATGGAGACGTGCATCAGGTTCTTCTGTTCGTTCTCCATTTCGCCGGATGATTGATATCCAGATTCGCGCGACGTGCGGAGGGCGAGGTAGCTGCTGTTGTCCTCTTCTGCAAGGTAGATGTTCGCATACGAGTTCGACATGGGTACTGGGAAATCATCTGTAGCAGGCTTGCTCCAATTCTGTACGCCCCAGTCGTAATTCCAGTCATCACTGTTGAACAGGTCGGGTTGCCATGTTGGTTCGAGCCCTAAGCTATCGTTCACCTGCCCTGGTGGAGAAGAAAGACCACCAGGCAGGTTGCGGAAGTCGTAGAAGCGGTAGTACTGGAAGTACTCTGGTGTGTTCGAGTCGGCACCAGATGAAACGACATAGCAGTTGCAGTCCGCGTTGTTGTCCTTTGGTGTCTCGCTGCGTGACGAGGTGTATGGGCTTGCTGCGAGGGCAAAAGCAGTGAGGGGCAAGAGCGAAGCGCCCAATTGAGTAAAGGAAAGCATAGCAGTGCTGATACGGCAGACGGGCTTGGAGCAAGACGAAATTAGACAGTAAAAATACGGGTGAGAGTGTCAGAAGCCGATGAGGTGGAATACAGCGAATGTCACCTGCAAAAGGCCATGAGGGATCAGAAAAACTGCTCAAGAAGGGTTGCGATGACAAGATGAGCAAACACCAAGACATGCTCACGGGATCAGTAAGCTCATATACGAGCCCTTGTCTGCAGTAAGCCGCTTAACCCGGGAGCCAGGCTCGATGCGTTCATGCTATTCAATAGTGTTGCTGTGCAAAAGATTCAGCGCGTGTTTCGCGTTTTCTCCAGGTCTCCAGATCATGGCTTAGCCACAGCGCATCTGGACCGCTAAGGCGAGAATGATCTCCTGAACTAGCCGCTTTAGGGACCTAGCGTGGAAGACACGAGCCTCACGACGGCTTTGACGGCTTGTCGGCGTATCGCCAAGTGCGAGTTGGTGGGTATCCTTAGAGGCGCCAGAGGGTGTACCATTTGTTACATTGGCGTTGAGTCGTGTCTGATGTTCAGAGCATCTCGAGTTCTGATCACGGGTCTGGGCAAGGTGCGGAGGAAGGCAAGGCAGAATGGCAGGAGAAGCGTGAGATGCAGGGGCTGTCACCAGCCACAGCCTTCCGGGCCACCAGCGGTAGCTTGCTGCAGAGTGATGCTAAAATAGCACAACGGACAGAACACCAGAGGGAAACGATTGATGGGATGATGAGCAGCACCTTTACTGACCATGACCAACGGACAATTCTTGGCATCCTACCGCTGGTCTTGGACGGCGAAGTTTTGCTCCATTACGAGATTGCTTCTCAATGGTGGGAGAGGTGTTACTGATGACGTCCCAACAGGATGTGTGGTCATCTTACACAAGCTTGTCAATACTCTCTGCATTTCCTCCACAGTAAGCATGCAAGGGGCTAGGCAAGCCACACCATACAGGCTATCAACCACTCCGTTTGCACACCAGCCCCTGTCACTGAGCATCGGGAAGAAGCAACGCAAGCATCAGCCACAACCCTTCGTATGGTGCACAGAAGCGGATGATGCCGTGCTGCCGTTCCAGCCCTTACCCCATTTTGCTGGCTTTACCTGTCTCACTTGTATCCATTTGGCTTTATAAGGTTTAATGAGCAGCTTTTACTGAAAAGTGCTACAGTTTGAAGGAGCACGGCATGTACACAGCCACGTTGGGTCGTACTGCTCCTGCACAATCGTAGTCATCAATATCATCCAGACTCAGCCAGGCCTAAGGGAGCCGGTATCGCTATACGTGCAAAATCCAAACGCCCAGCCTGACATACAACCCTGGAGGCATTCAAAGCCGTCCAATCCCTGTCCGTGGCCCAAAACCCCCACTGTTGTACCTCTTTAAATCCCATCCGGCTTTCTTAAGGCGTTTTAGCTCCCACTCCCTCTTCCGCTCAAAGTCTTCGCCCACCAGCCATTTCCTTACACTCTCTTGGCTTTCACAATTCTTGATTAGACCAGTTCCATGGAGAATCTCTAAATTTCTCCACGTGTATGAGAATTCTTTGCATAGCGGATGTTGCTCATTGTTCGGCTGAATGGTTGGGAAGAGGTTTTTGTGTGAATGCTTGAGCAGTTCTAGTGTATCGGCCGTAGTCTGCTGTGACATGGTGAGATTGGGTGATATAGGTATGACAAAGGATGTCTGAGGATGCGTTGTGCGTTTCGAAGTCACGGTCGTAGAAAGTTCAGCATTCTCGAGCTGTGGAGCGACAAGCCCACCGGTCTGTGAATCGACAGGAAGAACCCGCTTTGATGCATCTTCAAGCGACACGCTGGGGTCCAAACCGCGAATACTGAAGATGTTGCTCTCTTGTTTGGGACCGAGAGCTTTCTTAGGCGATGTATTGGGCCCGGGAATCCAATCGCTCTCATCGCTCTCAGGGTCTCCTGTACGTCCTCGGTACCGTGTGTTTTCTGCATCTTCGACAAGCGGTGCACGTTGTGCTTTTGAGGATGATGGAGCTATGGGCTTAACGCGTTCTTTGCCCTTGGCGCGAGCTTCAGGCTTCGTCCCCTTTTCTACCAGCTCGACCTCCTTCTCCTCGCCACGCATCTGAGCCTCCCTAACCTCCGCCAGAAGGCTGCTCGGTACGGAGGCGTGAATCTCAGTCATAAGCTTCGCACGCCGGCAAAACCCCGCCCAGTCCTCATTTGCAAGCTTGCCCGCCTCTTCATTGAGCGCACTCGCCGGATTCGGCTGTATGAGCAGACATGAGATTGTGACAAGTACGTCTCTCAACTTGAGCGTGCTGCTCCAATCTCGCTTTAGTGTCTCCACACAAACAGCGCCTGTTGCTTCGTCCACATTCGGATGCCAGCATCTGGTGCGAAAGAAAGCTGTGGGAGCAGCTGTGGGGTATGTAGGTGGGATGTCGAGGTGCAGGTGCCAAACGCCGTTGGCGTACGGTGTGCCGGCTGGACCGCAAAGCAGAACATCGAGGGAGGTGAGGTCGGCGGAGGGGTCTGTGTTGGGAGGAAACAGGTAGTTTGGTGGCAGGCCAGCTGTGTGTAGGGAGCCGTGGTCGCCTGCAAGGCGCCTGAGCGATTTGGAGTTCTGAACAGCTTCAGCAGCTGGAGGGTAGATAGCTGCCAGCAGCCGAAGCGTAGCGACAACGCGTAGTTAGGAGAGGGACTTACCATTATAATGCACGAGGTCGTTCAATCATGGGTGCAGAGTGCCAGTGCAAGTGCTCCGCAGGAAGTTTGGGGCCGCTTGGGCTCGCAGCACAGCAACAGCTTGCCCGCAGCCGTCACGGAAGCAAGCCGTTTCAACCAGGCGCGTTCGCGACGCCCCACATCACGCTAACTTGGCGTCGACGCGGAAACGTGCAGGTGGACCATCATTCTTGTCCTTGGGTGCACCGTGTACAGCTTCGTGACCCGGCAATCACGCAACGAGACTAGAGTTGCAGACAAAATCTGTGTTATGCTTCATGTTATGCAAGAGTCGCCAAAGGCTTTGTTTGACCTGCAACCTGCTATGCCTATCTTTGCGTCCCGTAAACGCCGCGCTGCAATGTATCTTACAATCATAGAATGTCCATGTCATCCGCCGGATCTACAAAGGGAAACTGCCCGCCCTCAATCGCTGCTATCCGGTCAAGCTCGGCCTGATACTCCTTCCTCAATGTGGCGAGCGTGACGATCTGTCTCTTTAGCAGCTTCTTTGCCTTCCCCAGACCCCATTGGGGTGGACCAGTCTCGTCCATTTTCTGCTCAGCTAGGATGTATGCATCTTCCTTTTTGACCGACGAGAGTGTGTTGATGATCATTAGATAACACTGTACCAACGAATCGTCTGCAGGATCTTGGAACTTCGACGACGTTGTCTTGAGGCGTTGCAAACGTTCGTATAGAATCGAGGCTGCGCCTCGAAAGTTGTTGCGCGAAATGCGGAACGAGTAGAGAATCTGGTGATATGGAGGTCCAGATGCCAGATTCAACGTCTTGTGGCACAACGATGACAGGATGGTGTCGACGTCGTCTGACAGGCCGACGAACGGAAACTTGAGGAGGGCTGCAGCTTGCGATTGTCCGACCATAGAGCTTATCAGAGTTTGGAGAGACGAGTGTTTCCTGCAGATGAGTCAGTTACGTTTCACGTGTTGGACTGTGCTACTTACAAGGCTGCGTCACTGTGCCTTGTCATCGCTGTGTACGCCTCCTGGTACCTAGCTGTCTGAATCGACGCGGTGAACAAACGTTGAAGAAGCTCAGTCTTTGTCTCCTCGTCCTCTCGGCCTGTCAACGATCGAAGACCCAATTGGGCAAACTCAGCTACATATGGGTAGGCTTTGACCTTCTCAAAGATGCCCACGACGTGGCTGTAGTACTTTGCAAGACCTTCCGAGAACAGGTTACGGTCAGTCTCGGATACGAGGCCAGCGGAATCAGCGTCTTCGACGCTGAACATGCCTAACGCTATTGTCGTCAAACTTGGGTCAAGGAGAATGTGCTGGGGAATCTTACCAAGCGTGTATGCTACCTTCTGGAAGTAGACAGAGGCAAGTGCATTTTCGCCAAGAGCAACCTGCAGCCGGGCCTTCAGATAGGTAGCCCAGTTGCCGTCGGTGAGGAACTTAGCAAAATCCAGAGCTAGATCGTATTCTTTCTGGTAAAGTAAGATGCCCATGTTATCCTCAACGACAGAATCGTACAAAGCTTCCTCTCTGAACATCGAGGCCACCCAAGCGCGACCCCAGTAGGTCAATTGGCCAGCCTTCAAACCCTTTGGTAGAGGTAAGTCGAAGAATCGTATACCATAGATCCCCTCCATCACGGTCTGCGTAATGGGAAGTTTCTTGCCGGTCTTTAGATTCTCGCTCAATGTTCGATTCACCACCTCCGAAGCCGGTCCTGTAGATGTTTGATGTGACCAGACTGTCCGGGCCAGCCATGACACGGTCATATAGTCTCTGAACTGCGCTGCCAGCTCCACGAAGACTTCGGATGCATCAAATCCTTCTGGTGTCTCCCCTTCAAGCTCGACGAACATGACAAGCAGGAGTACCAGCAGGTCTAATACTGCATGATAATCCCGCTCAAGTGTTTCTTGAGATACTCGCAGCAGTGCATTGAGACCGAAGCGCGCGAGCTGTTTCCGATTGTTGGGTCGGCCCTGCTCTTCATAGGCCAAGATATGAATGGCTTGAAGGAAGGTTTCTGTACTGAGGTCTTTGATTTCAGTTCCGAGTTCGTCGACAACAATTGCCAGATCCTCGTCTGACACATGCTGTACGAGCTCGCTCTGCGATTCAATCAACTCCATGCGATCAATCACCGTGAGTGACCGACTTTGAAGCGCATCAGCTTCCAGCTGGCGTTCAACTCCACGTTGTACGAATGAAGGAAGTCTACGTCGAAATGAGGATGCAGCGTTCAAAAGACGAGCCACATCAGGTGTGGATCTGTCCAAGGCCCTGGAAAGAGGTCCTGTCAGGGGTTGGGTACTGGTAAGCGCCGCTGCGTTCAGTGTCGTGAGCTCAAGCTCACTACAGGTGCGGATCGCGGAGACATAATCACTTAACACCAGCCATGGCATAGATGTCTCCGAATCGTACACAAGTGACAAAGACTCGCCTCTCCGTTTATGCAAGTCTTTGACCAAGCCATAGAATGCCTGCCATTGCGCAGATACCGCATCTTCAAAGTCATCAGCGTCGCAAGCACCATTCGGTCCCTTGGCTGCCAGCAGCGATACCGCTGCACATACACGTTCTTTCAATGAACCTGTGCTGACTGCCCTGCTTGGTCGCTTCCGATCGATGCCTCTGGTGAAGATGTTCAGAGCGGTTTCTAATGTGGCTATTGTAAACCGTCCGGGGTAGAATAAGAAATCAAGCCACTTCCCAGATACGTCGACATCGTCGTTAGCCGTATCCTGTTGGTCAGGGAATGTCGGACTACGCTTCAGTCCTTCTACCGTCAGTGGCCCTGCATCCACTGAGACCCACTCGTGCTTCCATATCCTCTCCAGGTTATCGGGTTCGTCGTGGAGATCAAATCTTAGTTGATAAACTCTGCTGCTCGGCCCAGATCTTGCGCGAACCCACAGTTCTGTTCCTCTCCAAGTTCCAGCCGGGCCAGGTACAACGTGAAACTCTTCCATAGACCACACAGTGGTGTTCATGAGCTCGTCGATCGGAGGTACAAATTCAACTAGCGGTTGAACGTCGACAATGCCATTGTGCAAATCGTCGCCATCTCGCACACCCCAAAACCTAAATTGGTGTTGCTTTGGCGAGTATGTAACGACATGGTAGCTAGCGCCCTCGACACCGCCGGGGATGTCCAGAACTACCATGAGCTTCGACTGTGAGGGTCCGATGAAGTAGGAGCCGTTGCCGTTGCTGTTGCCATTGACCTTCTCCAGGGCACGGTCTGACTGGCCCAACAGATCAGTCTGCGCACCTGGCTTCCCTGACGCCACATTCCAAGCTCGAAGTGTATGATCTAGAGAGATCGACAGGATGTGCTGCTTATCTGGAGACAGCGCGACAGCTGCAGCGGCGGAGACAGCAAAGTCTGCGTTGTCGAACCTGACCGTCGGCTGCGCCTTCCATGAAAGAAGACCGCGGACCGACCAGTTGCTGTTTTGATATCGCGAGCCATCCCATATCTTGTTGTCCCTATCCCATAACAGGCGGCAGATAGCGCCATCATCGAGTGACACAAGCAGGTCATCCACGGCCAGGCTCTCGAGTCTATAGGGAATACGGCCGCTGAACAGTACCGGCTCTGAAGTCTTGCACCAATTTTCGATTTCCTGCTCCGAAGCGGCCGGGCTGGTAAAGAAGTCGCGGTGGAGAGAGATACTGTAGAGCTCGTTTGCGGTAGTGATGGCGAAGACGGTGAGCGCATCGCGGTCGTGGGGTTCTGCGAATGCGACACAGAATGGGCGAATTGGTGAAGGGAACTTCAGCAGAAGTGTGAGGTTGGCCTCAAATCCATGGCTCGAGTCATGATCTAAGTCGGCGGCTTGGATTTCAAGAATCTTCCTATTATCTAAGACGCGCCAAAGAAACGTCCGTGGGTATTCGTGATGTCGTCGAAAGAACAAGGAGCCTTCTGCAGCCAGGTGACGGCGCGTGAATGACTCCTCATCTTGCTCGGCATACTGTTCTGTGATAACGGTGCGCTTCGCGGTGGTGCGCGCGCCAAAGGTCGAGGTAGTGTGCGCCGGAAGTGTAAATGAGACGGTCGACCCGGGGAAGGCAGGCTCGATGTTCAGCCGCGCCTCTTTGTAGAGACACGCGCCTCCATTTTTGACCATCCTGCTCGCATATGAGGGTTTTGCTGACAACGCGCGCGAGCGGTCGAGGTTGTGCACGGTGGGGCTGCGGTGAACGCGGAGGTGCAGCTTCGAGCAAACAAAAGATGCCCTCTCATCGCAGCTTGCGCACAGACAGGCGCTAGCTTTCACTAACAACCGGCGGCCAGCAACCCAAAGACCAACCTCACTCGAGATGTGGAACACAGTTGACAATGAAGAAACATTGTGCTTCAAATACGTACGCGCATCTATGTCATCACCGCTCGCTAAATCAAGAAGAACGCCGCCCAAAGGTTTACCATTCACTAGAAAGAGGCAACACGGCGATTGCCCACGCAAGGCTCACGATCGTCTTCATCATCGGTTGTTCCTTTCTTCAAGGTCCTTCTCCTTGGGGTCGCCAATGCCATCCTCATTAATTGCAAACAAGCAATCGCTCTCGGGTAAGCAGGGGCTGTCGTAAATCTTGCAAACCCGTGTTTCTCCTCTGCCTTTCCTCAAGCTGAGACGCGTTGTGCTTGCGTGCGCGATGATGTTTCCTCCAATGGGCTTCTTGGGGTCTGGGTTAAACATGGCGCTTGGCCCACCGTCTACTTGTGCGACAACCTGGTTGGTGATGATGACAGCAATGCCAAACTCATCAGCAAGTCGCTGTAATGTACGCATGAACTTTGCCAGGTGTGTCTGTCGACTCGAAAGCTCTCCACGCCCAGAGAAGTCTGTTCGGTACAGCGACGTCGCTGAGTCGACAATGAGCAGGGAGAACCGCGTCTCGGTCATCATTTGCGCAGCCTGGTTGAGCAGCTCAAGCTGATGGTCAGAGTTGTAGGCTCGCGCGTATGCCACATTGTCCAGAACCTCTTCACCAGACAAACCAAATCGATTGGCGACAGCCAGACAACGGACAGGACGGAAAGTGCCCTCGGTGTCGATGTAGAGGCATTTGCCTTCGCCACCACCCATGTCGAAAGGCAGCTGGCATGTTACCGCCAGTGTATGGCAGATCTGGCTCTTTCCTGTTCTGAATTCGCCAAATATCTCTGTGATAGAGCCAGTCTCGATGCCACCAGCCAGCAGCGTGTCTAGCTGCTTCGATCCGGTCGTAATCGATATGAGCTCGCTTCGCCGTTGGTGCATCTCGGTCGCTGTTGTGAACCCCATGGGTACGAGCTTCGATGCCTCAGCAAGCAGCTTCGATGCCTTCTGCTCTGAGATACCTTTGATCTGCTCTAAAGCTCGTCGAGGTCTCCATGTCATCAGCTGCGGGGTCACTCTACGATATGCGTCTTGACTTACGTGTAAGCAATTGCCTCGACGGTATTGTAGCCACCTTCGATAACAAGTTTGATATCGCGTGCAGTCAGGCCATTTACGCCCTTTACGATCGTCAGCTAGCACGTGTAAACTGGGTCAAGAAAAGCGTACCTCGAGCGCGGAAACGGGTGTGGGAGCACCTGGCCCTCCCATCTGACTGTCATCATCGAACTGTTGCTCCTCAGTACTCATGTTGGATATTTTGATGATTGCAAGAAGTTCTGGGTTTGGAGTGCTGTAGAGTACAGAGGAAAGTGGAGGATGCAGAAACGCGGGCGGGAAGTCGCGTCTTCGTTGCCACCGTTAGCGCAAACGCGTCCTCACATGACCATGACAAATCGCTCTTCCCTTTCTTTATGTCAAGGCAACAACGCTATGCTTCCATTTACAGAGAGGCCGAGAGTAGGTTTTACATGCACTTCTGGCTCATGGAGTATTTCCGACTGCAATTTAGCTTTGTTGCATGCGATCTGAACTTTCTACAAATCGCGAGATATGGCAGTCCCACGCTCTTGTGGTCCAAAATACGAGTATTGAATTTTTGTATTCATGTGTACTTGGTTGGTATCATAATATTATTAAACTACAGCCTTACTCGTCGTCACCAAAGAAGACCTTAACGGGCAGCCACGAGTCACCGCAAACCTTGAAGCGCTCAGGCAGCGAGTCAATGATCTTGACCTCGTCCTCGGTCAGCTCCCAACCGTTAAGCTCGAAGTTGGCCTGGATGCGCTGAGCAGAGACCGACTTAGGGATGACGCTAGATCCACGCTGCAGACCCCACATCAGGAGGACCTGCTGGACGGTCTTGCCCTTCTTCTCGGCGAGCTTCTTGAGCTCCTCATTCTTGTACAGAGGCGAGTCGGTGGAACCAAGGCAGGAGTAGGCGGTGGCGTGGATGCCCTTCTCTTTGAGGTAGTCCAGGAGCTTGGGCCTGTCTTGGTGTAAGCTGGAGCTCAGTCTATCATGGAGGAACGACTTACGAGGGGTTGTTGGGGTGGAGCTCAATTTGGTTGACAGCAGGCGTGATCTTGAACCTCGAGTCGGCGAACAGCTTCTCGAGGTTCTTAATGGCGAAGTTGGAGACACCAATGTTCTTGACACGTCCAGACTCAGGAAGCTTTTGGAGCTCAGCCCAGGTATCGCGGAAGTCCCAGTCGGGGTAGTGCTTGCTCAGGTCATCGGGGTCAGTGGATGACGGCCAGTGCTAAGCATGGTCAGCATGGAGTAGTTCTGATGAGTTTTGGTATCTCAACTCACCATGAGGTACAGGTCAACATAGTCGAGACCAAGGCTCTTCAGCGAGCTGTTGATGCCCTCCTCAACGCGCTTGTGCCATGGATTGTCAAGCTTGGTGGTCACCCAGATCTCCTCACGAGGGACACCAGAGTCCTTGATACCCTCACCAACCTCCTTCTCGTTACCGTAGGCAAGAGCAGTGTCAATGTGACGGTAGCCAGACTGGAGGGCGACCTTGACGGCCTCACGGACCTCACCGGGCTTGGACTGCCATGTTCCAAGACCGACAGCAGGAATCTTGGCGCCGGTGTTGAGCGTGAAGTGCTCCTTTGTCCAATTCTTGGGTGCCATTCTTGCGAGTGTACGGAGCATATAACTGAGAGTGGAGGTATGGCAGAGTAGAGTACTTCTCGGAGCAGGAGGGGCAATGTTTTATTTCTACAAACAACCCACCTGACGTCAACGCGCCGAGGAGGACGCGACATTTTCCACCGGGTATTCACATGGTCTGACCTTCCACCAATGACCGTCTAGATAGCCCGCAGTGGACCGCTGAAGGTCGCATGGGCCCACAGTGGTGAGCCTCAACTGTGGAGGATAACTGGGGAACTTCAATTCGAAACAGGCACTATTTCCTTCGTTGTTCGGATTTCAGGCAGTTCACCCGGCCATACTTGCCTTTAAGTTAGTGAACTGCTGTGACTGCCTGTTCAGGCTTGTTCACTTCGAATATGGCGTACATGTTCGAGAAGATTCCAAGATATGCATAGCGAGATTCGTCCCCCAAAGCCCTTATCATCCCACTGGCTTCAAGGGTGTTGGCCCCCCTTTTGTCCCGAATTACGAGCAGCATAATCGTTCTGTGCAGACGCTCAAGAACTACTGAGCAGGCTCATCCATCACTTATTCAAACGGCACACGATCAGGGATATACGCAATATTATTGGATGGCTTAGAAACCAATGTTTGCAAGTATTGTAGTTATGGAGGTAAAGTTGGATGGCGGGGCTTAGTCACTGCAAGCTCGAGCTTGAGCGCCGAGGTTTATGATTCGAAGCTGCACCTAAACTTTCCATACATCCATTTACACCATTGCACGACATGTCTTCCGGCTTCGTTTCTGGAGGCACCGCAGATGCTCCTGTCGAGCGAGATGAGGAATGGCGACAAGCTCAGCGTGAAATTGAGGAGAAGCGGAGGGAGAAGGAGGAGCTGGGAAAGCAGAACGAGGGCAAAAGCCTCTACGAGGTACTACAGGCGAACAAAGGTGATACAGTATCATAATAGAGGCTAGGTTCTTTGATTAACATGTCAGGTCGATGTTTAAGACGCTAAACAAGAAGCATTCGAACAAGCCGCCCGCTACAAACTTCACGTTACACTCGATGACGACGAAGCCGAGTACCTCGAAGGCATCCTTGAGGCCAAGCGCAAAGAAGAGGCAAACTTGAAGAAGGAAACTCACGAGCAACTGGAGATGTTCCGTGAACAGCAAGAGGAAGTGGAGAGAAAGGCACTGGAGGAAGACAACAATAAGGCACCGAAGGACGAGGTCCAATGGACCGCACCAGGTCGGAAGCGCAAGAAGGGATATGAAATTGGTCTACTAAAGGGCGTCAAGTTGCGGAAGTCTAACTCGATGGTTGAAGAGAAAAAGACTGTTGACACAGTCGACAAGAATGAGAAGCTGACGGCCGGTGCGCAGAACATCACCACAGCAGCAACGACTGCCAAGTCAAGCACAATATCGGCTGTGCCGCCTCCAGCCAAAGCTCCTGCTTCAAGTTTCCTAGGTCTCGGTTACGCGTCTTCAGACGAGGACGATTGATCAAGTTACGTTGGCGAAATGTCGAACGAGTGCACCACGAGTGACGTAGGGCACCGAATACAATAGTACGAGCGGGAGCACACAGACCAGCAGGCATAACGTGGGAGTTGGGTCGATAGCAAGGCAAATTTGCACACGGGACGCCTGCCACATATCACGTGCGAGACATCGAAGCTGCAACGTCTGCTCATCCAACAGCCAATGTACTGGATCAGATCGGTGCCGTGTTGCTTTCTCCAATACACAATAGGAGGCTTAATGAAACAATAAAAGTAGTCAGTTCATCATCGTATGCGTTTTATCATGTGATGTCTTCTCTATCCACATGACCACAAGTGTCATAAATGCTATCCATACAACAAGCCACCACATCAAAGCAACCAAATTTTTGTAGAAAGAAAAGCAGTGTATACCATGTTCTGCCCAATACACTTAGACCCCAACCATCATAGTACTAGCGCCTAGTACCAACACTTTCCATTCTTCTTGTCGCAGCCAGCTGTGCACGCCCAGGGGTCAGCAGAGCAGCGGCCTGATGTCTTACAGCAGCACTCGAGTTTGAAGCCAAAGCTGTTCTTGTAGCCAGCGCAGGTCTGGCCATTCTCGCCACCACACTTGCCGTCCTGGGAGACGGGCTGAGAAGGGGTGGGAGTCGGGGTTGACGAGGTTGTGCAAGGGGTAGAGGTGGCTGGCTTAACCGAAGAAGCAAGAGTGGTAGGGTAGTCGGGAGTGGGCGATGTAGCGGGGTAGTCGGTGGTCGAGGAGACCGTAGGGTTACCAGTCGAGGACGCTACGGGGTACTCTGTAGAGGAAGACCCCGTAGGGGACTTTCCGGTCGAGGAGGCAACGGAGGATTCGGGAGACGAGGATTTAGCGGTCGGGTAGTTATCGGCGTAAACCGAGCTAGTTTGACTGGGCTTTGTTGGTACAGAGCTCGATGAAGAGCCAGTGGGGTAGACGGAGGAGAGTGTGCTGGACTCGTGCTTGTCTGAAGCAGAGGACGTAACGTCTGGGTAAACAGAAGAAACGGTGCTAGAGTGATCGTCTTGCTTCTCTGAGGCTGAAGAAGAGCCGGAGGGGTAGATGGAAGAAACTGTGCTGGACTCTTGCTTGTCGGAGGCAGAAGTAGAGTCGGGGTGAACTGAAGAAACTGTGCTAGACTCGTGCTTGTCGGAGGCAGAGGTAGAATCAGGGTGGACTGAAGAAATTGTGCTGGACTTATCGCCAGACTTATCGGTAGAGACTGAGGGTGTAGCCGACGAAGAGTGAACCGCAGTCGAAGTTACGGAAGGGGTTTGAATCACTGAGGAAGAGGTGGAGTCGTGCTTGTCTGTTGAAGAAACGGGGACCGAGGAGTGGGCAACCGAAGACGAGACAGAGGAACTTACAGAGCCGCAGTTACCCGCAAGCGGGTTGCATCCGGTTCCGCAGTGATCAGTGGAGGCACCGCAGTATCCGTACTGGGAGCAGCACTCAGACTTGGCACCCTCGTGGACGAAACCAACGCAGGTGAAGCCGGAAGAGCCGCCGCAAGTGCCATCAGTAGAGGCTTTCAGGGCACCGGTGGGCTGAGGAGCGGAGGACGAGGCCTTGGACGAGGTAGGAGCAGAGCTGGGGTTAGCATTAGTACCGCAGTTGCCGAACAGGGGGTTGCAGCCGGTTCCGCAGTGGTCAGTCTAAGTCGCTGTCAGTCAAAAGAGTGTCGTGGTAGCATACAGTGAAAACACTTACCGAAGAGCCACACCATGCATATTGGGAGCAACAGTTTCCAAAGGAGGAACCAAGGCAGATCTGGTTTTTGCCCTCGGGACCACAGCTACCATCAGTGGACACAGCACCGGTAGGGGTAGAGGTGGGACCGGTGGATGAAGCGCGAGTGGACGAGGGAGTAGGAGTACCAGGAGTAGAGTCACGGTACCAGTTGGCCTCGGGCTCGTTCATGCACTCACCCATGGTGACACCCTTGAAGCCACGTGCCTGGAGTGTCTCGATCATGGTGACGGTAAGGTTGAGAGCGGTGAGCTCATGAATGTCATGAGCAATAGAAAGCTTGCTTTGGCTGGCTGGGTTGGCAGAGTTCACGGCGTTGCGGAAGTTGTTCTTAGCGACCTCAATCTTCTCGCGAGTGAGCTGGTTGTAGTCATCGGTATCCAAGTCGAAGTAGGAGACGACGTAGCCGAGCTTCTGCAGAACATTCTGGCAGACGTCGGTACAAGATGAGTACGGAGGGCGCATGTAGGTGGGGTATTTGCCAATGATGTTGCGAATGGCCATCTCGTTCTTGACCATCTGGTCGTAGACCTGAGCCTCAGTGATCGCGGAAAGGTCCTGGTGAGACCAAGTGTGGGAAGCCACTTGGTGACCCTCGGCGACCATGCGCTTGATAACACCGCTCCACTGCTCATCAATGGCACCCTTTCCAATGTTGATACCGGTGACGAAGAAGGTAGCTTTGAAACCGGCAGCAGCGAACTTGTTAAGAACCTCGTCGGTGTAGATGTAAGGGCCGTCATCGTAGGTGATGGCAACAGTTCCTGGCTTGCGACATGCGTAGATACCGGTACCACCGTACTCAACACTGCCCTTCTGGGGACGAGCATCATTGCGAGTACTAGCTCCAGCAGGGGTCTTGTTGGCATCGCAGCCGGGACCGAAGTTGAAAAGGCAATCAGGAGCGTTGCAGTGGTCGGGGGTGTTTCCACAATATCCCTAATATTCAGTGAGCATGTATCAAGTCGAAAGGTTTAGAGGTTAACATACAGCACCGGAGCAGCAGAAGCCCTCGGCACACTTGGCGTTGCCGAAGCTGGGTCCGCAGCGGTTGTTGGCATCACCACCCTGACGAGCGTGCAGGTAATGAGGGCCCTGAGCAGCGGCAGCACGAGCAGCACGAGGAGAGGGTGTCCTAATCCTGACATCGCCGGGCAGGCCAAAGAGCCTAGGAGCTCCCTGAACACCGCCATGAGCGGCGACAAGGGAGGCCACCGAGGAAGCAGCGAGCACCTCGGAGAAACGCATTATTCCGTCGTAGAAAGTATGATATAGTTCTTTTGTTCCTTATTAAAACTGGACGGTTCGAGAGCGAGTGTGGTTATCGACTTTAATTAAGGATTAAACGCAATATGGTAAACGAATGACTGTCGTTATGGACGAGCAATTGACACGCAAAACGAGTGAGGACAAAGAGAATAGCCAGTCACCTATACTTATACCGATGAAACGATATCAGGAGTGACAAGGCGAGGCGTGCCGCACCTGGTTCAACGCCCTGGCCGTCCGCTAACTGACTGTAGTCAGCGCACCATAACAGCAGCCAAGATCGCCCGCCTGGAGAAGGCTTGTAAAATACGAGCAAATACAGCGGGGCCTCCACCTGCTTATTGTGTCCGGTGAATACATCATTACTGCGCTTTGTCTAAGCATCAAGGGACTGCCTTCAACGATTTTGACCCTGATACAACCCTGCGTCCTGCGCATGATGCTTTGCAAAAGTTGCATCATCTGCAGAGCCAAATGGAGAACGACAGCGGAGATTTTTTTTTGGATGTACAGACCAAAAAGGGGAGCAAACTCCATCCCGCCTTACGAGGGCCAAGACGTTAAGGCATGGCGGACTAAAAATACGTACCGGCGTTGCCCACGCTTCCGCGTCGCGTAAGAGCCGAAGAAGAAAGATCGCCGCGCCTGCCAAGAGCAAATCAAGGCGTCTTGTCAGCCAACGCGATTGTGTTTCGCATGCGATGGCTGAAGATGGCCTGAAGCCAATGCACTTCTTTGGTAAGAGGCGATAATTTAGAGTCGTCATTTGCGAACGACCATGGTGATTCGGCTCTTGACCCGCGCGAGATGCACGTTGGTCCTGCAGACCCCTGACATCTAGCTATCGATACGGCGTGGGCTTGGCTGGCGTGAAGGTAGCACCACGGTGTGCCTCTTCATGATCCTAGGGTCAGAAAGGGCCACGAGTGACAGTTGACATGGTTTGTAAGGTTTGATTGTACAAGTCAGTAATACTTGCCTGTGTTAGCAATCGCATACAGGCCCATTTCCCCTGAGGTGTACTTTAATTTTTGGAAAAGGACGTTTGAGGGAGTGAGGATCGATGATACCGGCGATACGGGCGGAACGGGCAAGCTCGCGCTCTTGGCAGACCAAGCCAAGCTGACCCATGTGGAGATGAAGGTCAATAGGGGTTGCTAGAGCAAAATCGCTCCGAAAATCCGACGAACTCGTTACCAAGAAGCCGACGTTTGAGGTTTCGCTTAGCATCGAACGATGTGTGTCCTGAGGTGGGAGTGTTGTTGCATTCAATAAATTACCATCAGCAAAGGATCAATCCTTGTAAGACACCTTCGTGTTGAAAGCGCGCGCGACGTGGCTCCACTGTGACACGCCGTGAGGACGCAACTGCCATGCAAGAGGCAGCTCCACACGATGCCCAAGAAGTAAGTGCGAAAGCGACGTCAACACGCGCATTGTTGAGCACACAAGAGCCGCCGCGTTGATGTTCTCAAAATAAGCTTGCATGTAGCGCAACGCTCGCGGATCGCCGAAATTAGCGACGCAACGTAAGGTTTTTGCTTGAATCACGGTGGACGTTCAAAGTAACCTTTAAGCCCCAGAATGATTCGCGGAGTACAGGTGCCTGGCCCTTCGACTATTGCGGTCTGGCCGAGGTCGCTGAAGAAAATATCACTGCCCGTATTATATGCTTACACCGCCCGCCCGTGTCGTATTGTGAGCTGTCAGGAGTCAGGCGCACTACATTGTGCACACACAAAGACGCTTCTGAAAGATTCTGCACAATTGATTTGATTGAAAAGTGGGTATCGTAAAGTAAAACTTAAGGTCAGGCTTCACTGCTATATGCGCCAGCAAGTGGAGTCGGATCAGGTACAACTGAAGTTACTTCTTCATCGTTCGTAGTAGCGGAGTAACTCTTGCCCGCTTGCTTAGCCCCACACGGTATGGTACCTTGGCTCTGTTACTTAAGGGTTGCTCTCGAGGCGCGGGCTTCTTGACGCGTTCTGGAGTGATGGGCTCTACCACGGGACGGTTGGGAAGAACTGGAGGCTCGGGCATAACCGTTGTGGTAGCTGTGGTGGTTGCACCCCCAGACTCAAAGCTGTTCAAATCTTGACCTAGCGTTGGTATAGTTGCATTGACCTTATCCTTGTTTTCTTGGTGTTGTACTAAAACAGGCTGCGCAGCATTTGCATCGACAGAGAGAAGCGAGGTATCCCGGAGTTGCTCTTTTGTACCCTCGTCTTCTTCTTGTACAATGTTCATAGATGCAGGAGTGTTAGTAGCCTTTCTAGGGCGACCTCGGCCTCGCTTCTTCTCAAACTTCGCTCCGTTTACAGTATGACCAGTCGCCATCGGCTCAGGTGAGGCTAATTCTGTTCTTCTGCGTTTGATTTTCTTTTGAGATGGCTCAACAGCAAATTTGGGCGATTTCGCATGTATGACAACCTGGACTTTTGGCGGGCTCCTAAGGTCGAATACGGGGGCGACAGAACCTGCTTGTGTGGAGGTCGTGTTGTCTTCCATGGCATCTGACGTGGCACCGATGTCTGCAGCCACTATCTGCTTGGCGTCAACATCGCTCTTTTGGAACTCGCCATCATGCTTGGGAGTATCGATATTTGCCTTTGGGCGAATATTGCCAGTTGTTGACATTTGTGACGTGTGAGAGACAAGCTCATCATCAGCAATTTTGTTTGTGATGAGCCAATCGACGGTTTGCGTGACGTCACCGTTGTTTTGCTTTAAAGCTCTTGCACTCGTAGACGGCGTGAACCCCATATCGCAGATTTGTAGAATTTTGTCAGGCGTACAGAGAGGGCTTACAACGCTTGTACTTGCTGGTGTTGATTTCCTTCGTCTACTCGCTTTGGCAGCTTTCTTGGGTTTAAGTGAGTAGTCAATTGTCTCTTGTGTGTCAACCTTGAGGGATCTCGAGCGACTTGGACGCGGCTTGTATCTGCAAACCACGTGTTATTAAGATGAGTGGGAGTGACTGTGCCGAGCTTACTGTTCCTTGGGCAATCCCAAGTCCGCTCGATCATCATATGACATCATTCTAGGGCATGGGCTTTGTTTCTTCTTGCATGATTGCTGGGATGAGTTTGGAGCCTTTCCTTGTGTGAAAACTTCTGAAATCAAAGACTCGCTCATTTGCGGAAGGGATAATGTTTGCATTTGCGTAGCTTCCACGTGAGATTGGTTGTTTGGAAACATTGCAATATCTTGGGCATCGATTGCATCCAGAGAGGTGTCTTGCGTCGAAGAGAAGCCCACAAGTGTCAAAGACTCTCTCCGTTCTCGCTGCGACCTTGCAGGTGTTTGTTCGTCAGTGGACGACTTTCGGTGCTCTCCAGTGTTCGAAGGCGACTTCAAATACTCGGACCAAGGAATCGAGCCATCTGGCTGAAATGAAATTCCACCGTTGTCTACGTCGGATCCTAGGAGCGCTGGCGCGAGTACCCCTTCCATTACGCGTTGCTGCGTCAGAGTTGCATTCGGAACTGTGCTCGAGGGCTCAGGGAACATTGCGATCGGATCATGTTGAGCATAAGCTTCGCGCATGGTGCCTTCCAGTACCCAGTCCGCTCCGTTGGTTGCCCCAGCAGAGTGAACAATTTGACGAACCAAGTTCTGATCTTGCTGCTGGCTACCGGGTGAGCTACGGAAGAGACTCTTCGAAGTTCCGCTACAGATTGCAGGTGATTTTTCTGATGGAATTCCTTCATTCGATGTGCTCTTCGAATTAAAGCCGGCTGGTAATTTCCTCTTTGATTGATTTACTTCGAGAGTGGCTGGCGTTTGGCGATTGTGCACAGGAACTTGAGACTGCAGGTGTGCCCGATGGGCTGCTTCAATTTGCCGTCGTAAGGTTTCTGCTCAGATCTGATAAGCAGACTGAAATATTGAATGGTTTTGGTACATACCTGTAGAGGAAGCGTCGCTGGTGGACTGTTTGGGCGATGCGTCTTTACTTTCCGCCTGATGCACGTCTGCTTCCAGCTCGTCGTCCAACTCGTCATCTGAGTCCTGAATCACCCGCAGCATTTTGGCTCATGCCTTGGCGAGACTGTCGACGCACCCGAGTGTTGTTGCTTTGAAGATGAGGGACGTGTGTAAGGATTGATCGGATGCGCACGTCGACGCGCTGTCACATGGCAGGCGTAAGCCGATTCTTTCCTTTCTGGGCTGGCGTGACAGTCGCAAAGAAGGCGCGTCTCCCCGCGGTTCTCTATCACAATTCTCGAACGACAATATGGACAAATCTGAACCATCTGGCGACAGTTCGCACAGCGGCACTGCAGGAAATGGGCGCTTCGCCTCGCAGGCAGCTACTGCCGAGGATCTACTCAAGGCGCAAACCGTTGGTCTTGTGAACCTCGATGACTACCGCAAGAGACGCGCAGAGGCTATAGAACTCAAGGAGCGAGGGAGCCCTGCCGTGAGCTCTGGTACTAGTACACCACTGGAAGGGTATGGTCCCCAATCGCCATATCCTGAATGCACATGCTAATTTGCCAAGTACAGAGCATCAACACCGAGGCCGGTATTCAAGAAGAAGCGCAAGATAGCTGCCAAGGGCAAACTATCATTTGGTGTAGACGAAGATGAAGATGCCGACTCACCCATATCAAAAGTGCCTACACCGCGCGAGAACACGCCTGCCGATTCGTCCGCCGTGTGCTCCGAGACCGAGGGCAAGACTGTCAAGAAACAGAAGCTGGGTGCGAACACAAACGTTGGCATGAAGCCGCGAGTCATGACAAAGTCGGCTCTCCAGCGCGAAGCAAAGCAGGCGGACCTTGCGCGACAAGACTTTCTGAAAATGCGAGAAAGCGTGAAAGCGACAGAGGTTGCAATACCCTTCGTATTTTACAACGGCACGAATGTCTCGGGGGGGTTGTGCAGGGTTAAGAAGGGTGATCATGTCTGGCTATTCCTCGATAAAGCTAGGAAAGTAGGCGCTGAGTTGGGTGTAGGTGGCGATAATAGTCGAAGGACTTGGGCCAGAGTGAGTGTAGATGACCTGATGCTTGTGAGAGGAGACGTGATCCTCCCTCATGTAAGTTGCAACCCTACATTCATGTTTGTGGACTCGAAGTAATACCATCGCAGCATTACGAGTTCTATCACTTTCTATTCAATAACGTTGCAGGATTCAACGGTCCCATATTCGATTGGTCTGCACAACCAACAAAGACTACGCCCACCATCAAACCTGACGAAGAAGAAGCCAACATCGAGGAATATGATCCGCTGAACCCCAAGAAGAACAAAGACAAGGAGTCAGGTTTTCCAGACGAAGAGCTTGAGGGCTTCCATGACGATCCTGCAGTAACCAAGGTCGTAGACCGACGATGGTATGAGAAGAATAAGCACGTCTTCCCTGCGAGCGTATGGGAGGAATACAGCCCTGATAAGACTTTTACAAAGGCTGGGCGCAAGGATGTTGAGGGCAATAGATTCTTCTTTTCTTGACAGCGAGGGCTCTTCTCCAAATACCACTGCAGCATCTTCGCTTGCAATATGTAGTATCTTGAAAAGCGGGCTCAACTGGCAATGTTGGCTTATCGGCAAGCATGTGTGCAACCAGGGTGTAGGCAACAGCTATTAGATTACCCCACATTACAATTCATGCACGAAATGCTGCAGAAGACGGCCGAGTGAAACGTTGGATCGTATCCTGCATAACAAGATCGACCTTTTAGCGAATGTTAAGGTCAAGCCACCATCCACACTAGGACATCTGCGTGATATCTACGGTGTGAAGCGGTGTGACCCACCCAGGACAAGTAGTGGCAGTCCTAAACGAAGTCGTGGCCGTTTCTCGGTCTGGAGAGGCTGAGTGTGTCGCGTGAGCAGTTTCCCTTGCTGAACTCTGCGACTGCCATGCAGACAACACCGCGAATTCGCGCTGATACTTCCGCGGCTGCACCATGCAACCGTCTACATGACCGAGTCCTGCAAGAGCATGCGCCTATCACCCTGCATAACACCGGGAGCTGACAGGATGGGGGGAAAGCCAACCACGATATGGGTTTCGCCGCTACCTACCGCGGTTGGCGTGACGCAAAACCGTGGATCGGCTTGTCATGGCGACACACCTGCCGATGCGGCCGACAGAGTCTGCAAGCCTTCGAAGCTTTGACTGTGAATTGCAGGGGTGGGAACATAATAAGAATGGTCTGCTCGGCTTCCACGCAACAAAGAACATCTGTCGTCATCAACGTCCGGACTTTACGCTTTTGCGCCATACATCTATAACATCAACACCACCCTTATCAGCAGCCGCGGACCATAAGCACCACAACCACACTTCTTAGCGACCGACCGCGCTCCCGTGTGCTTCCCCTTGCTTCAAGCTGCTGCTGCTTTCACGTTTGACAGTCCATTTAACCATGTTACAGGAACGGTCTGCACGAGCACTGTCTCATCCAATAAGATTCAGCGACTCGTGCACACCCTGGAATACCAGCAATCAACGCGTCGACTTCCTGTGCTTGATTCATTCGCGCGACTTGAACTGATCGTGGCTCAACCGCCTATTTCTTGCGATTCGCCTGCGCGCAACGATACCGCCAAAGCCGTTGTGCTTTGCTCAGGTGTACTATCTCTCGTTCTTTTGCCGACCAACAGCGACCATCCAACATGAAGTTTGGGCACGACTTGCCACGTAACCAGGTCCCAGAGTGGGCATCATCTTATATCAATTACAAAGGCTTGAAGAAGCTTATCAAGACTGCCACCGAGGCTTCAAAGCATGGCTCAGAACCTGATCTTGCCGGTAAGCATCAGTCGTTGCACGAGCCTTTGAGTCTGCAGCTAGTTATACAGTGGTTGGGCGAGAAATTTTTACCAACTATGCGGTCTAGCTGGCTGGTTTGAGACTGCACTTGGCAGACAAGACTGGGCCTTGCTAACATGAGCTTCTAGAGTTCTTCTTCTCCCTCGACCGTAACCTCGAAGACGTTGACACTTTCTACAATCGCAAGTACGCAGAATATGCTCGTCGACTGAGACTTCTGCAGAGTCGTTATGGACGGGTAGCACAAATGCCGGAAGGCATCGATAAGGACGAGGCGCAAGATCTCATCGATGCGCTCTTAGAGTTGCGAAGCCAACTGCGCAAGCTCCAGTGGTACGGCGAAGTTAATCGGAAGGGTTTCGTCAAGATCACAAAGAAGCTGGATAAGAAAATCCCGAGTTCGTGCACACAGGAGAGGTACTTGGTTTCCCGGGTAAACCCAAAGCCGTTCACACGCAACTTCTTGTTGAATCAGGATATGAAGACAGTCAATGAGTGGCTGTCTGGACTGGGCGACATCAAAACCTTCGATGATAGCGGCTCCACATATTCAGCAGCGTCTTTGGGACGGGTGCCTGGTCGCTCGCTGAACCTTCCTTCAGCTCTACTGGATGCTATGGAGGATGCGATCCGCAGCGATTGTGCCGAGGATGTCAGTCGACTCCTCTCCGAAGCGGCCGTTAGCAATGAACCAACGAGTCTAGCTTTTCAACAGGTGCTTCTGAACTTTCTCCAGCGCGCTATTTCGCACCGGGCGAAGTCGTGCATATCGAGGCTTCTGCAGGACATTGCAACTCTGGATGAGGAAGACGATATTAACAAGCGCAACGTCATCCACCGTCTCGTCATCAGTATTGGTCGCTCTAAGACTGGCGAGACATTGGACGGCGAGGCACGTCTTCCACAGAGCTTGCTGGATGCACGGAATTTCATAGTGCCAGCCACGGCACCGAACAGACAGCCACGGCCATGTACAACCACAGAAGAGGAGTCTACGAAGCTCCTGAGCGAAAATGATGAATCTGTACGGCTACTTGTCTACTTGCTTGACCAGCTACAGCCACATCAGCGCATTGCTCTCCAGTCACGCGATGCATTTGGACGCCTGCCACTCCACTACGCTGCTGGATACGGATTCGTTGTGATCTGCCAAGTTGTCATAAAACATATGCAGGATTGGGGTCAATTCGATGTCAGCCAGGGTATTGATGCTCAAGACTGGCAAGATGCGGAGGGCGACGCACCGCTCCATCTTAGCGTAAAGGGAGGCCATCCGCTGACCACCAAGGCGCTCCTCGAGGCTGAGAACTGGCGCGGCTCGAGCGAGGCGAAGGTTACATCAAGAAAGACCGTTTCTCAATCGGGAGAAGCACTGGCTCTAGCAACGAAGTCGAACTTCGTGGCTATTGTCAAATTACTGGTGGACGCAGATGTGGATGTCAACTATCAGAACAAGCAAGGAGAGACTGCTTTGCACGTTGCTGCGCAGTATGGTCATGTCGAGTGTGCTAAAGCCCTATTAGAAGGCTCAAACGTCAACAGGATTGACTTAGATGTTCCCGAGAACACATTCGCATGGACTCCTTTATTCAATGCTTGTGTCGACAACCATCTTCCTATCGTTGAGCTTCTGGCCACCGCTGGAGCAGATCTGCAACGATACGATAACTCTGGATGGACTGCGAAGGAACAAGCCGCGCTTCGAGGTCACATGAAAATTGCTCATTACCTTGCAGATCTCTCCCCTGCGACAAACTCCCCGCCACAAGCAGCAGCAGACACCAGGATCGCTCGAGCCGGATCACCTCCTCAATCATCTCTCGATGAGAAGACATCCAAGAATATGGCTCGCGAAACCGGACAGGTTATGCAGAAGGTGCCGGAGCCTGTCAAGAGTTTTGGACATCGGTACCTTGCAAATGAGACCATGATTCTGGTCAGTCTGGGCTCAATGGACATGCGGAAAAAGACACCAGCTGTTGCGCTTGACGACATTCCCATGGCTGATGCACACACCACCCAGCTCGACACTGCTCTATCAGTCTTCGTCTCGGCTTCTGGTGCTACAGGCGAAACTTATCCCATCGACTTGCCAGTTCAGGACATTGCTACAGAACCGATCACTTTCATGACCAAAGACGTTAGCAAGGTCCAGCTACTCTTCGATATCTGCCCAACCTATGCAGGGTCGAAGGATAGCCTCGTTGGACGCGGAGTTGCCCTACTCTCTACCGTCAGAACCCATATCGGCTCGAAGCGTATTCCTCTACAAGGAGATGTGAAAGTTCCGATCGTGGCAGCATCAACCTTACAGGTCATTGGTACTGTGAACTTCAATTTCTTGGTGATCACGCCTTTCCAGCATCCAAACATGTCCATCACGAAAGAACATACGTACTGGAAGAAGATGGCGTCAACCATGGTTATTGGTCATCGTGGTCTTGGAAAGAACACCGATAAGCAGAGGACGCTGCAACTTGGCGAGAATACCATCCAATCCTTTATCTCCGCTGCAAACTTGGGGGCAGAGTATGTTGAGTTTGATGTGCAGCTGACCAAGGATCTTGTACCTGTTATCTATCACGACTTCTTAGTCAGCGAGACGGGGATCGATGCCCCTGTTCACACGCTCACGTTAGATCAATTCCTCCATATAGGTGAAGGCCAAAAGCCACGATCATCGCGCTCCGGTTCTCCTGAAACAGTCACTCCTGTCAGTGGCGTTCTTGGTGTAGAGGAGCCACGTCCCAATCCTAAGAGGCTGCGATCCTACTCCGTGGATTACTCGTCTCAGCGTAACATCCACACCGAGCGCCAAGACGAGCTCAAGGAACGCATGAAATATACTCGCGATTATATAAAGAAGGGCTACAAGGGCAACAGTCGAGCAATCTCCATCGGATCAGACTTCACTACGCTTGAGCGCATGTTTAAGAGTAAGGACATACCAGCATCTGTCGGCTTTAACATTGAGATGAAATACCCGATGCTTCATGAGTCTGAAGAGGAGGAGATGGATCAATATGCTGTGGAGCTCAATTCCTTCGTCGACACGGTCTTGCAGGTGGTGTATGACCACTCAAACGAGCGCAGGATAGTGTTTTCTTCTTTCAACCCAGATATATGTCTGATGCTGTCTTTCAAACAACCCTCAATCCCGGTCCTGTTCCTCACGGATGCAGGCACATCAGACGTCGGAGACAAGCGAGCAGCCAGCTTACAGGAAGCTATCCGTTTTGCCAGTCGATGGAACTTGCTAGGTATTGTCAGTGCTGCGGATCCTCTCGTCATGTGTCCAAGGTTCATCAGGATGGTCAAAGAGAACGGCTTGGTATGCATGACCTACGGTGTGCTCAATAATGACCCAAAAAATGTCAGAGTAAGTACCAACATATCGCCCTTGTAAATGCAATTCCTAACCATGACTCAGTTGCAAGAGAAAGAGGGTATCGACGCCGTCATTGTCGATAGCGTGCTCAGCATCCGACAAGGTCTCCAAGCGCCCGACGAGACCAAGCTCAATGGAACAAACGGTGCTACGCTTCCGATCCGTCCCCCACCTATCCCAGTCATCGACGAGGGTAACGAAAGTGTACCAGCAGTGCAACTCAACGGGCACTTGCCGGCGGCCTAGAACTACTCTTGTTATATGATATGGATTGACATTTAGAGTTGTCGCATCGCAATGGCGTTAGGGACGTCCCTCAACGGACTGTTGGCATTTCATGGTAGTAAAGTAGGTTTTGTTGCCTATAGCACGGAGTTGTTATCGCAATACAATGTTTGAAGCCAATTGCAATAACTTCCTACGCCCCGCACTTGTTCCATTTGCGCTGTTCATACAGAACTGCCAAAGAGTGGTAAAGAGCCGCGATTCGCATGTTGTGTCCGAACTACGACGTCCTTAAGCCCAGATCTCTCAGCAACTTGCCAATAGTAGTTCCGTTGATGCGAATTAGATGCATTTAGCCATCATCTTCCGAATGACTGCAGCCCCACTCTCCTCCCCTCCATGCCTTTCTACGGTACTCTCAATCAACTTCTCGTGCGCTTTGCTCCTCGGCAGCAGTCTGACTTCAAATGGTGTTGGTCTACCGATGACGCCCTCTTGGAACCCATGCGTCAACTTAACTTCCTCCCCCTCTTCGTCGACACTGGGCTTGATGTCAAAGACAGCAAGCGCCTGTGCCATAATCAGGAACAAACTCGCATCAGCAAATAGATGTCCCGGACATCTCCTTCTTCCAAACCCAAACGTCACTTGCGTTGCTAACGGCTCATTGTATGGCTCCTCAAACCTTTCAGGCTTGAACGTTTCTGGATCGTGGTACCATCTTTCATCGCGCGTGAACCACCAAATTGCAGGCATTAGGATCGAATCCTTGGGAATGCGGTATCCGGCAATACTGTCCTCTTTGTCGGTGCGATGCGGTAGACCCATGGGTGTTACTGGGTGCCAGCGCTGTGCTTCTTCGACGATGAGAGAGATGTAGGGAAGTTGCGCACGATCGGTGAACGTTGGTAGACGGGTTAAGTTGGGCCCAAGCAGAGCGTCGAGCTCGGCATGTGCTTTGACTTGGACCATAGGGTGCATGGCCATCGCGAGGAAGAAGGATTGCATTGTGCTCACGGTGGTGTCTGCGCCTATGCTTCAAGTGAGTATCCCAGGAAGCTATAACGATATAGGTTTCGCATACCTCCAGTGTACAGCGAAACTGCTGCAAGTTTGATCAGGTCAATGTCTGCCGGGCTCGGGTCGCCTTTCTCTTCGTCGCGCTGGGCAAGCGCTTTCGAGACAAAGGAAGGCTCATTGTTGTCGTCTTGCGAGAGTTTTGCATACTCAAAAGGGAGATTAATCACATCCATCATCGTTTGGTTCCATAGTTTGGCGGTCTGTTTCCATCCCATACCTGGCAGCCATTCAGGCAGGTATTGCAGCGCCGGTATAAGGTCTACCGCCCACTTGCCTGGTACGAATGCCTGAGAGAACTGTTCCATTACTTCATCAACAAGATCGACAAGAGGGTCGGCTCCGTGTGCTTCGGTAGTGTATCCGTAAGTTGCTTTCAAGATCAACTCTGCTGCTTCCCTAGCGGACGTTAGCAATGTCGTACCTCAAGCTCAGGGGTTGTAGCTCACGTTTGCAAGTGTTGAAGTAGATTTCGACCGTTATCCTTGTTTGCACGCCACAGAAAACGACTCACAACACCTTCCTGTAGAGGCCAGTACTTCGACACCAAGCTTTTCGTTCCAGCCTGTTGAAAGACATACTTTCGCTGTCCTCGGAAGGAGGCGTTATTTTGCTGTGCACCCATGACGTCCTCCCAACCGCATGAGTTCCCAAAGGGCATCACTGGCCTTCCAGAATGAATCGCTGCTCGCTTATCCATGAGCTCAGAAGCCATGTTTTTGTCATGGATGATGACTATTGTTTGGCCCAGGACAGTGAGTGAGCTGATGGGGCCGTAAGCCTCTTTGAGTTTGAGCCAGTGGAGATACTCTTCTGCACCAGGCGGTGGTAAATCTTTGACATTTCCAAGCAAGGGTAAGCCCTTTGGGCCTGGTGGCAAGGGTATTCTTTTCGTTCCGTGCCTTGAAACCAGCTTGATGAGGGCAAACAGACTAATGAAGATGAGCGACCACAGGATTGAAAATGGAACAGTCATCGTGATTGGAGAAATGTTGGCAGATGGCCTTCATAGGGTATTGAAGTAATTCTCACTCTTATACTTCAGTTTCGATGGCTGTCATACCTACTACCCATGATAGTTAGCAGTTCTGGATGAGGCAGACCAGGTGGAGAGCAGGGTTGTACGAGGCTCGCAACATGGCTCCCTAACCATGGAGAGGCTGCAGATATGCTGGTCGTCCGCCTGTGGCTGCACCTGCAGGGCGCTACGTGTGCTGACGGCCCAAGGCTTATGTGAGACCAGGCCTTCCATTCTCCTGCGGAAAATTGCAACGCACATACACATTGATTCTTGCGTGATCGCTAAAGTCAGATTTGAATGTTAAGTGCCGTAACGACGGCGGGAAGGAAAGCCCAGGCTAGCGCTCAAGTGGGGCATGAGCTGCAGGGGACTCGGTCACTCGGGAGCTCTTCTCTGCCCAACAATCAGACCTCGCTTCAACCCTGGCTATTCGTTGTATCGCCCAACATGAGTTTGTACACAGAAGACGCGCTGACGTCGCTCAAGCAGTAAGGCATCTCACCAGTGCTGGTTGAGATGTTCCGCTGATGCGACCAATAGGGCTCAAGATGCTACAAATCAAGCTAGGGAGGCGACCAGGAATGCCAAAAGAATTGCTGAAGAATTGGAGAAAAAGTATGCAATCTGTAACCTGATTTGCGACAATGACTCATAGCCAAAGGCTTCAAAGGCTCAAGAAAGAGCATGACCATTGCAAGGGTGCATTAAAAGCTGCACGAGCGTAAGTAAGTGTACATGAAATCCAATTACAATCTGGCTGACTGGGACCAGCGCAGAAGAAGATGCATACACGAAATATGCGCAGACAGTCTCGAGAAACTTTACTACAGCGTTTCTAACTGCTCTTCCAAGAGAACTCCGCGATCATGTATACTCCTATCTATGGGATGATGAAGACATTGTGCGTCAAACGAAGCGTTCTGTCCGTGAGTATGCGTGGAGCTACCGGATGCCTGAGTTCTGCGCTCCAACCTATGTTCAACCGGATCACGTAGGCCAGATTGTTGCGGAAGAACTTGCGTTAAGCATCTACAAGAAAGCCTTCGGCATAAAGCTTCACGTTACGGTCAGTGCTGGGCATGTACACAAGTTCCTCATTGCGAACCCTTTGAGAAGCAGCCTCAAGCCTGCGGACTGCATTAGAGGCCTCGACATCAAGTGGTACCCAAATGAGTATTCTGATAGGGACGTTGCGAGGTCTTGCCGGGATCTATCGGAATATAGTTTCCCGGATCCAATTCCTGTCAAAATCATCCTAGGCAAATTTTCGAGTGCTACTCAGGGCAGATCAGGGGCTACGGCAATGTTAGATGACCAACTTGGTGTCTTCAAACCTGCATACGATGCGTTGGTAAGACAAAATTGTCCGGTCTCAATCGAGTCGCTTTCTGGGAATGACGCTGAAGTTGACTTCTTCATAAAACCATAGGTAATCCTAGAAAATCGTATCAAATCCGGTACCAAGTATGGTTCGATACCTTTAGTCACATCAATCATATCAACCTCACGATGAGAGTCTTGAGACCAAAACAATGATTTCAAGTCGACACCACCAAGCGGCACATCGCAGGCTTAATGCCCAGCGACTTTCGACGAAGAAAAGACCATGGCAATGTTGTATGTCACTTCAGTTTCGATCCACGTTTGATCGATATCCCGGATCATTGAGTATGAGTATTGGCTCGGACGGGTACTTGTAGAGAAATGAGTGGCCACTGTTTATCTTCGACTCAGTGCTTGTGGTGGCTGTCGTGATTGTGTTTTGTGCAGCGCTGCCAATGGGTAGCCGCACTATACGGTCTGGCCTAATATCACTACTGTGCGGCTCGAGATTGGAGCCGTACCCCCCCCCCCCCCCCCCCCATCACGGCTTAGCATTGATATATGTGTAGCAGTGACAGTAGCTGCAGTAGAGCTATGGTATCTGTGTCATGCAGGTACCAAAAGTCCAAAAGTATGTTAGAGTAGAGGCACTCGCTAAGGCTGCACCTAGGTTTACGTGCTGCCTCCAAGGAAGCTTACTTATAGGCACTATAGCCCTTATACACCCATCTTTGTTTTACTTATGCGACTGCGCGGCAGTACTACCGCCCGCTCATTCACCTTTCATATCCTGAACTCCACTGTAATACACTGCAGCAGCTATCTGTGGTACTGTCAGCTTCGTAGGGCTGGTTTCAGATTTGGCACCCGACCCATTTGCAGGCGAAGACTACGTATGCGCCGGAGGCGGTTGATGTGTGCGCATATTACTAACGACATTATGGCACTCTTGGACAGTTGACTACAATCGTAAGCGTTAGTGTTGCAATCTTTCCAAAAGCAAGGCTCTGGCAGAACAAGAATCCTGTGTCCAAGCAAGTTGCCAAGCTTCATAGCAGTGACCAGAGAACACGAGCTCGAAGACGAGGATGAACTAACTATGAGCATTTGATCGAATAGATCTTTAATTCTCTGAGTGATGGAGACAGCGACAAAAAGACAAAAACATACAACAGCGGGTATTCGCTAGTGGTCACCCACCTAACTACTAATCCGCCGGTACGTTGCTTAAATAGGGCTGAGCGAACGGGAAGCCTTGTTTTCAACGTCCTATGGTCGTATGTGGCATTCTAGGCGACTAAAGCCGTATATATATAAATTTTATGTTCGTAAAAGCGCTTGCGACCTGTGTTGCAATCAAATAGATCAATATCGTTGATCTAACTAGTAGACTAGACATAAATAGCTCTAGAGACCTTAAGTCCTTTTGTTCCGTAGAGAGATAAGATTAAAACCTAGGTATATTTTCTCTTAAAGCGTTAAAGGATGGGATTGGAATTCTAATAACAAAATTAGTTAACAAAGTTAAACACAATGCTATAAGAACAGTGTTCCTACAAGCTATACCGTGTCTGTGCACCTAATGCACGGATTTAACTAATACATAGTTCTACCTACTAATACCTCTATTTTAACGCATAATAACTTAATAACTATGCTAGGAATTTAAGATATACTTGCACAGATCTATAGTTTAAAGCTAAAAGAAAAACCTATATATTAAAGAATTACTAATAGCTATAGTATTAATTACTTAATATTATTACGCGCTTATTAATATAATTAGGTCTTCTAGAAGGTTACTAATAAATAGTAATAAAAGCTTACTATATAATAAGAAGTAAACCTTATATAGTATAAAGAAGAGCTTATAGTATATTATTTACTACCTATAAAGTATATAGTATGCAATTTTATCTCTATAGTTACCTAAACCTCTTACTCTTATAGCTAGGTTATATACTTCTTTAATTATTACTATAACTAGCTTATATCTTAATAGGTAATAGGTATAGACTTTAATTACTATAATACTAAGTCTAGGTATAAGTACTAGCTATACTTTAACCTATTATAGTAGAAGATTACTAAATATAATGTTAAGCTAGAGTATATATATTATATAGATAAGAAATACTTTACTATTAGAGTACTAGGTAGAATAAAGCGTATCTTTAGAAGGTATTAATAGAAGAAGAAGAAGGTTAGGTAGGCTTATTAAGATAGTTATTATAAGTAGGTAAGCTTATTAGCTTTAATTTATACTAATAGTATAGCTCTTTCTCTAGGTATTATCTTTATATTAAAAAACTCTACTATCTAGAGCTTCTAGGTAGGCTAGTAAATAGGTTTAGTCTCTACTTTTCTTATTAGGCTTCTAGCTACTTAACTAGAAGAGATAGCCTATAGGTATATATAATTTAATAGAAGCGCATAGAGTAGTACTATAAAATAAGCTCTAAATTATTTAATTTAGTCTAGTATTAACTAAGTTTTAGAGAGTACCTAGTAAATTATAAGGTAGAGGTTAGGTACTAGTAATATTAGTAAATAGAAGTAATAATACCTCTTATAGCTTAGTAGTTATAAAAATCTTTTATATTATAGAATAGTAGGTTATAGTAGAAGCTTTCTAAACTAACTAGAATTATAAAATTTAGTTAAGAATTAATAAAGTAATTAAGGTTATAATAGAGACCTAGTAAGGTAACCTAACCTCTACTTATTTACTAGCCTACTTCTAAGTAGCTAATATTAGTCTAGAAAAGTACTTAATTTATATTACCTCTTTCTCTATAGGCTAGATAAATAATAAGATTAGACTAGCTTACTTTAAATAGGTATTTAACTATTATATAAAGAAGAAAGTATAGAGAAAGTAGGTTAGTAAATAGATAGAGGTTAGGTTACTCTACTAGGTTTCTATTATAACCTTAATATACCTTATAGGTAAGTAGTATATATAGGTAAGTAGTACGCTTTTACTAAGACTATACTAAAACACTACTTCTTTACTAATACCTTAATAACAGCGCTAGCTAGATATATTAAAAGAAGCTTAGATGTAGCTTATAGTTTAAGCTCTTAGAATTAACTCTAAGCTCTCTATAAAATATACTATAGCTATCTATAATATTTCTAAAACTATACTATATAAATAATATACTAGATAGTTTTTATATACTAATACTATAGCTAACTTATAGAACCTAACTAATACTAAGAAGTAGGTAATTATTAAGTATATACTTAAGCTAGTTATATAAGAATTTTCTTCTTAGCTTATAGCTATAGCTAATATAGCTAATTCTTTATATACTAAGTATAGTCTAGGCTATATTAGCCTAAACTAGCCTAGTATATTTATTAAGTACTAACTAGAGCTTATAATAAAGTTTAATTAAAAGTATAACTATAAGAAAGCTCTCTATAAGAATCCTAAAGTAATCTAAAGCTAGTTTAGCCTAGTAGCTAATATTAAAGCTAAGTATAGTATTTAGAATAATAATACCTATAACTTTAATAAGGCTAGCTTTATAATAGGTATTCTATTAATAGAAGTAGTTATTATAGCTTTAGAGTAATAAAGATAGCTAAAAGTAGTCTAGCTAAGTAATAGAGAGTAAATAATAGTTATATAGAGCGTTAATACTAAAGGTTAAGCTATTCTACTCTTTATTATTTTTAAAGTATACTACTACCTCTCTTTCTAGTATAAAGAAGAGAACTTACTATAGAATTAGAAAATTAATACCTTTAATAATAGCTAGACTACTAATAATCTTATTCTAGACTAGCTAAAGTACTTTAATATATATATAAAGGAGTATACTATTAGTACCTACTATCTACTAGTTTTTAATAGCTATAAAAGCTAAAACTTACTTATATTCTAGTAATACTATAAGAATAATAATATTATTATTACCTATATACTATTATAATCCTATATAGATAAAGTAGTATAGTAATTAAGTAGCTAACTAGAGGCCTTACCTATAAGCTAGAGCAGAGCTAGAAAGAATTTCTCTTTATATAGTTACGTAACATACTTATTAACAAGTATAATATATATAACCTACTTATTAATAAGTGTTATATATTATTACTTATTAATAAATAATACTATATATCTTATTAGACTAACTCTAGTTGCTTATTAATAAGTATTATCTCTTAGCAAGTATATAGTTAGTAGAAATATAACCTTTATAGTTTATATTTAACTTAGTTAATTAAGTTTATCTTTAGAATCTTAACTCTAACTCTTAAGCTAGATAGTCTACTCTATACTACTTATTATTATTCTTTATTATTATAGTGTCTTACTAGGTAATAACTCTAACTCTTATAGACCTTTCTATACTAGTACTTATTTCTAAGAACTAATATAAATAGTACTTATAAGCTTTACTTAAAAGTATAACTTTAACACTTTAAACACCTCTAAAGATAAGTACTACCTTAGAAACCTATACTACTTCTACTAGCTTTTATACTTAATAATCTAATAATAATATTAAAATAGAATAGGTGCTAGCTATACGCTCTAGAGTTAGTATTACTAAACCTAACCTCTACTATAGTAAGTAATATAAGCTAGAGAACTAGCTTATATAGTAGAACCTCTTCTTTATATTTTAGAGAGAAGATATTACTAAGAAAAAATAAGTTACTCTTATTACTAGTTTTATATAAGATAAGGCTTTTACCTAGATTAAACTCTTTCTTTAATACTACTATACTAATAGAGACTTAACTATAATTAACTCTTAGTTTAAAGACTTTAACCTATTTAAGAAATAGATTTAACTTATAATATACCTTATAAGTAAGCTGCGTATATAGATAAGCTGTGCGCTTTTACTAAGACTATACTAAAACCTACTCTATTATAGCCTATAATAACCTACTCTAATACTATGTAGAGTAGAACAACCTTTAATATTACTTAGAGACCTCTTCTACTTTATTTATATATATTTACGTGTTATACCTAGTCTCTCTATACTATTTATAGTGTTATTAGGAGAACTTAGCCCCTTTAGCGCGTACTCTCTTCTTCTACTTCTTACTATTACTATATACTTTAAACTCCTTAAGAGTAGTTATCTACTAGCTTTCTTTAACTATAAGGGTCCCTTCTACCTTAATTTACTTCCTCTTATATAATTTCTAGTATAAGGTAGCCTTATTTACTACTTAAAGCTTAGTAATCTTCTATTATACTAATACTAGCTTATGCGTAATTATTACTACTCTCTTTAAGACCTTTTTAAATACCTTAACTATAGAAGTAGGTAAGCTATCTATATACCTCTAAATTCTTATCTTTATAAGTATTAATTATAACCTAAGTTCTAGAGTATTACTAGAAGTCTATAACTACTAGGGTGCGTTATTAATAAGAAGTTATAGTAATAGAGTGCACAGCTTTATATTAAGAGTTAATATAACCTATTCTAGGTTAAATAGAACTAGTCTAGCTCTTTAGAACTCTTCTTAGATATTACTAAGAGTAAATAAAGCCTTAAAGGCTACTATAAAGTATAGTAGAAACTTAACCTTTATAATATAGTTAATCTAGTTATAGATAAGGTTTTTAGCTTAGCGCCTATATATCTTCTTTAAAGAGGTAAAACAACCTATATTAAAAGGCTATAGGAGGTATAATAAGTAAGAAGGTATATAGGCAGTAATAATCTTATTATTCTTATAGTATTACTAGGATATAAGTATATTATAGCTTTTATAGCTATTAATAACTAGTAGATAGTAGGTGCTAATAGTATACTCCTTTATATATATATTAAAGTACTTTAGCTAGTCTAAACTAAGCTTATTAGTAGTCTAGCTATTTTTAGAAACTCTAATTTCCTACTTCTATAGTAGGTCCCTCTCTTTATACTAGAAAGAGAGGTAGTAGTATACTTTAAAAATAATAAAGAGTAGAATAGCCTAACCTTTAGTATTAACACCCTGTATAACTATTATCTACTTTCTATTACCTAGCTAGACTACCTTTAGCTATTCTTATTACTCTAAAGCTATAATAACTGCCTCTATTAATATAATACCTATTATAAAGCTAGCCTTATTAAAGTTATAGGTGTTGTTATTCTAGATACTATACTTAGCTTTAATATTAGCTACTAGGCTAAACTAGTATTAGATTACCTTAGGATTCTTATAGAGAGCTCTTTTATAGTTATATTTTTAATTAAACTTTACTATAAGCTCTAGTTAGCGCTTAATAAATATACTAGGCTAGTTTATACTAATATAGCCTAGATTATACTTAGTATATAAAGAATTAGCTATATTAGCTATAGCTATAAGCCTTAAGAGAAATCCTTACATAACTAGCTTAAGTATATACTTTATAATTACCTACTTCTTAGTATTAGTTAGATTCTGTAAGTTAGCTATAGTATTAGCGTATAAAGGTTATCTAGTATATTAGTTATATAGTATAGTTTTAGAGACCTTATAAATAGGTGCAGTATATTATAAAAAAAGCTTTATATCTCTTTTAAGAGCTTAAACTATAAGCTATATCTAAGCTTCTTTTAATATATTTAGCTAGCGCTGTTATTAAGGTATTAGTAAGAGAGTACTATTTTAGTATAGTCTTAGTAAAAGTGTATAGCTTACCTATATACGCAGCTTACCTATAAGGTATGTTATTTAGAGTCTTAAATAAACTAGTAATTATATATTATAATATCTAATATATTTATTAGGAATAATCTGCTACTAAATATACTACTAACTTCTAGTAGCTAGCTATATTTACTAGATAGAATAATATAGTATTAATAACTATATTCCATTAGAGACTAAAGCCTAAGGTTAAGAAAGAACTTATATATACTACTATAAGTACTAATAACTTTAATAACCTAGTTAATAAAGCTATTAGTATTAATATTAAGCTTTATAAGCTTTAGTAGAAACTTAGAAATAATCTATAAATATATATTATTCCTATAGAATAATACCTACTACTATATAACCTATAGTATAATAACCTTAGCTAAGAAAACTAAAGAAATAACTACTACTAGTTAAATACTAGATACTATATATATAATAGTACTAGTAGTAGTTACTATAAACTAAAGGCTATAGACCTATCTAATATTAATAAGAGACTAGAACTATAATAGAACTAAAAAGGTAAGGGTAGTAATAAGAAGAATAAGTCTAACGTAACTTATTATAGATATAGTAAATAAGGCTACTATACTAAGAACTATTAATCTAAGAATAAGATAGTTTAATAGCTTAATATACTTGCCTATAAGAATATAAATACTACTAATAAATAGAAAGTTCTTACTAATAATATAAAACGTCTTATAGAAGACTTTAAGACTAAATTTAATAATATTTATATTAAACTATCTAATAAGAATATATAGAATATCTAAAGCTAAGCACTTATACTATACTAGAAGTTAGATAAATAATAGAAGTATCTATAGAACCTAATAAGATAACTATTAATATAAATAGAATAATTATATAAATAAGAACTAAAAGTATATAAGTATAAGTAGCCTACTATATCTTAGTAACTATATAATACTACTAAATAAGAAGTAAATAGAGGTATTATCTATACTTCTAATACTAAAGAAAGTTAGTATAATATAAATATACGTAAATTTAATAAGTATATAGAAATAGAATTAGTATATTAGAAATTCTAAGATAATAATACTACCTTCTAAGAGAACTATAATTAGATTACTAAGAGTATTAATAAGAAACTATAATAAATAGTACTCTAAACTTATATAGGATAATAATAGGTTAATAACCTAAGTAAATTCTAATAGAATTAGTAGAAGTATAACTTTAATAAACTTAGTGCTAGTAACTATACTATATAATAAGAGCTTAAGTATTAAGTAAAAAATAACTAAAGTAGAAATAAGCCTAACTTTAATAGAAAGCTAGTATTACTTCTAAACCTATAACTAAAGTATACCTTAAACTACTAAAATCTAAATTATAGAAAGCTATTATAAATAGTATATATATACAACACCTATTATATATATAAATTAGAAAAACTTAAATAGAAATAGTTTCTAACTCCTAGAACTATATATAGAAAATAATAGTATAATTATAAGAATAATGTATATAAAATACACCTCTAGAATAAGTATTCTAAGCTATACTTTCTAGGTACAGATAACTATTAGGAAATTATATATATATAATTAGTTATTAATAGCTTCTACTATAACTAATATTAGTAGTATTACCTTAACCTAAACTATAAGCTATATAAAGGTAGTAAGATTATCTATAGATTTAGTAATAAGAAAATATTAGAGCTAAGATAACTAGACAAGATTAATCTAGGTGTAAAAGAGTTAATTAAGTTCCTTATTTTATTCCTATAGTAAAAGAGTGCAACTATATATATATTTTACCTTTAGGCTAGTTCTTAATTAGAGTAGAGCTAATTAATTATTCTTATCTATTAATCTAATCTCCTTAATCTACCTATATTACTGTTAATAATTATATAATTATTAACCTTTACTATAACACACTCTCTAGAGATCCTAGTCTTTAACTAGTATTCTTATATTAGTAGGTTTATTATTACGCTCTGTTAATCCTGTTATAAAGGTTTTTTAATTATCCTGTGTACTACGTCTTTATAATTAGAGTCTAGAGAGAATTCTCTAATCTAGTTAGTAGGTAAATGCTTACGTATAATAATAAACAATAATATATCTAATCTTTACTTCTTCTAATTCTTATTTGTATAATTCTTATCCTTCTACTTATAATCTATAAGCTAATCTCCTAACACTACTATTATTAACGTAAGTAATCTAATTCTTCTCTTTTAGTGCACTGTTAATATTTAGTATTAGGCTCTTAATTACTATACCTTTAGTGTAATTCTAATTAATATACCTTCTAAGCTCCTAAAAACTCTCTCTAAGCATCTAATTAGTAATCTAAGCCTACTTAAAGGTTATACTCCTTCTAAGAAGATTAAGACTAAGCTTACTCTATTACCTGCTTCTAATCTACGCTAATCTACTTAATCTAGTAGGATTTTAACTAATCCTAATAATCTAATAATAGTTTCTTCTAGATTAGAAGATAAAGATAATAATAAGATTAATCTAAAGTTAATATTCTAGAAGTTCTAGTCTTAGACTACTACTCCTATAAAGTAGTCTACTACTACCTTTACTAATTACTTACTTATAAGTAGGATTAAGATTAGTCCTTATTATAATTATCTATATATATAGTGTGCCTGCTGCTTAAAGTAGTTTATAGATAGTATTAGTAATAGTTATTATTATAATTATATTAACTATTAATTATATAAGAGGAGTAGCTAGTATATTAAGTATAATACTTATACTTATAGGCCCCTATAAGTAATTATTAGTCTTAGTTCTTTTTATTTAATTACTAATTCTTTAATTAGCTATAGTTCTCTCTATTCTCTAGCTTAGGCTATAATTACTGCTGTTAATAATAAGGCTAATAGAGTAAGAGATCTATCTTAATCTATTAATCTTTCTAATATATTTTAGGTTAAAGTTATTTTTCTACTTATAAACGCCTTGTTTAAGGCATATATATAGGTATCTAAGAAGGCTAATCCTAATCTAGTTAATAAGAATAAGGTTATAATTAATTCTAATGTTAATAACTTTAAGGGTAGTAAGGATAATTAGTAAAATATAACTAGTACTCTCTAGGGTTTAGCTATAGATTAGATTAATTAGGCTGCTTTATCTTCTGCTCCTGCTCTGTCTAAGTAGAGTCTTAGATTAACTATAGATTAGGCTTTACTAGCTCTGTCTTCTAGTTAGTCTTATAATTAGAGTAGTTAGTTCTCTAGTTAAGCTAGTTCTGCTTAGATTAGTTATAGTTAAGCCTCTTCTAATAATTCTTAGATTACTAATTATCTCTATTATCTAGCTGCTTAAGCTTATAACTATAGGTTTACTTATAATTAAGCTAGTACTTAGGCTTAAGCTCCTAGTTAAAGTTATTAATCTAATACTAATATCTATAACCTAATTACTACTTATATAGTAGTAATTAATCTTCTTCTTATAGAGTTACTTAATTAATTAACTATATATTAATTAGTTACTCTCTTAGCCTTTCTTAACTAATTATCTGTATTAATTATTTAGTCCCTTATAGATATAGATTCTGCTTAGTATATTAGTATATATAATATTATATTTATAGATTAATCTACTTTATTAACTCTATCTTTCTTAATTACTTTATCTTTATTAATAACCTTATATAGGTTAATTAGTTGCTTAAACTTCTTAAACTATTAATAAGTAAGTAACTTAGTTAATCTATTAGCTAGTATATTATTAGTTTCTAGATAACTAATCTAGATTAATCTCTTAGTATATTCTTGCCTAAGCTATATGTTTTATATATCTATATGCCTAAGACAAGTAGTAATCTATTAATTAGCCTCTACTACTAGTCTAATTATTTAAAGGTTATTATACTATATATTCTATAAGTTGCTTATCTTAAGATTAAGCTTATTAAAGAACTACCTAAGCATAATTATTTTCTTAGTAATATACTTAAGAGTAAGAAGCTCTGCCTTAGTTATAGAGGTAGTTACTATACTTTATCTAGTAGCTTTCTATAAGATTAGACCTCTAAAAAGTATAACTAGGTATCTATAGAATAATTATTAAGTTTCTAGATTATCTATAAAAGATATATCTTTATAGATTATTAGCTTAGCTCTATTATAATTACTATATTAGATTTCTTCTAATCTTATCCTATATAGGTATATAATTACTCTATCTATAGCTTTTTAATATTTATTACTAGAATTAGTTAGGAAATATAATAGCTTAGATACTGTAAACGCAATATTAGGTTGCAGCATAATTACTGTATATAATATAGATCTAACCTTTTCTTAATATGTTTTAATTTTCTTTTTAGTTACTTCTCTAGTATTTTTAATTAGTTCTTCTAAGGGGAGTAGTATTAGTAGAAATATACTGTTTACTAATCTAAACTTCTTAGTAATCTTATTAATATACGTGTTATATATAAGAGTAATAGTTCTAAGCTCTCTATTATAGATTACTCTAATTTCTAGAAACTATTTAACTAGTCTCTAGTCTTAGATCTTGTATTTTTCTATAATCTTATTCTATAAGAGCTTAGCATCTGTTTTATAGGTCTTAGGATAGATTAAGAGAATATTATCTATATAGAAGAGTATAATAATCTTCTTACTCTTATTATAGAATAGGCAGGGCTCTTCTTTACTTAATTATAGTCTAATTAATTAAAGTAACCTTAAGAACTCCTTATACTAAAGAAGTAGTAATTCTCTTAATCTATACAGTACTTAATTAAGCCTAATATAGTATCTACTCTTCTTAAATTCTTCTAGTATTTTATAGAGTACTAGATTATCTGCTATAATTATAGTATTAAGAAATACTTTAATAACATTATACTATCTTACTTCTAGATTAAATTAAGCTATAATTAATATTACTACTCTAAATAATTTAGCTGCTAGAGTTGCAGCGTAGGTAGATTAAAGAGAATTTATTTCTTATAAATCTCCTCTTATAATAATCTAAGCCTTATACTTAATAAAGTAGCTATCTTAATTAAATTTATAAGTCTATACCTACTTTAATAGTAATAGTTAATTCTTTACTTTAGATACTAAGATCTCTAACTAGGTACTCTTCTTAATTATCTAATTAATTTCTTTAGTTAAAGAGTCTATAAACAGAGTCTTTAGAGGGTATTATAGAAGCAACTTCTATATATTTAGTAGTAGTAGGAGATTATCTTAATAAGGGCGTAAAGTATAATCTAATTAATTAGATTTATTATTTAGCGTAGCTACTATAACTACTGCGTTTAGTATTTTATAGCTAGATTATTTATCCTAGAACTAGTTAGTTTCTAGAAGATATGTGTGTTTAAAGTTATCTATCTAATTATTTTCTTATAGATTCGCAATTAATATATTAATACTTTCTTAGCTACTACCCTCTAGTTAATTATTATAATTCTTTCTTCTATAGAGTAGCATGTATATATTTATTAGTTAATCTATCTTAGGTACTGTACCTCTAATTCTTTAACTTAACCTTTATATTAGTATATCCCTTACTATATCTAAAGTAATAGAAGCAGTGCTAGTAGAGCTAGTATTAGGATTAGTTAGGCGCTTCTACCTTAACTTATATAATTCTATCTAATTACTAGGATAAGATAAGCTAGCTCTTATAGGTGTGTTTATATTCTGTTAACTATCTATCTCTATATAATAACTTTAATTACCTCTACCTAGTATACCTATCTCTAGATTAGTTAGTTTAGGTATTTATAGTTATAAGTTTAATATTTTTAGATTAGTCTGTATAGATTTCTAGGTAATTACTAGCCTTATAAGTACTCTATATAGTATCTATATCTAATATATTATAATCTAGAACTAGGCTAGTTTCTGTATTATTTTATAGAGGCACGTTACTCTTAAGCTGTTGCTTAGTAGCTAATCTATCTGTCTTAGATTGCGTTTAATCTCTAAGGTTAGGTATATTAATATTCTAGCCTAGATTAGCTAGTTCTCTGTTATAAACGATATTAGTAAGTTTAGTTACTTAATCTTTAGGTATTTCTTTGTTCTTCTTCTTTTTATAGAACAGAGATTTGTTAAATTAACATTTCTAGTAATTATTACTTAATTAATTAATAGAACCTATATTTTATAGATATTAGAGGCTTAATAGCTGTTACGATCTCGGAGGATGGCACGCGGGGATGGTGACTTATTACCAATGGCGGGCCCTGGATCGGCGGGCGCCAGGCCCCAGGTCACGTGATGTCTCACGAACTCCACACAGAACCTGGAGTCAGGAGTGTGAGACACGACAACACAACGTCACGTGATGTCCCACGAATCCCACATTGTTCCATGAATACCACAAGGCCCCCTATGGGACTTGGTGGAAGACCATGCTACACTATGGGACATCTTAAGTATATAGTCAGTAGGAACACAACCCTTATGGTTCGTGTTCAACTTAGTCAATCAAGTTTGTCTTTGGAATCTCAACCCCCAACTCTCGAGCTAGATAGTCTACTCTATACTACTCATTGTTACCCTCCATTGTCACGGTGTCTCACTAGACAATAACCCCAACCCTTACGGATCATCCTGTACCAGCGCTCATCCCTGAGAACCAATACGAATAGTGCTTACGAGCTTTGCTTGAAAGTACAACTTCAACACTTTGAACACCCCAAAGATGAGTACTACTTCAGGATCCCGTGCTACCCATAGCAACTCCAACGCGTCACGCAACCGCGTCGACGACGACCTCGATATGGACGAAGGATCGAACGAGGGCACGACGACCTCTACGTCCACGAGTGTATACCCAGTAGCTAAGCCCGAGACCTTCGATGGTACTCGTGAGAAACTGGAAGACTGGCTTATCAAGTTCGACCTCTTCTTCATGTTTCAGGGAGAACGCATCCCTGAGGAGAAACGTGTGACGCTTGTCTCCACGTTCATGAAGGACCGCGCGTTCACGTGGATCAAACCCTTTATCCAGCGTTACCATGGAGAAGGAACGTCCACCGACATCGACGCATGGATCGAAGACTTCGACCTGTTCAAGGAACAGATACGCCGAGTATTTGGAGTACACAACGAACCAACCATCGCACGTCGCGACATCCAACGCATTAAGCAAACCACGTCAGCCGCCGACTATGCTGCCAAATTTCAGCAGCTAGCAACGTACACCGGCTGGGACGACACCGCGTTGACAACGATGTTCCGACAAGGATTGAAACCACGAGTCAAAGAGGAATTGATGCGGACCGCTGCGTCTACCGATGACTTCGACTCCCTGGTCAATACGGCAATTGATATCGATGTCAAGCTGTACGAACTACAACAGGAATTGCGAGAGGACCCACGTACACGAGCAGCAGCTCATACTACTCGCCCGCCTCCACGCAACCCATGGCGAAACAACCTCAACCGAGGAAACCGAGGAAGCAACCGCTACCAGCCAAACACTGGACGCCGTGTACACAATAGCACCAGCAGCGGTTACTACGGACCAGAGGCCATGGACCTGTCCAACATCAACAAAGGACCAGAACCCCGATGGAACCAGAAAAGCAAGGGTAGTGACAGGAAGGACAAGTCAGGAGTGACTTGTTATGGATGTGGCAAGCAAGGCCACTATGCCAAGGACTGTCGATCCAAGAACAAGGTGGTTCGACAACTCAACGTACTCACCCGCGAGGATGCGGATGCCGGTGATGAATGGGAAGTTCTCACCGATGACATGGGACGTCTTATGGAGGACCCCGAACCCGGATCCGATGACGATTACATCGAACCATCCGATGAGGACATACGGAATGCCCGAAGCCGAGCACCTACACCATACCAAGAGTTGGACGAACAGCAGAAGCATCTGCAGGACCTAGCGAGACGACCATCAACACAGATGGGACAAGCATACGAACGAGGACTGAAAGTGTGCAAGCACAAGCAGCCCACTATGTCTCAGCGACTACGCGACACTGCCAGACAAGAAGCGGATGGAGGCACTATCTACGCCTCCGACACTGAAGAAAGTTGGTACGACACAGACATGCGTGAATTCAACGAACGTACAGAAGCAGAACTAGCACGTCAAGAAATCCGAGACAACAACGCTACCTTTCAGGAAAACTGTGATCGGATTACCAAGAGCATCGACAAGAAACTACAGCAAATGGCACTTCAAACTCGCGCAGGACAACGACAGGTCAACAACCTAAGTAAATCCCAACAGGATTGGTGGAAACATGATTTCGATAAACTCAGTGCTGGCAACTACGCCACACGACAGGAGCTCGAGCGACAAGTAAAAAACGACCGAAGCAGGAACGAGCCTGACTTCGACAGGAAGCCAGCGTTGCTTCTAAACCCACGACCAGAGTACGCCTTGGACCACCGGAATCCAAATCATGGAAAGCTATCATGGACAGCATGCGTACACAACGCCTGTCGCATACACGAATCAGAAAAACTAGGAAAGGGATGGTTCCCGACTCCCAGTACCACATGCAGGAAACAATGGTACGATTGCAAGAACGACATGTGCGAAATGCACCTCTGGGACAAGCGTTCCGAGCTGCACTTCCCAGGCACAGACGACCATCAGGAAATCGTATGCATGCAATTGGTTATCAACGGCTCCTGCTACAATCTACATTGGCAGCGTTGCCTCAACCCGAACTGCAAGCTGCACGAAGGCAGCAAGATCATCCATGGATTCGGTGATGAGGAGACTTTTTTAGGCAAGCGCCAAAAGAGTGCTCCGTCGAGCGATCCCTTAACGCTATTGGGGACGGCTCACTCATCAGACTACCCATCAAGTTAAATGGAGTAGTATTATCGGCACTCTTGGACTCAGGAGCACAAGCGAATTACATATCCCAAACAGCGATGTACCGAGCAGGCCTCGTACCACGCACAAAGGAACATGCCTATTCGCTCCGAGTAGCCAATGGAGAATCAATGCCGGAAGAGCCGTATATCATGTACGAGGTGATAGCGGCCCCCCTAGAGATACAGGGGCACCACGAGGAACTAACCCTAGACGTCTTCGCAAAGGCCACGCACGACGTCATACTAGGACTTCCCTGGTTACGAAAGCACAATCCAGAGATAGACTGGACATGGGAAAGACTTTCGTTGAGACGATGCAAATGCGGCACCAATGCATCGAAACCCACGCAGCGCACGCCGCGACTGGTGGATGAGAAGGAGATCAACAACGTCTCTTCGACACATAAGACGCGCCAAGATAGAGCGGTCGACCGTGTGGACAAAGGAAGCCCCTCCACGACGGTTAAGGAGAACAAGAGTGCACCTCCTGGCATACCAGATGTGTATAGACAGTACGCCTGGATGTTTAAAGAAGAGTTATCCGCAAAAGCGCTACCCAAGCATCAACCTTGGGATTGTGAGATTAAACTCGAGGAAGGGAAAGAACCACCCTTCGGGCCTATATACCAGTTATCCGAGAAAGAGCTCGAGATATTACGCGAGTACATCAAGGAGAACCTCGCGAAAGGATTCATTAGGAAATCCGAATCCCCGGCGGGATTTCCCATTCTATTCGTACCAAAGAAAGACGGCAAGCTGAGGCTTTGCGTCGACTACCGAAAGCTGAACGATATCACCATCAAGAATCGTTACCCGCTACCCAACATATCCGAGTTACAGGACCGGTTATCAGGAGCGAAGTTCTTCACCGCACTCGACTTACGCGGAGCGTACAACCTCATACGCATGAAGAAGGGCGAAGAATGGAAGACGGCGTTTAGAACCCGTTATGGTCACTACGAGTATACGGTCATGCCATTTGGGCTAACCAATGCACCAGCAGTATGCCAGGCACTAATCAACAATGTGCTACGAGCACACCTGGACATTACAGTGGTGGCATACCTCGATGACATCCTAGTGTACAGCAAAACACTAGAAGAACACAAGGTCCACGTGCGACAAGTGTTAGAATGCTTAGCAACAGCAGACCTCAGGCTGAAGCCAGAGAAGTGCGAATGGCACAAGGAAGAAGTAGAGTTCCTTGGCTATGTCGTAGGAAGATATGGAGTTAAGATGAGCGAAAAGAAAATCCAGGTTGTGAAGGATTGGCCGACACCCACTACAGTCAAGGGAATTCAAGAATTCCTTGGGTTCGTCAACTTCAACCGACGTTTCATCAAGGACTACTCCATGAAGGCCTTACCGCTCACGAGACTTACGCGGAAGGACACACCCTTCAAATGGGAACAAGCGCAAGAAGACGCTTTCCAATCGCTCAAGCAAGCATGCATAGAGCCTCCCACACTGATTGCATTCAGGAGCGGCGAACCCGCACGCCTTGAAACAGATGCCTCGGATTTGGCATTAGGAGCATGCATTACTCAAGAACGAGGCGGTCAATGGCACCCGATCGCCTACCACTCAAGGAAGTTCACGGCACCGGAAGAACGTTACGATGTACACGACAAAGAGCTTATGGCCATCGTCGATGCACTACAACATTGGAGAGTATACGCAGAAAGCTGCTCAGAACTCACCATCTACACAGATCACAAGAACTTGGTACATTTCACCACTACTAAGGTTCTGAACCGACGGCAAGTACGCTGGTCAGAAATGCTTGGTCAGTACAAGTTCAAGATCCTGTACACACCGGGGAAGGAAAACGGTAGAGCAGACGCGCTCAGCCGACGCCACGACCTCGCAGGCGAAAAGACAATCAACAAATTCGCCATCCTCGGAGTTAACAAAGATGGGTCTTTAGGACCAACACAGCAGCTCAATCTAGTGATGCAAGTTCAGCAGGAACAACGCATCCCGGAGCAAGTACCAGAGGAGCTTCAAGAGGAAGTCATCTCAAGACATCATGACGATGCGCTACACGGACACCCTGGTATTGCCCGCACCATGGAACTCATCAAGCGACATTATGAGTTTCCCAACATGAAGGACAAGGTCACCAAGTTCATCAGGAACTGCGTGCAGTGCCAACAGAACAAGCACAGCACACACGCCAAGTACGGAGAGGCACAAGCAATGGAGCCACCCACGGCACCATGGACGAACATCACGATGGATTTCGTTACGCAGCTACCACCCTCCAAGGACCCTGTCACAGGATATACCTACGACTCAATCTTCGTCGTAGTGGATCGATTCACCAAATACGCTGAAATGATACCATTCAGACACAGCTACACTGCGCGGCAGCTAGCTACGGTATTCATCGATCGGATCATTCGCCACCACGGAATGCCCGAGTCAATTGTCAGCGACAGAGATAAGCTTTTCACGTCAAACTATTGGACCACGATGCTTGCCGCATTAGGTACCAAGAAAAAGCTATCTACAGCCTATCATCCGCAGACGGACGGACAGACAGAAAGAACGAATCAGACGATGGAAACGTACCTTCGGATCTACAGCAACCAGGAACAAGACAACTGGGTCTCGCTGTTACCCATGGCACAAATCGCATACAACAACAAGTTATCGGAAGCAACAGGCACAACGCCGTTCTTCGCGAATCACGGGAGACACCCAAATCTCTTTACTCGATCTCTCAATTGCCCTATTCAGACGGAATCAGCAATAGCTTCAGCAGTCAGACTAAAGGAAGTACACCAGAAATCACTCGAAAACATCGCACGGGCTCAGGAACGAGCCATTTCATATGTCAATCAGAAACGAAAAACGGCACCTCAGCTAAAGGAGGGGGATAAAGTCTATCTCCTCACAAAAAATCTCAGAACACGAAGAGCAACGAAAAAACTGGACAAGGTCAAGGTCGGACCATTTTTCATTTCTAAGCAAATCAGCCCAGTCAACTACCGACTTGAGCTACCCAAGGATGCAAAGATCCACCCAGTGTTCCATGTCTCGCTGTTGGAACCTGCCGACCCAAGAACGCCAATCCAGAAAGACTTCCACTACCAAGCCGACGGCAACGATGAGTGGGAAGTCGAAAAAATAACAACACATCGAAGAACCAAGAAAGGTATTCGATACCTAGTCAAATGGTTAGGGTACCCGGAGTCAGAAAGTACATGGGAACCCCCAGCGCACCTTAAGAACTGCCAACAGTTGTTGCGGCAGTATCGGCGGAATCAGGATCCAGAGGCGGAGGATACGATCCCCAGTCGAGACCAAGGGTCCCGGGCATGAGCCCATTTTCGAGAACAGTGACGTCATTCAACAACGACTCCTGTTGCTCCAGAGGCTCAATCTCTTCAACGAACTGAGCACTCGCGTCGAACCATTGTTGTTCTCGACGCTTTAAGAATTTCTTTTGTTTACGCACCCGATTCAACTTCGCACGGGCAGCTTGCAAGGCGGCCATCGCGGCCTCCTCGGCCTCAGCCGCTTCGTCTTCCATTTGTTCCAACCGCGACATCTCGTTGTCGATTTTCGAGAAGTCGGGAACGGGCAGGTCAACTGGTTCACACTTCTTGATCCCGTTGTACTCGCAGTTTCCGCACTTCTTGCTCAGGGACGCCAACTTGCAAGGCAAGTTGTTCTTGGCGCAGTATTTGCAAGCAACCATGGCAATGAATCCGACAGCGTTTATGCGATCTCCTTTGGTATGACGGTGTAGAGTACTCCTGGAGGACATCGGTTAATTCATGAGGACATGAATCGTGGAAGAGGGGGATAGTGTTACGATCTCGGAGGATGGCACGCGGGGATGGTGACTTATTACCAATGGCGGGCCCTGGATCGGCGGGCGCCAGGCCCCAGGTCACGTGATGTCTCACGAACTCCACACAGAACCTGGAGTCAGGAGTGTGAGACACGACAACACAACGTCACGTGATGTCCCACGAATCCCACATTGTTCCATGAATACCACAAGGCCCCCTATGGGACTTGGTGGAAGACCATGCTACACTATGGGACATCTTAAGTATATAGTCAGTAGGAACACAACCCTTATGGTTCGTGTTCAACTTAGTCAATCAAGTTTGTCTTTGGAATCTCAACCCCCAACTCTCGAGCTAGATAGTCTACTCTATACTACTCATTGTTACCCTCCATTGTCACGGTGTCTCACTAGACAATAACCCCAACCCTTACGGATCATCCTGTACCAGCGCTCATCCCTGAGAACCAATACGAATAGTGCTTACGAGCTTTGCTTGAAAGTACAACTTCAACAATAGCTAACTAGATATCTAATATATCTCTATAGATTAACTTTATATCTATATTTATCTTACTCTACTACTTAATCTCTTTTAAAGAGATATACTCTATAGCTATAGGTATATATACTACTCTAGTCTAGTTATAGATTAGCTATTTAGTACCTAATCTAGGCTAGTTTATACTATCTAAAGTACTATCTAAACTAGTTATCTAGCACCTTATTAGGTAATTTAAAACTATAAATTACTATAGGACTTATCCTATGCAGATATGCAGTAGTATCTATAATCTTAGGCTATAGCTAAGAAAGAAAATTAGTACCTATTTTTATTTTAATAGATTTAGTAATTAGCTCTTTTTCTACTTTCTCTACTAATCTATTTAGTTTATGCGTATAAGAGAGAATAGTAAGTATCTTTATTTTCTTCTATTCTGTCTATTCTTTATAGCGTAATTAATCTCTCTATAGTCTAGTAGCTATATTAATATTCTAATAGATTTTAATAATACTTACTTAATACTTTCTTCTAACTTATTTCTTAAATAGTTAAATAACTCTTATAATATTATCTAAAGTCTTAGACTATAGGTTATAATTAAAGAGCTTTTCTAAGTAGTTTTTTTTTAATAATTATAGTCTATTCTTTATTAAGCCTTTCTATTAGTATATTAAATAGATTCTATAATATTTTAAAGAATAGCCTTAGTAATTACTTTCTAAGCTACCTTAATATAACTTAGGTAGAGTAGGTAGTTATATACTCTTAGCACTTAATCCTCTTTATTCTATTAATATAAACGTTCTAAGCAGCTTATACTAATAATTATAGTGCTTACTATTCTAGGTAACCTAATTATTAATGCTATAGGTTCTTACTATTTAATCTTTCTACAGGTTTAGATAATCTTAATATAGTATATATACTAGAAGAAAAGTAAAAGGTAATCTTATTATATTTAATAAAGGTAAGATTATAAGTAGTGTATAGCTTAGCTATAATAATATTATCTTTAATTATTCTATACCTAAGAGTATTATCTAATCTAAGATACTATATACCTACTTCTTTAAAGTAAGCTTTAGATATAATGTTTATATAGAATTCTTTAATAACTTTAATATTCTTAAGTTTAAGATCTTTAGTCTTTAGTCTGTTTTGTCTATTTAGGATTTCTTTAAGGATATAATTTCCTAATTCTAAGACAGGTAGTAATTAAGTACCTGTATTAATAGTTTTGCTTAGATTAGACTATTTAAAAGTCTCTAGTATTAAAAGTAATTAATTATTTACTAAGTAGACTACTCCTCTACTATTAAGGATAGTGCTTATTAATAAGAGATGTTTATAATCTATTATAGAATAGACTCTGCCTAATTTAGGTTAAAATTAGAATAGATTAATAACTGCTACTAAAATTAAGCTAGGATATTTAGCTAAAGATAATGTATTCTCTAACAATCTAGTCTTCTATCTAGCTTCTTTAATTTATTTCTTAAGCTTACTCTATTCTAAGTTATTAAGTCTCTTCTTAATCTTAGATTTATTAAAGTTTAATAGAGATATCTTTAGTAATCTAGAAAGAGAAGATCTAGTAATTATAGTTTAAAGTCTATAGTAATTAATAGAGTCTTAAGTATAGAGTCCTTTAGGTTTATATAGACAGCTTTTCTAGTTTAATTCTGTTTTTTCTTTAGTTTTATTCTAATTAGAGCTTCTACCTAGAGTTGTAAAAGCTGTGTTTTCTTTACTTCTAGCTAAGCTAATAGCTTATTCTTAGAGTATTAATATAAAGACCTTAGATAGATTATTTATATCTATTAATTAATAACTAAAAGCTATGTTTATAATTATTTACTGCCTTATTAAGTAAGACTATTCTAGAGTAAGCCTAGGAGTAATTGCGTTAAGAAAGTTAGTAAGAGTAAGTTATTCTTTAATTTTAGTAATCTTAAACGCCTAAGCTTTTCTATAGAGTACTTACTACTTATTAAACTACTTATCTAGTAAGATCTAGCCTAATTAGGCTTTTTTAAGGTAAGTACAGTATTACTGCCTAACTAGATATATAGTGTTGCTATTAGTTAGTACTAGATTATTCTTTAGGATTTAGATTAGAGCCTATAAAGTTAATTCTTAGGAATTAAGTATCTTTATTAATACTAAAGCTATAAGATTAGCTAATACTATAATATAAATCTAATCTTAAATACTACTAAGCTTTACAGCTAATCTTATCTACCTTAAGGTTATAACCTTATATTTTTAGACTTCTTTAAAGTAATCTCTAATTACTAATTTATATACCTCTATTGTAAGAATATACTATTCTTAATTAGTAGTAATACTTAGCTTATCTTTATTACTATTTTCTAAGAAGTTCCTAGAGACTAGCTTTAGAGAGAGAGTTAGATACTCTAGCTCTTATTTATTAATTACTATAACTGTTTTACTATCTAGATTAATCTAATCCTATACTGCCTTGTTTCTTGCATAGAGTTTAAGCTAAGTAAACTAGTAGGGCTAATCTAATTAGCTTTTAAGTAGAACCTAGCTAGTTAAGAGTTAGAAATTAAATTCTATTATCTAACTATTAAGGAGAGTTGTATTTAAAAGTATATAATTAATTCTGTCTAGCTTTCTAGCTATGTAGAGTATATAGAGAAATCTACTATATAGTCTTTATAATACTAGGCTTATAACTATTAAAGCTAAGATAACTAAATAAGATTAATCTAGGTATAAAAGAGTTAATTAAGTTTCTTATTTTATTTCTATAATAAAAGAGTGCAACTATATATATATTTTATTCTTAGGCTAGTTCTTAATTAGAGTAGGGCTAATTAATTATCCTTATCTATTAATCTAATCTTCTTAATCTACCTATATTATTGTTAATAATTACGTAATTATTAACCTTTACTATAACAGAAAACTATTTTAGGTAAGTGCTAAAAGAGTACTCTACTAAGTAATCTTTTAATACTATTAGAGATAGCTTACTTATTAGACTACCTATTAAGTTAAATAGAGTAGCATTATTAGTACTCTTAGACTTAGAAGCCTAGGTAAACTATATATTCTAGATAGTAATATACTAAGTAGGTCTTATACTATATATAAAGAAATACGCCTATTTACTCTAGGTAGCTAATAGAGAATTAATACTAGAAGAGCTATATATTATATATAAGGTAATAGCAGCCTTCTTAAAGATATAAAGGTACTATAAGAAACTAACTCTAGATATCTTTATAAAGGCTATATATAATATTATACTAGAACTTCTCTAGTTATAAAAGTATAATCTAGAAATAGACTAGATATAGAGAAGACTTTTATTAAAATAATATAAATATAGTACTAATATATTAAGGCCTATATAGCGCGCACTATAGCTAGTAAATAAGAAGAAGATTATTAATATCTCTTTAATATATAAAATATACTAAGATAGAGTAGTTAACTATATAGATAAAGAAAGCCTCTCTATAATAGTTAAGAAGAATAAGAGCATACCTTCTAGTATTATAGATATATATAGATAGTATACCTAGATATTTAAAAAAGAGTTATTTATAAAAGCACTACCTAAGTATTAACCTTAGAATTATAAGATTAAACTTAAGAAAGAGAAAGAACTACTCTTTAGGCCTATATATTAGTTATCTAAGAAAGAGCTTAAGATACTATATAAGTATATTAAAGAGAACTTTATAAAAGAATTTATTAGAAAATCTAAATCCCTAGTAGAATTCCCTATTCTATTTATACTAAAAAAAGATAGTAAGCTAAGACTTTATATTAACTACTAAAAGTTAAATAATATTACTATTAAGAATTATTATCTACTACTTAATATATCTAAGTTATAGAACTAGTTATTAGAAGTAAAGTTCTTTACTATACTTAACTTATATAGAGTGTATAACCTTATATATATAAAAAAAGGTAAAGAATAGAAGATAGTATTTAAAACCTATTATAGTTACTATAAGTATATAGTTATACTATTTAGACTAACTAATATACTAGTAGTATATTAGGTACTTATTAATAATATATTATAAGTATACCTAGATATTATAGTAGTAGTATACCTTAATAATATTCTAGTATATAGTAAGATACTAAAGAAATACTAGGTCTATATATAATAAGTATTAGAGTGCTTAGTAATAGTAGACCTTAGGCTAAAGCTAGAGAAGTATAAATAGTATAAGAAAGAAGTAGAGTTTCTTAGCTATATTATAGAAAGATATAGAGTTAAGATAAGTAATAAGAAAATCTAAGTTATAAAGAATTAGCTAATACCTACTATAGTTAAGAGAATTTAAGAATTTCTTAAGTTTATTAACTTTAACTAATACTTTATTAAAAACTACTCTATAAAAGCCTTACTACTTATAAGACTTATATAGAAGAATATACTTTTCAAGTAGAAATAAGTATAAGAAAATACTTTCTAATTACTTAAGTAAGTATATATAGAGCCTCCTATACTAATTATATTTAGAAGTAGTAAACCTATATATATTAAGATAAATGCCTTAGATTTAGTATTAGAAGTATATATTATTTAAGAATAAAATAGTTAATAGCACCTAATTACCTACTACTTAAGGAAGTTTATAGTACTAGAAGAATATTATAATATATATAATAAAGAGCTTATAGCTATTATTAATATATTATAATATTAGAAAGTATATATAGAAAGCTACTTAGAACTTACTATCTATATAGATTATAAGAACATAGTATATTTTACTACTACTAAGGTTCTAAACTAATAGCAAGTACGCTAGTTAGAAATACTTAGTTAGTATAAGTTTAAGATCCTATATATACTAGGAAAAGAAAATAGTAAAGTAGATATGCTTAGCTAATACTACAACCTTATAGGTAAAAAGATAATTAATAAGTTTACTATTCTTAGAGTTAATAAGGATAGGTTATTAGAACTAATATAGCAGCTTAACCTAGTAATATAAGTTTAGCAGAAATAATATATTCTAGAGTAAGTACTAGAGGAACTTTAAGAAGAAGTTATCTTAAAATATTATAATAATATACTATATAAATACTCTAGTATTACCTATACTATAAAACTTATTAAGTGATATTATAAGTTTTCTAATATAAAGAATAAGGTTACTAAGTTTATTAGAAACTATATATAGTACTAATAGAATAAGTATAGTATATATACTAAGTATAGAAAGGTATAGGTAATAGAGCTACTTACAGTACTATAGATAAATATTATAATAGACTTTATTATATAGCTACTACTCTCTAAGAACTCTATTATAGAATATACCTATAACTTAATCTTTATTATAGTAGATTAATTTACTAAGTATACTAAAATAATACTATTTAGACATAGCTTTACTATATAGCAGCTAGCTATAGTATTTATTAATTAGATTATTTACTACTATAGAATATCTAAATTAATTATTAGTAATAGAGATAAGCTTTTTATATTAAACTATTAAACTATAATACTTACTATATTAGAAACTAGAAAAAGCTATCTACAGCCTATTATCTGCAGATAAATAGATAAATAAAAAGAATAAATTAAACTATAGAAATATTCCTTTAGATCTATAGTAACTAGAAATAAGACAACTAGGTTTTACTATTACCTATAGTATAAATTATATATAATAATAAGTTATTAGAAGTAATAGGTATAATACTATTCTTTATAAACTATAAAAGACACCTAAATTTCTTTACTTAATCTCTTAATTACTTTATTTAGATAGAATTAGTAATAGCTTTAGTAGTTAGGCTAAAGGAAGTATATTAGAAATTACTTAAAAATATTATATAAGCTTAGAAACAAGCTATTTTATATATTAACTAAAAATTAAAAATAGTACCTTAGCTAAAGAAAAGAAATAAGGTCTATTTTCTTATAAAAAATCTTAGAATATAAAGAGTAATAAAGAAATTAAATAAGGTTAAGGTTAAACTATTTTTTATTTTTAAATAAATTAGGCTAGTTAACTATTAACTTAAGCTATCTAAGAATATAAAGATTTATCTAGTATTCTATATCTTACTATTAGAACCTACTAACCTAAGAATACTAATCTAGAAAGACTTTTACTACTAAGCTAATAGTAATAATAAGTAGAAAGTTAACAAAGTACTAATATATTAAAGAACTAAGAAAGGTATTTAATACCTAGTTAAGTAGTTAGAATACCTAGAATTAGAAAATATATAAAAACCTCTAATATACCTTATAAACTACTACTAATTAGTATAGAGGTACTATAATTTATAATAGACTTCTTAATAAGCCTAAGAGTAGCCTAGGTTATAAGTAAGGTATATATACCTATTAATACTACTAGATAGTTTATTTTCTTAGTAAGATCTAGTTTACTTAATTTAGCTATCTTATTTACTATATACAGCGCCTTTTACTATACGCAATTCTTAGCTTATTTTAGAATCTTTTTATTTTATAATAACTGCGTAATAATAGTAACTAACAGAGTCTTTTCTTCTTCTACCTTCTTTTTATACTCTTTATAAGTATAATCTAGTAACTTCTATAATATATTTATATAAGGCTTTTTAGCCTTAGTATACTTAGTATATTTTAGATACTTTATAGTGTTTAGTATAATATAGTACTTATAGCCTTTAAAGAAATAGTAGTTATAGAGAACTTTAGTAGAAGTATTAGCTTAAAAAATCTCTAGACTAAGTTAAAGATTATAGGTATAAGAAGATATCTTAATATACTAGTTACTAGATATAGAGTAAGCTTAGTTTTATATAAGCCTAGAATCTAGTTATATAGTTTAAGAATAAACCTAAAAGAAAAGAAGAATAGTGTTATAATCCTGTGTAGATAAAGTAGTATAGTAATTAAGTAGCTAACTAAAGGCCTTACCTATAAGCTAGAGCAGAGCTAGAAAGAATTCCTCTTTATATAGTTACGTAATATACTTATTAATAAGTATAATATATATAACCTACTTATTAATAAGTATTATATATTATTACTTATTAATAAATAATACTATATATCTTATTAGACTAACTCTAGTTGCTTATTAATAAGTATCATCTCTTAGTAAGTATATAGTTAGTAGGAACATAACTCTTATAGTTTATATTTAACTTAGTTAATTAAGTTTATCTTTAGAATCTTAACTTTAACTCTTAAGCTAGACAGTCTACTCTATACTACTTATTATTATTTTTTATTATTATAGTGTCTTACTAGGTAATAACTCTAACTCTTATAGACCTTTCTATACTAGTACTTATTTCTAAGAACTAATATAAATTGTATTTCTAAGCTTTACTTAAAAGTATAACTTTAATATATACCTTCTTACTTATTATACCTTCTATAGACTTTTAATATAGGTTATTTTACCTTTTTAAAGAAGGTATATAGGTACTAAGCTAAAAACCTTATTTATAACTAGATTAACTATATTATAAAGGTTAAGTTTCTACTATACTTTATAGCAGCTTCTAAGGCTTTATTTACCTCTAGTAAATTCTAAGAAAGGTTCTAAGAGGCTAGACTAGTTTTATTTATTCTAGAATAGGTTATATTAACTCTTAATATAAAGCTGCGCACTCTATTACTATAACTCTCTATTAATAATATACTCTAGTAGTTATAGACCTCTAGTAATACTTTAGAACTTAGGTTATAATTAATACTTATAAAGATAAGAATTTAAAGGTATATAGATAGCTTACCTACTTCTATAGTTAAGGTATTTAAGAAGGTTTTAAAGAAAGTAGTAATAATTATATATAAGCTAGTATTAGTATAATAGAAGATTACTAAGCTTTAAGTAGTAAATAAGGCTACTTTATACTAGAAATTATATAAAAGAAAGTAAATTAAGGTAGAAAAGACTCTTATAGTTAAAGAGAGCTAGTAGATAACTACTTTTAAGAAGTTTAGAGTACGCAGTAATAGTAAGAAGTAGAAGAAGAAAGTATCTACTAAAGAGGCTAAGTTCTCTTAATAATACTATAGATAGTATAGAGAGACTATATATAATACGTAAATATATAAGAATAAATTAGAAGAAGTCTTTAAGTAATATTAGAGATTATTCTACTCTATATAGTATTAGAGTAGGTTATTATAGGCTATAATAGAGTAGGTTTTAGTATATTCTTAGTAAAAGTATACTACTTACCTATATATACTACCTACTTATAAGGTATATTATTACTTTATATATAGTTAGAATAAGCTCTACTCTACTATCTAGTAATAGATATATAGCTAAGAAAAGCTATATATATCTTCTTACCTTAGATAGTAGCAGTATAGTTATTAGTATAACTAGTAAGGTTAATAGTACTATAAAAGTAAATAATAAAGGCCTTAAGAAAGAAAAGGTACTAGGTAAGTAGCTAATAAGTATAAATAGTTATATAAGTTATAATAGAAAAGTAATTATAAACTCTAGAACTAAAAATAGTATTATATAGAGACTAGTTATAAAAGTAGAGAAACTAGTTAGTAATATAATATATTTTAATCTATATAGAATATTAGTAAAGGAAAAAACTATTAAAGAGAAGAGTACTATATAGAAGTAAATATAAGAACCTAGTAGAGCTTATTAGTAATAGCCTTATTTATAATTTATTATATAGTATAGTGCTAGTTATAGTTAGTAGAACCTTAAGAAATATTAATATTAGCTAGAATAATACTTCTAGTAGTTATATAAGTAATAAGCTAGTAAGTAATATTAATAAAGTAGTTAAAGGTAGTAGAGTAAGTGCTGTTTATAGAGCTACTAGTAGAACCTTAAAAATAGTTAAGGCTACTACCTAGCTAGCTTCTAGGACTCTATATACTATAAGTAGAAGTAGATATAATAATATATAAAAGTAGAAGATAATTTAAAAAAAAATTCTAAAAAAGTATATAAAACCTATAGAATAATTAATAAGTTAAGTATAAAGTAAAAAAGAAAAAAAGCTTTTAAAAAGAGGTCTATATAGTTTATATAGAAGACTTAAACCTATATACCTCTACTAAGACTATAAAGGTTTTAAAAATAAACTTAATAGACTAATAGTTACTATATAAAAAAGTAACTATAAAATAAGTTATAAAATAAAGTAATATAACTAATTAGAACTACTACTAGTACTAGAGCTATATATAAATAGACTATAATTAGCTAGTACTATATAAGTATAAGTAAAGAAGTATATATATAATAAGATTATAGCTCTATAGTAAAACCTAGATTACCTAATTTAGATACTATACCTTATTTTAAGAATAGTAGCCTATAGGTAACTATTTTACTATTATATTACTACTCTAAGTTTTATATATAAGTAAATATATTAATATAAAAAAGAAAGGTATTATAATAGGCTAAGCTCTAAGTATATAAGACTATATACTAAACCTATATATATAATTATAGAGTATAGCTTAGTATCTTACTATATCTTATATAAAAAGAGATAATTTCTTTTTTCTTTTCTATCTTTTTACTTTTATAGTATAGAATAAATATATACTTATTAAAAAGCTACTTTAACTCTTAATATTAGCCTATTTTAAAATCTTCTTATTTTATAATAACTATATAATAATAGTTACTAATAAAGTCTTATCTTCTTCTACTTTTTTTTTATACTCTTTATAAGTATAATCTAGTAACTTTTATAATATATTAATATAAGGCTATCTAGCCTTTATATACTTAGTATACTTTAGCTACTTTATAGTATTTAGTATAATATAGTACTTATAGCCTTTAAAGAAATAATAGTTATAGAGAACTTTAGTAAAAGTATTAGCTTAGTAAATTTCTAAACTAAGTTAAAGGTTATAGGTATAATAAAATATCTTAATATACTAGTTACTAAATATAAGAATAAGCTTAGTCTTATATAAGCCTAGATTCTAGTTATATAGTTTAAGAATAAATTTAAAAAAGAAGAAGAATAGTATTATAATTCTGTGCAAATAAAGTAGTATAGTAATTAAGTAGCTAACTAGAGCTCTTATTTATAAGCTAAAGGTAGAGTTAGAAAGAATCTTTTTTTATATAGTTACGTAATATACTTATTAATAAGTATAATATATATAACTTACTTATTAATAAGTATTATATATTATTACTTATTAATAAGTAATACTATATATTTTATTAGACTAATACTAGTTACTTATTAATAAGTATTATCTTCTAGTAGGTAAATAGTATATAGAAATACTACTCTTATAATAGTATGTTTAACTTAGTTAATTAAGTTTATCTTTAAAATCTTAACTCTAACTCTTAAGCTAAATAGTCTACTCTATACTACTTATTATTACCTTCTATTATTATAGTGTTTTACTAGGTAATAATTCTAACCCTTACTAATTCTTCTATACTAGCGCTTATCTCTAAGTACTAATATAAATAGTGCTTATAAGCTTTACTTAAAAGTACAACTTTAATAGATTGCTTTACTAAGTAGATTTAGGTAAGATAATCTGTTGCATAGGTCTATATAGTGCTCTACTAAAAAATCCTGCAATAATAACTATTGTACGTGGCTTAAAAACCTTATTTTTGTAGTACCCGTGAAGGGTGAGAACTGTGCATTGGTTGAATCCGTGCATTGGGTGCACGGACACGGTAACACAAGGCTTATGTCATGCGCACCAAGGCTTCAGATGATTCTTGAGCTTGGAACTTGGGCACCAACATCACCGAATTATACTCCAGACCGCGGCTTAGGTGCCTAATGTATATTGGCTCACATCAAAAGCTGGTCTTTTAACAGGAAAAGATCATTGCGAAGGATTCATGCTAGGCACCTGAGCTCAGGTCTGGACTGTATTTCTCTGCCTAGAGCGAATTGCAATCGATTTGCCGATCACCGGACAGTACAACGCGATGCAGCATACTCATATCAAGTAAGCAATACAGGACAACAGCAAGAAGTTCACTTTTATTTTGAAAAAACAAGTCATTACGTTCTAACGTGTTTACGAAGGTTGCCCGCCTGAGTGGGGTGGTGACATGTCCCTATTGGCTAGTCTAGGTCCCGCGCCCCCGTCGTGGCTCCCTGCCGCACTTACACTAACCTTAGACCTAAAGCGTTAGGACGCAACATCGCTTTCAATACCTTTACGCCAGCACAGCACGCTACAACTGCAAGACTCCTAGGTTGAATATTTGATGAGATAGCAGATGGCAAGGGACACGGAGCATACACGCGCGATACATTTGCGAATTGTCCATCTTGCCATCTATTTGCCAAGCAGTAGGTGACATTCTACGCGCCTCTACAAAGCCCTTTGCATGGATCAAAAGCTCTGTTTATAGCCCCAAAAACCTTAGTGGGCGCAAAAGCGGCCTAAGGCCTTGTCCTCTCAGAGACTAGCGGAGCATCACAGACAATAAGCCAATCACTACGCCCTCTGTGTTATAGCCAGTCGCTCAATGCACAAACCATACTGTGGTAATTATCACGACATCACATTCGGGCCATATATTTAGTCCGATCGTCGCTTTGGGAAAGAAATTGGCACGTCAAGACATCCTCCTCCAATCAACAAGCACAGTTCCCTGTGTCCGATACCCATATATGTCATGCTAACAGTGCAATGCGGCTTATGAACCAATTGAAGGCCTGCAAGTTCATCTTCGCCAGCGCTTAAGTCCAATCTCAGCGGCTTTTTATAAAATTGGCCAGTTCTGACCTTGCATGTAATTGAAATCGCGCCATTTATATTCAAAACCTGTCGATAGCCGCCGATGCCTCAAATTCGTAAAGATCGTTCTCCATGCCGGCTTCGACTCGGCTCGATGTCCTAGGTCTGTCCAATTCCATCACGACTATCCAACGCTTACGGCATGAACTTGATCCTGCAACGCCTGCAACAGAACTCCGTCGGCGCTTAGGCGGCTTCTTCCGAATCACAAAATAGCCTCTTGAGACTATCTGCAGGACAACAGTAAGACCTGGGTTTCACGAGTATAAAGAGCACATCACTCCATAGTCACCCTTTATCTTCTCATTCTCGTCAGCTTTTCTTTGTATCAGGCATTTCCACTTCACAATATTCTCGCAATTTCGCCTGGCCTTCTTGCCTTACAACCCCTCACAGTATTCCAAGGTGAATACCTCCTATCTAAATTTGTCTAGGTTGAACGAGCTGAAATCTAACATCACTAGTCCCTCTCATTCCATCCCCTCCCAGAATGGCATCACTCAAGCGCGAGGTCTTTTTGGTGGTGTAACCAGAGAGAGGCAATGTGCCCGCCCACTGGGGCATGCTAGTTCCAAGCCATAACGAGGCTGAGAAAGGGACAATGATCCATGCTGTTGGAGCCCCATTTACCGGGTACATGGTGGAAATAAAGCCCTCATACGACCTTGGTAAAACTAAGAAGCGGTACTTAAAGATATCGCTCGGATATGTTGACGAGGCCAAGCTGGCTTATCTTAAGGAGGTGGCCCAATCAATTCAAGCACCTGGTGTTAGCAAGAAGCCGTTGGATCCATTTGGGGTAGGATATGCTCATCAACTATCCTGTTCAAGGCTGGAGTACTAATGACCTCTAGGGTGAGAATTGTCAGAATTGGATTTAAAAATACGTTGAAAAACTAGTTTCTAATGGGTTGATAGACCGGGATGCAGTAATGGCCTTAGACAATGCTCCTCGGGTTTAACTCGACACAGCTTGATTTTCCACTTTGTTGGTAACTTTCAAGACCATGTGGAGGGCAGCACGGGAGTTCACGGTGGAACGCTGACCAGCTGGGCTACGGGTGAGAAACTCAGCGTAAAATGGAGACAGAGAGCATCTAAGAAGGAGGCAGAAAGGCCCCAAATAGAAGGAGGAAGAGGGGGTCGATAACACTACCTATAGATCAAGCACTTGTCTCTAACAGACTTACAGTTGTCCGTCCTTAACTCAAGACTTGGTTGGTCCATTACCAAAACTCCCGGTAAATCCTCAGTGTTGCAGATAAGTCTCACGCAAACAGATTACTTCTAGAATGCCCTTGTCTATCGTGTGTGTAATTATGCTAGCAAGCCCTACTATTTTATAAACCTAAATAGTGCGATTCGACTACCTTAAGTAACACATCTCACTTGGTTGTAAGTGGCCTATGCTATGGAACACCCCGCAGCTCTACTGTAGGACACTTATACTGTCCTTAATATCCTAGAGCCCGGGGATACCAAGCCCAGGAGTCATAACAATTAGCAACATCAACAAATTGTGGGATATACTCCGTGGCCCAATCTCCTTCAAAGTCAGAAGTAAATAGAGCTTTGCAAAACTCCCAGTACTCTGGATACCATCCTGACTGATGCCAGTCAATAACAGCAAGTACTTGGCCAGATGAATCAGCAGACATCATAATGTTGCTTGGATGGAGATCAGCATGTGTGAAAACAATCCTTGAGTCGTCTGGAAGAAACTCCCGGAAAGGATCCGGAATTTGTGACGGATCAGCAAAATGACATTCCTTGCCAACCTTTATTAAAGCAGAAAGCCAATCATGGAACTCTTTGACAGTTTTAAACGGTCCAGCTGGAGGTTTTGTTCCGTCTGTGAAAACAATATCAAGAAGGGGTTTCCGGTCAATTCGACCTTAAATAGATTAGCATAAACATAAGCTTTACTCTATTATAGACTTAGGAGCTTACCAAGAAATTGATCACTTGGGTCCTGCTGTAACTTGCGTAGACCCTTTACAATAGTACGCAGTTGTCTACAGGCTTCTTTCTTTGCCTGATTAGAAAGTGACTTCCACTGGCTCTCTAAGGTTACCCCCTTAATAAGCTCCATGTAGATAAAGACTTCGTCCCTATCTTTACACCATCCATATACTTTAGGAACAGGTACCTCGTCAGGTAAGAGTTGTTGAAGAGCTTGAAGGCAGTATGCTTCAGACGCAGTGATCTCTTCCCCATATTTTACAACAATATTGAGTGAATCAAATTGTGTCGTACAGGAGCCCCATGTTTGCCGAAGTATTGGATTTGCTCGAACTTCTGCAGGTGAGGGAAACAAATGGGCTGGTCTATCGCAGTTGAAATATTCCATGTGTTCGAAGTCGGGAGATCGTTCAGGTGAAAAGAGGCTAGAAAGAAGATAGCGGTTTGATACATTATCCGGAGCCATTTTTGCAAAGGACTACACAGGCTTCTAGCCGCATGCCCGTGTTCTATGCATGTTGGCTATTGACCAGATACTAGTGTTCTGTGGTTCTTACTATGAGCAGAAGGGCCAGAATCAGTGTATCGGAGGCTATGGGTAAATAAGCTGGGTGGGCTGTACGTTTCTAAGTGCCCGATACGCAGCAACTAGAAGTAAGACGTATCTTAAGCGATAGGCCGTGACGGCCAACGCCCTTGCTGTGTAGGTGGGTCGCGCGGCAACAGACAACCGATTGATTGGAAGAGGATGAAAGGTGTCAAGGTTAGTGCTCGCTGCTTTTGAAACGGTGACGTGGCCTTGGCCTATTCTAGGCACTTGCATCTGGTCTAGTGAGAGTACCGTGCACGGCTGCCTGGAACAGGATACAGTAAGAATTCGGTTTTATGGCCGTGTTACATAATACTTTAAGGGCAGTGTTCCTACTTACTATTAACAACACGCAACACTACAACAGTATTGTGTACTATACGCTACAGTGGTTTATTCTTCTGAATCTTCGCTATCATCTGCATCTTCAATCTCTACCTTACAGATGCGGGAATTGTGTTCAGTCTCGCCGCAACGGCCGCAGCGCCTCTCAGCGCGCACCCTCTTCGCTGGCGTTTCGCCCTCTTTACGACTACTACGAACCCTTTCAGCAAGTAAGTCAGATACCTCACCAACTGTTAAGGTCTCCTCTACCCGTACGTACCGCCGCTTACGGCCCTTACGCTTTGTAAGCTCTTCAATTGCGCTTCGCATACGTGCCTGTTCCTCCTGCAGCAACATCATGTTATGTGCTATCTGCTGAGCGCCTTTACTTAGCTGCCGTACCTGTTCATCAAGAGAACTTGCAGAAGAACCTGCGCGCCTTTGCATCCTCTGTCGAATAAGCGTAGTCTGGGCCTCTAGCTCTTTGGCGTTGCGCAGTGTCCTTGCCTCCCACGCGGCGTCGTCCCGCCGTGGTGGAGTTGGCGTGCGCAACCTTACATCAAGCTTAGATAAAACTGCCTCGGGGTTTAATGGAACTAATCCAGCGCCTCTAAACCCTGAGCGAGCATTCTCCTCAGTAAATGTCAGGTCGTAGGCAGCTTTAAAGGCAGGGAGGAAGGTTTCCTTGCTGATGTGGTTGATATGGTTGCGCGCCAAGGCTGAGATGCCGTCGCCGTAACAGCGCTTCAACGGCGCGAAGCAGGCAACATCAAGAGATTGCAACAAGTGCGACGAATGTGGAGGCATGCAGAGGGCAATAATCTTATGCTCCTTGCAGTAGTCCTGAAAATCCAGCGAGCAGTGGCTCTCGTGGCCGTCAATAATAAGCAACCTATACGCTCCTACAGGCTTTGCATGCGTATCGAAGTGTTTAGGCCAGGCAAGCGCTAGATCGTTGCTCGTCCAGCCATTTGGGCTAACTTGAATAACCCAGTCGCCTGGTATACCCAGCTCGAACCAGGTAGAGATAAGGACCCTGCCTGCAAAGATGATGAAGGATGGGATGCGCTTCCCCGTCGCGCCGATAGCTTGTACCAGGGTAACGCACTCACGATCACCAGGCTGTAGTTTCATTGCTTTCCTAGGCTTCTCTGAGCCTGTTACTACAAGCTGAGACGTGATCTTGCCCATTAGGAAGCCTGATTCATCAAAATTCCAGGTGTCCTCGTCAAGAATACCGTACTTCGCCTTAACCGATCGGACAAGCTCGAACCAGGGCTGGATAAGCGCTGGGTCCTCGCAAGCAGCTCGCTGGCAATCATACGGACGGCTCCAGCGCTTCTTAAGCTCAGGTGTACGCTTAACAAAGTTATCAACCCAGTGTTTGCCAACAGGCTTCCCACCCCGCTCTCTTAGCAGTCTATCCGCCATATCTTGTACAAGAGCCTTTGTTGGCGGTACGTCACGTACGCTCTGGTCAAGTACACTCTGTAGAATGACCTCCTCTTCTACCTTTGTAAGGCGCTTTGAGTTTGGTTCGCAATCGCTTCGCGGGCGTGTTCCAGCGCGTCGGTCACGGACTGTTGTTCGAGGGACGTTGTAGATTGCTGCAGCGCGACTAACGCTTTTAACGCGCTTTAAGTTGATTTCAGAGATAGCAAGGAATATATGTCCTTCTGTATAGGGCTTTTGCGCGTTGGGTTGTTGAGACATAACGCGTTGTTGTGGCAGAGGCGTGTTGGTGGGGTTGAGCTGGCGGTTCGCATGGGAAACACGTTACTTAAGATATTCTACAGTGTATTATAGTTTCCTACTAAGTCCTACAGGGGGCCTTGTAAACCTTTATAAGATTCTGTAGGAACTATAAAACGTCTTATAGTCTTAGCTTGCGCCTTGAGTAGAGGCTCGTGAGACACTACGTGACCTTAGGTCTAGTGTCTCTCTAATCCATTACGCATTGTTGGTGATAAAACACTAATCCCGCGTGCTATCCTCTGAGATTGTAACAGCGTGTTGTAAAGCCTACAGACTAGAATCTTGTCTCTAGTTTAGTGTTTATAGAACGAAGGGAGAGAGCAGATAGATCTAGATAAGGCTTACGCCGCTTACCGTGCACGGTCACTAGTTGCGCACGGTCACTAGTTGCACACCCACCACCTTTTGCAGCCTACCAACAGTAAGGTTATTACGCCACGTATAGTTAATAAAACAATATAATTTTTTAGTAGAATACTCTATAGACCTATGTAACAGATTGTCTTACCTAAATCTACTTAGTAAAGTAATCTTGCAGCTACAGCTATTGTATATAGGTAGGGGAGCTAGAGAACGCTAGTTAGCAACAGGATAACTATGCGCAGCACTACTACTATATTTCTTAGTTAAATTTAACTGCAGCTACTATAAGGCCTTATGCTTGCCTGTTTAGAGTAATTATATAGCTAGGCTGGCAAATGGATTTAGAGTACCTAACGTTGGGTTAGGGTTGGATTGGGGTAGGCTGGCAAATGGGTTCGAAGTACCCAACGTTGGGTAGGGGTTGGGTCGGGGTCGCACGGGCTACAGGTATGGGTTAGGTTAGGGTACCTCTAGCGTGGGTATAGGTTAGGTTGGGGTAGCACTAGCGTAGGTAGGGGTTAGGTAGGGGTACCTACTAGCGTAGGTATAGGTTAGGTAGAGTTAGGTAGGGGTTAGGTTTAGAGTACCTAGGCCCTATCTATCTGTCTTTAATATTATTTACAGACGTCTATAGAGAAGACGCTAGCATAAGGCCTACTAGTATACTTATACATTCTCTTACTAGTCCTACTGTTTTTGCTAGTACTAGCGCTCTTCTTTCTATTACCTAGCTGTTACGATCCTGTGCGGACGAAGCGGCACAGTGATTAAGTAGCCAACCACAGCCCTCACCCATGAACCAGGGGCGGAGTCAGGAAGGATCTCCCTTTGTACGGTCACGTGACATGCTCGTCAACGAGCATGACACACGTGACTTGCTCGTCAACGAGCATCGTATGTTATCGCTCGTCAACGAGCAACGCTATGTATTTCATTGGACTGACCCTAGTCGCTCGTCAACGAGCATTACCCCATAGCAAGTATATAGTCAGTAGGAACACAACCCTTATGGTTCGTGTTCAACTTAGTCAATCAAGTTTGTCTTTGGAATCTCGACCCCAACTCTCGAGCTAGATAGTCTACTCTATACTACTCATTGTTACCCTCTATTGCCACGGTGTTTCACTAGGCAATAACCCCAACCCTTACGGACCTTCCTGTACCAGCGCTCATCCCTGAGAACCAATACGAATAGTGCTTACGAGCTTTGCTTGAAAGTACAACTTCAACACTAGCCTTCTTTTTATATTCTAGCTAGATCTTATACGCCTCTATACTATTATCTATAAGTAACTTCTTAAACTTAAGGTATTATAAAGCTTTCTTAGTAGTATTATACTTCTTAGAATTATACATAAATATATATCTAAGAAGGTTAAGAAACTACTTATTAAAGTCTATATAGCCTAGTATTATTTTCTATATAGTAATAGAGAAGGTTATTTTATATAAGATAAGATTATATATAGGTAATTTATAAGCTTATAGTTATACTATTTATTATAGCTATTTATAATAGTATAGAATTATTAAAATATAAAGGCCTTTATCTTACTTATATAGAGTTTTTATAAGTAGGTGTAACTAAAGCGCGTAGTATTATAGGAGGTACTAGTAGCTTATCTCTAGTATTCTCTTTAGTCTTATTTCTACTGTTAAAATTACTACTAGCTAGAAGCTCTAATAGATTATTTACCTTATTAGTAGGTAATAGTTCCTCTTCTTAAGATTAACTCTAATATATTAAATTCTTAAGAATTTTTTTTTTTTAGGTTATTTAAGCTAAAAGCCTATACTTTCTATCTCTAATAATATCTTAGGTAGTATTAAATACTTACTCTATACCTACTTAAGTAATAGGTACTACTAGAATATTCTTTATAACTTAAGTAAGCTAGAAAAAGAAAGCTTAGTTAGTATACTACTACTTAAGTAGATTAAAGCCTTTTCTATTAATATAGAGTATACTTAGGTAAGATTTACCTTCTTTATAGGTTTACCTTCTTTTATAGCTAGACTTAAATATAGCTAAGCTTTAGCTAAATATTAAAAAGCTACTATTTAGTAATAGGTTAGATATAGGAGGTTTTTAGAACTATTTAGTCTCTAGAGTAGGCCTTAGTATAGATAAGAGAACTTAACTTTAGTCTCTTAGTTCTACTTTATTATATTAATTAAGGTAATCTAGAAACTACTATTAGTATATATACTTATCTTAAGCATTCTAAGTAGAGTTCTATAGAAGAGGTAAGTATTTAGCTATAATAAGTAACTATAATAAATACCTTATATATAGTAAGCTTTTAAGTTAGATCTAAGATTATTGCGTAATTAAATAGAAATCTCTATTTACTCCCTATTTAAGAATAGTACTTTCTTAGCTTATCCTAGCCCTTAGATATAGCTGCTCTAATAATATCTAGCTACTTAGTATTATCTATATAGTTAATATTCTTACTTAGCTTTTTAGTTATATTATCTAGAAAGTTAAAAAGTTAATTATATATAAGCTAGATATATAGAATCTAAGGATTTAAATTCTTACTTAGTAAGATAGTAGTATTCTTAAAATTCTTAAGTATTTTAGTAATTACTTATAGGTGCTACAACTTAATTACTTCTAGTTAAAGCTTCTAAAGGTCCTTGTAATCTACCTCTAATATTTTACTACTAGTTAATAGAGTATACCTATAACTAGCTAGTTTTAAGCTAATTTTCTCTTATAGCTATTTATTAATATAGAGTTAGAGCTTAACTATATACTTATATATATTATATATAGAGTTCTATTATATCTTTATATCTCTTATTACTAATAGCCTTTAGTTTAGTAGTAAATTATATTAGGTTATAAGAAACCTCTTAAATTATTATAGTAAAAGATTAATAGTAATATATATTACCTAGAGCTATATAGTATTAGTATATAATAAATAACTATAATTAAAACTAACTTACTTTATATAAGAAGTTTAGAACAGATATATTAGTTTTAATTTCTTAAATATATTACTACTATAATATCTCCTCTTATTCTAGTACTAGTAAAACTACTAGCTTTAAGTAAAAGATAATATCTTATACTATAAGATTTATTACGTAAGCTAGGTAGAGTATTATGTTTTTATAAGAGCTCTAGGTATAGGCCTATTCTTAAAGTGCTTCTTTAAGGTACTATAATAAAGTACTATTATTACTAGCATTATTATATATAATTACTAGTAGACTTTTAGTAACCTTATTAGATATAAGTACTTATAGTACTTCTTTTTCTATAGTAGATCCTATATACTTTCTATAAAGTTAGATAAAATCTAGTAGTACTTCTTTTAGCTACTAGTTACTATTAATATAGTATCTCTTTATAGCTAGAAAGCTAAGATAATTAGTAGCTATCTAGCTATCTAGTATAATAGTATTAAAGTTATACTTTTAAGTAAAGCTTATAAGCACTATTTATATTAGTTCTTAGAGATAAGCGCTAGTATAGAAAGGTCTATAAAGGTTAAGGTTATTACCTAGTAAAACACTATAATAATAGAGGGTAATAATAAGTAGTATAGAGTAGACTATCTAGCTTAAGAGTTAGGGTTAAGATTCTAAAGATAAACTTAATTAACTAAGTTAAACATAAACTATAAGAGTTGTATTCCTACTAACTATATACTTACTAGGAGATAATACTTATTAATAAGCAACTAGAGTTAGTTTAATAAAATATATAGTATTACTTATTAATAAGTAATAATATATAATACTTATTAATAAGTAAGTTATATATATTATGCTTATTAATAAGCATGTTACGTAACTGTATAAAGGAAGATTCTTCCTAACTCTGTCCCTAGTTTACAGGTAAGAGCTATAGTTAGCTACTTAATTACTGTACTGCTTTGTCTGCACAGGATTATAATACTATTCTTCTTCTTCTTTAGGTTTATTCTTAAAATATATAACTAGAATCTAGGCTTATATAAAACTAAGCTTATCTCTATATCTAGTAACTAGTATATTAAGATGTCTTCTTATACCTATAACCTTTAACTTAGTCTAGAAATTTATTAAGCTAATACTCCTGCTAATTTCCTCTATAACTATTATTTCTTTAAAGGCTATAAGTACTATATTATACTAAACACTATAAAGTATCTAAAGTATACTAAGTATATAAAGGCTAGAAAGCCTTATATTAATATATTATAAGAGTTACTAGATTATACTTATAAAGAGTATAAAAAGAAGGTAGAAGAAGATAAAACCTTATTAGTAACTATTATTACGTAGTTATTATAAAATAAGAAGATTCTAAAATAAGCTAAGAATTACGCGTAGTAAAAGGCGCTATATATAGTAAATAAAATAGCTAAATTAGAAGAACTAGATCTTACTAAGAAGATAGATTATCTAGCAGTGTTAATAGGTATATATACCTTACCTATAACCTAGGCTACTCTTAAGCTTATTAAGAAGTTATTAATAAGCTTGCAGTATAATACTTAGGTAATTAAATAATTAATTAGTGCCTATCTATCTAGACATAATAACTATTTATATATAAAGAAAATATTATTAGTTATATAACTCTAGAATTAAGCTTATAGGTAGTAGTAGGTCTACTTAACTATAGTTAGCTTAACTACTAAGCTTCTTAAGGGTTAGCTATAAGCTTAGGCGCACAGGCTTATACTTTAGGTAATACCTAGCTCTAATATAATAACGCCTTGCTTAGCCTAGCAGTAAGCTAGTAGCTTACTTATGTAATACACCTTCTAGATAGTCTTCTATAAATAAAGGAGTATCTAATAAACTACTATATAGCTTATTACTTTATTTAGTAGTAATTATTATACTTTCTATATAAGGCGCTGTTTTAAGCTTCTAATTATTATTAAAGAAGCTTATTTTACTAGTATAAACTTTTTATATTAGTTTATGCTTCTGCTTTAACCTTATAATATTAAGCAGCTCTGTATATTACTAGACGCTTAACTTAAAACATATAGCTTAACTATATACTATCTGCTTAATTTTAACTTCTCTATTACCTAGTTTGTTTGTAGTTAGAGTTTTTATATAATATTTTATAGTAATAAGTAGTATAGGCGCAGAGTAAGTAGCTTACTTTACCTTTACTAGAGCTAATTATTATATAATTAGCCCCCTCTACTAATTTTAACTATCTCTAAGTCTATTACTATAGCTATAAGTACTCTCTTATTTTACCCTTAATTTAAGCTTCTTCTACCTATTTAGCTGCTTGCTATAAGCTTCTTAAGCTTCTTATACCTCTTAAGTTGCTTATAACTTATTATTTAAGCTTAAGTTATAGCTAGAAGGCAGCTACTCTTTTCCTACTAGCTTAGATAGCTTCTAATTAAGCTTCTTATATAGCTTTTCTAGGCTCTTTTTAACTATTTAGCTAACTTTAGATAGAAAGAACCTAAGTCTAAGCACCTTGCGCGTACTACTGCTACTACTACTACTAATACTAAGCACTACTATACTACTACTACTGCTGCTAACTATACTACTGCTGCTTACGCTCTGCTCCTTGCGCCTTATACGCCTACTACCTACCCTTACTACTTAGTCTTACTTTTAGGCGTTAGTAGTTTAGCTTTAGCTATTTAAGCTTCTTCTGCTAGGCCCTTAGGCTCTATTAGAGACCCTAGCCTCCTCCCCTCTTACCTATTACTACTGCCCCCCCTCTAGCTGCCTCCTCTGCTACTACTGCTGCCTCTACCTCTGCCTCTGCTGGCTTCTACCCCTGCTACTACTACTACTACTACTATTACACCTATTATAGGTACTATGCAGAGTAAGCGTAGGACTATACTCTGCTTAGGCTGTGTGCATGCTCTGCTAGTTAACAGCTTAGCTGCGCAGTACTATAACGTAGCTAATACTAGCCCCTATGCCTACTACTGCTTCTAGTGCTCTTTAGGGTATTCCTGTTACCCTATATAGGTTCTAGAGCTTCTTAAGCTTATAGTATATAAACTAACAGCTCTTATAGCCCTAGCCTTCTTAAGGCAGTTAGTATTACTCTTACTAATAAGCTACTAGTATCTAGAGGTATAACTACTTCTATAGGTTACTATTCTTTCCCTATAATATAGTTTAGTGCTAATAAGCTTATAGAGGTCTGTAGACCTATACGTTACTTAGTATATAATAAAGAAGCTCCTAGTAAAGAGTTATAGTTTTAATAGAGACTAAGAGAGGAGCTTTAGATTTAGGAGTTTAGTAGCAGGCACCTAAGAGGAGGAGGTTATCCTTCTTAGTAGTTAAATTAATTATTTACTCTCTCTTTTAACTACTCTTTTTATAACTCTATAACCTATTATACCTTACTATTTATATTATAAAGGTTTAAGTAGGTTAAAAAGCGCTTATAAGCCTGCCTAAGAAGCGCTTTTATTAACCTATTAGTAGGTATCTTACTTATTTTTATATAGGTTACTATATAGGTACCTTTTATATACTCTTATTTAAGCTATATATTCTGTATATCTATATAGCGCAGCTAGGTAGTAAGCTGCTTACTCTCTTTTACTACTAACTATATAGTTTACTAATTATTATAGAATATCTTCTAAGTAACCCCTAGGTTAAGGCAGAGCTTATAGAGAAATTACTTTAGAGTAGTACTCTTCTTAGCTATATACTTAAGAGCTAGTAGTTTAGCTTTAGTTATTAAGGTAGTTACTATAAACTGCCTAGCTGCCTTCTATATAATTAGGCTGCTAAAGAGCTATATAATATACCTCTAAGATAATTAATATAATTTACTATTATTAGTAAATAAAGCGTCTCTGTATATAAGAAGCTAGCTGCTTAAATAAGCTCTATACTATATACCTAGGTACTTAGTTCTATATAGGTAGCTAATAACTTAAGTAGCTACTTAGAAGTAAGCAGCTCTAGAATTTATAAGATAGTAAGACAGCTAAGAAGCTACATACGCAATGTTTAGCTGTATTATAATTATAGTATATAATATTAACTCTACCTACTTCTAATAAGCCTTAATTTCTTACTTTAAAGCTTCTCCTATATACTTCTAAAGCTTAATTATAGAGAAGAGAATACTTAAGAGTAACCCCTTCTCTAAAACCTTAAACTTAGCAGCAAGCTTCTTAATATAGAAGTTATAAGCAAGTGTTATTACTTAAGCTGCTTAATCTTATATGATATAAACTTCTAAGAACTATTTAGCAGCTCTATAATCTGTAATCTAATATTTAGCTATTAATAAGCTTATTAACTGCTCTGCAGTTACTTAATTATTCTTATAATAGGTAAGAAGAATATTATTAATATAGAAGAGTAAGATAATTTTTCGCTTATTATTAAAGAATAAGCATAGCTCTTCTTTTAACACTATTAAACTAAGCTTCTAAAGAGTGCTAGACAGCTTCTTATACTATAGAATAGAGGAGTCCTAGAGACTATATAGAGCCTATAGTAGTAGTACTACCTGCTTAGGCTTCTTAAATCTGTTAGGTAGCTTATATAGTACTAGCAGCTAGTCTTAGCAGCTTATATTAAGAAACACGCTGCTTATATTATACTGCAGTAGCTCTAAATTAAACTAAGCTACTACAGTAACTATAGTATAGAAGGACCTTGTAGTAAGTATTATAGTATAGGTTAACTTAATTAAATTCTTTACCTAGAGGTCTCTACGTATGTATATTCTAGCTTTATTTTTTATAAAGTAGCTGTCTTAATTAAGCTTATAAGTAAATACCTATTTAAGTAGTAGAGCTCTAGCCTAGGAGCTTGTTTTATCTATTTCTTTCTAGGTATTTTTCTTAGTAAGCGTTACAATCTCTTTTATACAGGCCTAGTAGAATAGAGTACCTAGAAGGTAATTAGTAAGCTCTTTCTATATATTAGAAACTAGAGAGAGCTGGTTATAGTGTACCTACTGCTTATTTTTAGCTAATAGTTTCTCTAACCTTATTACTAAGGCTGTAATAACTGCGTAGATTATAATAAGGTCTCTTTTCTAGTTTCTATACTTGTTTATATAATTAAATAAGCTTCTAAGTAGCTAAAGGTAACTATCTTACTCTATTAAGCTTATTATAGTATATACCTACTCTGTTATCTTCTCTAAGCTTATTACACTCTTAGTTGCGTAGCCTGCAGCTTAATTATATTAGTAGGCTAATAGTTCTATACTAATTAGCGCAGCTTATAGTTAGTTTACCTACTCTTATTAATTTCTAAGAAGGTATAAGAATAATTAGAGAGTTAGGTCTTCTTATTAGTAGATTATTATAATTCTTATTACCTACTAGGGGGCTCTCTTCTTTAATAGTAGAGTATACTTTTTATAAGCTTCTAGACAGGTGCTCCTTTATAAGAGCTTCCCTACCTACTACTAGCTGCTTAGGTTCTAGTATTAGGTTAAGGAAGAGAAGGCCTAGTTCTTAGCGCCCTATGCGGATCTCTATTAGTTTACTAGCTAAGCTAACTAATTATATAGTCTCTACCTTAGGAGCTTACTTATTACTAGACTAGCCTTCTACTAATTAAGCTTCTTCTAAGGGCTTACCTCTAAGCTATTATATAGAGAGTAATTTAAGTAATAGATCTTCTCTCTTAGTAATAGAGAGCTTAATTACTTCTTCTATATCTACTATCTTACTAGGCTTATAGAGAACTTCTACAACCTCTACTACTTCTATAACTAGAAGTATAGTTAACTTATTAACCTAGTTATAAAAGAGCTTCTTATTAAAGGTTATGTTGTGTATTGTAATTACCTAGTTAAGTTAGAGTACCTATATATAGTATATATTAGAAGCTTAATAACTAATAAGGTAACTAATATAACCTCTTAGAGTAACTTTAAAGCTCCTTCTATTATAGCTAGCTGCTTATTCTCTATTTAAGAGATATACTTAGCAGCTATACGCATATATTCTACTCTAATTAGGTCTTAGATTAGCTATAAGTGCTCTTACCTGCTTAGGTTAGTACTATTAAAAGTACTATATAAACTACTAATTAAGCTTCTTATTTAGGCTATATAGCTTATTTAAGTATATAGGACTTATATTATAGAGCTACACAGCAGCTATAATAACCTCTAGCTAGAGCTTCTTAGGTAGGTTTATACTACTCCTTATTTTTATTAACTTAGTAATTATCTTCTATCTACCTTTCTCTACTGCGCTATTTAGCTTATATATATAGAGAGGTATATACTTAATATTAATCTCTATATTAAGCGCCTAGTGCTTATATGCAGAGCTCTCTTACTATAGCAGTATAGCTATATTATTATCTTAGCTAATCTTGCAGATTTTAAGCTTATACTAAGTAGCTACCTAGCTTAAAAAATTAGTAAGGACTTAGAGAATTTTAATTTAAGTCTTTCTCTGTAGTAGGTATATAAAGAGCTTCCTACTATAGTACTCTTTAATTTAAAGTATCTATAACTTACTTCTATAGCCTAGGGGCATATTAAACAGGTCTTAGCTAATTTGCTAGAAGGGGTAAGCTAGTTTCTTATACTTTCTTTATAATACTACCTACTTAGCGTAGGTTATTATATAACTTTTATAATTCTTCTAGAGTACTCTAGCTATATATATGCTGTGCGCGCGCTTTATAAGTACTTATAGAGCTTCTAGGCTAAGGTAGCTAGCTCTAGTATACTAGAGGCGCTTACTTAAGCTATAGGGATAGAAGTTATATAATTTTTTTATTATTACTATGTTTAGAAGGCTTATAGGATAGTAAGAAAGAGGTTTATATTTAAGGAAAGTAAGGTTATAAGCACGCTGTAGAGTAGCATATATAATACTTATATTAAGGTCTTTAATATATTCTACCTATAGGGTACTATTAAGCTCTAGGTACTATACCCTCTTTTCTAATAATTAAGCTTCTAAGATAATATTAATATAGAAACCTTTAACTATAATAATATTCTAAAGGAGTAGGTCTTTAGTATATAGGCTGCGCTTTCTATAAAGAGTATTCTTTAGTAAATAAGCTCCTTAGCCTACTATAAGAAATACTTAGGTACCTGCCTCTATAGTATTACTAGGATTAGATAGGTAGAAAGACCTAGGTATAAAGCACTTAGCGCTGTTAACTAGGTGCGTAGCAGCTCTATTATCTAGAATTATACTTTTAGAGAGTAGATAAGTATTAAAATCTATAAGGTTATACACCTCTAGAGTCTCTCTTATTAGCTAGGTGTTACTAAGAGTACTTATTATCCTTAGGTTAATTAGAGCTGCTTGTACATTGCCTAGAAACTTAACTTATAGTATCCTAGCTACTAGTTAGAGACCTTCTAAGGCCTAGATTAAGTAGTAAGTTTTTAAGTACTAGCTAAGTTACTTAATTTTCTTCTTAAGGTCTTTAAACTCCCTGTAATTAAGCTTCTAGAGTATTTACTAATAAGCTTAGTCTCCTAGTTTATATAGAGGTAAAGATAAGCCTATTACTATAGTCTTAAGTGCTTAGTACTATATTAGTTTCTATAAGTAGGTATAACTCTTAGTCTTATAGAGGTAACTATAGCCTGTTTATTTTAAACTTAAGCTATTAGGCTTCCCTGTAGGAGCTTCTTAGGTATCTAATTAATTACTAAAGGTTGTAAATACTTCTAGGTTGTCTTTACCTAACCTAATTATATATTTGTGCATTAAGCTACTAAAAACTCTACTTACTTAGTCTAAATTAAGTGTTTTAAGCCCTAGGATAGTATCCTAGATAATCCTTTAGTGTATAGTATAAGCCTATTCTAGAGCAATCCTATGCCCTAACGTATTAAGAAAATCTTAAACAGCAAGCTCTCTATTAACTTCTATAAGCTTATAAGACTTAGCTTTTATATATAGGTATAACTACTTCTAGTACTAGTCTTATAGAGTAGCTTATTCTTACCTAGCTACTCTAAGGTAGGCTCTATACTCTACTCTAACTTAGTTCTTAGTACTTAGTATAGTAGAAGTAAGCTTCTAGTATAGTGCTTATATAAGTAATTGCAGTATAGTCTTATTATTAGTAATAAGCTATACTATTACTAGTAAGATAATTAATAGAGCTACTATAGTATTAACCTAGTTCTATAGTTTCTAAAGATGCTCTGCCTTAGTAGCCTACTTACTTATTTATATTTTATATTTTATAAGCTTATAGTTATATACCTTAGAGCTTAATTACGCTTTAGTAGGTTAAGTAGACTAGCTATAGATAGCTTATATATATAGGTAGTTATTATAGGTTAAGCTAGTTAATAGATACCTAGCAGCTTCTAGCTCTGTAATTAAGCTAATAGTAGGCAGCTTAGGGGCTCCTTTATACATACCTAGCGTATTAAGAGTATCTAGGTTAATAAGATTCTATATATTGCGTAGCTTAGCATGCTAGGTAAGCTAAATATACTAATTAGGCTAGTTATTTCTAGAGTGTAGCTAGTAGGCACTAGCTAGTATAGCTAATAAAGCTTATAAGCTATATTTAACTAGCTTACCTATTGTTTAGTTTAGTAGTAGGGTAAAAAAGAGTTTTAATTAGAGTAGTTAAGTATTATCTAATAGGCTTAATTAGCTAAGTATATATAGAGATCTACTACTCTTTAAAAGCTAGGCTTATAACTATTAATAAGCTTATAGATTAGTACTTAGGTAATTAAATAATTAATTAGTACCTATCTATCTAGATATAATAACTATTTATATATAAAGGAAATATTATTAGTTATATAACTCTAGAATTAAGCTTATAGGTAGTAGCAGGTCTACTTAACTATAGTTAGCTTAACTACTAAGCTTTTTAAGGGTTAGCTATAAGCTTAGGTGTACAGGCTTATACTTTAGGTAATACCTAGCTCTAATATAATAACGCCTTACTTAGCCTAGCAGTAAGCTAGCAGCTTACTTATGCAATAGAAGTCTATTATAAACTATAGTACCTCTATACTAATTAGCAGTAGTTTATAAGGTATATTAGAGGTTTCTATATATTTTTTAATTCTAGGTAACTTAACTACTTAACTAGGTATTTAATACCCTTCTTAGTTCTCTAATATATTATTATTTTTTTAACTTCCTACTTATTATTACTGTTAGCTTAGTAGTAGAAGTCTTTCTAGATTAGTATTCTTAGGTTAGCAGGTTCTAATAGTAAGATATAGAATACTAGATAGATCTTTATATTCTTAGGTAGCTTAAGTTAGTAGTTAACTAGGCTAATTTACTTAGAAATAAAAAATAGTCTAACCTTAACCTTATCTAGTTTTTTTATTACTCTCTATATTCTAAGATTTTTTATAAAAAGATAGACTCTATCTCTCTCTTTTAGCTAAAGTACTGTTTTTTATTTCTAGTTAATATATAAAATAGCTTGTTTCTAAGCTTATATAATATTTTTAAGTAATTTTTAATATACTTTCTTTAGTCTAACTACTAAAGCTATTACTAATTCTGTCTAAATAGAGTAATTAAGAGATTAAGTAAAGAGATTTAGGTGTCTTCTATAGTTTGCAAAGAATAGTGTTATACTTATTACTTCTAATAACTTATTATTATATATAATCTATACTATAGGTAATAGTAAAACCTAGTTATCTTATTTCTAGTTACTATAGATCTAAAGGTATATTTCTATAGTTTAGTTTATTCTCTTTATTTATTTATCTGTCTACAGATAATAGGCTGTAGATAGCTTTTTCTTAGTACCTAATATAGTAAGTATTATAGTTTAATAGTTTAATATAAAAAGCTTATTTCTATTACTAATAATTAATTTAGGTATTCTATAGTAGTAAATAATCTAATTAATAAATACTATAGCTAGCTGCTGTGTAGTATAGCTGTGTCTAAATAGTATTATTTTAGCATACTTAGTAAATTAGTCTACTATAATAAAGATTAAGTTATAAGTATATTCTATAATAGGGTTCTTAGAGAGTAGTAGCTGCGTAATAAAATCTATTATAATATTTGTCTATAGTACTATAGGTAGCTCTATTACCTATACTTCTCTATACTTAGCATGTGTGCTATACTTATTCTATTAGCACTATACGTAGTTTTTAATAAACTTAGTAACCTTATTCTTTATATTAGAAAACTTATAATATTACTTAATAAGTTCTATAGTATAGGTAATACTAGAGTATCTATATAGCGCATTGTTATAATATCTTAAGATAACTTTCTTTTAAAGTTTCTCTAGTACTTACTCTAGAATATATTATTCCTGCTAAACTTGCATTACTAAATTAAGCTGCTAAGATAGTCCTAATATTCTATTCTTATTAACTCTAAGAATAGTAAACTTATTAATTATCTTTTTACCTATAAGGTTATAGCGTTAACTAAGTATATCTACTTTACTATTTTCCTTTTCTAGTGTAAATAGGATCTTAAACTTATATTAACTTAGTATTTCTAACTAGCGTACTTACTATTAGTTTAGAACCTTAGTAGTAGTAAAATATACTAAGTTCTTATAATCTATATAAATAGTAAGTTCTAAGCAGCTTTCTATATATACTTTCTAATATTATAATATATTAATAATAGCTATAAGCTCCTTATTATATATATTATAATATTTCTCTAGTACTATAAACTTTCTTAAGTAGTAGGTAATTAGGTGCTATTAACTGTCTTATTCTTAAGTAATGTATGCTCCTAATACTAGATCTAAGGTATCTATTTTAAGGCGTATAGGTTTACTGCTTCTAAATATAATTAGTATAGGAGGCTCTATACATGCTTACTTAAGTAATTAGAAAGTATTATCTTATACTTATTTCTACTTAAAGAGTGTGTTCTTCTATATAAGTCTTATAAGTAGTAAGGCCTTTATAGAGTAGTCTTTAATAAAGTATTAGTTAAAGTTAATAAACCTAAGAAACTCTTAAATTCTCTTAACTATAGTAGGTGTTAGCTAATTCTTTATAACTTAGATTTTCTTTTTACTTATCTTAACTCTATATCTTCCTATAATATAGCTAAGGAACTTAACTTCTTTCTTATACTATTTATACTTCTTTAGCTTTTGCCTAAGGTCTGCTATTACTAAGTATTCTAATACTTAGTATATATAGACCTTATATTCTTCTAGTATCTTACTATATACTAGGATATTATTAAGGTATACTACTACTATAATATCTAGGTATGCTTGCAGCACATTGTTAATTAGTGCCTAATATACTACTAGTGCATTAGTTAGCCTAAATAGTATAACTATATACTTATAATAACTATAATAGGTTCTAAATACTATCTTTTATTCTTTACCTTTCTTTATACGGATAAGGTTATATACTTTATATAAGTTAAGTGTAGTAAAGAACTTTACTCCTAATAACTAGTTCTAGAACTTAGATATATTAGGTAGTAGATAATAATTCTTAATAGTAATATTATTTAACTTTTAGTAGTTAATATAAAGTCTTAGCTTACTATCTTTTTTTTAGTATAAATAGAATAGGGAATTCTACTAGGGATTTAGATTTTCTAATAAATTCTTTTATAAGGTTCTCTCTAATATACTTATATAATATCTTAAGCTCTTTCTTAGATAACTAGTATATAGGCCTAAAGAGTAGTTCTTTTCTCTTCTTAAGTTTAATCTTATAATTCTAAGGTTAATGCTTAGGTAGTGCTTTTATAGATAACTCTTCTTTAAATATCTAGATATACTATCTATATATATCTAGTATACTAGAAGGTGTACTCTTATTCTTCTTAACTATTATAGAGGGGCTTTCTTTATCTATATAGTTAACTACTCTATCTTAGTATATCTTATATATTAAAGAGATATTATTAATCTTCTTCTTATCTACTAGCTGCAGCGTGCGCTATGTAGGCTTTAATATATTAGTACTATATTTATATTATCTTAATAAAAGTTTTTTCTATATCTAGTCTATCTCTAGATTATACTTTTATAACTAGAGAAGTTCTAGTATAATATTATGCATAGCCTTTATAAAGACGTCTAGAGTTAATTTCTTATAGTACTTCTATATCTCTAGAAGGGCTGCTATTACCTTATATATAATATACAGCTCTTCTAGTATTAATTCTCTATTAGCTACTTAAAGTAAATAGGTGTATTCCTTTATACGTAGTATAAAACCTACTTAGTATATTACTATCTAGAATATATAGTTTACCTGTGCTCCTAAGTCTAAGAGTGCTAATAATACTACTCTATTTAACTTAATAGGCAGTCTAATAAGTAAGCTATCTCTAATAGTGTTAAGAGATTGCTTAGCAGAGTACTCTTTTAGCGCTTACCTAAAAAAGTCTCTTTATTACTAAATCTATAGATAATCTTACTACCTTTATACAGCTTATAGTTTAGGTTAAGATAATACTGCTAATATAGGTTATAGTAGAAGCTTTTAATAACTAATTATATATATATAATTTTTTAATAGTTATCTGTGCCTAGAAAGTGCAGCTTAGAATACTTATTCTAGAGGTGTATTTTGTATATATTATTCTTATAATTATACTATTATTTTCTATATATAGTACTAAGAGTTAAAAACTATTTCTTTTTTAGTTTTTCTAATTTATATATATAATAGGCGTTATGCACATATACTATTTATAATAGCTTTCTATAATTTAGATTCTAGTAGTCTAAGGTATACTCTAGTTATAGGTTTAGAAGTAACACTAGCTTCTTATTAAAGTTAGGTTTATTCCTACTTTAGTTATTTTTTACTTATTACTTAAGCTTCTATTATATAGTATAATTACTAGCACTAAGTTTATTAAAATTATATTTCTACTAATCCTATTAGGATTTACTTAGGTTGTTAACCTATTGTTATCCTGTGTAAGTTTAGAGTGCTATTTATTATAGTTTCTTATTAATACTCTTAGTAATCTAATTATAGTTTTCTTAAAAGGTAGTGTTATTGTCTTAGAATTCTTAATATGCTAATTCTGCTTCTATACGCTTATTAAATTTGCGTATATCTATATTATACTAACTTTCTTTAGTATTAGAGGCGTAGATAGTGCCTCTATCTACTTCTTCTCTAGTAGTATTATATAGTTACTAAGATATAGTAGGCAGCTTATACCTATGCACTTTTAGTTCTTATTTATATACTTATTCTATCTATATTAATAGTTATCTTATTAGGTCCTATAGATACTTTTGCTGTTTATCTAACTCTTAGTATAGTATAGGTGCTTAGCTTTAGATATTCTATATATTCTTATTAGATAGTATAATATAATTACTATTAGATCTAGTCTTAGAGTCTTCTATAAGACGTCCTATGTTATTAGTAAGAACCTTCTATTTATTACTAGCATCTGTATTCTTGTAGGTAAGTATATTAAGTTATTAAACTACCTTGTTTTTTAATTAATAATCCTTAGTATAGTAGCCTTACTTACTATATCTATAACAGGTTACACTAAACTTGTTCTTTCTATTACTACTCTTGTTTTTCTAGTTCTATTGCAGTTCTAGTCCCTTATTAATATTAGACAGATCTATAGCCTTTAGTCTATAGTAACTACTACTAGTGCTGTTATATACGTAGCGTTTAGTATTTAACTAATAGTAGTTATTTTCTTAGTTTCCTTAATTAAGGTTGTTGCACTATAGGTTACATAGTAGTAGGTGTTATTCTATAGGTGCAATGCGTATTTATAAATTATTTCTAAGTTCCTACTAAAGCTTATAAAGCTTAATATTAATACTAATAGCTTTATTAACTAGGTTATTAAAGTTATTAGTACTTATAGTAGTACGCATAAGTTCTTCTTTAACCTTAGGCTTTAGTCCCTAACAGAATATAGTTATTAATACTATATTATTCTATCTAGTAAACGCAGCTAGCTGCTAGAAGTTAGTAGTATAGTTAGCAGCAGATTATTTCTAATAAATGTGTTAGATGTTGTAATATGCAATTGCTAGTTTATTTAAGACTCTAAATATAGGTTAAATCTATTCCTTAAACAGGTTAAAGTCTTTAAACTAGAGGATAATTATAGTTAAGTCTCTATTAGTATAATAGTATTAAAGAAAGAGTTTAATCTAAGTAAAAGCCTTGTCTTATATAAAGCTAGTAATAAGAGTAACTTATTTTTCTTTAGTAATGTCTTCTCTCTAAAATATAAAGAAGAGGTTCTACTATATAAGCTAGTTCTCTAGCTTATATTATTTACTGTAATAGAAGTTAGGTTTAGTAATACTAACTCTAGAGTGTATAGCTAGTACTTATTCTATTTTAATATTATTATTAGATTATTAAGTATAAGAGCTGCTAGAGGTAGCACAGGTTCCTAAAGTAGTACTTATCTTTAGAGTGTTTAAAGTGTTAAAGTTATACTTTTAAGTAAAGCTTATAAGTACTATTTATATTAGTTCTTAGGAATAAGCGCTAGTATAGGAAGGTCTATAAGGATTAAGGTTATTACCTAGTAAAACACTATAATAATAGAAGGTAATAATAAGTAGTATAGAGTAGACTATCTAGCTTAAGAGTTAGAGTTAAGATTCTAAAGATAAACTTAATTAACTAAGTTAAATATAAACTATAAGAGTTGTGTTCCTACTAACTATATACTTACTAGAAGATAATACTTATTAATAAGTAACTAAGGTTAGTCTAATAAAATATATAGTATTACTTATTAATAAGTAATAATATATAATACTTATTAATAAGCAAGTTACGTATATTATACTTATTAATAAGTATATTACGTAACTGTGTAAAGAGAGATTCTTCCTAACTCCGTCCCTAGTTTATAGGTAAGAGCTGTAGTTAGCTACTTAATTACTGTACTGCTTTATCCGCACAGGATTGTAATAAATAGATACTTTAGTATTATTTCTAAGGTTACTAAAAAGTGCTGCCTTAGCTATATTAAACTAGTGCTAGAAAAGCTAGCTAAATTTATAACAGCTAGTTAATATAGTATTTAGTCTTAGAAACTAGATAAAGTATTAGAAGGAAGGCTACTTAACTATCTAGAAGGACTAGTTATTATTAATAACTAGCTAGACTAGTTCTCTTTTAAAGGTAGGTATAGAGTAGGGTACTATTAGGTTATTTTTTAGCTACTTAGTGTGCTCTAAGAGAGGAGGCTAATTATAAATAGAAGCTTTTGTCTTTAAATAGGCCTAACTCTTTAGGTAGTTAAGAAGGTATTTTATACCTATTAATATAACAGCTAGGTACTAGAGTATATAGCTATAATTAAGGTAATATACGTATAAATAGCTAGTAATAGTATATAAGGCCTTTCTAAATTAAGTCTATACTTAGCCTATATAGGTAGGTAAATTCTATTATAAATTAATTAATTTAGGGTCTCTACTCTAGGGCCTAGTACTCTACTATATATCCTATTCTACTAATTTAGCTTTACTCTTATTAGTAGTAGGAAGAACTAGTTATAGTTATTTAAGTAGTAGAATATAGGTCTGTATCCCCTCTTTAACTATTTATAAAGTAACTAGCTTAAAGTTCTTAAGACTAGTAAGAAGATTAGGTAGAAAAGTAACCTTAGTAGCTTTATAGAGTTCTATTAGTATAATAAAAAACTATAATAAAAGCCTATTATATCTAGAGCGCTAGACTATAAAGTAATGTAATATATATTAATAAAAAGGTAGCTACCTAGAATAGCTGTAGCTGCCCCTACAGAGTAGAGGTAATAAAAGATATAATAAAAAGGTAGAGAAGTCTATAATATACTTATATATATAATAAATAAGTATAATAATAAGAAGTAAGTAGAAAGATATTTAAGACTCTATATACCTATAAATATATCTTATATAGGTAAAGAGAGGAAAGAGAGGTAAAGTAGATATTTTAGGTTAGCTAAATTATTTTTATTATACTAGTAAAGGATTAGACTTTATATAAAGTTACTTTTAATTATAACTATTAGGTAATTAGCTCTAGATAAGCACTAAGCTACTAGTTATTATTACTAGTAAGATCTATAATATTATAATCTAAGAAACCTTTAAAATCTATCTCTCTCTTCTTATTATTATCTAAGGTAGTAGCTAATTTCTCTATAAACTGCTTATCTATCTTATACTTATCTAGCTTTAACTAGTAATAAGCCTCTAGCTTAAGACTATTATTCTTAATTTTCTTCTTATACTTATTACTATTAAAGCCTTTAATAAAAGGCCTATTACTATAAAGCTTAAGTCCTTCTTTATTAAAGGTATCTAAGATAGACAGAGGCTCTACTTACCTAGTATAGTTAGTAGATATATATAATAAAAGGCTATAACAACTTACTACTAGTTTATATTAGTAACTAGAGCTAGCTTATTAGGTAATAGCTTATTATAGAACTTCTCTTACTCCTCTTTCTTTACTTTACTCTTAAAGCTATTTATATTAAGCTTTTAGAGGCTATCTATATACTTATAGCAGAGAATCTTTTTATATATACTACTAAGGCTATAGATTTACTAAGCTGCACAGCTAGTACTAGCTTTTAAAGTGCTAGTATCCTCTAGAGTATTACTAAGCTTGCCTAGGGTAGCCTAATACCTTCTTATATTAATCTTATAGTTAATATTATCCTATCTTTTATAAACAGCTACTAGCTTAGTTTCTAACTACTTAGCTATAGTAGGTTAGTATAGATCTGTAATAATTAAATATAATAACTAACTACTCTTATTAGTAGAAAAGTATTTCTTAGTAAGGTCCTTCTCTGCTGCTTAAAGCATAGCCTTCTTTATAACGTCTGTTATAGCTATATAATTTAGTAAGGCCTTAAGTTTTTTTTTTAGCTAATATTTAGTAGTATAATTAGTATTTCTAGTACTTTTAATTACTTATTCTTCTTTATTACGCATAGTATTTTAAGTCCTCTATAGTATAGTATAGCTACTATTACTAAGTTAGCTCTTATATAGCACCTTTATATTTATAGAGTAACTTTTTACTAAGCTATACTAACTATAATTTAAGATAATAAAGCTAACCTTATTATTTCTAAAGGTAAAGCCCTGCTTTAGTTAGTATATACTGTAATAAAGGTCTATAATATTTATATTAATAAGGTTATTCTACGTCTTAGGCTTAAAGTAGTTAGAAATATACTATATAGTGCTAGAAAACATAGACTATAGGTTAACCTCCTTATTCTTAATCTTTTATAGGCTTAATAGGTCTATACTATAGACTATAATAATTATATATAATAATATAGTTATATAGTAGTTAGTAGTAGAATAGAGAGAAGCTACTAGTAAGGTAGTATTTATAAGCTAGTCTGTGTACTATTATAAATAGGAACACTAGCTTACTTACTATAGGCCTTACTCTATATAGGCTATAGCTTAGTTAAATTATACTATATTAGGCTAAAAATAGTATAGTTAGAAAGCGCATAGCTAACTTTATATACTAGTAAGTTATTATAGTTTATTATTATAGAATCTACTATAGGTTACGTGCTTTATCTATCTGTGCTAGTAAAAATATAGTAGTTATATACACTAGCTAGTAAAGTATATATTAGCTATTAATATAAATATTATATAAGAGTATAAATAGAGTTATTTAATAGTGTATATTTAACTTAGTATATTTATATATTATTATAGTTTATTATTATAGTTTAAGCTCTATACTATACTATAAATAGTTAGTAGTTTATAATACTAGCTACCTTATATTACTCTACGCCTTAGTATAATACTATACTAGGTATAGTAAATACTCTTACCTGCACTAAGTACTTAATACTAACTACTTACTACTTTATATACTATACCTATACTATAATATAGCTTATACTAAGTAGACTACCTATATAAAGCTACTACTATATAAGCTACTTACTACTAAGGCTACTTATAAGTCTATAGGTAGTAAAACTATACCTAAGCTAAAGCACTACTATAAGGCTAGTAGTAAGTTATTATATATATTTATTATATATAAATACTAATACTACTTAGTTATTACTCTATAAGAGATCTAAAAATACTAGTATAGTTTTAAGCTTCTTATCTATAAGCTGCTATTTACTTATCTAGTTTATAAGCTTCTTACTTAAGTTTAGAACCTTCTTTTAAATAGGTTCTACTATTCTATTTCTAGCTATGTTAATTATATTTAGGCTACTACTTTAGAGGCTCTATAGAACGTAGTTAAGGCTTTTATTATTAGATATATAGAAGGTATAGAGTTAACCTAACGTTATAAACATATACTAATAGTTTTAGACTATAATATTAATATAATCTATACTAAGAGAGTTACTATTTAGTAAAAGGACTTATTCTTAGCTCTATACTACTATAAGAAATTTAGTATATAGAGTATATAGATAAGTAGTAAAGAGATACCTAGGTATAATACTATTAAATAAACTATTTAGATATACCTAATTAATATTAATACTATAATAACTTTCTATAATAATTAGAGTTTATCTTAAGTATGTTTTTTTAAATTAAGATATAATAACTAAGCTTACCTAACCTCTACCTATGCTAGTGCTACTTCTACCTAACCCCTACTTATGCTAGTGCTACTTTAACCTAACTTATACCTACTTAGCAGCTACTAGCGTAGGTAGAGGTTAGAGTTAGGTAGGGGTAGGTTATATAACCTACCTAACCTCTACCTAACCTCTACCTATTTACTAGCCTAACTATAGTATTAACTTAGTTCTATAGTTTCTAAAAGTACTCTACCTTAGTAGCCTACTTACTTATTTATATTTTATATTTTATAAGCTTATAGTTATATACCTTAAAGCTTAATTATACTTTAGTAGGTTAAGTAAACTAGCTATAGGTAGCTTATATATATAGATAGTTATAATAGGTTAAGCTAGTTAATAGATACCTAGCAGCTTCTAGCTCTATAATTAAGCTAATAGTAAAAAGCTTAGAAGCTTCTTTATATATACCTAGTATATTAGAAGTATCTAGGTTAATAAGATTTTTTATATTATATAGCTTAGCGTACTAGGTAAGCTAAATATACTAATTAGGCTAGTTATTTCTAGAGCATAGCTAGTAGGCACTAGCTAGTATAGCTAATAAAGCTTATAAGCTATAGTTAACTAGCTTACCTATTATTTAGTTTAGTAGTAGAGTAAAAGAGAGTTTTAATTAGAGTAGTTAAGTAATATCTAATAGGCTTAATTAGCTAAGTATATATAGAGATCTACTACTCTTTAAAAGCTAGGCTTATAACTATTAATAAGCTTATAGATTAGTACTTAGGTAATTAAATAATTAATTAGTACCTATCTATTTAGATATAATAACTATTTATATATAAAGAAAATATTATTAGTTATATAACTTTAGAATTAAGCTTATAGGTAGTAGTAAGTCTACTTAACTATAGTTAGCTTAACTACTAAGCTTCTTAAGAGTTAGCTATAAGCTTAGGTGCATAGGCTTATACTTTAGGTAATACCTAGCTCTAATATACTAATATCTTACTTAGCCTAGTAGTAAGCTAGTAGCTTACTTATATAATAAGAGCTTACTTATAGTTATACTTATAATTAAACTTTACTTTAAGCTTTAGTTAATACTTAATAAATATACTAGGCTAATTTATACTAATAGAACCTAGATTATACTTAGTATATAGAGAATTAGCTATAGTAGCTATATCTACTAGCTAAGAGCTAAATTCTTACGCGTTTAGCTTAAGGATATGTTTAATAATTACCTACTTCTTATTATTATCTAGCTTTAATAAGTTAGCTATAGAATTAGTATATAAAGGTTGTTCTATATATTATATACTTAGTATACTCTAAGGTACCTTATAGATAGCTATAGTATATTACTAGATAAGATTTATATCTTATTTAAGAGCTTAAAGTATAAGCTGTATTTAGGCTTCTCTTAACGCATTAATATTAAGTTGTTATTAAGGTATTGGTATGTAGAGGTTACTTTAGTAGAGGCTTAGTAAAAGTAATTAGCTTGCCTATTAATTAGCTTACCTATAGAGTACGTTATATAATAGCTATAGCTGTAAGATTACTCTATAAAGTAGATTTAGGTAAGATAATTCATTGCATAGGTCTATAGAGTGCTTTACTAAAAAAATTATATAGTTTTATTAACTATACGTGGCTTAATAATCTTACTGTTGGTAGGCTGTAAAAGGTGGTGAGGTGGCCCGTTCGCTGACCCGGCCCACGAGGTGCACGGGCACGGTAATCTTGCTAGAATCCTATAAGCTGCTGAGACCAGCATGCGAGGCCTCGTAAGTTAGAGATGTTGGAAGCTAGGCCAGCTGTCTGTTGCTGCTGGAGCCCACGCTGTAAACTAATTATGATGCTGAATGAAGTACGTGATGCGTTCGTTGGACGCCGGTCGTTGGCTGAGTCGTGCACGGCTGCGCTTCTGAACAGCCCCACAGGGCAGTCCCTTCCCCGGACATTTAGCGCGCGGTGCGCCTAACCAACCGCAACTTCTCCAAAGCGTAAAGTCGCTTGCTCATTGGCTGCACCTGCCTTGCGACAGCTAGTCGGGATTTCTTGGACATCGTCTCTGTGCCTTCCTCCACCAATTCTAACGGCATTAAACACCTCGATCGTCATTCCAACTACTCTACTTAGCTTTTGCGAATTCTCATTACATCTCTACTCTATCACACCAGCATACAATCCTTGGAGGACTTCAACAGCTTCCAGCTTAGCTCGCTGCTCACTCACCAACGTTCCAAGCTTTCATCTCTCTCAAGGTTACTAGACAGCTGTGATCATGGCCTCAACCTCTCTCTTCTCAACTCTCCCACCTGAACTCATCTGTCGAGTGCTCGAGTTTGCGGCCGACTTTTCAGTAGTGGTTGCACTTGCTCAAACAGCACGTCCCTTCTACCAGGCGTGGCGAAAGTTTCCAATCTCCATCTACCGAACCGTCGCTCTTCGTGTTTTATTCGGCCTTGCTGATGCCGAGCGATTGCTTGACATGCAAGAGGAAGCCGAAGTTAAGAGTCAATCGCAAGATGAACTCGAGCAGAAGTCTATTATCCGAGCGCAGCGTCTGCTATTCAACGCTCGCTGTGCATCTGCTGTGACCAAAGATTGGATCGAACTCTGTGAGGTTGAAGCAACGTTTCACCGGGAACATGACCCGATGAGACCGTCCGAGATTGCACGCTTTCAGCACGCTTTCTACTGTGTCTGGACTGTTGGAGTTATGGGAACGGCTCCACATCTTCAGCACAAAGCAATAGCGTTTCTCAAAGAGTGCAGTCCGCGCGAGTTATGCAGGTTGGATGAGATGGCATCGTATGCTGCGTACTACAACCACAATGACTTTGGGTCTGTGGGTCTTGACTTCCAAGATCAAGTTTGGAAAGTGGGCTGCGATCTGGTGTCGACGCGTTGGGTGGAGGTGGCTCAAGAAGGGCGCCACTTCAGACAAGTCGATGGAACCAAACTGAATTTCTTCGCTTTCTTCGATGAAACTCAAGAATATCTCGAAACGATCGATGATGAATAAGTAAAGATATCTTCAGAGATTTCGTGCAAACTTCTTCTTAGATTACCACCACAATGCAAAGAGCCTCTTCGTCGCTCCAACACAAAGTGGGGCCTTGGCTGAATGATTGATTTCTATTATAACCTATCATTCCGACGCCCACTAAAGTAAGGTAAAAGCTATAGCCTGTCCCCTAATCTGTAAAAGTTCATTCCCTTCTCTACAAGGTTTTTGGAAGATTCATGAAGCTTGTCATCTTTTTTGTCGATGCTTGTGGACTAGCCGCAATCATTCTCGTTTTGTGAATATGTATATTTCTTCCCAAAAGCTTGCCGAGGAGACTGGACTGCGACCCCGGCTCTGTACACAATTCCTTCAACACTCGTTAGAATCGTCACTCAGAGGACCCTTGCGCTCTTTGTAGATCTCTCCTCGTCAATGAGCTTTTTGAGGCGCTGCAGAAAGCATTTCAGTGCCTCGGTGTCGCTGGCGCTGGCGCTGGCGTTTGCTAACTCAATCGCGACCTGGTTATCACTGCCTGAACAAGGAAGTTCTATGGCATTTGAACAGGAGTTGTCGGGGAGTACACTCAGAGTTTTATAGGCGTTTTTACGTAGTGCTTTGTGGTTGAGCATATGTCACAGAGTCTGCAAAGACTGTCCAACTGCTCGGGGTCCCCTCTGAGCTCCTTTCGTACCAAGTCAGTACTATTGTCTTCGATCGCAGAGCAAAGCTGCAAGTGACCTTGATTCGCGGGTCTCTAGTGGCCCAGGATCTGGGCTTCAGGACCTGTGCAGATAGGTTTTCTTCCACCGCGGACGGTTCGAGGGTCATTTCGCTCGTGAAGTATCACCGGTAAAACATCCTCGCCAAGGAGATTGATAAGGCTGAACTCGTTACCGTTAACATTGTTTGAGTGCAGGCGTCGTATCAGAGAAATTTCCAAGGCTCGGGCGATTTCAAGCTGAGCTAACGAAGCCGGTTGAGTTGGATAACTTGGTCAAACAAACAGTGTGCGTCTACAAGCAAGGACATGGGCTGACGTCACGTGCTCGTTTACGCCCTCTCTTCACAGCCGGCCTCTTGCACTTGCAGTCTCATTGGTGACACGCCGCTGCCGATACATCGGATCCATTTGCAATGATAATGCAACGTGAAAGGCTGCGAGATTTGATCAACACTCCTGTCCGCACGGAAGAATACGACGTGGGAATGAGTATCACAGATCTAATAGAACAACAATACCCTACTCAATCCAGACACAACATATCTGCTGCATATAAACGAAACGAGCTTTGGGGACGACTTATTTCTTCTATTGGCCAGTCGCTGGTATTCGCGGAGCCTTGTTCCCATGAACATCCTGGCGTCGAGCTGACCATTTGCACGACATGCCTTACTTCAACCCCAGCCTTCCCTAGCGCTACAATAGCTCAACAGTAACGCAATTTATGCAACTGCAGCAGTGCTTAATTGTCGACTCTTGCACATGGAAGCGATATGAATGGAAGCGCGATCACATAACGATCCCTGCATAGGCTTCGCCAAAGTCGCCAAAGAGATGAAGGGATCCTTGCAAGTCGTCCGTATCTGTGCAATGCCTCACGCTAGCGCATTACAGTCTGTTCTATGAATTTCTTGAAAGTCAGCCCCCACGTAAGAGCGTAGATGCAGCTTTCGACTCAGCTGACGCATGTGACATGTCATGGAACTTCACAAGATTTTTACTCGAAAATACAACTAAACACCGAACAAGACTGTAGATACTGATCCAGGCGCATCGTAAGGATGCCAGGAGACACTGCTAACACCAACTTGCCTGAAGCAAGCTGCTCACAGTTGGTACAGAGAAGCTTACAGCCTCATCGCCACATAATGCACGCCACGACGCACAACACCCTAAGCCAGTGACACGAACGAATAAGAAGACAGAGTGTCTTTGTGCGCGCCTAAGCGCAGCCAAGCTACACTGACGTTAGCCCTTCTGCGCGAGAACAGACCTACATGGTTCAGTGGATCCCCAACTTTGTCTCCACCTCTCAGCTGAGCCCTCTCAGCACCCTGTTCAAGACCGCCTGGTCAGACGTGGACAAAATTCTATGCACCGGTTGTCCCACTTGCTCGACGACCTCACATATTCCTCGACATGGCCATGCGATTCCTGATATCCAGCGCGATACTGGCAGGAACAGCCGCACAGCAGAACGTTGGGGACCCAATCAACGACTTCTGTCGGCGTCACCAACATCAGACATGCATAGTTGACTCAAAATTGTACATAGATGGCGGAAAGGTATACTATGGAGGATCCGTAGACAACGGTAGTGTTGCTGAGCAGAGTAAGTTTGTAGCAACGTAGCACAGAAATGTGGCTGATCGGCGTAGATACTCGATTACTGTGGGAGAACGTTTTGGACACCAAGAACGACTACAAGTTTCCAACCCAGTATAGCAATCTGAGCAAGGTAAATCTACTTTAGATATACTCTCAGTCTTGGTATTGAACATTGTAACGCTAATCGACCGCTCTGCAGGATCCAGAGGTACCTTCCGTAAGCGGCGGGGTGCTTTGGCCTGACAATACCAACAAACTGTTCTACTTGTTTGGTGGCGAGTATGGCACCGCGAACGACGTGCAGTCTTTTACCACGCTGTGGCTCTATGATGTCATCTATAATACCTGGAATCGCTCGAGCGCTTCCGATGGCTCTCTGACTGACATCAAGTGGCCTGCATTGGGCGCTGGTACTGTCACGGACACAGGAACAGCGTATCATTATGGAGGGTATCTGACTAATCTATCCATGCCGAAGTGGAGTGGCGATCGGTTAATGTTGAACTCACTGACATCCTTCAACATGAACACTCGACGCTGGCAAAACAACACATACGATCAGACACCACGAGCTGAGGGATCACTCCATTTCATACCAGCTTCAGATGCAGGTATGCTTGTGTACTTCGGCGGTTTAGAGACGAATAATGGCGTGACCAACTATGTGGGTTTGGTCTCTACATCCTTGTGTTCACCATTCTAACAAATCTCAGGCAAACATGAGCGTAAGCGGTGCATGGTGGAGATCTCTCCAGTCAAAGACTGACATTGATATAGGACATCCAGCTGTTTGACATTGCTAATAATAGATGGTTCACCCAAACAGCTACTGGAGAAGTTCCTTCGCCAAGACGAGGATCTTGCGCGGGTGTAATCTGGGCAAAGGACAAGTCATCATACAACTTGTAAGGACGATAATCCGAGAGCTTCATATTGGTACTGACAAATAGAAGTTATACGTACGGCGGAATCACCTCTAATGAGCAAGCCGCAGACGAATTGTACATACTTACATTGCCTTCATTCCAGTGGACTCTGGTAAGTCTCATTCTACGCCATCCATATTCGGGATCACCGATTGCTGAAACCCTCAGGTATACCCGGCCTCTTTCCCAAATTATCTCGGGGGCAAAGCATGGATGTCCTGCGATGTCATCCGAGAGTCGCAGCTGCTCATCATTGGTGGCCAGATCCCGAATACTTCATTAACAGAATGTGACGTCCCGAAGATTGGCGGACAACACGGGCTCCTACTTGGGCAGGAGGCTACTGAGCAAGGGGTCTGGTGGCATGCGATTCAAGATAACACAACAGGGTATAGAGTGCCCGACAAAATTGTCTCTCTTATCGGCGGCGAGTATGTTCTCCTTACACAAGGTTGAATGTATCCTCGAACTAATATCACAGTAGCACCGACGGACATGCTACGGCAACAGCACCAGCAGGAGGGTTCGCATTACGCGACTTATCTGTTTACTTCGGCAAGACGGCCTCTGCAGCACCACGAACAGCATCAAGACTCATCCCAGCAACGGAAACGGCAACTCCAACGAGCCAGCCCAAATCCAAGACAAACACTGGTGCCATAGTAGGCGGAGTAGTTGGTGGGGTAGTCGGCTTAGCCGCCATCGTTGGCATAGTCTTCTCCTGCCTCCGCCGCAGACGTCGCTTGCAAGCCGATCCCAACCGAGCCGAACTGGCACATAATCCAGTAATCAACCCGAATAGCGCTACGATGGTACAGAAGACGGATGCAAATTACTCCGTACATGGCAGCCCCATGCCTTCGCCAATGGTGGAAGCACCTGCATACTCGCCGCAAGATTCCCTGCCACCGAATTCCTGGAATGGCGAGCAAGCCCAATATTACCAAGAGATGTCCCCACAGCAGCGGCAGCAGGAGGGCGGCTACAACCAACTCCAGCCATACTATCCTCCGCCCCCTGAGCCGTCTCAACCATCTGGCAAGCAGCAAAGCTTGCAGGGCGTGAGTCACGAGCTGCCGAGTACTGGGACCCCGGCTATTTCCGAGCTACCATATCTTCAGAGTCCGATACCAAAACGAGCAGGTCTATAAGCTGGGATTAGAGAAAGCATGTGGAGTGGTGTTGTCGCGATCAGATTATGTATGTTTGCAGGAAAATTGTTTAATATCTTCTTTGAACGCAGTCAAATTTCAGGCTCTCAAATACTTTGGTCGTTCTTGGCGTTAACTTAGAACTCATGGCCATATATGATCTAATCGAAGCAAAGATGTGCCCAAGGACCAACAATAACTGTGCAGCGCTACCTCCTGCCATACTTTTGACGTTCGTGATGTAGCAGGAGATTTTTTGACACAGTCTAGCCCTGCCATTTTATTCTCTTTTGACAGAATTGACTTACCATGCGAATTGGTAGCCAGCCAGGGTCGATAATATTGAATCCATGAAAGTGGGCAATCACATCTGGGCCATACATCTGTGCAATCCACTTCCAGTATGCGTCCATGCAGTGCCAGTCCGCGATTATGCCGCGCAAGTCATCTTGCCTGAGTTCATGCAGAGCCTGTGTGACCTGAGTGCTCGAAGCGATAGATTCCTCTTGCGAACACTTAAGTAGCTCGAGATAGACGCTGAGAAGATTGGACGTGCCTATACTGGCGAAAGCTTCCCGATAACGTGTAAACTTGGCCATGCTGAAGAAGACGTCTGCGTCCTTGGGTCGGAAGTCTGGTTTATCTGTGTTCCCGCGCATTCGCTTGAGGTCACCCTTGTCGAAACGCCGTTTCGCTTCAGCGTAGTCGTGTTTATCTTTCTCTTGGTACTCGTCCAGTAGATCGTATGGATTTGCTATTACCGAGTTGCGGATCTGCAGGAGGCCAACAAAAGAAGACTTGAGATCCAAGCCACCAAACTCGATAGGGAAGTAGAGAAAGCCGTCAGGCAGATCCGACACCTCGAATCGGTCTTTGATCATCTGTTCCAGATACTGCACAACAATTCCGCAATCAAAGATGCTCTCCTGGATATAGCGGTGGGTAGCAAGTATCGTGTCGATGTCTTCACGACCAAAACAGTTTGCAGCCTTGCCGAAGTTCGTACTGAAGAACGTAGCAGCGTAGGCGTTCTAGGCTGGAGTAAAAGTGAGCAGTTGTCCGTAGAAAAGTAAGACAAAAATAGTACTTACCCTTCCCTTGCAATTGTTGCCGAAGCTCTTTGACGTGGGAGTTAACCGTCTTTTGGTTGATGTCAAAATGACAATTGGAAGGGTTCAAATAGAGGAAGCCCCGACGAATATCGCCTTGAGGCAGGCGGTCATCGATCTTCATTTTGCCTTCCCAGCCAACACGTATACTACCTGACTTGACGTCGTCAATCTAAAGCACCAGTTAACATAGGTATCGTCATGCGATTCGAAGAAAACGACATACCTGCGTACCTGTAACCTCAGCAAATTCTTGGACATTTGCCCAAGCTGCAGCACAGGTATTATAGTCCTTGTTCCAAACCCACAAATCATCGTACAAGCGATGAAGTGAAGCACCGTTGGTGTCTTGGTTCACAGAAAAGTCTAAGAAGAAGAGCAAAACTTCTCCGAAGACGTCGCTCAGAGCATGCAAGCCTGGAGTGCCCCGGTGTCTCAAGCGCGGCTCAGTGGATTGGTCGCCGTCCGCGAATTTTAACGGTGCTTCTAGGTATTTCTTGGAGAAAGTTTTCCACTTGTCAGACACAGCCGAAGAACTCCAGGGCCGTTAACGCAGTATCATGAGGTAACAGTGGGTTCCATGACTCGAGAACTGTGCGGAAGCAAGCTACTTCACCGTTCAGGCGAGTGTTCAAGGTGATTCCAGTAGCGAGAATGTGAAGAAGACCCTGCTTCGCCTCCGTCGGGTTCTTATTTGGCACCTCATCATCATCGTCTGGGTTAAAATCGGCTACACAGCCGTTATCCATGGCTACCGCCATCTTCGCCTTAGACTTACCTGGTTTTCGGGGCCGCTCATGCACGGAATCGGCAAAGTCAGCTTCTTCTTTTCCTTCGTTGAGTTGAAATTGATGTTTCACATAATTCAAAAGCTGAATGGTGAAGTAATGCTTGCGTTGAGTCTTGCTCCTTTTGTCGTCGTCAAGGTTCCCTTGAACCTTTAGGTTTTAGTTGCCCAGGAAATATCCACGGCGCAGCTTGTCAGCTTTCGGCACGTCTGGGCGGTTGCTTCGCCAAGTTTCCGAGTTGTTTCGTAATGCAAGAAATGCCGCCTTGAAGAAAACTGACCATTTGACTCCGATATAGTGCAGAAAGAGCGCTTGTAGGATATCTTCGTGCATGTGGAACTGGAATTGACCATTGATCTGGCGTCGTTGCTCAAGTAGGACATGATCGCCCCAACTCCACTGATCAAGCGCTTCCATGCGCATATTGAGGACGTCTGCAATCTCTGTCAAGATAGCATCGTTGCTGAGAAAATCACCGAGTACCTCCCGTTTTTCGTTCGAAAGCAAGTCCGACGCTTGGAGAGACGGCCATTGCTGAGTCAGTATCGAACTGTGAGCTGCTCCTCAAGTAGTTTTCGAAGATCTCAACTTTCCTGCGCAAATCTTTCAGTGCTGAAGCAATTTTCTTGTTATCTGTGATAAACAGGCGTTCCAGACACGCCTTGAAAGCCGACAAGTTGACAGAAGCGGGCTCGAAGACGGACTTCTCCCACTCTCTCCGGGCTTCAAGTTTCTTAGCGCTGGGAAGCTCTTCAAAGCCCTCACTCATCTCAATGTCGCCATCAGCAGTTGCTGTCTGTTCTGAGTTGAGCCACTCAGTTACAATCTTTCCATACAGATCAGCATATTCGAACTTCGTGGCTTGGGTATCAACATAACGTAGAAACTTTCTTTCCCAGTCTCTCAGTATGTCTGAAGATACTGAAGGGTCGAAACATGCGTAGTCCAGGAAGCGGTCGACGTTCTTAAGATCGGTTTCGAGCCGGGTGTTATGCGTTCCACCACTAATCACACGTCCGGGTCGGCTATGGTTATCCTTGTGCACGGTCGTCTTCACGCCTAAACACAACTTGGTACCATCGACTACCTTATTCATGAGTTGTAGAGGATCCTCTACTACTTCTGCTGCCGACAAAAGAGCCGCGTGCTGTTCTTCGAAGGTGGATTGTTGTTTGGATAGCTCCTTCAACTTCGTACTAGTTATGGTCTGTAGCGTCCCTGAGAACACACTGCCTGATACTATGCTGGCCAGTCTGATGCAAGTTGATAATCGGTTCACGGTAATAACGTGAATGCGTCGAACGCTGCCAGTGAAGTTGGCAAGTTGGAAAGAGAAAATCCTGTTGTGCTGTGAGTTAAGAGATGAGCCTAGTCTTCTTTCGTATCAAGAATATGCATTCGTTGGGGAGAACTTGGTCAGCATCATTTACACACAAGCAGCAGTGGCTGGGCTTGGCGATTGGGGAGATACCTGTTTCAGTCATGTTGAGAGGACACTGCAGCTGCCGGTAAGTGATCATGCTCACTCGTGTCTGAGTACTGTAACACAGGGCTTGGTCAAGTGAGATCTACTCTTCTGCCGATTAAGGCCCCCAGGGTTGTCTAGGCAGCAGCAACGAAGTGACCAATCGAGCGGGTGAGGTACGGTCGCTCCAAATCAGGCGAATCAGTCGTGGAGACCAACTAGCATAGTCGAGATTTCTGAACTTGCGTGACTCACCTGTACGCAGCCATGTTCACTCCGGTTGGGAAGTCTGAGCCTGCCTGAAGATGGTGGCTTCAGTACTTCATATGTGACCAGGGTGGAGCTACAGTGACAGTTTGTGATATGTCTCGTCATTCAAAAGGCGGAATCAAGCATGGATCCGTGTTGCTCCGGCGTGGTCGTTGGAATGTACTGAGAATCGTCAGCCGTGCTGGCACCTACATTGATTAATTGCGAAGTCGTTCATCGTATGATTCCCTTGAGTGTAAAAGACTCAGTAGAGAGTATTTGCAAGTTATAGAATACGTTTGCTCTCGATGCTGGCCCAAGTATAAGGTGATCAAGGTGACTAGTGTAAGGTGCAGGAAAAATGCTGGGAGCTTTCTTGTTCCGATCGCAGCACACCAACATACAATTTCCTTTAAAGAAAAATTTAAATAGCCAAGACGCCAAGAGTAAAGGAATACAGTAGGGCTCGTGTCATGCTCAAATTACTTCCGTAACTTTTGTCACAGGGATTAAGTGAATTGAAACAGGGCTGGCTTGAACTACAAGCGAAGTGGGACTTCTCGTCAAGACTTGATTGCCCATGACACACAGCACACGCTGTCGCGCAGATAAATCGCTCCGGTTACCTACAATGCTTATCAAGACCAAGTTCGATCTCGTAGCAAGCAAACACCGGTCTTTGAGCAGTTCATCTGTCGCTCCGGGAGATCGGTTAGTATGGCTCACCATTCGTGGGAAATTAGCCATTCTCCTGTCCACGAACCACGACACCTTGCACAAGCGCCACCCTGCATGACCTCCCGAATAACAGCACTGTCCACCAAGCTACCCCAAGTTGCTCCAAGCTTTGTCCAAGGATGCTTGTAATGCTTAGGGTTAGTGCGCGGGGACCCCGCATATAACGATGTACTGTGGAGATGAACTGCGGCCGACAGCGAGAATTCACGCTCACCGCGGAAGAATTCAGGCAACAAGCCAAGAACAGCCAAGACACAGAGGACTGATAAATGAGGTCAGGTACAGACTATAAAATAGTCAGGAGGCTATTCGGACCATTGCAGGCGATCAGGAATCATTTGTAGGCAACTCGGCGCCATGAGGTCCATCTCAGTCCTTCTCGCGCTTGCGGCTTCTTTGACTTCAGTGTCTGCATCTACCTTTAATGACAATCTCATCCCAGCTGGTGCCTCCGTTTATGTCCCTCGCTCTGACACGCTTTCCCCCAGAAAGCCTAGGCAGAAAGACAATTGGGGCAACGCCGTTGCGCACGACCGTAAGAAAATCACTATCCGAGCATCGAAGAACGACACAGACGATATCAGCGATGATTTTCTGTGGGCGCTTAAGAAAGCAAACAATGGCGGTCTGGTGCACTTGAAGAAGAACCACAAATACGTCATTGGCAAGAAGCTTGACCTGAGCTTCCTCAAGGATGTATACGTCAACATCGATGGCGAGCTTAAGTACACCAACGACATCAAGTACTGGCAGGCCAACAATTTCTACTACCCATTCCAGAAGAGCATCACCTTTACAGTCTGGGGCGGCAAGTGAGTCTTCCAATACCCCAGCCTTCTTTAGAAAGCTAACGTAGAACAGAGACATCAAGATCTACTCTGACTCTGGTACTGGCGTGATCAATGGCAATGGCCAGGCATGGTGGGACGGCTTTTCAGGCGCGGAAATCCTGGACCCGAACAACAAATTCTACCGCCCAATCCTCTTCCTCACTGACAATGCAACCAACATTGAAATTTCGGGTCTGCACCTCAAGGACTCACCGTGCTGGACGACCTTCCTTGTACGCACCAAGAACGTCGTCTTCGACAACATCTACATTGACGCAGTGTCTACAAATGCGTCTTCCCTGCCTAAGAACACCGATGGTTTCGACAGTCTCAACGTCGACGGCCTGACTGTCACTAATACGCGCGTCAATGTGGGCGATGATTGCTTCTCCCCCAAGCCCAACACAACCAACATCTTCGTCAAGAACCTGTGGTGCAACGGCACGCACGGCGTATCCATGGGCAGCATTGGCCAATATCCCGGTGTCAAGGACTTCATCAGCAACGCATGGATCGAGAACGTGACGTTGCTCAACGGGCAGAATGGCGCACGCCTCAAGGCCTGGGCGGGCCCGGACGTCGGCTACGGATACATCGACAACGTGACGTACAAGGATATTATCATCGAGAACACTGATGCGCCAGTGGTACTGGACCAGTGCTATTTCAACATCAACGAGACGACCTGCGCCAAATACCCGAGTAAGGTCAATATTACCAATGTTAACTTCATCAACATCTCTGGGTCCTCGAGCGGCAAGAACGGCAAGGTTGTTGCAGATCTGACGTGCAGTCCGGGCGCGACATGCGATGGAATCCATCTTGAGAATATCAATATTAGCAGTCCTGCTGGCTCGCCATCGCAGATTGTGTGCGAGAACATTAAGGGCGATATTGGCGTGGACTGCATTCCTGTGAGTAAGGCAGATAATTAGACGAGAATTTGTGTGGGAGGGTAAATGAGTGGTATCAAATGCATTACTGAACGCTAAACTATGCAACACTCATCTCCTTTTGTGAGCATTCACAACCGTGCCTCGACATTCGCATTAACACTCCCTTCCTTCGCATCACTCTGTTCCGTCTTCGGCTGCAGCGCATCCTCGAAGATCCGCATGAACTTCTGCACATCTTCAAACGTGTTGTACAATGGTGCAGGCGCCACTCGAATGATACCTGGCTTCCTCTTGTCACAGATGACGCTATTCTTCTCCAGTCCTGCTGCTACATCCTCCATTAGATCCTCCTGCAACAGAACACTAAGTTGCGCGCCGCGGAAGCGTGGGTCTGAAGGCGAAATGATCTTGAATGGAAACTCGCCGTCTTTGATGTTCCGTGTTGCAATGGCGGAGAGCAGGTGTTCTGCGTACGCAGTCAGAAGGAGGGATTTCGATCGCAGATCCGCCATTTTTGTCTTATTGAACACGCTCAAACTTCCAGACAAACATGTCAGATCCACGATGGAGGGGTTCGAGCACTGGAAACCCTGTGCGCCCGGTGTGGGCTTGAAGTTGTTGTCCATCAAGAAGCGAGATGACTTGTCATGGCCGTACCACCCCTTAAGGCCGACATTGTGCTCGTTGTTGCCGTGCTTCTCGTGCACGAAAGCGCCTGCCACAGCGCCGGCGCCGGAGTTCATGTACTTGTAAGTGCACCAGCACGCAAAGTCAACATCCCACTCGTGCAGCTTCAGCTCGACGTTGCCGGCGGCATGTGCAAGATCCCAACCGATGGTGAGGCCGTGCTTGTGTGCGTGAGCTGTGATGGTGGGAATATCAAGGAGCTGACCGGAGTAGTATTGAATACCGGGGAGAAGGACCAAGGCGATTTCGTCGGCGTTGTCGGTGATAAGTTTGCAAATATGCTCGGTAGTCATGAGATAGCCCTCATCGGGCTCCACGGTTAACATGGACTTCTTAGGATCCAGACCATGCCATTCGATCTGCGACTCGATAGCGTACCAGTCGCTGGGAAATGGTCGCCATTCGCACATGATCTTGTGCTTCTTCTCTGTAGGCTTGTAGAATGCGGCCATCATCAGATGGAGGTTGATTGTCAGGGTATTCATGGCAACGATTTCTGAAGGAGCCGCGCCGACGATGTCGGCCATTTGTTCTGAGCATTGTGCAGCAAGGTCCTGGTATGCAGGTAATGGCGAGTCCTCAAAGTTTGTGAAGTGACCACCGACAGCGATGGATCCCCAAGTCTTCAAGTAGGCGTTCAAGTGCTCGCCGACAGCCTTAGGCTGAAGACCGAGTGAGTTGCCGCAGAAATAGATGCCCTCATCATCCACACTGGCAGCCTTCGCCGCGGTCTTCGCGTCGTCCTTGAGCTGTTTCCGCGCAAGCTGGGCTTTTGTAGGAACAACGAATTCATCTCGGAAGGTCTTCAGGATGTTGTTGCTGCTGTCAAGGGATTTTGCGAATTCGAGCGAGTCGGCGTTAGCTGGCCACTCCGGCTTCTGGCCCTGTCGGAGCTGGTTGATAGCGGAAGGCGCATCCATCGTAGTACAGCACTTGAAGTCGACGTGAGATATACAATGCCAGGGGATTGTAGGATGTGAACGAGCAGATGGTGGAGTGACACGTTGCTAGTATATATACATTACGTCCTGCAAAACTCGTGGAGTTGCTTCCGTTGCTTGCATCCGACGACCCAACGCCACTACGCTTCGAGTTTGAAGCACCTTCCGTTTTCGGAGGTGGTCGGACACGATTCCGTTGAGCCTCCGTTCCGACGTTTTACTAAGGTGCCGCCTTCACCGTGCCGCGATCATGAGATTCATGGATTGTAATAATAAAGTGGATACTGTTTTCCGCATGTACAAGCGGTGTCAAAGACTGTTAAATAGCGATGTATTCTCCAAGACGCCATTTTAGCACCATATCCCATCCACACCATCCACCATGAGCCCTCACAAAGTCGAACAACTCCCCTCTGCGGCAGCCCTGCCATCATATGGCATATCCAAAAATGGATTTCTACCTGCAAATGCCCCGTTGATCCGCTTACCGTGTGATTATTACCAGCCCTGGGAATCTATCATCGAAGTGTTGCCGACCCTTATCGAAACACAACAGATCCGCTTACGAGTTGACGAACTACCCATTCTCGACACAAGATACCTTGAGACTGAGGCCGAATGGCAAAGAGCGTACTCAATGTTGGCAGTGATTGCCCAAGGCTATGTCTGGCAAGGACCCGAGCCATCCGAGGTGAGTTGTTGACACGCGTTCCACCAAAGTCGTCCTTTACTGACAAGGATTCTAGCGTCTACCCCCTGCCATCTCCATCCCCTTCCTGAAAACAGCTGAGCACCTCGAGGTACACCCAATATCAACATATGCAGCACTCAACCTCTGGAACTGGAGACCACTCCAAAAGGGTGCCAACATTACCCAGCCGGATAATTTGGTAGCGCTGTACACCGCCACAGGGTCCGATGATGAGTCTTGGTTCTTCACCATCTCTAATGCTATGGAGGCCAGGGCCGGACCGCTGCTACACATAATGCTAGCAGCCATGGAGGCTGTTGAGCATGATGATGTTCCTGCGATCATCTCTGGACTGAAATATTTCACAGCGAGCATGAAGGACATCGGCAGATTGCTAGAGCGCATGGATGAGCGCTGCAACCCGCAAAAGTTCTACTACACAATTCGACCGCTGCTGGCCGGTAGCATGAACATGGAAGCTGCTGGCCTGCCCAACGGTGTCTTCTACGATGAAGGCAATGGCAAGGGGCAGTGGAGGAAGTACCGTGGGGGTAGCAACGGTCAAAGCTCGCTCCTACAATTCTTCGATGCCGCGCTTTCGGTCAACCACTCTCGCTGCGGTAACTTCCACGCTGAGATGCGCGAATACATGCCTGGCCCACACAAAAGATTCTTGGACGAGATCGAATCTATCGCAAACATTCGCAGCTATGTTGACTCGCATCAAGACAGCACTGAGCTCCTGGAAGCTTACAATGAAGCTGTCGCCGCTCTGAGTCGATTCCGAGACATCCATATCGCTCTAGTCACACGATACATCATCATTCCCGCACGTCAGGGAAGGCCAGCGCAATTTGCAGATCGCAAGGACATCGCATCCATGAGCACCAAAATGGCTTCTGAAAAGCCACAGACGCAGGAATTGGTCGGCACTGGTGGGACTAAGCTCATTCCATTCCTTCGCACATCGAGGGATGAGACAAATGAGGCTACCGTTTCGTGAGTAGCTGCCAGGTATGAGGACAGGACCTGCCCGCAGCTTGAATCCACTTCTACGGATTCTAACAATAATTTTTAATTCTCGACGTTCTGAGCGCTGCATGGCGAACGGCGTTTGGTCTCCTGTGTTCACAAGAAGCTTCCACTATTTTGCTGGTCGTACATAGGGAACAGTGGTATATCGGCGATAGATGCACCGTCGAAGGTGTGAGTTCCGGGTTGCAGAAAGCCTTGTAAGCCTTGATCGTTCTCATTCATCCAAGGCATCGAGAAAAAGTCGGCATCATAGATAGTCCAATCGGAGGGAGCAGAAGCAATGGTGTTGTCCTGCTCCGGAACTGACGAAGTGAAGGATTGCGCAGTTGATTGGCGGCGGCGACGAATAACATCTTGCCGTGGCGCGGTAGCAGCTAGAGGTAGTAATCCGAATAATTGCGATGATGCTTGCTTTTGCTGCAACCTCAAGTGCTGTTCTCGTTGTTTGACATGTGAAGTCGTGGTCTTCAGCAAGGACTGCACGGTCAGCGAGTATTGTCGAGCATGTGGATCGACTTTGCCGAAATAGTCAAGGCACCGAACCGAAGCTTGACAGTCGTCCTTGAAGGTCATTCCTGAGTGGCCTAGAACGCCGACTGCCAACACAAGTGAGGTTGTGAAAAGCCACGATCTGTTTCAATCAGTCAATGATCTGCCTAATTGATGTTCGTGTGGAATTACGTACACTATGAGTGGCATTCTGCGGGGCATTTTACCGGTACTTATAATGGTCTGTAACGTATCCACAAAAGAAGATGCGGCGTCGAGTGCGGCGTCGGCATACTTGCGTTTCTCTTCATGTTCAACTTGCGTACCTCCGCCTTTCAAAGAAGCGCCCATGTATTCGTACAACTCGTAGATCAGGAACGGCCTCGTCAGCAACATGATGCCGTAGTAGTAAGAACATAGCGTAGAGCAAGCGCCGACTGCTGTCTCTGACGATGAGCTGCCTAGGTTTGCTCGACTAGTAGCTTCGTGTAAGGGCTCAAGCCAGCTCGAGGCCCACGTCTTCAACTGGCGAGAGACATAGTTCGCGATGCGGAGCGAGATCCGTTTGCGTGAGTAGACTTCGACAACAATGCGTTCGATGATCATGAAAATTTGTACACTTGCGTCGAGTATCTGTGCGTTGATGTCATTGCCAACTTCCGCAACGTTGTACTTGACGGTGCAATCCACGTCTGAAGTTGAGGGTGGCCGGCCTAGCAGGTTGCTAATGAGTTGATCGACCACACGAACACTTTTCCATATGCGGTCCCTGACAATTTTAATCGAGTCTCCAAATGATGCATTGACTTCCGTTCGATGCAGGCCGATGGCGTAAGCGGTACGAGCAGCCAAAGCTACGATAGGTCAGCATTGAGTTCATGCCGTATTACGGTCTCTACATTGCTTACAAAAGTAAAGGTAGGCGCCGTTGGGCTGGAAAGCTCGAAGCATGTAGATGGCTACGAGTGCAAAGCCTTGGACCGTCGATACGTTCATGCTGTTAACTAGGTGCTTGAGCAGTATGTCCCGGGCGTAAATGAACCATGCCTCTGCTTTGACTTCCTGAGTCTCTTGTGCGCCGACTGCAAGAACAAGATAGAACACCGCGGCTGCAGATTCATGGGGATGCGCAATGGCGCTTGTAGCCCACGAGCTTATCTCGTTCAATAGCTCGTTATGCTCGAACAGGTCCAGCAAGCCACTAACAGCTACATTGTAATGCTGAACAAGCGGCCGCACTTCATGAAGAGATACTGATAGAAACTGCTGTTGATCAGCTGATTCCGGTCGTGCAACTTCAATGATTGAATCGCGAGCAGATTGCGCGGGTAAAGCATCTGCGTCAACTGCAGATGCGATCAAATGTCTGACAGTCTGCAAGAAAGATAGAGGTGCACAATCACCAACAAATATAACTTTCCCTTGTGCATCGCGCAAAATGCGGCCTTCCAGAGGGACAGCTGTGTCTTCGGGGTACTCATCCCTGCTGATTGTGGGTGATAGTGATGTTCCAACGGCAGCACCATCGTGACTTCTTCGACGGGGCGTTGAATGTACAGTTCCTTGTTCATTACTTCAATAGGTCAGCCTCGACCTGTCTGAGAGAATCTTGCTAATAGCGTAATTTTTCTTTCTTTTTTTCGAAACTTACGCATGCGAAGGGGTATGACCATTTGGAGTATGTCCAGCAGATTTTACGCTGCGGACCTTGGGTGCTGTGAAAGTACACGTATCTGCGCGACCTTTCCGTTGGCAATAGGCGCATGGCTGTTCACCATCGCACTTTACTTTCCGTTTCTTACAGAGATCACATGCTGCAGTGACTCGATTGACTCGACGGCGCTTTTCAGGACGCTCTGTATGATCTGAAGTCATCTGCGTGGTTGACGCCATTTCGACGCACAACGCCTCAGTCGATCGCCTGAATTGATTAACGTCAAAGATCAGATTGGCCGTAGGCAGTAATATCTCCTGTATGTTGCAGATGCTGCAAAAGATCACGTCAGTTCACACCGATCAACTATGACGCTCAATGAAGAGATCGATCGTACCTTCGTATTGCGTAACGTAAAGGCGACCCCAGATGCGGATGTACTTGTCGGAAGGAAGACAAGACGAGTTTCGAAGTTCCGACGCAGGACGGCTTGGCAAGTCTCCGCCATCGGAAGGCACAGCGCGCTATGACGTGGAGACTTTGCGCTTAGCGGAGGGCTAGAATGACCGGCGGTTTCCGAAGGCTGGCTACCGAGGGATGGATATGGGAGCGTTTACTCGAAGTTTCGCATCGATCGATGGAATTATAGAGTTACCGCATTCGGCAGATTGGGCAGAGACAGGGCTTCCGCTGCAATCGATGATACTGGAAATGTGCCGTATATGGAAACTTCGTCGTTAATGAAAAGTGGTGCTCAATTCGCTGTCGAGCGCCGATGCCCAGCCTCCTACTCGGTTCACCGGGCACCCAGTTTCACAAACCTGACCTCCTGCCTTGGCGGTCCTGCAGTGAAGTGATCTCTCACCCCATTCCAATAGTCTTCCGCTACGAATCCGTCTGGTAGAACGACATCAAATTCATTCAGTACTCTTCGAACGACACTTCTCAACTCCATAAATGCGAGTGCTTTGCCCACGCAGCTGTACTGGCCGATGGAGAATGGAAGGAATGCTGTTCGGTTGAGTACAAGCTCTGGGCTTGTGGTCCAGCGCTCGGGTAGAAACTCTTCCGGCCTGACGAAATTGCGAGCGTCGCGGTTGAGGACGAATGGTGGTAGTTGTACGATCATGTCGCCCGGGACGAAGCGACCGTTGATGGTGAGTCCTTCGGAAGGCGTGACGCGCTGCGAGGCGAAGAAGATGGAGGGCCAGAGACGCATTGACTCGTTGATGACGGCATCAAGAAGAGGTAGAGGCACAGCGCAGTGATAGTCGGATAGGTTCGAGCGATGTTCGCTGCGAATTGCACGCATGTAGTGAGGGTGCGTTGCAAGTTGCATAAGGATGAATGTCAAAGCTGTGGATGTGGTTTCGCTGCCGGCACTGATGATGAGGCGTGATTCACCGTAGAGGAGAGCGCGACCGACGGTGTCATTTGATGTGTTTTTGATTAGCTCTCCGATCAGGTCAGGAGAGGCGTTTTGTAGCTGACCTATGTAAGTATTGTTCAGTCTGAAGTCTAACTCTTAGCACTTACTGCCATCCGAGCCTTCATTTGGCTAACACTCCAATCCGTCCAGTCTTTCAGCGGACCGGCGAGAGATGTGACTATCCCAAGGGTGTTCATCAGCCATGGCATATGGTACATGATGCCCATGGCGCTCAGGCCTTGTGTAAAGGTTTTCAAGATGCTGTCTGCAAGCTCGCTCGACTTGCCGGTGGTAAACCCCATTGACTTTCCAAAGGCAAGCGCAGACATGACGTCGTAACTGAAGTATGTCATCATCTCGAGAAGAGGGACTGGCTCCCCGTCAGCTTGCCGAAATCGTTCAAGAAGTTGATCACATATTTCTTCAATGTGTGTGCCGAAGCCGGACAAGGACGTCTTCATTGCGTTGTCCCAGATCTTTCTCCGTTGACGGTGCCAAGGCTTGTCACGATTGAGGTGTAGTGACTTCTCCATCACATCGTAGAAAGGACCTTTGCTTGTCTTTGACTGGAGACCTAAGAGGGCCTGCACCGCTTCTGGATCGAAGATTGATAGCTCTCGTGGGCCAGTTCGTACGTAGTCTCCGTACTCTTTCTGTAGTTCCTGTTGCACCCGGTGCCACTGCCATCTCGTATCGATCACCTTCTTGACAGTATACCACTTCGACAATCTTGCTCCTAACGGACCTGGGTAGTTCCGAAGAGGGTGGTAGAACGCACGATACAGTCCGATATATATCCAAAGAGTGGACCAGAATATTAGGCAGAACGCGGTAGCTTGGAAGAAGCCAACGTAGTAAGCGAGACCCAGATACACAATGCTGCTGATAGCTAATATTGGCAGTACCAAATGGTCGACTTCAACTCGTCGAAGGACAGTCTCATGGAGCATGACAGCCGTCAGAGGTACAAGCACAAAAGTCGCCATGATGCTGTGGCTGTTGGTACTGCTGACAATCATACAGATCTTGATGGAGTATAAAGAGTTGTGAGAGTCTACAGCGCCTTTCCCCAAAAGCGGATCGAATGGGCGCTGGCGAAAGGAGTGGGGAGAATGAAACCGTACTATGATAACGGGATTGTATATACAACATGGACAATATCACGGACCTACCTGTTCGGCCAGCCTATACCTATCAGGCCATGCTTGCAGCAGTGTATCCATATCGTAGACACTAAGGTCGAGCTTGTTGTTGCGTAATTACCTCGTCGCCTTGCCGTTGGTTGAACGGGCGGGCTACGGTCCAGGCTGCTTCGGAGCCTGCATTAGCTCCGGCTCACTGTCACTGTCCCTGCGCCAGTAGATGAGTGTCACCTTGCGCGAGTGAAGGGACGCAAGCTGTGGCCATCGATTGACTTTCAAGACTAGAAGCACTGCATCGGGGAATGTGGAGTTGCAGGGAAGTCGACTAAGGGGAGCGGAGAAAGGTGCGAATGGCGCTACTGCCTTGGCACTCGTCAATCCACTTCGACATTTCTCGAGCATTGCCAGTAATAGCAACCACACACAACCCACCATGGCCGATACGACAGAACCAGAACCTGCACCAACAACCATGGCCAAAACTGAGACTCCCTCTGAGGACGGGCCTTCAGACTCGAAACTCGCCTCTACAGAAGTCACATCCACAGATGCTCCCACCGACCCCAAAGCCGCCCTCGCAGCGCGCATGGCACGCTTCAAATCCCTTCAAGCGCAAAAAGAAAGCGGCCGCAAAGCCACAGAGCGCGAAGTCCGCGATGCCGAAGATCGTTCGGAAAGACTGGCAAAACTCTCAAAGCTCGCCGACGCACACACCAAAGCATCGTACAAGCTGCTGAAAACCGACGATCCAGACTTCGAGCGGAAGAGAAACTGGGACTACACTGTGGAGGAAAGCGAGAGCTGGGACAAGCGGCTGGCGAAAAAGGCACGGGCGCGCGACAACAATGCATTTGCCGACTACAGAGGAGAGGCGAACAAAGTGTACAAGCGCCAGATTGGACAGATGTCGAAAGTCGATCTCGCGGCGTATGCGGAGGAGAAAGCGACGAAGCTACAGCGGCAAGTGCAGGCTGGGCTGCTGCAGCTCGTTGAGACGGATTCCGGCGAGATCTACACAGTGGACCCCAATGGCAGGATCAACACGGCGGTGGAGGAGGAGTACAGTCACGACCACAAGCCCAGCAAAGAAGCCATCGACAGACTCGTCGGAGACATTGAGAAAAGCGAGAAGGCGCGACTTGAGGCAAGGAGGAAGAGAGGCATCAGGGACGAGCAGGACCAGGGCGATGTTACATACATCAACCAGAAGAATAAGCAGTTTAACGACAAGCTGGGGCGGTTCTACAACAGATACACGACGGAGATCAGAGAGAGCTTCGAGAGAGGAACAGCCATATAGGGGGCTGGAACTGTTGTTGGAGATGGAGATACCCAGGCATTGCATGATTGAAAACGGCGTTATTGGGTCAGGAAAACACTACGTGTGCGGTCGCATGATCGAAATCAGATATCTGAAGACATACTTGTCTGTGTTGCATCTTGGTATCATTTCTGCAGGTGTTTGCTCAAAAGATCTTGCTAAGCACTCTGTTCACGTCCTGCCCTGGCTCAGGCTTCTTCTCGGCCTTAGTCGTCGCTGCATGTTGCTTGAACTCCAACCTCCTCCTCTTCTTCGGCTTGCCTTCTGTTGCTGCGTTCGCTTCCACAGGCGTACGTTCCGCATCCTCGCCTCTCTTCTCTCTCGTCGCCTTGATACCGCTCTCCATCTTCCCCCTCTCCACGTTCTCCAAGAATCTCTTGTTCTCCTTTTTGCTCTGCGCAATCTCAAACCGTAACCGCGCCGCACGCTCCGCGTTCTCGTTCTGAATCTGCTCGACAAGATGCGCCCACTTGACGCCCGTCAGATACTTGATGTTCCAGACCTCGTCGTGCCATCTTCCCCTCTTCTTGCCGCCCATTGTCTGCGCATTCAGATTCTCAGCGACAAACTTGGCATCGCGCTTATGTGTAAACTCAACCCATCCGTCGAGGTACAGTTTGCGCCGTGTACCGCCGCCTCGCAGACGCTGTTGTCGCGAGGTCGAGTCTTCGGGAGTGAGGAATATGCGGCCGACAGCACCGTAGGGAGTGAGGAGAGAACGCAGGACAGTGGGTTTCATGAACGGCGGGACGCGGGAGATATATATGACGCCCGATTTGTCTTTCTTCGGTGCTTTCAGGTCGATTGGCTTTCCGCTTAGTTTGTCCGCCTGGAGTTTCAAGTCTTGAGGGAGGCCCGCAGCGATCTCTTCGAGACGTGCAAGCTCGGCGTTCTTGCTGGATATGGGGTCGTCGTTGTCGTCGTCTTCCGAGTTGTAGTCGGCGTCCGAGGCTTCGTTTTCGGAGGAGTGGACGGTTTTCTGGCGTTTGGCGGAGGGCAGAGTGCGCGCTCTGCTTTCCTCTTCAGACTCGTAGCCGCGCTCATCGTCTTCGCTTTCTTCGGCCTCGAGCCATTCGTTGCGCTTGCGAGTAGACATGGCGTCCAGTCCCTGTCCTTCGAGCGTAAACTGCGGTCTTTCAGGTGATTAGAGATTGATTTGCGATTGTGGTTTGTTGAGGTGGTTTCCAATTTGTACGGCTCAAATATTCGAAAGTCGCGTCAAGCTTGAGAGGGAGGTAAATTTTAGCGGGGCTCCTCTAGCGCGCCAAGCCAGCATGGGTTCAAGTGGCGCTCCCGCCCGCCTTCTCTTTCGCAGGACATCACTGCCTTAACACTCCACCACACCACTTTCGCACGCCGTTCTCTCCGCGTCTGCACGCAAACATCGCCGCCTACACTCAAGCTCAGCCGCATCCACCACCTTCCCAAACCGATAGCCGCTTCACATCGCAGCCATGGGTGGTGATCTTAACTTGAAGAAGTCCTGGCATCCCCACTTGCGCAAGAACCAGGAGCGAGTATGGAAAGAGGAAAAGTCAGCACTCGAGGAGCGCAAGCAGATCGAAAAGCTGCGCAAGGAGCGAGAGGAAGAGCGTGCGCTTGAAGAGCTGCAAAGACTACAAGAAGCTGCAGGCGGCAAGACTGTCACAAGGCGTGTCGACTGGATGTACTCAGGCCCTGGCGGCGACGGCGCAGGTGTCACCGAAGAGCGCGAAGGCTACCTACTGGGCAAGCGTAGGATTGACCAGCTTCTGAAGAACGACACGACAGACCTCCAGAAGGGCGCTGCTGTCGGCATCGACGCACTTGGGAACGCAAACGCAAACTCAGCACGCGACACCCAGAAGAAGGTCCTCGAGGATCCACTCCTGATGATCCAGAAGCAGAAGATGGAGATGCAGCTGAAGGCGATGAAGGATGCCCAGAAGCAAGCCAAGTACGAGGAGAAGCGCACCAAGGAGAAGGAGCGCGAGAGGAAGCATAGAGACCGAGAGGACAGGCACAGAGATCGAGACAGCAAACACAGAGACCGTTCTGGAGACCGCAGCAGACACCACCACCGCAGCCGCCGTGACCGTTCGCGCTCAAGAGACCGAAGCTACCGCGTCCGTTCACGATCAAGGGGCCGTGACGACCGTGATCGAAGGCACCGGGATGAGCGTCGTCGACGTTCACGGTCGCCTTACCGTGGAGGTAGTCGCGACGAGCGCGACGATCGCGATGACAAAGCGGAGCGACTGGCGAGAATGCAGGCAGATGCTGCAACTACGGAACAGCAGCGTGCCGAGCGGGTTCATGAGCAGGCGAAGAAAGATGCCGAGGAGGAGGCACGAGTGCAGAAGAACTTGAATTCCTCCAAGCGCCTCAACGCTGGGATGGGATCATCAGATGTAGGCCTTGGCGACGCGATTGCGAGGGGCCGGTTAAGGGCAGAAATTGATGCTTAGGAAGCAGCATGGCGTTATCTTTAAGTTCAAGACAGCACGATACCCAAAGTTGAAATCTATTACCGTCTATTAAAGTCTTCAGTCTTTGATATGAAGATACAAAATTGTAATTTCCCACCCTACAGTGTTACTGCACAAGAACGCTTCAACGACTCACACCTCCATCCCAAGCTCAAGACTCACACCCCCACAACGCGCCTTATCCGGACAAAGCCAAGATTCCCCCTTTTTTATTGGAAAAAGACTGTCAAACGTTTAACATGGCGTTGAAGATTGCCACCTGAGATAGTCTTTTGGGGGGGGGGGGGGGGGGGCGTCTCACCACGCGTTGTGGGATTTGTATTCGTACCCAAAGTCTCTGTATTGTGGTCGGGATTAGGTTAGTATGAAAGGGCGTGGAGAGCTGCGGGTACGAAACTTGATTATTTTCCATAGTCGTTCATCTGATACTCCGTCGGTGAAGATGGTACATCAGAGTGCGAGTAGGGTTGGTGTTGGATATGAGGTTCAGGTGTGGTGGGAAGGTGGAATCAAGTGTGTGAAGGACCCACAACAGATTTCCTTTTTTTTTTTTTTTTTCTTTTTTTTTTTTTACCAGGCATGTATGTTTTGCTTTCCCGTGTTGGATGTTTGCTTCTTTCGGTGGTTGGCCCCTCAAGAGCAGATGTCGTGTAGTAGTATCAACCTGCATGACCTCATCCATGGAGCAATGCTTCGATCGTATCCTGTTGTTACTCCCCCCCCATGCTCAACGCTCGACTTCCCACATAAGCGTCTCTCGGTTCGCAAATTGCATAAGCGACCATGTGTTCTTCCCTCCGAACGCCTGCGCACTCATCGAGAACCACTTCCCTGCATTAGCCTCGTCTTGTGTGCCCTCCATGGTAATGTCTGCCTCTTGAGTATCGCTGCCTTTTCTCCTCTTTGGCGCCCGCTTGCCCTTGAAGCCAGCCTTCCACACCTCCAGAAACAAGTCTTTCACAAACTCTGGCGTGATGAAGCCACTCCACCTCACTCGGACAAGCTCACGTGTCTCGACGCCGTAGCCAAAGTCAGGCACATCGTACCGGCACAGATGGCTGTCTAGAACATCACCCTCTTCGACTCTCGGCGACCCAAGACTTAGCATATCCAGCCACTCCAGCAACGCGAGCGCATCATCCTGATCATACAGCCCCGACAGTCCATTCCCCTTCACATCCAACGTCGGCACAACAACCCCCTTCCGCACCTCGACCTGTGGGTCCAAGCGAAAAACCTTGGGCGCATGCCTACTCAGCACCTCCCGCGCCTCGCCCACACTCTCGCCAAACGCGGGATTCGCGCTCCAAAACAAACACGCCCTACTCTCCTGCAGCACATTCCTCGCCGCCCACCTCAACCGCTCAAACCCCTTCTTCCCTTTTCTCATACTCGGCAGCGTCAAATCAAACTCGACCCTCCACCGATTACGCTGGTGTTTCCGCCCACCGTCCTCGACAGGCACGCCGACCAGCCCCGCGCGCTCGTACACAGGCCGCCCCATCTCGATCCGCAGCACGCCGCGCACAACCTCGAAGCGCGTGTCGACCTGCATCCGGCCTGCGCTGAGCAGACTCACGCCTGCAGTGCGCACGTACGCGTCGAGGAAGTCATCGTCCAGGATATCGGACAGGCTGAGGAAGGCGCGCGCGTAGACTTGGGGTTGTACCTCGGCGAGACGAGCGCGCACGAGCTGCCATATTTCAGCGGGCAGGACGAGGTCGAGCGTGTGGGTGTGCGGGTGTGCGTTGAAGACGCGGAAGGGCGTTTTCTTGGTCGATGTGTTGAGCGGGTCGATGTAGGACGGCAAGATGCTGTGCGTGAAGAAGGTTTTCGTGTCGCTGGCGGGGGCAGGCTTGTGGATGTCTAGCATTTTTTTATTTATTGGAATTAACGGTCTCAGCCGTGTTGGGTTGTTGGTTCGTTTGCACGATCGACGGTGTTGGGGAGGAAATCTAGAGCTTGGATCGAATTGAGATGCTGGAGCTCCAAAGTTTCGCTAGTGCGGCGCGTCCCGCGTGTGTGGGGCGGCGCGAGGGCACATGCTTCAGCCCTATGGGCGTGCTGACATGTGAACGTCCAGTGCTCCTGTTTGCCAATCGTTGCATTTTGGTAAAAAAAATGGGAAAAGAAGGTACATAGCAGTAGTCTATGGAAGTGATGCTTCAAGCAGCCTATCAAAACAGCACCTCCTCTGGTATCAATCTGTCATGCCCGGTCAGAACACCGTCTCCACGCCCAACTCCGCATCCCCCCCATGCCTTGAGTACCAGATAACGCCGTACAGAAATGCCCTCCTAACGCCAGTGGTGATCTAATTGGCGATAAAGCAGTATATGTGCATGAGCCCTATGCTATACGATTTCCGGCTTCTTGTCCTCGACATTTCTGTCCTCGAAGTTTCTATCCTCGACTTCCTCAATCTTCTCATCTGTCGTTGTCCCGCCCTTCTTGATGGCCTCCAGCTTGAGCTCCGTCGGCGGGGCAACAACGGGCAGTGCGTTTCGCAGTTTGACGCTGTACTCGTGCTCCTCTTCGTTGACGGGTACGACGTCGACCGTCTGATCTTCGGGCAGCATGTCATGGGTCAGGGTCCAGCCGGCACGGCGCGCAAGCTCGGCAACAATGACGTCGCAGTCGCCGAGGAGCTGGATGTCGAAGTTGATGTGGTGGATGGGCTAGGGATGTTAGTCTTATCCATGGGAGTGCAGGTGATGACTTACATCGCGCGATATGAAGATCTGTGGCACGTCGCGCGGCAGGAAGTTGGGAATCTCGGACACGGGGGCTACCTTCATGCTCGTGCCCATGACGATGAGCAGATCCACCTTGTCCTTGTCGACGTCCTTGAGGCGGTCGAAGAAGTCGTTGGGCAGGGCTTCGCCGAAGAAGGTAATGTCTGGCTTCATGATGCCGGGCTGTGGCATGTCAAAGGCGCCGTCCGACTCGGAGTCTTCGTCGCTCGAGCGCTTCTTCCTGGCGCCGTGGCCGTTGGAGGTGCGCTTCCGCTTGGTGCCCGGCTTCTGGTTTGCAATCTCGTCAAGGCAGCGCTTGCACTCTGCAGGCTTCATGGCGCGCACCGAGTCGAAGATGTGGTCGCCGGGGACGTTGTACTTGCACTTGCGGCACGTGGCCGTGGCCCAGGAGCCGTGGCACTGGATCAGCTTCTCCTTGCGGATGCCGGCGTTGGCCTCGACGTTGTCGATGTTCTGGGTGTAGTTGGTGAGCAGCTTGTGCTTGTCCTGCAGCAGCTTGATGAACTCGTGGGTGGGGGTCCACTTCTTGAGGTCGGGCACAATGTCGCCGGCCAGCTGGTAGAAGATGCGCGGGTCGTCGTCGAAGTTGTGGATGTCAAAGACCTGCTCGGGCTCGTCGTAGCCCATGGAGCGCAGGCGCGAGTAGAAGCCCGTGTTCTTGGAGCGGAAGTCGGGGATGCCGAGGCTGGTGGAGATGCCGGCGCCGGTGATGACCATGACGTGCTGGCGCTCGCGCAGCAGGGCGGCGGCGTCGTCGATGGTGCGGTACTGGTCGAGGCGCGGGCGCTTGTTCAGCTCGCGGTTGATGGCGAGGCCCAGCAGCTGGTAGAAGTTGTCGTCGGGGGCGTCGTCGAGGAAGCGCGGGATGCGGACGTTGAAGGCGGTGCACAGCTTGCGGGCCGTCATCTTCTCCGACGTGATGTTCTCCATGACGAACTGGCTGGCGCCGACGGCGTGCAGGCGCTGGCGCAGCTGGCGGGCCTCGTCGGGGCTGCATGTCTCGCTGTCTGCAGAGGTCAGCGGGGGGTCTGGCGGCAGGCGGGGGCGACGCACTGTTGGCCGAGTACTCGAAGGCGGCGACGTCGTCGAGGATCTCCTCGAACAGCGACGCCGTCTCCCACACGGCCTCGTCGTCTTCGTCGTCGGGGGCGGGGGCGCGGTCGTGGTCGCGGCCGTGGTTGCGGTCGTGGTTGCGGTTGTGGTTGCGGTCGTGGCCGTGGCCGTGGCCGTGGTCCTGGTCGTGGTCGTGGTCGGCTGCTGCTGCTGCTGCTGCTGCTGCTCCTGCGGTGACGCCGCCTGCTGCCGCGCTTGCTGCCGCGCCTGCTGCGACCAGGCCTGCTCCTGTGTGGGCCGGCGCCGCCATGGTGATGCTCGGTGTCTGCGCAGGGAGGCGCACGACAAGGCCATGTCCCGGGCTGCGGGCGCGGTTATTGGCCGCCTGCTCGTCGGCGGGACGGGCGGGCGGCGGGCGGGCGGCGGGCGGGCGGCGGCGGCTGATTGGCTGGGCGCGCGGAGTTGGGCGCAGACGCGGGCGAAACGCGACGACAGGTCACCTCGCCGGGCTCGCCAATCTGCAATGGCCGCCGCCAGCATCATCTGGCATGCAGCCGGGCCCACGCCGCAGCCAGCCAGCAGCACGCGAGGACGCGAGGACACGCCCGGAGCCAGTCACTGCTTCGGCATCCCGAGCTGCGTCGCCTGCCCGCGCTGCCGTCGCCGTCGCCGTCACCGCGCCCGTCGCCTTGTCATTTCTTCGCTGCTCGCTGCTCGCTGCCCGCCGCTGCGCTGCGCTGCTCCACCGCCAGCACCGCCAGCACCACTATAAGGCACGCCTGCCCCGGCCTCTGCATCCCCAGCTGCCTGCCTGCCTGCCTGCCTCTGCCCCTGCCTCTGCCTCTGCGTGCCGTGCGCCGCCGCGAATCCAATGGCCGCCGTCGAGCTGCCTGCACCGCTGCCCCAGACGCCCGCCCCCCTCGACGCCGCGCTGGCCCGCGGGCCCGCGTTCGTGCACCCCTCGCCGCTCTCCCTCCATGTCCTGCGCGCGCTGCAGACCGACGAGCAGCCCGACGCGCAGCCGGACGAGCAGTCGGACCTGGCCTGCTCGCGTGCGCGTGCGCGTGCGCGTGCAAGCTCCCTCGAGACGCTGCCCGCCGAGATCATCAACCACATCCTCTCCCACCTCGTCCACCCCCGCTCGCGCCTGCCCGGCCTCACCGAGGCCCAGAGCGCCCACGACTTCCCGCGCCAGACCAAGCTCGAGATCAAGAACCGCGAGGACCTGACCACCCTGCCCGACGCCCAGCGCTGGGCCGCCGACATGTTCGACTTCAACTCGCTGCGCCATCCCTTCCACGTCCTCGCCCTGGCCTCGACCCGCCTGCGGGCCTCAGTCGAGAGCTACTGCGCCCACCTGGTGCGCGCCTGCAACATGTTCAACCTGCCCTTTGCCCACTACGACGCCTACGGCCCCGCCTGCGTCTATCCCGACCTGAGCCAGATCGTCTACCGCCGCCTGTGGCTGCAGCACGCCCCGCGCCTGTGCATATACTGCCACACCGCCCTGGACTGCTACCCCTTCCCGGTAGTGAAGCGCCTGATCGCCGCCTGCGAGGACTGCTTCTACCGCCAGACGCTGGTATGCCTTCTACTTTCTTGTTTCTGTACATGTCACTGATTCCTGCAGACCGTCGACGAGGTCGAGCGCCAGTACCACATCTCCATCCCCACCGTCCTGGCCTCGCCCTTCATCCGCGGCCCCGGCCCCAACTCGCCGTGGGTCCTGCGCATCGACGTCGAGGCCATGGCCTTCCGCCTCTACGGCACCCGTGCCTTCCACGCCGCCCACGTCGACCAGCTCGGCAAGCCCTGCTCCATCTGCGCCATCACCCGCTTCACCCCCGAGTTCTCCGCGAGCACGCGGAGTGAGCGAGGCCTGAAGAGGGGCACCACACGCCCGGTGAGGAGGGTGGTCAGCCAGAAGAGGAAGGGCGCCAGGCGCTCTAGCCGGCTCAGCTAGACATGATCATACACTGCATGGAAAAGAAATCGGGACGGCGTTTGGGCATATTACGGCCAAAATCTTTCTGTTTGGCGTTGGGGTCCGACTTTGGTCGTGTTGCATTTGTTGCGTTTGCATTCAAGATACCTCGCGGCGTTGGTTGTTGCATCAGTCATGCATTAGTCTGGAAGTAGTAGTCAGGCATCAGTCTGACATTAGTCACAGCATGAAATTGGAGTTGTGCAAACACGAAATATCCTGTTGATCATCCAGCCCATCTGACGGCAGGAATAACGTGCTTTGCAGCCTTGAATCGACTCACCTCGCTGCCAATGTAATAATCCTCGCCAGTAATCCCCCTCATCAGTAATAATCCCCCTGTTAATAATAATCCTACCCCTCCCCACCTAATCTCGATCCCAACTTGCATCCATCCACAGTCCTCCTCCTACTACTTACATAGTAGTCTACAAGTATACTCGGCAAGTAGGGCATTATTATTATTATTATTATTATTATTATTATTATTATTATTGTTATTATTATTATTATTATTATTATTATTATTACTATTATTATTATGCAGCAATAGTAGTAGTTGTAGTAGTAGTTCCACTAGAATCCTCTAATAATCCTCTAATCAATATGTAATATTATGTAATTAAAAAAAAAAAAAAAAAATATTTAGGATTATAGTATTATTTAAAAAAATTATTATTATTATTATTATTATTATTATTTTAGCTTTTTCTTAATTTGCGTTTTTCATTTATTTATGCGGGTTCTTCCTTTTTCTTTTTCTTTTTTTTTTTTTTTTTCAGCCCGGTATCTTGATTTCTATGGTTGGTATACGGTATACGGTATACGACGGGATACGGAATACAGGATACAGGTGGAGATGGAGATGGAGATGGAGATGGATGGACTACTTGTACTTATGCTCATACTTACTTACTTGCTTACTTACTTACTTGCTTACACACACTATAATTATACTCAGTCACTCACACAAAATCATCGCCTATTTCTACAACAGCAAACATGTCCAATTTCTACCGCACATCTATCGCAGGTTCCGTGGATCCACAACACTAACCCAGATATTCTCCTTGTTCTCGCTATACGCTACGACCAACTTCCCGTTCACCATGATTGCCGTGGGGTAGCTGAACATGAGTCTCTTCAACTTCCTCGTGTCGGGCGCAATGACCGTGCTGGCGTTTGTCCTCAACACGCCGATGCCAGTGTACGACCCGTTACCGGCCCGGGACGTGGCAATGGTGAGCGGCTGGCGGTACCTCTCCGTGTTGTTGCGTGGATTGTGCACCAGGTACCGGTCGCCGTTCGGGAGGACGCCCAGATGCTGCTTGCTCCCCACGTCAGGCATGTTGGTCTTGAAGATCTGGTTGCCGTGCTGGCGCTCCACTTTGGGGTACCAGGCCGCGCCGTTGCGGGACCTGGTGTGCTCGACCCACACTGCATTGCTGATGGTGTCTGAGCCGGAGATGTCGCGCCAGAAGCGTTCCCAGTAGCCGCCGGATCTGTTGCCGAACCACACCGAATGTGTTGGCTCTTGCATGTCATGGACGTCGTCGGCAGCGAAGAGTTTGGTTTGGTACAACCAAGTCCCCCAGGCTGGTACCTTTGCTGGCTCCGTGAGGTATGCTTCGATCTGCTTGGCGTGCTTACAAAACTTCATGCCATATTTCCCGTAGACAGTCTCGTTGAAGCGGACGACTTCAGTCCAGTTGTTCTGCGACGTCCAACACGGGTCGCCTACTGGCTTTCCGGCTTTGTCAATGACGCGTGCGATTCGGCCTGCTGCCTTGGTGCCCTTTGCATTGTCGCCCCAGCAGTAGCGCAGAGTCGTCTGTGACACGGCGTACAGGGTGTTTTTGTCGATGGGGACCCATGCCACCGGATGGTGGGCTCGTTGCCAGATGCGGTTGTCGCACCAGTAGGTATAATTGGCTGGATTGGTCTGATTGGGAAGGAGAGCATCAGGCAGTATGGAGTAGCCTTTGGACCATGTAAACCCGCCATCGGTGGAAGTAGATAGCCATGCATCTTGGCCAGTCGAGTCTTCATCAATGGGCGCTGTGGAGTACATCAGAAACGCCCGTTTTCCGTCATGGTAGAGTTCAGGGTGGTGAGCATAGGTCCGGTTGACTTCTGTCCCCTTGTATACCAGGACTTCGGCGTCGACCTTGAGCTGCGGCCAGCCTGCGTAGATCGGGTCGGAGTAGTCGATGGGCGGCGACACTTTCCAATACTGATCCGGTGAAGGAGGTGCTTGAGCCTGTACTATGGGTGACAGCACAGCAGTGAGCACGGCAGCCAGGAGCTGTGGACGCATCGTGGGGTGTGTGAGGATGATAGGAGCGCTCTGTGTTCGAGCAACTTAGATTATATGTACCAATCCTGGCCAGCTTGGTTCTGGGTCAACATAACCCGGAGGCTCTGCAAGCTGATTGAGATCCATGAATCAGAATTTCTCCAGACCTTCAACCTGCATCTCGGCCTTGGACATCGGCTGTCGCTTGCGCTAGAACGTCTCAAGGTGCAGGAACGCAGCTCATTTCGACACCCCTGGTCGGATGCGGGGTTCACATACTTTACCCCACGGGGGAAGAAGGTGGTGACGCCAGGTACATGATGTTGGCTCTTGTAGGGTAGACTCCTCTGAGATTGACCTGGGGGTTGTTTCGAGATTATCCTGAGTGTATGGTAATGAGTGAGGAAGGTTCAACAGTGAGGTCATATTTGGCAACATGGGGATAAATATATTAACTCCGGCCCCGCCTTGAGCTTCCTCATCTCATCTAGACCGGCTCCAGCACCGCACCACCAACCTGCGTCCCTCACCATGTCCGTCGCTGCTCTCGAAGAATACAAGGCAAAGTACGCCATCCACGAGGCCTGCCGCGAAGGTCAAAGTACGCTTGCCACCCAGATCCTCAAGCCTCATTCCCCACTACTCATACTAACATGGCCCAGCATCAAAAGTCGAGTCCCTGCTCTCCGCAAATCCCAAGCTCGCAAGCCTACGTGACCCCGACGACCGCCTCCCGCTGCACTGGGCCGCCTCGTTCAACCACCTGCCGATCGTGCAGGTCCTCGTGCAGGCCAAGAACTTCGACGTCGACGCCACCGACGGCTCCGGTTGGACGGCGCTGCACATGGCGTGCTCCCGCAAAGACGGCGAAGCAGTCGTCGCCCTGCTGCTATCCAAAGGCGCAGATGTCAACGCCAAGACCAACACGGGCCAGACGGCGCTGCACTTCTGCGCCTCCAAGAACAACCTCGACATTGCGCGGTCCCTGATGGCGCTCAAGCCGCCCGCCAGCGCCAGGCTGAAGGATAAGAGGGGCCAGTTGCCGCTGCACCGCGCGGCTGCGGCGGGGAATGTGCCGATGATCAAGGCCCTGCTGGATACGGGGAAGAGCCCGCTGAACGCGACGGATGTCGATGGGCAGACGGCGCTGCATCATGCGGTTAGTGAGGGGCATGGGGATGCGGCCATGTTGCTGCTGCAGAGGGGTGCGGAGTGGGACAAGAAGGATGCGTGGGACAAGGTCGCTTTGGACTATGCGCCGGATGCGAAAACGAGGAGTTTTATACTGCAGAGTGCCGAGAGAGAGGGGGTTGATTTGGAGTAGGCACAGGGAAAGTGGAGGAAGAGTGGAGATATACCCAGCATCAAACGGCGTTCAGCATAGCACGGCATTTACTCGACGAAACACATACTTGAATCGCATGGCATTGTCATGCTTCATCACCGCCCCATTGTACTAACGAGCTCGCGGTACATCCTCTTAACCTCTACAAGGTCCCCCTCCAACTCCTCGACTCTCTCCGTCTTCTCCCCCAGCATCTCCAGCGTCGTCTCATACCGCTCTCTCACCTCGCTCAGCTCCTTTTCCAACTGTCCAACTCGTTTCTTTTGTTCCTGCTTCTCCTCGACCTCGCGCATCAGCGCAACGACTTCCTCGCGAGCCTCATCGCGCTGTGCACTCAACCGAGCCATCTCCTCTTTATGCGTCGCTTTTTCCGACTCCAGACGCCGCACCGCTGCGCTCATGCGCTCCACGAGTTGCACGCTGGGCCCGGCGCCGACCGTGGACACGGATATCATATCGTTGATTGTCCGATGCGGACTCGACATGTTCTCAAAAGGCTCATCGTAGTCGACAGTGTGGATCGAGGGTGTGTATGGCGTATGTGACCCGCCATTAAGGCTAGACATACCCGAGGGAATTGAGTCCTGGCGTTGCGGTGTTCCAATCTCGGGCGTGCGCATGCTTGGGGAGGTTTTTTGACGGTTGGTTGAGGGCCGTCGGGCGTCTTCTAGCATGCGATCAATGGGTGAGAGGGTCGTGTCTATGCGTGATGCTGTGGAACGGGGCGCTCGGCGGTCGTAGATGCCTAGCGGGTCAGGGGAGCGTTGGCGATTCGATATCGAGAGCGAATCGGCTCTGAGGTGGGTCGAGACCGAGAGGGGGTTGTGCTGTTGTGTTTCTAGCTGCCATCTGCTCTTCTCTTCTTCGAGGCGTTGCTGCGTCTCGGCTTCCCAGACTTTCTTTTCACGCTCGAGATCGGCTTTGGCGTCCTGCGCTGCTGCCTCCGCTGCTGTCAGTCGACTTTGCAATTTCTGTGCTGCTTCTCGCTGCTCGGTCAAGTCTTGTTCGAGCGCTCTGGCCCGCTCGTTGATGCTGTCCAGCTCATCCTCAAGACGGCGGGCCTTCGAGTTGATATCTCTGGCTTTCCGTCTGATGTCAGACTCGCGCTTCGCAGTCTCATCACGGTCCTTTTCAAGTGCCGCTACTCGAGATGTCAGAGTGGTCTCAATGCCTTGCCAATTCTCCGAAGCAAGAGAGTACTGCGTCTGCAACGTCTCTATCTGTCGTAGAAGCTTGGCTTGAGAGTCGCCTGTCGCTGACGAGGTAGCTTCTTCGGAACGGCTGCGAAGGAGTTCGAGTTTCGACTCGAGATTCTGAAAGTCATGTCAGTAGTTGTAAGCGTTGGCGTGGTCAAGATGACTTACACTGATCTCACCGCGCAGCTCCAGCTCGGTGATGTTAGCCTTCTCTTGCTGGCTCTTCGCCTGCTCCTTAGCAGCCTGGATTTCTTTCCTTGCACGATCCTCAGCGAGCTTCTTCTCGATGCGCAGGTTATCGAGGTCCTCTTGCAGTGATGCGGTAGCCCTCTTCTCGGCTTCCAAAGCCCCAGCTTTGACTCTTTTCTCCGCATCCTCTGCCCGAGAGAGCGCTTCGGTCAACTGCTTTCGAAGTTCCGTTATCGTCAGATTGGCCTCCTCTCGCTCTGCCCTGATTGTGTTGATATCCTTTTCGATCTTGTCCACAACCTTCAGCTTCTCCTGCGCAGCCTTCTCGCCGGCTTCTGCTCGCTTGGCTCGTTCTGACTGTTCTGTAATACTGTTCTCAGCCTTTGTCAAACGCTGCTTCAGCGTGGTGATTTCTTTGTTCTGCTCTTGCCCTTTTGCACGCAGTTGCTTAATGATCGTCATGTGCTTCATCTCAGTCTTCGAGAGTTTCTGTCCTTCCTCCATGAGTGCTGCTATCTGGGCATCTCTCTCTGCTAGCTTCTTGTCCAGCGACGTTGCATCTGACTCTGCCGAAGTTGTCTTCGCAGAGGCGGCCAGTTGTTGAGAAAGGTATGTAAGCTTGGACTGCAAGGCATCGATGCGCTCAAGGTGTGAATTGAGCTCGTCTCGATGTCCGCGGACCGTCTCCTCGTGCGCTGCTTGCAAGCTCGACAGCTCAGATGCAAGGATATCAGGATCTTGTGAAGAAGGCAGCTCGGGCTCGACTGACGGTGAGACATTGGTGGCTGGCCGTGACAGATCGCTGTCAGTCGATTGACGTGGTGAGGATGCTTGCGGGATGATTATCGACGGTATGGACATAGTAGGCAGGCGCATCGCCGCTGGTTGTTCGGACACGAGAGGTGCAGTCTGCGGTGATGCCATAGGAGGCGAAGCCACAGGCGCTGCCGCCTCGCTTGAAGGTTTCGCAGTGCTGTCCTTCTTCTCTTCCCCTGCTCTGGTCGCCGCTTCCTCAGCCGCCGCTGTCGGCGCGTCCACAGGCTCCGAAGCCTTCGAGTCGATACTTGATCGCCCCGGGTCCGCGACAGCCGTAACGCCTGTACTCCGCAGAGCCGGACTTTCTGGTCGCGACCCCATATCAGACGATGTGCGCGCATTCTCTGTGCCTTTTGTCACAGCCTTCGCCAGCCTTTCTTGCAACCTTGAGTTCGGTCTGCTTCTGGATGAGTTGCGCGACAGCCCGCCCTGCTCGATTGCCAACTTCTTGTCCACAGCCGCCTTCTCGCTGCTCTCTGGCTTCGCGGCAGCGTCTGCAGGTTTCGCGGGGCCATTTCCATCCTCTGTCAAGATGGTATCGAGCCGCGACTCAAGACCAGACAGCGCGCTGTTCCACCAATTCTTTCCGCTCATATTGATGACTCGTCCGACTGTTCAAATGTCGTGCTTGCCCAACACGCAGGCGGCTCTGCTAGCGTTCACCGTGAGCTCGCTCTTCGTCTGGATCTATGCATCGCTCATGTGCGCCAAGGGCCAGCGTGGAGTGTGTGTTCGTGATACGGCGAGTAGCGTGTTGCGTTGCGGGGACTTCGGAGGTGAGACGGGGATCATTGGCTTGCCGATGGCCAATTCTGACGTCTTGGGTGCTTTTGGGGATCTAAGCAGTTTCGTGGGAGATTTGGAGATTTTGGAGATTCTGGAGAAGCTGGAGACTATCGCAATTTCGTTATGTACGACGTGTCAACAGTGTCGTCGTGGCCTCAGACAGCCGCGCAATGCTGAGCTCCATGGCGCGCTGCCAAAGGATGCGCCTAGCAGCCTTGCAGAGCACCCGATTGGACTGGATTACCCTGCAGCACAAGAGGTACCATTGGCCCTTGCATCCTTCTCCGGATTTCACGACTACCTCGCTCTTTCCAATATAATCACAGAATTGAACATGCAGACTCGCATAAATTCAACAAATCGTCAGGCACTGCCACGGACATCGACACGTGCCCGATATGGCTTAGTCTTGCTAGTCGTCTTCCGTCGGTGACGACGTGATTGATTCGCTCTCACTTCGAAGCGGACAAGGTACACATTGACAGCTACACAGAACCAACCAGCCTTTGTCATATGAGAGCAGTCAAGATGCCTTTAGCAGTAAGTCAAATAACTGAACACGTTCTCGTATTTGCGTCACCTTCTTGCTTTGCAGCGGTCCTCAACGTTCCATGGTGGCGTAATCCAAGGATAAGACAATACTACAACGATCTTCGCCCCCTCAATATTTTGCCTATTTGGTCACAAATCATACAAACAGTTGTATCATATCATAGCATTACCAGGAATTGTAAGCTGACACCCACCCAGGCAGTAGGACAGATCTGCTCTACAGCAAACCTCACCCATAACCTGCACCAATGTCAAAAGCTAGTCAAGAAAGCCTCAGAAGCAGGCGCAACAGCACTCTTCCTGCCCGAGGCCTCAGACTACATCAACACCAACCCATCCCTCAAGCTCTGCAAATCCGTTGAAGACTCGGAATTCGTCCAAGGCCTCCTCCAAAGCGCAAAGCAGTACCGCCTCCCCATCCACGTGGGCATCCACGAGCCCGCCGACGGAGAGAAGACAAAGAACACTCTAATCTGGATCAATGAAGAAGGCACCATCACGCAACGCTACCAAAAATTGCATCTCTTTGATGTCGACATCGCTGAAGGTCCCTCGCTTCAGGAGAGCAAGAGTGTGGAGCGCGGCAGTGAACTGCCTCAACCTTTTGAAACAGCGCTCGGCAAGATCGGTCCGCAGATCTGCTTCGATATGCGATTTCCTGAGCCGGGTCTGGCGTACGCTCAGCGCGGTGCACATATCATCACTTACCCTTCTGCATTTACCACGGCCACAGGAAAGGCGGGGCATTGGCATATGTTGTTGAGAGCCCGTGCGATCGAGACACAGAGTTACATTGTTGCTCCAGCGCAGGTAGGAAAGCACGACGAGGATGGAAAGAGGCATAGTTATGGGCATAGCTTGATTATCGATCCGTGGGGGAAGGTGGTTGCTGAGTTGGGCGGCGAGGACGAGAAGGGGAGAGGACTGGATGATGGAGAGATTGCGGTTGCCGAGATTGATATCGAGTACGTGGAGAAAATACGGAAGGAGATACCGCTGGTAAGACGAACAGATGTGTATGCTGAGCTTAAGTAGATGCATTTACGATAAGTGTGCTGGAGAGACTAGGAATGGACTGAGTCCCGCCGCCCTTTCTGCTGCTTCCGCTGCTCCTCTTCCCAGTCCCAGTCCCGACCCTCCATCAACCGCGCCTTGCCATACAGGTTCAGGTACGACAAGGGGTGATCTGGATCGTTGGTTTGCTCCTCTATCTTCACTCGTACCTCTTCCAACGAGTTTTTGGAGCACTCCGCTAGTCTTTCCAGTAGCGCTGTAAACAGACTCCTTCCCATGCTCCCAGGCTGCTTCTTTGGCCCCTGCGTCCTGGGCGGATTGAACTCGCCTTTCCCCTCGCCCCACCCTGGCCAATCCCAATCGTGTGTCCCGTGATCATGATAGAAGTTCAGGAATGTCGCCTCAGCGCCTGGCTTTGTAGGTCGCAGGAGAAGGTCAGAGATGAACTCTGGCCCTAATGTGAGGACAGCCTCAGCAAAGCAAAACTCTAGTTCATTCCGGAGCGAGATTTGGTTCGTGTCCATGAAGCGGCCATACGTGCGCTGGTGAATCCAGCCTGAGCCGTGGTAGCGCGCTGTGAGAGTGGAGTGGTGGAGGGTGAGGTATATTGCCGTGAGGGGGTCGCGGGGGAGGGATTCAATGAGTGTGAGTTTGTCGTTGTGGTTCTCTGTGGGATTATCAGTCTTGCTGCTCTCGACCATGTCTCTACGCCCAGTACTCACCCATAGATGCTACACGATAGATGAGCAGTAGCCCAGCGTTTAGCAGTGCCATGTTGTGCTCATCCACTGCATAGCAATTCTGCCGCGACGACAATGCATCCATCACATCGTCCACTATATCGTATCTTCTTACGCACTCAGCCAAACATCGATAGCCGAATTTTGCGCAGCACGGGAAGTCGGTTGAAGCGTGTGGTAGCTCTCGGTTCATAAAGGTCCGTGTAAGCGAGCGCTCGTAGTTTCTGAGGACACACCGTAATCGAGGATGCACATGTTGGAGTTTGAGTATATCCCTGCCATTGTCGAATGGAAGATACTGGATGATCTTGAGAATAATTTCTGGAGGTATAGCAGCCGAGACCAGATTGAGCTTTGACCTTGGAGAAGTAGCTGGGGCAGCCATGCTGATATATATCCGTATGGTGTATTCTCAGAGTAAAGAGTGTGCTGTGGTACGGCATGCAAGAACAGGGTGATCCGAGGATAGTCAGGTAGAGGTAATACGGGGTGATCAAGTGCAGTCCAGGCTAATGAGACGGCAGAAAGAGGTACAGAGTCGAAACCGGTACGCATATTGACGTTGCATCATCTTGTAGACCATATATGTGACGCGTGAAGGGTGAAGACCATGATGGTTGATCGCGACCAATCGAGTACCTTGTTGTCCAGTCGCGTTGACGATAACGGACCGCTCTCGCAGTAGTGTTTGCGAAACTCGATCATGGTCGTGACTGCCAAAGTATGCGCCTATTGTGCATTCTACATCAAGCCGTGTGTAAAGTGTGAGACCAGCGAATGGAACTAGTAAACGCGATGTTCAGCGAGCCAGTGCTCATAGCACTGAGCTTCAGAGGCCACTACTGACGATACCTCGGCTTCATCTTGCAGGGTTATGCGGGAGCTAGTACAAGTGGAGATGTCAGGAGCGATTGCGCCATGGCTTGAGCAGGGTGATATGTGGGCGGGGAAGTGCATAGGTTCGAGTTCGAGACGCCGTGATGTCAGAGGCCCGACCAGCCAATCGGAAGTACGTTTTTTGACCCCACTCCAGTACGAGCAATGACCCACTAAAGACTCAGTAATACAGAGAGACATTACACGGTTCGAGGTGTGCGCCCTTGATATTCGTTAATGATTATATATATTTTATAAATGAAAAACTACGTTACCTGTGATGGGTCTTCATCAGAAGGTTCACCGTTATCCACGCACACCTTTCAGTGCACACCTTGGCAGGAGCCCAGTTCGAGTCTTGTGGTGTTCGATTCACTCCCTTAGGTAACTAGGGATGCTGGACGAACCTAAGCAATGAATGCAACAGACGAGTGAAGAAATTCAGCAGTCAGGTATTCACCATGAGACGGCGGCGCTGGAATACTCCCGCCCGGGTTGAAGGGCGTGTGTTGGGCTGGTGGCTCGACTGATATTTTGCCATTTTAGCCCATCTTTTTGCTTCTCGCTTAGCCACGCCGTCACCTCTTTCAACGTCGCGCATTGCTTTTTGCGTTCTCGTGCTCTCAAAGCCAACTGCTATAACATTTAGTTCGCATCACAATAGACAGCAAGTAAGTGGGACTACCTGCTTGTATCTTGTGTTGACTACGTATGATGTATTGCAGGCACTATAGGACGATTAGCTTAGTTTGGACACCTGTTGCATAAGATTTTCTGCAGAATTACTTCTTGGCAGGCAACACATCGTAGTAATAGCACTCTGTGCTTACAGCCTTGAGCTTCCTGTTACAAGTCGCAATGAGAGTTCACGTTGGCAGGCGCATAGCGGGTCTATTGGCCTACTTGCATCTCCAAAAACACTTCCTTGATCCCTCAAAGCATGTCATACCAATATGCGAATAACGCAAAATCGGCATGTTAGTCTTAAGCTCTATCTCACTTAACGGCATACACGTCTGAGCCGCAAACTGCACGACATACTTGTTGCCCAAGGCTTTCCAGCAAAGGACAACATCTTTGGGCGTGCGGAGCACGAGCGATAGGATCCAGGGCAGAGGGTAATGCTCAAGAAGTATATATCACAAGTTCAGGACATGGTCCTAGATAAGTTCGAAGTCTCGGGTATCGACTATTGCATGAGCTGCTTCTCAGATAGTGGATTGAGTGTACTAGATCTCACAGACGTCGGTATCAAGTATGCTCTTCTCGAACGTCGTAAGCATCGAAAAGACCCAGTTTTCAGGACAATGTCAACATTGAAACCATACATCCACCCAACCCGGATCATCCCAGAGAACCCACACTGTAACTCCGAGGTGAGAGAACTGGTACCTTTGCTCAGATGAGGTGTCGAGTGCACTCCACGGACTCATTGCATCTTCTCTTCTATGATTCTTTCCTGCCTTTCATTGTAACCATATTATCTCAGTTGACGTGGTTCAAGTGAAAGACGCCACAGACTGCGATTGAACATCCGCGACAAGTTGATGTGGGCTTGAGTGCCGGTGAGAGATTCTCTTACCGGGTTCGTTTGCACACTCTATAAGAATATATGTCTACGTTGTCTTAATTCTGAGACTAGCTATTCAATCATACCCCATGACCACTTTCTGAAATCTACATCTACCAAGTCACCCACGGCATGTCGAGCTCCAGCTCCTCATAGCAACCCCATCTCCAGGCGCGCGCTGATATGCCCATATGTGCACCGCCCTCTCCACCTCCAAGTCCTGCGGAAAAGCTTCTTAGCATAACCCGCAAGTTCAGAAGCTTGACCTAAGAGCTGCAATCTAGGGCTAAAGAGCTCGCGGTCGAGTCCGAAAAGCTAGTGATCAGAGCCAACATGGTCGATGTGGACAGATCCTTCGCCCAGAACATCAAAACAATCTTAGTAGAACCCTCAGCTACTCTCCAAGATAAGAAGAGGTTCGTGACTCTCGTCAAACGCGCTGCTGCTGTCTATAGTCCGGATGTTTCGCCGGGTCTCGTGAGCCATTTGGCCATCGTTCTGATCCTCCCGACGTCCGAAGAGGGTGAGTTAGTCTATGAGGTCCTTCGAGAGTCTTTCTTGTGGTATGAATCTCGAAAAGCTCTTTCAGGTATCCACTGATAACTGATTGTAGTCAATTCAAGGAAACGCGAGATGCTAGGTTTTTGAGAGAGCATCGAATGGACAAGGTAGTACGAGGTAGTGAGACGTTTGATAAGTATCAACGCCAAATGCTTTTGACTTGAACCTCAGAAGACTCGCGTGGCGACAAGCCTTCAGAAAGAGTTTCCTTTGGAAAGCGGTAAAAAGTTGAATTCTTTTGCGTGAAGTCGGGAAATACATCTCACGTGTGCCGAATACACTACAATCATCTTCCCTCCTCCTTGAGTCAATCCTAACTTAGTGAACAACGTAGATTGCTATTGGTGTCGTCGTCACAAGTGTCACGGTGTTTAGGCGTATCCTAGCTCGACCATAGGACCATAGGCAGCAGAGAAGTTGTACAAACACTTATTAGTTCAGTACCTTTGGAGTGAGGCGGCCACTAGTAAGCTTATAACCGTTGGTCATGCCAACCTTGATCCCCAGGCACCAAGTTACCACAACGTCTTTGTATGCTGACATTGATATGCCCACTTTGAGCTTGCCTCTTGAAGTAAACACTGTACTCTGCCGGACACGTGGAACAGATTGAGTATGACCTACATACCTTTGTACCGGTATCGGCACTTGCATTGCAGCTACCCCCCCCCCCCCCCCTGCATCGTGCTAGTATCTAAGATCTATTTTGGTGTGATACGAGGCGTTTCTGCAACCAAGGAAATGCCGAGATTGCTTAGGTTCTAACTCAACATCTTGGCGATTCAGTGAGATTGTGGGTTTAAGGCGGGTCTCCCGTGCGCATGGTTTGCTGTTCATAGAAAAGTGACGGCACAAGCCCCCAGGGTTCGTATGACACACCGGGGCAACTATGTACCCTCTCAGAACACCCGAAGACCCATCTGGAGGTAGATCTAAGCGGCCTGCACACAATTATGAGACCTAGTGTTACTCGTCGCGTCGACTGCCGTCTGACAGGCACCACGGTAAACAAGAATTTGTGACATCCTTAGAGCCGTGCTAGCTAGACTCTACCGATTCCTTGAGCAGACATGCAGAACTAGCTAAAGCTTATTGCACACTGTCCCAAAAATAATCGTCTTGGGCTATTGGCAACTCTTACACTCTAAAGCATCTTCAAGGCGATCTTGATACATAGTTTATCGCTTATGCTGCCAGTAAGGCTTCCTATCAATAACACGCACGTCTTTAAATCACCACTCGTGACGAGTCAGTAAAGTCCATGTACCAAGGCTCACCTGATGCTGATGAGTGAGCTGTACTCCGAACATCGTCTACGTTATCCTCTTTGGACCTCGGATCGGAGATGTTGGCAAGGCCGCCTTCTCCTGGACAGGGATCCAGTAATTCTACGCTGACTGTGCTGTGCGTTGCAGGGCCCAGATGTCTGCGAAGTCCTGTTTGCTCGGAAGCGGACCTTTTGCTGGCCTGGATGCTGCGAGATATCCGCTGATCTGTTATGGTCAGAGTCAGCTTTGCGAATGGCTGCGCGATGCTGCGAAGACAACGATAAGCGGGCGAGGGGTTCGCAATGCGGAGCAAGGGTTCTTCAACGTGTGCTGTTGGTGGAGGCTCTCTGCATCTACTGTGCGCAGGCCGCCACTTCCCAAAGAAACCCGGTCTGTATCTCGAGCGTATGCGTGCAATATTGACGGTGTCGGTGAAGCCGCCGTGCAGAAGCTGCTCAGACCCCTGCAGTTCGGAGGAGCTCGCAGTGAGCTGGAAGTATCATCACATGTTCAGCCTCGTATCACACACGAAAAATACAATACCGGTGTAGGACGGCCAGTCATGCAGAAGATGAGAAAGCCTGTGTTGATCCCTCGAATTTACGTTGTCGGTCAAACGCTCCGCATGCGAAGGGAGGCCTAAATTCGTCTCCGCATTTAGCCCCAGGCTTGCTGCAACCTCCAGTCGACTGAATCGCACTAACATCCACCACCCAACAAAACATGCTTTCCCATTGCGCCTGCGAAATCTAACTGCGGACTTGCTGCACGCGCGAAACTGGCACTTGACAGGTGGTCGCATGCCTGAAGGTGCATCAAATGATGGGTAGGAAGTGTTTTGTGCTTGGCGCTGTGCGTGTACAGGGATGCCTCCGAATTTCTGGTAGTCGGTAGCGAGCGCGTGGAGTCATTTACGTGAAACATATCTGAATCCAGACATACACAGATTTTTTTGTCGCCGTCTGTTCAGAATACGAGAAGTAACCACTTCCCCTGAACGAGGCATTTCAGGCCTCCCAGAGGTAAGGACTGCCGAGTTGACTGGAGCTGGGCAATGAATTATTGCTGACGCGCAAGTAATTGTCCCGAACATTGTAGTACCTGTCATCGAAAAACCGAGCCAAAGATCAAGCCTGCGGGCTGTGGCAATCGACATGTTCGAATCGGCACGGCGCGCCGCTGTGCCTGTATCGATGACTTCGACGTTGTTCGCGGTGGTACCAACGCTAGCTCAAGTAGTTTCGGACATTGATTGAGGAGATCCATACCCTGGAACGATCGTATCCGCGTCGGCTACGGCTATGTTATCGTAGGCGTGCCGGGTGCTGCACTACTATGCCACGCTACCACCCTAACACGTCAGGACGGCAAGCAGTAGAGAGAACGGGAAGATGCGGTTGAGTAAGCAAGCGAGACTAGGAACGGCAGGGGTTGCTGACAAGGGTCAGGGGTAGATGCCTGCAGCCTGCGGAGTACTGCGCCACAGCGCAGTGGAATTTTGTGGTTCTCACTAATGTGCATGTGTTGCTTCCGGAGTACTGAAATAATACCAGGATCATAGACATCATGGAGCCGCAATAGGATTCACAGGGATCATAACATCTTGACAGTTGGTGTACGACAAGTGCACAAATGCACGTTGAGGAAGCCATCATGTATTATATGCTATGTATCTATGCAGTGCAGCTTGAGGTATTGGTCAGGAAAACAAACGCTGAATCGAGCAGAATTGAAGTAGATGACCTGGAGCTCACGATTGCAAAAGTCTGTCAACTCTCTCAGAAGTGTCCGCCAGCCTTCTTGCAAGCTGTAACGGAAGCCGTTGGTGTGACCGTTGTGTGCCGCGTGAAAGTGGCACCCCAGGTGATTGTCTTCGTGGTAGTGGCCCAGCCAAGTCGGAGACGAGTCTTTGTAGGTGTTGGTAGCGTGGTTGTGTAAGTGAAGACACCCGAGAAGACGGTAGCAGGTGGCAATGTTGAAGTGCTTGTTTGAGTGATGAGCTCGGTTTCCGTAGTAGTAGTTGTTTCAGCAGTGACGGTCGTAGTTGTTGTGACAGGAGTTGCAGCTGTAAGGGTTGTGGTCTCAGAGTCTGGAGCACGACGTTGAAGGCCCTGAGCCTTTGCATTGCGCCTCTGCTTGGCTGCCTCAACACGCGTGCGAGCCCATTCGTAATCGACAACACGATCCGATCGGCGCATATAGCGGCCCTTAGAAATAGTGGTAGGTGTGGCCAAGGCAGCAGGGTGAAGACGTGTTGGGGAGTAACGACAAGGCTTATCCGGCTGAGGACGACCGGGTAGTGTACATGTGGCGGTGGCTGTCTGGGTAGTAGTGGCGAACACTCGAGTAGCATCCAGTCTGGTCTTTGTCAATGTCTTTGTGGAGGTGGTAGTAACCGCTTTCGGCGTGATGGTCTTAGTTTTCTTGGCTGTTGCACTCGGGATAGTAAGAGTCGTGAAGGGGCCGACCTCAGTCACAAGAAGAGACGTTGTAGTCTGTGTCTCGGTCGTGATAGGGATAGTAGTCGTGATGACTGTCATCGTTGGTGTGAATGTGCTTGTTATTTGCGGGCCCACCGTGAGGTAGAGGTCTAAGATCATCAGATATGAATATTGAATCGAGCAATGGCTTACGTACCTCGCTGCCATGCGAAGGGCTGAGCTGGATAAGGGCCGTTGTTGCCCAAGACGAGAAGAAGCCAGTGTCCTGAAGACATCTGATTTTTCTGGATTGGGCACTTCGACAGCTGGTTTGTATCGTCCGGCGTTGTAGGGATGTCGTCGCACAGATACTCGACATCATCAGGGTCGACAAGTAGGATGTCTGCCACATCTGTATTGCAGCCCTTGAAAGTGGAGACACTGGTAAAGGGATCGGTGGAAAGAGAATTGATGAAATAATGTCCTTCATCGACGAAATCCACACCGTAAGAGTAGCAGATTGACTCAGGATCATATACATCATCTGAGATGGCTAACGAGATCAGAGCAGTAAAAGCTGCCAGGGACAGATAGTGAGAGACAGGCATGACGAGCTGAGATATTGGAAGAAGACAATCAAAGAACGATGGAAGTTAACAGTGTGTACGTGGGCTAGTGACAACGGGAAGTGTCGTCTTTTGTACCGCATCAGGTCCACAAGCTAGGTAATGTTACCATCGTCTTGTCTAGTGACCCATATGCTGGATACGAACGTTGACCAAGCAGCATCTTGGTCAGACGGCTTGACGAACTGCAAATAGCTATCCGCAAGTGCCTTCTCTAGCGGTCAAGTGGAATCAACACACGAGTGGGCTGAGGGAATGGGGCATGTTGGCGGGTGCCCCACAGGCCACGGTAATCTCACGGGCAGTATCACTTGTCCGCATCTGCACCTCATCGAGATATGGATCCTCTTTGCGTAGTCAGAGTCTGGTGAGGCCGAAGTTCTGCGCTGTGGAGAAGCGGACGATGCGATATACTGCAAAGCCACTCGGAACCTTGTTGCATCGGCGCCGCAAGCGCGCCCGTGCACGATTAGCATGGAGGCCCCTGTCCCTATTTTAGGCTTCACGTCACCACGTCCTGTAAATCCATCTGCATAGCCTTGCAGCCGATCTCACCCGGCAAACACGACGTTGCCGTTGTGTGACAGGCCTTGCGATAATAGAACCTTGATGGTTGAAGGTCAGCTGGGGTCCAGCTGTGCCAAGGTAGATACCCTTCACTTCGCTATCCGAATCTCAACATCATGGATACCATGCAGCCTGTATCTTCGCTATCAAGTCCGGAGCCCCGATCTTAAGCTTCTTAGCTCTAGAATATCCTGACCAATGTTTGGCCATTGTCAGTCCGAACTGTCACTAGCGTTCTGCGACTGCATGAACAGGCATCTCGACTTTTGAGTTTCAGGGCTTTGTAGCCCAAGCTACACAGCATGTTCAAAAAGCAAGTCATACCACGTTTTGCGCGACGACGGAACGCAAAGTAACCCAGCTATGCGGGTTTCGTAACCCCTGCTAGCTGAACCCTATGAAGCAGTGCAATGTCAGGGAAGATGGTCAATCAGCTTCGAGAACCCACGACAAGCAACCAAGTGGGCGCTTCTGTGCTAGCTTGTCAGCCTTATTGTACTTTGGATGTCTTAGAATCGTTGACCAGGTACCTGCGGATGAGCAAAAACCTGGTCAACGACCTAGTGTTGCTACTGCATGCTTTCTTGGCGGCGGAGACCGGCTCGCCCTAGTCTATCCTCTCACCGGCTTTCTCACGTTTCGCGAAATTCTCCTAGTTAGAGTCATCAAGCTATACGATTATTCGCTCCTAACTTCGGCCCCTGTTAATTTTGTTGATGTCGGTCATGACGCTTGCGGAAACCGGACGCCCTCCGCTCTGCTTCCGCATGCCTCTGCCGTCACAAGTAACAAGCGAAGTGGCGCTGCCACTAGCTTATTTATATCCACCGATCTCAAAGTACTCTTCGTAATAGAGCCCCATACGACAAACTTCCAATAGATCCTGCATGGTCTGACGCGAGATGGCAGCAGACCCACTACCTGGAGTCAGGAGAGCGACATCACGGATGCTAATCGAGCTTGACCGGGCTCAGCTGTTCATGACGGTCGGGATAATGCTTAGCATTTTCTCCAGAAGCGGTAACTCGGTGCACAGTCAGCGATATTTAGCTGGCCGGTGTTTTCGTAGCTACTCCTTACATGTCTGCGGCACGCCATCTGACCTATTACACAACCTGTTACTCGGCTGTTGGCCTGAGAAAAGACGCTTCGACCTCATACGCACAACCAGATTGTTAGTCGATAACCGAACTACTCCATCCTTGTGAGGTGAGCCGCCAGTTGTCAGATTTGCCTCCGTGGTCAGTACCTTGGGCTTCCTTGTTCCCCACATGTTGTGGCAAAGCCATGAAAGATTGGCTTAGCTATACGGACACCTCTGTATTGGCGTGATCCTGAATGTACTTCGCCAGGCGAGCCAGACTAGCGTCCGTCGTACGTCGCCTCGACTCCTTTAGGGCTGAACATGGAACTACCTTCGGTATAAATGACCTTAGGCCTTGCTTTACTTACTCTCCAGCTGAGTCAATCGAAGCGTTCACTCTTTTCTGAGCCTGGTGAATCCACTTCACTATATAACGTTCACTCTTTGGTTACAGCTTTACGGCCCATCAGCAACGACTATGTTATTCCACTCAATTGCCTATTGGCTATCTGCGGGCTCACTCGCACTCGGCAGTGCCATTCCAGCTTCTCTTGTGGAGAGGCAGGATGGTGCTTGTACGAACACACCTCGAACACGCCAATGTTGGAGTAATGGATACAGTATCTCTACCGACTTCGACGCGAAAGCTCCTCCGGCTGGCTCAACCGTAACCGTATGTTATGAAATCTAACCATCGCCCTCTATTCTAACAGCAGTCAGTACAATCTTGAGATCACAAACGTGACGAGGCCACATCTAGACGGAACTCCTGGGAATCGAGAGTTCCAGCTGATCAACGGCCAATATCCTGGCCCAACTATTCGAGCGAAGTGGGGTGACACAATTGTCGTCAATGTCAAGAACAGTATGCAAGACAATGGTACCGGTATTCACTGGCACGGCATTCGTCAACTCAATAGCTGTCAGCATGATGGAGTACCTGGAATCACAGAGTGTCCCATTGCTCCTGGAAAGACACGCCAGTACAGATTCAAGGCTACCCAGTTCGGCACGACCTGGTACCACTCCCACTGGTCTGCTCAGTACGGTGATGGTGTGCTTGGAACTATGATTATCGATGGACCGGCCACAGCCAATTACGACGAAGATCTGGGCGTTCTACCAATCACAGACTACTACCACACCCCAGCGTTTACACTGAATGAAGTAGCACAGCACTCGTCAACAGGCCCCCCTCTTCCTGACAATATCCTCGTCAATGGTACACATATCAGTGCGAACGGCGGAGGCAAGTATGCCAAGATGACAGTCACCAAGGGCAAGAAATACCGTATCAGGATCATCAACACCTCCGTAGACAGCACTTTTAGTGTCTCTCTTGATGGCCACCCCTTTACCGTCATGACTGCTGACTTCGTTCCCATAAAGCCTTACATCGCTGATCAGTTAACGCTTGCTATCGGCCAACGGTACGACGTAATGATCGAAGCCAATCAAACCGTCAGCAACTATTGGTTCCGTGTAGGCTATGGAACAGCCTGTGGCGGAAATAACATTCTCAACTCAGGCATTCAGTTGGGCGCTATTCTGTCGTACTCCGGTGCCTCCAACAACAACCCCACAACTACGGGTGTCACCCTCCGAACAGCCTGCGTCGACGAGGACAGATTCAAGCTCGTTCCATTCGTCCCCAACACTGTGCCTTCATCTGCAGTTGGTAGTGCCGGCAAGATCGACCTCAAGCTCCAAGGAGGAAACGTCGTCCGTTGGCTTCTCGATGGTTCACCCATGATCGTCGATTGGAACAACCCTACTCTGGAGACAACGCTTGCTGGATCAAGTAATTTCTACCCAAACAACAACATACGTGAGCTTCCAACAAGCAACTGGTACATATGGTACATTGAATCGACGGATGCTTTCCAACTGCCGCATCCTATCCATCTTCACGGCCACGACTTTTACGTCGTCGGAGAAGGACCTGGGCAGTGGGATGGCTCAGCTAGCAATCTGAATCTGAACAATCCTCTACGTCGTGACACTACGACAATGCCAGTAAACGGGTATCTAGTGCTTGCGTTCCCTGCAGACAACCCCGGAGCTTGGGTAGTAAGTGCCATACACACGTATTCAGAGTGCAATTTGCTAACATATATCTGCAGATGCACTGTCATATTGCATGGCACGCAAGTCAGGGACTGGCATTGCAGTTCTTGGAGCGCAAGGGCGAGATTCAGAGTGTTATCGGAAGTACAACAGACTTCAAGACTGGCTGTGATGAGTGGGACAGGTATTGGTTCCCCGGAAACCACCCGTACAACATGACCGACTCTGGAATCTAGGAAATTACATCTTAGCCTTTCCTTTTCTTCTATTCTATGGGGGCCTTGGTCCTCAGTCTTCTACTTGGGTTATGAAATCTTTTGTCTCATTCGCTTTTTAAGCGTATTGCATAAATCCATACCCCCTGTCAATTGGACCGAAACACATCTTCCTCAATCTCACTAGATGACTCTATGTTTCTTTCTGGCTTCTGAACTTCTTTTGTCTTGAACAACTACTTAAGCTAGACTCTGCATATGAAACTATTTTTGTTCCTGTCTCGTAAAGTTGTTGCATCAGAATGCACCTGGGTGATGAACCCCGAAGCAATAAAAATTATAGTGATTATGGGAGTGACAGTCGCATGCTACAGGATAATTGAATGGTTAGATATGCAGCGCAGTATGTAACGGGATTTTTGTACACAGCGGGGTCGTCCAGCTTCAGCCTTTTGGATGTTGTGAAGTTCGGGTGTATCAGGTGTAATTTGCTGGTGATGCTTGGAACGGAGACATATGAATACGAGGGCGATTAGACTAACAAGCGTGACCACACCTGGACTGAATGCTGGCCACAACATGATACCTTAGAGTTCGAGATCAGATGTATGTTCGGAAAGAGGAAAGGTACAAAGAAGGCTGGATTGGAGGAAGGTAAGGCGGAACGCCTTTCGGGACAATATCAGCAATGCTGTGTTGTGGTCGAAAAGTACCAATACTGGTCTTCATTGGTGTACCAAGGATGTGGCACGCAATCTGGCGACAAAGAGAGTACGTCTCTAGGGGCAAAGTAGGCGACGGCGACTTTGTAAATCGTCCTGTAAAACGTCATTCTTAAGGCGGCTTCCATCGTAGATGCCAGATCGATGACTCTAGATCGTGGCTAGTCGCTGTTCAGCGAAAAGGACGTGTTACTGCAGCGGCTGAGCGAGGGCAAGAGACGAGCAGTAAGCAAGCACACGACGTCATCAATCCCGTTATGCCAAAATGCAAGCCTCGGAGTCGTTGAAGATGAACTCTCAAGACAGCTCCACATTGGATTTTAATACCATATACTTCTTGTCCTGTGATGAGGTATTGCCTCGACACCTTCCTTCTCTCTTTCTTTCGCTAAGTCATACAGGAAGAAGTCAATGAGAATGGCGTTTACTCTCGCATCAGGCTTTAGATGGAGGATCTCGCGACGAAGAAGCTCAACAGCCCATATGCTGCAGCCTGACAATCAATTAGCTCTAAACAATATGTAAAGCAACACCCCTTGGACTTACCTCGAATTTGCATCTCCCACGTGTGTCCGCTTTCTATGATCTCTAGGCGTCGTATTTTGGCTTCTAATGATGGGCAGAACCACATAACACCAAGCGAGTGTAGCATCTGCGGTACGCGATAGTCTGCAAACATGCTGATCTTATCGATGTCGTTGAACTCTCCGTAACTCTCGCCATCAAACGCGGCCCATAGATCGGCTACGAAAATCTGTGCGCGCTTGAGGAATCGGACTTTCTTGCGTTCGAACGTGCCTTCGTCTGCAAAGCATGTGAACTTCTCTGCGAGAAGGTTGACGAGACCCGCTGCCGAGTTTTTGGCATCTTCGATAAGGACTACGACGCTGCCATCAAATTCCTCATCCAGCACCCTTCCCGCTTCTCTCAGACACCGTATGCGCTCTTCAAGCATTGGCGCTTCCTCAGCGTTTACCGAACGGAACGCATTTTTCAATACTTCATCCGTGCACTCTTCCTCATCAACCCAAAACTCGGGTGACGTTATTGGAATACCCTCATCCAGCGCTCTCTGCAGCACAGCTACCAAGCCCCAGTAGCCTGTCCACCTCTTGTCTTTATATTCCACAGCAAACCTCTCGTCTTCGCTCTTTTCACTCCAAAAGCTAAAATTCAATAGATCCATTGTAAAGATGAAGTTAACCGTACTCTCATCCTTGGCTTTCGGGTGCAACTCGTGGGACGACCAGGTCTTGGTGCTGTATTCTCGCTTCTCCATCTCGTCAGAGACTAATCGGGCAGCCACTTTTGTCGAACGCATATCTATTGCTACGTCGATGCTGTTGTCGTAGATAAACTCAGCGCTTTCAAGCACCTTCGTCTCTGGTGGCCCATGATCCTGGACGCCAAGTCCAAATCGTTTCCGCAACAGGTCCAACAGCTCATGGTCGACTTCGTCGTCTGACATCGTAATGTTTGATGCTGCTCACTGGGAGAACCCGTTTCCTTGCGTTAGCCAGTTGAAGTCGTTGCGGTGAAAGAGAGAATGACCAACAGACACGTATTGCACGTATTGTAACTGTTGGCCGTACACCAGGTGAAAGGCCGACCGTCGATCACCTTCAGATTCTGATAGTGAGCATGTGACTTGGTGAGCTTGCGTTTCACAACGCACGCGTTAGGGTGCTCGCGTAGCCACTAGCGCGAAGCTTTGAGGCTCTAGCAGACTGGGGTCCGGTGGATCAGCGCTATAGACTGACGTCGACCTCTCTCACCTTGAGATCTTCAATTTTCCGCGCGCCGGCGGCTTTTACTCCTGGCGCATGTCGTGACGACCCAGACTCCTATACCACACTCGCCAAACCACCCCCAATGGCACGCGACAAGTTTGCGCAGCAGAGCCTCGGCGGCACGCTGCACGGCATGGTCAAGAAGGTGCGCCTGAGACGCCAACGACACAACAACCCAGTTACTGACATGAAGCAGTCACGCGTCCTCATGGTAGGAGCTGGTGGCATTGGCTGCGAGCTGCTCAAGAACCTCGTCCTCACCGGCTTCGGCGAAATCCACATCGTTGACCTTGACACCATTGACCTTAGCAACCTCAACCGCCAGTTTCTATTCCGCAACGAGCACATCAAGAAGTCCAAGGCATTGGTATGAACACTACAACCTAGTTTGGAGAGTGAGTTGGCATGCGCTGATACCACAGCAGGTTGCCAAAGAGTCGGCGCACAAGTTCAACCCCAACGTCAAGATCGAAGCCTATCATGACAACATCAAAGACCCGCAATTCGACGTCGCATGGTTCCAGACGTTCAACATCGTCTTCAACGCCCTCGATAACATCGATGCACGCCGACATGTCAACAAGATGTGTCTGGCGGCCAACGTACCGCTCATCGAGAGTGGCACCACTGGTTTCAATGGCAATGTGCAAGTCATCAAGAAGGGCCTTACGGAGTGCTACGATTGCGTACCGAAGCCGACACCGAAGGTCTTCGCCACATGCACGATTCGAAGCACGCCGTCCCAGCTCATCCACTGCATAGTATGGGGAAAGTCATATTTGTTCGCTGAATTGTTTGGCATCTCTGAGGACGATGCGCCGGAGCTAGATCAGAGCCTAGACAAGGAGGGAAATAACGCAGAGGAGATCGCTAAACTGCGCGAGGAGGCGACAAAACTGAAGCGCGTACGTGACCGGATAGGCTCACAAGACTTCCCACGTGCTGTCTTCGAGATGGTCTTTAAGGACGATATTGAGCGACTGCTGAGTATGGAAGACATGTGGAAGGGCAAGAGAGCACCAGTTGCGCTGGACTTCGATAAGCTGTCAGAAGAGGCCAAGACCTCAGCGCAGACCGTCTTGCAAGATGATCAGAGGATATGGAGTGTAACGGAGAATTTCGCAGTCTTCGTGGACAGCATAAACAGACTAGGCCAGCGCCTGGAAACTGAGCGTGCGCAGACCGAGGTCGGAAACTCAGCTCCCGTTCTGAGCTTCGACAAGGACGACGTAGACACTCTGGACTTCGTTGTCGCGAGTGCCAACCTGCGAGCATCCATTTTTGGTATCGAAACGCGCTCGAAATTCGATATCAAGCGTGAGTCGGCTCTCAAATTAATGGAGTGAATACTGCTAACACAACTGCTCAGAGATGGCTGGCAACATCATCCCAGCAATCGCCACAACCAACGCTATGACTTCAGGGCTCTGTGTTCTCCAAGCATTCAAGGTCTTGCGATATAACGATCCAGAACAGCTAAAGCGACAAGCCAAATCCGTCTTTCTCAGACGGGGTACTGATCGTATGCTCGCCCCTGAGACGCTCAGTGCGCCCAATCCGGAATGCCCGACGTGCAGCGTTACACAGATTACCCTGACCGTTGACATTGAACGCGCCAAGCTCGGCGATCTTGTGAACGATGTACTTAAGACACAGCTTGGCTATGGCGAAGAGTTTAGTGTCACCAAGGATGGCGACCTTCTCTACGATGCTGATGAGGATGCACACTTGGATAAGACCTTTGGCGAACTGGGACTTGTGACAGGCAGTTCAGTCACCGTTATTGATGATGCCGACGAGGATAAAAAGGTCAACGTGGAGCTCACTATCGATGCTAAGGATCTGCCGTCCGCAGATAAGCCGATCAACCTACTCACAGATTTGAAGATCGCAACAAGGCCCAAGGCCGCCGTACCTATCGCGGCGCCTGTAACTAACGGCCACGATCACGCAGATACGAACGGCACTACGAACGGTACAATGGGCGGCACTCTCAAGCGAACTGCCGACGAGGCCAGTCTTGAAGACGACATTGTTAGGAAGAAGGGCAAAGTCATGGAAGACAAACAGGTCATGGACGCCGACGACATCTTGGTGATTGAAGATGAGAAGGACGATGGTGTTATCGAGCTCGACTGAGTCGCTGCAAGGTCGCCTTTTCTGCTTCCATCTCCACATCACACGTCTTCTCTGATCTGACCGCTCCTCATCGGGGACCTTCCATGGTACCCTACGATTTACTGCGTATCGATGCGTCCATCCTCCTGGATACCCTCTGTAATCATATCAGCATCGGCGCGACTTCGGCGGCGTTTGGGAATGGGTATACCTCGACAATGGCTGCTTTTACTTTCCCGCTTAGAAGTCAGAAGGGAATCGAAAGCTCTCTGCGAAACAGGCAATGTGCCTTTGTCGCCGCCTAGTCTCACACCGCAGATAGCCCTCCATCTAGATTTAACATGCAGTTATGCGCATACTGGTTCTCTGCAAGGAACAACGCTGCGTGGGCAATTTCCTCCGGCTTACCGAACCGCTTGAGCGGGATTCGGTCTTGAAGTTGTGATACCTTAAGATCTGCTCATTGTTAGCGTGCTCCTGACCACACAATGTAACAGGACATACCTTTTGTCATATCACTCTCCACATACCCTGGCACAATTGCATTGACTCTCACCCCATGCGCCACGTACTCTGCCGCCAGTGCCCTCGTAAACCCCAACACTCCTGCTTTACTCGCAGCATATACTACCGCACCATAGCCACCATTCACGCCCAATAGACTGGACACATTGATGATGGTCGGCGTAAAGTCTGACCCTGCGTCTACACGAGTCCTGGTGGTTGAGTGCAGGTACTTGTTGCGCAGCAAGAAGCGGGATCCTAGCATCATAGCAGTGAGGTTCGTGTCGATTATGGATCGAATATCTTCTGGGGGCGTAGTGGTGAAGAGCCGGGATTGCGTAATCCCGGCGCAATTTACCAGCACGTCAATCTTGGAGGCATCTTCGCCCTTGCCGAGGCCCTGCTCTTTGAAATGCGTGGTTGACCAGAAGCCTGGCGATGAGATGGATCCTGCGATAGAGCGATGTGGTGCTGATGTTGATGGTTCGAGAGTCGAGATTGCCTTCCTAAGGTTTTCTTCTGAGCGGGAGATTAGGGTGCAGCGGTATGCTTGCTTTGCAAAGGCTTGAGCAATCGCAAGACCAATCCCTCGGCTACCGCCTGTGATGAATACATGGCGGGTTCGAGATGCCATTGTTGCTGATGAAAGCGATGGAATTGGGCGTGAGATTGGCCAATGACGTCGTGTGGCTGCTAGTCTCGCGACAACGCGCAGGGACGCGTTGTCGAAGCTTTGACTTCGAGTCGAGTCGTCATTGCTCCTTCCCTAAACAACAACCAACCATTGTGCGATTCTAAGCCTTTTGCCTTTCTTTTGTCAGCTTCAACATATTCTGTATTTTCACATTGCATACCGAAGTCACATTCTCATTGATCAGAGCGGCATCATGCCCGAAGTAAGCTCTAAGTTGCTCAATAGACAACTGATAGCTAACAACAATAGATAGCAGAGGTAGCACGCATAGTGCACTACCTCAAAAAACACCTCGTCGGGCGTACAATTGCCTCTGTTCGCGCAGAAGAAGACGATCTCCTCTTCGGCAAGGTCGGCACGTCAGCAAGCGCCTTCAAAACCGCCATGACAGGCAAAAAGGTGCTCGATGCCCGCCAACAAGGAAAATACTTCTGGCTCGTCATGGACTCGAAACCACATCCGCTTATGCATCTGGGAATGACCGGATGGATCAAGTTCAGCAATGACGATACGAGTGCGTATTACAAGCCGAAGAAAGAAGAGACAGACTGGCCACCGCGATTTTGGAAGTTTGTATTGGACTTGAAGGGGGAACCGAATTGTGAGGTTGCTTTTGTAGACCCCCGAAGGTTGGGAAGATGCAGGTTGATTGATGCGGAGGCGGATGAGATGAGGAAGGTCTCACCGTTGAAAGAAAACGGGCCGGATCCAGTCATCGACAAGGACGTGCTGACCGTGGATTGGCTCATGCAATTACTGAGGCGAAAGAAGGTCCCTATCAAGGCGTTGCTGTTAGACCAGGCGAACATCTCCGGAATAGGGAATTGGGTCGCAGACGAAACGATGTACCAAGCGAAGCTACATCCGGAACAATACAGCAACACCTTCAGCGATGAACAGATCAAGAGGTTACATGACGCGATCATGTATGTCTGCGGTACAGCTGTGGACACACTCGCAGAGTCAGATAAGTTTCCAAAGGACTGGCTGATGAAGTATCGATGGGATAAGGGTAAGAAGAATGGTGGCAAACTGCCCAATGGTGCAAAGATTACATTCTTGACGGTTGGCGGGCGCACGTCAGCTGTTGTGCCCAGCGTGCAGAAGAAGACAGCGGCTGTGGCTGGTGATGTATCTGAGGGCGCTGAAGACGAGGGCGAAGATGATAAGACGGAGGTCAAGCCAAAGAAGGGTGCAAAGAGGAAAATTAAGGCAGAGAAGGATGAGGGTATTGAAGAAGCTGCAACAATGACAGCAGCAAATAGGCCAAGGCGAGGGCGAAAGCAGATCGATTACCAGGCCAAGGATGAGTCTGAGGAAAGTGAGGAATCACCTGTCCCCAAGAAGCAGAAGACGAGAACAACGCCAAAGAAAGCAACACTAAAAAAGACTATATCGCAGAAGGCAGCAGTTAAAGAAGAGTCAGAAGAGTCAGAAGAAGCGCCCGAGAAGGAGGGTGAGCTTGCGGATGTCCTGGCGCCCTCCAAGTCCAGGAAGGCTACCTGCACAACAACAAAGAACAGCAAAGAGACGAAAGCCAAAGAGACTTTCAAAAGCGAGGAGCCAAGTGGACGGCGAAGATCGGGTCGTACGGCAAGGTGACGAACCACGATCTGTACATGACTCAAAACCGGCTGCATATTGCACACTATTATAGAGATGTAAAATACCTCCAAGACACGTATACAGCTTGTGCTACAATGACTTGGTTTTGCCTTTACTAGATGTTATCACTAGACCTTAAGTCTTGAACATGTAACAATATCATTCAATATGATCCATTTTTTTCGGATCAATGTTTTCGATCGCGGTGGGGTGAACGCGTAAGGCACGTGCTCGAGCGCTACTGCGGACATCGAAATTCAAGCTCCCCACATCGCAGACGTAACGCTGTCGACGACTTCAGACGGTCACTTTAACGTTGTATTATGTTCATGGCGCAATGATTCGTTGTTAATCTTGCATTGTTTCCTCATCCACCGTTTCCGCCACACCCAGTCGATCAATCTGATCTCAAACGAAACGTTCGTGTGTGGCAGCTGTCGAACCGTCCACATTATCCCAAATACCAACCACCACCACCATGCCGCAGCCATTGCCTAGCAAAGAGCAGACGCTCTTTCGCTCTGTTGTCAAATACTATGAGGGCAAGCAATACAAGAAGGGTGCGTCGATATGTAACAGCGCCGGCTTGCACTGCTGACCCCGCCAGGCCTCAAAGCCGCCGACCAGATCCTCAAGAAGCACCCCACCCATGGCGATACACAGGCTATGAAGGCGCTTATTCTCAACTCGCAAGGCCACGGCGACGAAGCTTTCGCGCTCTGCAAGGATGCCCTCAGGAACGACATGAAGTCGCACATCTGCTGGCACGTTTACGGGCTACTATGGCGATCTGTCAAGAACTACGAAGAGGCTATCAAGGCATACAAGTTCGCACTGCGAATAGAACCCGGCTCGCTCAACATTCTGCGCGACCTCGCTCTTCTCCAATGCCAGATCCGCGATTACGATGGCTACATTGAGAGTAGACGGAAGATGATGCAGGAGCGTCCTCAATTGCGACAGAATTGGACTGCTCTGGCCGTAGCTTTCCACTTAGCAGGCAACCTGACTGAAGCAGAAAACATTCTGAAGACCTACGAGGAGACGCTGAAGCAGCCACCACCAAAAAACGATATCGAGCACTCCGAAGCCGTCCTCTACAAGAACACGATTATTGCCGAGTCAGGAGATACTGAGCGTGCGCTGAAGCATTTGGACGAGATCATCAAGACCAACTTGGATCGCACATCGGTGCTGGAGTTGAGGGCAAAATATCTGCTAAAACTTGGGCGCAACGAGGAGGCTGAGCAGGCATACCGCCAGTTGCTGGATAGGAACAGCGAGTATCGCGCATACTTCGATGGACTTGAAAAGGCGCTTGGCTTGAGCCGTGACAACACGGCAGACATCGAGAAGCTTTCCGAGCTTTACCAATCGTACGCAGAAAAGAACAGCCGCAACGATGCGAGCAGGCGCGTGCCTCTGGATTTCTTGTCTGGTGACGCTTTCAAAACAGCCGCAGACTCATACCTCCGCTGGAAGCTCAACAAGGGTGTCCCATCCACGTTCCCCAACATCAAGTCCCTATACGCTGATGCTGAGAAGATGGCTATCATCGAGGAGCTGGTTCTTGGATACGAGTCGGACAAGCCGGCGAATGGCTCTGCTAAGGAAGAGACAAACGGGGACAAGACAGATCGTTTTGAGCAGTCAGTGTTGTATTTCCTGGCACAGCACTACAACTACGTTCTTAGCCGCGACCTCAGGAAGGCTAACGAGTATATCGATCGACTCATCGGGATGGACTCCAGGTCCGTTGACTACCACCAGACTAAGGCACGCATCCAGAAGCACACCGGCGATGTCCAGAGGGCCGCAGAGACGATCAACCACGCCCGCGAACTTGACGAGCGTGACCGATACATCAACACAAAGTGCGCCAAGTACCAATTGCGCGCCAACGAGAACGAGAAGGCATTAGCAACCATGAGCAAATTCACAAGAAATGAGGCGGTTGGCGGTCCGCTGGGTGATCTGCACGACATGCAGTGCATGTGGTACCTTATTGAAGATGGCGAGGCGTACGCGCGTCAGCAAAAATACGGCTTGGCCTTGAAGCGCTTCACCGCAATAGCAGATATCTTTGACGTCTGGCACGAGGATCAGTTTGATTTCCATAGCTTCTCGCTACGGAAAGGTCAGATCCGTGCTTACATGGACATGATCAGATGGGAAGACCACCTTCGCAATCACCCCTTCTTCACACGAGCAGCCATCAATGCGGTAAAGATCTACCTCAAACTAGCAGACGATCCGAAGTTGGCGAATCCCAATGAGTTAGATCTGAGTAAGCTCGACCCTACAGAACGTAAGAAGGCTGAGAAGAAGGCAAAGAAAGAGCGGGAGAGGAAAGAAAAGGAGGAGGCAGAGAGGAAAGCAGCTGCCGCCGCCAAGGCTACAGCCAAGGCAGATGACGAAGATAAGAAGAAGGAGGACACAGATCCCAACGGCGAGAAGCTGCTGCAGACCAAGGAACCGCTGGAGGCCGCTCAAAGGTTCCTGAAGCCCATGCTTGAACTTAGCACGCAGATCGTTGAGGCGCAAACTGTTGGATTTGAGGTTTACCTCAGGAGCCAGAAGTACCTGCTTGCCCTGAAGTGCCTGCAGGCTGCACGAGAGCTAGACCCGGAGAATCCGACAGCGCATGAGCAGAGTGTGCGCCTCCGTCAAGCTCGTAAGTTATACCCACATCAAAGTCATCGCCATTGTACGTACTAATGAGTCGCAGTCAGCAAAGCTTCTGATCTCCCAGCCGAGGTCTCCCAGGTCATCAAGGACACTTTTACCTCCCCAGCTGCTGATGCCGATCTAAAAGCCTACAACGATGACTTCATCCAGAAGCACTCCGATAGCGCATCTCACCTTCAAGCCGCATACACTGCCCGCTACTTCCTCGACAACAGTACGAAGAGCCAGAATGAGGCAGACCTAGTCAAGACATTGAATCTCTCGAATATCACATTCGAGCAAGCTAAGCAAGGGTTGGAATTGCTCGGCGATTGGAAGAGCGACGATAAGGTCAAGGATGAGTACAGAAGCAAGGCCGCAAGCCGGTGGAGCGAGGCTTCTGTATTCAAGTTGTAGAGCTGCTCTAAGCGCATGAGCTTTGCTGGCATGTGTCGAGCGATGGTGCCTTTAGCATAGCGGTGTTGTGTCAGCGCGTATGAACTTGGGATCATACGTCATTGAACGTGCCCTACTGAAACAAAAGCCGACTCAAAAACACCAATACAACACAAGTCATTGCCATCGAACCACTTTAACGCTTTTTGATTAAGGCGCTTGGCTGTTGAAAACGAGAACTGCTGATACGTATACACAGTGACAGTAGTACCCGCAGTGCGAAGATAAGCGCCAAGCGCACCGCCACAATTCGTAACCGCTGCTAGGCTACAGTAAGAAGCTTTTCGCGCGAGCCTCCCCAGAGCAACTCTCACTTACCTCATTGAAGTGTTTTCTAGAATAGTCTGCTGACTTCCTTACTGCACATTCTAGTTTATCAGTCATGCCAACTGCTCTGGGATCACTCCCTAACGTCAAGAAATGGTCTGTTAATGAGCCAGATGTTACCACACATCAGCCGTTGATGTACCAGCCGCCCGATGCAAGCGGGAATGAGATACGCCTACTCACACTACATCCAGAAATGAAAAGAGATCCCCCTATACGATGTACACTATGCCCAGCGTTATTGCCATCTGAAACAGACAATGCTCTCGATGCTCCACCCTATGAAGCGCTCCCCTACGTTTGGGGGGAACCAAATTTCACCAATCATATCCTGGTAAACGATCAGGACTTGTACATTACGCCAGGTTTGACAGCGATTTTGTTCAGTCTCCGATGGCGAACGACTAAGAGGATAGTCTGGGTAGATGTAATTTATATCGATCAGAAAGACTTCAAGGAGCGGGCTCAGCAGGTTGGATTGATGCGCAAGATTTACTCACAGTGCCAACGTGTTGTCGCTTGGGTTGAGCCGACGACTAGTACTGTTCGGAGATGTTCGTCCGACAGCTCGACCTGGGATCGGCAGCGTCTTGAAGCCCAATATCAGGAGGTTGTCACAGGTATGAACTTATTGTGGCGCATCGTGCAACGGGACTTAAGGACGCTCAAATCTTTCGAAAAGGTCTACATGCAGAAGCAGCAAAGTTTCAGTTTCTGTCCAACCTTTCTCGCAGAAATAAAAGCAGCCCTCAAGCAGAGAGTCTGTAACCGCTTTATGAAGATATTCATGAAGGCTGATGATCGCTGGAGAGCTTTGGTAAAGCTCACGGTAGCGGTCGTTCCGGGGTAAAGAGTATCTGAGTCTCGACAGAAACTATCTTAATATTGAGCTAACTATCATTTGACCGGAGTCATATGCAAGCACCCACTTCATTAATGGCCCTTTCACGAAAATCCTTGCGCTGGGCAACAAGGAACAAGCCTCCAAGCAAAATCCATGCTGCATGGCCGCTACCATTGGGTACAACCTCTTCAAAACCACTCAATATAGGGCCATACGCTTTTCCAAAGTCGTCGGTTTTTACCAAAGTACTTTGGAACCTGCCTCCATTGGTGGTCTCACTTCTCTGCTGGTGACGGCTGTCCTGGACACTAACAAAAGTCTGGAGATCTTCGAGAGAGCGAATCTTCCGGAGCTTTCGAGAATTTGGTTCCCTGGTGTTCGATTTTCCTATGGCCCCTTTGATAGATGCGGAGACGATAGCATTGGGTCTAGATGCATCAGTTATAATCATCTCGCACCAGAGACAATAGGACAGGACCTTTGCGAAGCTGCTATTCGACTGCTGCGTCGAGGCAATTACTGTGCAAATTACTTCTCGGAACCATCGTTTCCGGATACGGAAGCGACGGTATTATGGTTTAAGGGTTAAGGGATGCCGATAGATGCTTGTATCGCAGCCACCTTAGATTAACGTAGTGAAAATGCAACCATCTTGACGACCTGATACTGAATGTCTGGGTTACGTGGGTACTAAAGAGGAACAGAATTTCAATGATAAGGAAAATGGATTGGTAGCTGTGCTGCAGAGTATTCACGACTTGACCACAAGGCGTCAGTCTTGATGGTACACCGTATGTACCATCGTCACAGGCAGCTGCAAGCACAAACAACCACTTTCCACAGTCACAAGAGACTCTACGGGATTATTATGAGTGTTTGTGTATGTGTGTATAAGGCTATGCACCGATTGAGGGCGCGAGAGGGCCACAACATGAGAACTGTGACATATGAAAGCAAGTCGCACCAGTCCTTTCCTCGGACTGCATAACGCAAATGCATAGCTACTCATCATCTAAAACAAACTATAGGACAGTGTAACTTGAAGCGGTAAGAAAGTGGGAAAAGAAAAGACAGGGGTTCAGCTCTCTGCGTGAAGCAAACCTGCGGCCGCTTTCATGGGGCCAGCGTGATGCGTATGACTGATGTGGTCAGCACTAGGTAGCTCAGTCTTTCTGTAATAGTTCTGCTGTTTTATAGAGCTGGAAAGTTATTGCTTCTGGTATCCAATCACCTTCCACGTGTATCACCCACGTGGGTGCGTCGCTCTTGACAGGGAGGATTTGCGCTGTGCTGAAGAACCCAGAAATGGAGGCAACATGCATAGTCACCGCAATAACTGACCTTTCGCCAAGTGTTTCGTCTGCAATGAGACACCAGCCGGACCAGCTGCATTCGATCCTACCTGTATGCGCCGCGTCATCAGGTCGAAAACGGCTATACCCCCGGCTACGAACTCTCATACCAATCACTGAGTGCCACAGTTAGCTTTTATGTTTTCTACAACAGTGCGGGGCGACTAAGTGCAATGGTTGCAGCCCATGCGCTGGATTTAGACAAGGTAGAGCTTCTCGGATACGCAAGCTCACTTCAGCCGCTTACTCTGAACGATATGTCATTTGGCAATCCGAAGATAAGGTTTATAAACACAATAGAGAACGATGCGCAATATTTCAAGCTATGCTTCGAAGCCACAATGTTGTGCAGGTAGACAAGCATGCCTACTTCTAGCGTACTCAGCAATACGAGAGACTGCATGATGGACTCTGGGAGCAATAAAAGCAACCCGTACGGTATATGACTTGCGATTGGAGGAACTCAGGAAGCATGAGCTGATCAGGTACGAACCCTATGCTATACGGTACCATAGCGAAGACAAGCTCCGCAAATACGCCGACGATGAAGCCACTGCTGATGCAAATCCTGACATCTACATTTTTCTTGAAGCAGTTTAAAAAGAACAAAAGTTGCTTTGGAAAGACATTAAGGCCTATCAGAACAACCACAGAATTGTATGTAATCTGCTCTGGGCTTTGTTCTATCCAGAATGCCGAGTCAAGCAAAGAATTATGGGCGAGCTGCAGTAGTTTGTTGGTCGCACATATTGCATTTCAAGATCGACGACGACCTATGGCACATGTTTGTTGCGGGAGTTAGCTACAATAGCGAGGCATTACTCCCTGTGAAGCAGACGGTTAGTGTCAAACAGTTCTCCGGGACTAAGGCTATATTGGAGCGTACAGTCTATCCAACTAAGTATTAGAGAAATTTAAAGGGTATGGTTTGTATATCAATGTCTGATTATACTGCTAGCTGATAGTAACTAGATGCACAAATAGATTCAACTGTCTTCGAAAAACAACTGGAAGAGCGAGGAAGGCTCTTCGAAGCACTCTGCCTAGTAAACCTAGAGAAGAGACATCGGCCATACAGCAAACTAGCTATCACTGCCGGCGCAACGAGAATAGTAAGAGATAACAACAGAGATGTAATTCTTCTGTACCGTCATTATGTATGCCTCTGACGTAGATATTCAAAACACAACTCTAATTCTGCCTACTATAAGTTTTAGGGTTTACTATTTTGTAACAGAAGTTTGTCTAATTATCAGAAACAAAAAACCAGAGATAATATTTTATAGAAAGGTAAAGAAAACACTAGAAAAGTCTTAAGCTAAAAAGAAGAATAAGAACACGCTAAAGAGCCTTATTACTAAGTATGTAAAAAGCAATATTATTAAGAGTATTATTCCTAGAAAAGGTAAGAGTCTTGCTGTGCTTCTTTATAGGCTGCCTAGTGTTAGTAAGACACTTAGTACTAAAGGCCTAGCTATACTTATAGAAAAGCTACTGTATAGCGTTAATATAGAAGACATTAAAATTTCCCTTTATATAGTTAAGAATAACCTGCAGCGTATCTTTAAGCTTGCTATACATTAAAAAGCCATCCTTCTGTTTTATAGAGTAGACGTTTTTCTTAAAGCGCAGTTACTTTATAACGTGCAGTGAAACACTTTTATCTTCAACACTATTGCAAATATTAAAGTATTTCCAAGGTAGCGTTCTAAACTCTCTACAGCCTTATCTTACACTTACAATACCAATAGACATACTCTTCCTAATGCTAAACTAGGCAAATCTTTTTAATAGAGCCTTCACCTCCAGAAACCATGTGGCAATCCAATCTGTGCCGTTAGATTCCAACCAGCGAGCGGAAATCTGGAGATTGTAATTCAACCGAGCTAAGAGTGCAATCAATCCATCATTTAATTGGAAAGGCTAACTTGATGAAGACATTAGTTCAGGTACCCTCATCAACGACAAGCTCAATAGTCAAGAGATCAGAGACGTCGTCTGGATCGCGATGAATCTGGCAGTAGCAGACAAGAAATCAAGCAGCAAACTGACATAGAAGCACGTCAACAATGTTCTACAAACGACATTAGACTTCAAAAGCGTGAGATCCCAATGTACAAAACAGTAGCTTATACCGACTCCAAATCCTCGATTGTAGTACATGCTCCAAGGAGAAGAGATGGCGAAGCGCGAGAACATCCGCTAAGCTGGCGCGCATAATTAGTTACTGAACTGTCGAATTGCTGTGAAGCTCGTGTAATGATTTCCAGGTGTCGATCTAGCTCTTGCTTTCGCATATTACCATCTTGAACCAAGTTGCTTGACCGAGAGAGGAGGCTATATGTTGGAATCGGAAGTCAAGTAAACATAATTATTTATAAGATTCTCTCTTTGCCGCGCCGGCCACGGGTCATGCAACGTGCGCGTAGTCACCAAACGACATACTATGTGTATACGATTAGAGCAATCTATGATTTTGGCAAAGCTATAGAATGAGCGACTGCGCGGCGATCTTAGTGTTTAGAGTGGTTGTCACACTTTCCATACTTAGTTATCGTGTAATGGGTCTTTGAATACGTGACTGTATTCTCCAAACACTAATCAGCACCCAGTTCGCCTACCCTTTACATACTCGAGAATGAAGGAAACAGATGGGAGTCGCAACGACTTCGGAGCAACCAGTGCAAGAAAGTTTGTGCCGCCCTGAACCGCGTACGGTACCTGTCGAATTACCCGGGATCGTGGGCGGGAACGACTCGAAAAAGGGCGCAAACGTCTCTTCGTTCAACAAACGGCGCCATTGCCCAGAAGTTTCGTCATTTATGCGTATCGAGTCCAACGGCGCCGGCTTCAGTCGTGTCTCACAGTTGGGGTCGGTGTGAGATGCCTGAGAGCGACGTGGTAGTACTTGGGCTTTCCGTGAGGCAAGCTTTCGTGCTAGTCGTTGACGTGATAGATGAAGCTTCCCGATTTTCTCCTCGATCTCTGCTTTCGACGTTGCCGCCGCATCAAATTGATAGCCAAATATAGCACGTTTCGCCGTGCCGGAAACCTCGAACTTGTATTGATAGGCAGGATTTTCTCGCTGAAGCATGTCTTCATGCTGGATCATGCCATGCGACCGCATACGCCTGGGCAAAAGATGTATGAGGCTCCGAATGTACAGCGGGCAGGGATTCGGCGAGTTGCGGAAAAAGAGACGGAGATCTTCATTGTTGTTTTGATTGTATTTGTGATCTAAGCGGAGACGATCTCGGCAGCCATTGAAGGGCATCGACTGATGTTGGGACGGATTCTCAGAGTAGGTGAAATACGGCTGCATTTCCTGATCGAAGATGGTAAACTTGACGGATTTCAGCTGGAGACGATCCAGTTCAAGAAGACCCCCGTCCCAGAACGAGCTCCAGCACGCAGATAGAGTATCGTACAACTGCACTCGAACGGAAACCGTTTGAAGGGAAGAGAAAGATGCAGCGACCAGAGAAAAGATGTCGTTCCACTCGGTCAGATATTGTGTCATACCCTGCGTTTCTGGAATGTCGAAAGCAAGGTGAGTCATGGCCCGGACCTGCCAGCTTTTCAGACAATACGTGAAGTTGGAGAAGGTTCCCAATTTCTTGGTGAGGAAGGCGTTGAGAGCATATGGCAGCTTCCGCGCCTCCCAATAGATTTGGCGACAAGTAAGCAGTAGGTTCAGGTCCAGATTGCAGCCTGCTATCGACCGTGGGCACGGATAGTGTTCCGACTGGGTCAATATGCCAGGCACAAGATAGATGTCAGAAATCGTGCAATCATGAATTTGAGATTGGCATTCACGATGTGGAGGGCTGCCGTGTGAATCTCCTCTGCCATCCACGGTGAACCACCGCTGGTCCTGCTCACAATAAAGAGAAAGTGGAGACCGTCTGACTTCAATGGGACCATCGTGCGTGAACAGGGCGCCGTAGATGTGCACCCGGAGCTGACCGGGCAGCGCAAGCAAGCGACACCCAAGGTCGCTGTCCCCTTTCGTTAGCATTCCACTCCAAGTCTCGTCTTATCGACAATCGGCTCAGGTTACCTCACCCTTGTGGCATCGTGTTCTGGTGGATTGAGTGCGTTACTCCCTAAGATGCAACGGTGTCAAAATCGGTGGCGTGAGCTGGTGCGGCACAGGCAGCAGCCTGGCAGGCAAGAGTTGCTTAGTCACCACCTCACTTCAACGGAACTGAACAAAAAGCAGTCATCCCCTCGGACTGGTAGAGGGAGAGGGAGTCGCTAGTGGTCACCCACCTAAATACTAACCCGTCGGTACGTTACTTTCATACGACTGAGCGAATGGGAAGCCTTGTTTTCAACGTCCTATGGCTGTATATGGAAGACATGGTCATGTATAACTTATGTGTAATAGATCAACTAGTGTGTGTACATCTAAGCCGGCAATCTGAAAAGCTTCCATGACGGCTTCACGTTCTGCCGTCGTTCGCCCTCTCGAATGCCAACAAAGCTCCGCAATATTGTTCTTGACTTGAGTCTTGCTATAACTGTATACAGCATAATGTGACAGGAACATAAGCGGCATGCGACCAGTGGCAACAGAGTATGCTGGGGCAGAAGTGTCATATGGACTACGGCGCCAGTTTATATGTGATCTCGTTGAGTCCGCAGGCGCCTCAAGTCGCTATAGCATTTGACGCATATAGACCGGTTCTCCGACCTCAGATGCGGGCGTAGAAGGTTGTGTCGCCGGCGTTGAGCTCCCCGAGGCTTCACTTGAGCCAGTCGTTGTCCACCGCGCCAGCGACCCTGAAGTAGAGGATGCGCGCGAGAGCGCGTATATGGACTCATAATCTGGCGCAAATTCCCTCGAAGGTTCTCTTGGCGTGTACATTGGTAGTGGCTCGGCCTCTTCGCCTTCATCGAAAGGTGGTGGTGACAATGATCGAGGAGGCCGAGGGAGGATCTCAAGCGGCGCGCTGTGGCGAACGGCGAAATGCTGGTTGTCGAACTTTATCCCGACGGTGACGCCCATCGTGTATCGTCGTGTGATTGTGTATGTTTTGAATGTGGGCACACATTCCGCGTCGTTTACCAATCTGAAATTGTCGGTCAAAGCGCGAGTTTTGTTGAATGGAATGGCTTTGTTCATGTTGGTCTTTGCGATGCAATTGACATGCTTTGAGACAACATCTTCGGGTTGTGTGAGCGTGTGGCCACACATTGTTGTCGAGTATGTGGAGATGGTGACGGATACGGAGTCGATGACGCATTCTGCCTGTGCCTCGTTCATACGATCCCGTGTATTCAACAAGGAAATCGAAAGGGGGATGTGCTGTCCCGGAGTGATCTTTTCGGGGTAGAAAATTGTAGGTATAATGCTCGGTGGCCTATTTGATGACCGTCGCAAAACCTTGTCGACTGTCGACCGAGACTCGCCTCTTCTAGAGGGTTTCCAAGCCTGACCATAGAGGACTCCGGTTGTCAAATTTGGTTCTCGCGGCAAGTTCTCGTGCGGAGTCGGTCGGTACGTCAGGACTTGCTTCACCTTCCGTGTGCCTTTAGACCCGCCCAAGACTAGTCGTGCTTGGACAAAGTAGGAGATCTGGGCTGCGCCTCCGGGTACACTGGTCTTGAGCTTGAATGAAGGCGGCAGTGGATGTGGTTCCCTCAGGTAGTGAGCACCACGGGTGAGTCGCTTGTAGGATTGTTGGGTTGTCTCTGGGAACATGAATTCGAAGGACCATGAATATTTGTTTGGACTTAGAGTAGAGCGCGGTACTACCTCACGCTCGTAGTTGAAGAAGTTTATCCTCTCTTCAAAATCTTTTCTTGCGTGGGAGTCGTTAGAAGGTCGTGTCGTTCTCGTAACGCAGCTGCCGGCGAAGACGAGCTTGAACGATTCGATGTGCTCCTGCTCTTCCGCAATGAACGCTACTCTGCCAGTGACTTTGTCACCTCGACGATACACCCTGTCACTATCACCATCGATCAGAACGCGGAGTGTCGGTACGGCCATGTTGGATCTTTGTTAGATTGGAGATCAACAGCGCAGGGACTGATCTAAGATATAAGGATCTTAGAGTCGTCCAGTGATTCGTCCAACTGTCAGGCACGCGGCTTTCAGTCCTGAACGGGCTGGGATAACGTTTGCCGGGGCAGTAGGCAGCGCCAAGTAATGTGGAATTACTAGGCGTGCAGCGAAAGAAGAGAGTCGGAAAGGTCGAAGAAAATTAGATCCTGGAAAGAGGCTGAGCAAAGCAGTACTTGCTTTTAGCAGCACCTTTGATTGCTATGTTCTTGACCTCTACTTAGATTCCTGGAAACATATCGAGGCCAGGGAAATGGGCGCGGGTAGTTCTTTCGAGCATGCACAACCCGGTACTGCTGATACTGCACTACGCAAGGCATTGCTGCAGCTGTGCGCACCCACGGGTTAGTTGTCCGCTGGTTTGCACTCGCAACTACGGATTGGCGCGCCGCCTAAATCGCTCTTACTAGCTGAGATAAGACAATCAGCCGGAAGGTATCTTCGACTTCATGTTCTCCCGCCAAAGACGTGCTGTCTGGGGAGCAGCCAAGGAAACGTGGAGGGCTTGGCAGATGGTCTGGAGCAAGCCACCTAGCACCCCAGGTTCACCCCGCGATGTGCGACAAGGCTGATAACTAGACCGTTGCAGTGGGATTGCAAGTACCCATACCTACCGACGAGTAACAGGGAGTCTGTCATGCTCACGCTTGGACGCGTTGGAGGCCGGTAAATGCATCGAAGTTGCAGGAAATGTTCAGCGCTGACCTGTGCTCACAAAGGAGTAGCACGTGAAATTGAATGGGCTACTTGCCACAGCAGCGCCCAGGCTACGACTCGCTTCGGAGAGGAACTGCATTGATGCATTTTCCAGCGCCGCCTTGGCTGGCGCCCAAGGTGTCCACGCGGACCGACTCGCCAGAGAATATACCGGTGGATGCGGAGGTCCGCCGCGTATGTCAGCTTGGCGGCCACTCCGCCAGGAAGCTCGCGTCGAGCGCCGTGGAGAAAGACAACGAGATGCTCACGTAGAAAGTCGGTTGAAGTTGAAGGCCAAGTCGGCCGTGGAGTGTGGGGAAGCTGCGACCCGCTTTCCGGAAGGACATGAGGGTGGGTCGAGCTTGGAGCATGTGGCTGGATATCGATTGTAGGCAGATCGATAACGCATCTTGCAACCCGAAGCAAGAACTATGACAACGTTTGAACGAATATGTGCTTAGATTGAGCTTCCATCAGGACGCCTTTGAAGTCCCTCAAACTTCCGACTTCACCGCGACTGACAGTATGGTTGATGCGCAGGCGCAAAGCCTTCAACAAAAATGTTCACACCGCAAACGGTGCCTCACACCGGCTGAAGAACCGCTGTTCATATTTCAGAGTTAGCGACAAGGTGTGGAAATGCGTGACGGCGCAAATGCTGCTTGCACATGCCTTCGCGATATGAATGAGTCGCCAAGTGCCCGCGACGCGACTTTCACGCGTCAGGGTCTAGCAATTGTCGACGCACCGACACCACCACCAACACCTTCACATATGACCCCTCCCACAATCAAACTACTCTGGTGACACCCCCACAACCTCTGCACACACACACACACACACACACAATGCCGCCCCGCAGAAGCAACCCACCTGCAATTCCAGTCGAGGAAACAGAACCAGCAGCCACAGCACCTACACCAGCCGTCGATGAGCCTACCGAAGCGTCACCACCGTCACCAATACCACAAAAGATCTACAAGGAACCCAAGCCACCCAAGCCTCGAGAAGACGACACACTGAGTGTTGAAGACCTCAATCTCCCCAAGTCAATAGTCCAACGTCTCGCCAAAGGCGTCCTCCCGCCCAATACCCAAATTCAGAAAGATGCGCTCCTGGCCATGTCGAAAGGCGCAACAGTATTCGTCAACTATCTCACATCTGCGTACGTCACTTTCGCGCGGCCCTCAACCCCCACTCAGGCGCAGCACAGCTAACACGTGAAAAGCGCGGCAGAAGAAGCCCTGCGCAGCGGGCGCAAATCGGTAATGCCTCAAGACGTCTTCGCCGCCATGAAGGAACTCGAATTCGAATTTATGCTGCCCCGCCTCGAAGCCGAAGTCCACAAGTTCACAAGCATACAAGCCGACAAGCGCAACACGTACCGTAAGAAGATTCGTGAGGAGAAGAGGGCGAAGAACGACCCCGACGGGGTGTCAGAGTTGACGAATGGAGGGACAAGCTTCATGAGTGCGGGCCCGGCAGGTATGGAGGATGGGGAGCCAAGGGCGAAGAAGGCAAGGTTAGACGGCGAGGCTGGAGAGGGAAGTGACGAGGAGGGTGTGGATGAAACACAGGATGTTGAGGATGAGGAGGTAGAAGACGATGAGATTGTTGAGGATGAAGCGCCGGAAGAGGACTTGAAAGAAGATCCTCTCGAGGAGCGGGAGCACCAAGAGGAAGACGATGAGGTTGCAGACGGGGACGAGAGTGATTAGATGTACGGTTGTGGAGTTTTGGTACGCCATGAGCATGCATATACCGGCGTTCTGGCTCAAGGCTAGGGAGCAGTATCCCGATTAGATGAAGCACCTCGAGGAAGCTCTGCACAATTTAAACAAGTCATGAGCATGTGGAAGCGCATATCAAAGAATCGTGTTCGTTCCATCATGTAGTCATATATGGTTTCCTCTGCGCGTTCCGTTGCAGCGCATCTTTTAGGGTCGTCGAATGTGCCGTCTTTAAAGTCCCCGTGCCTGGCCTGCACCTGTCACTGGATCACAACTTCTTTTGTAGTATGCGGACGCTGTCGTGTGAAAGGTATCATAACGTTGGGCGACATCGCCGACTCTGTTTATTGTATGTTCTTGAGGACGGCGTTACACCCTTCAGCGCTTGAACTTGGCCGGCACACTCTCATCCAGAGGGTCGCCATAGCGAGCTACAATGGTCAGCTAAGCCTCGGATGGCTTCAATCAATGCACTCACTCTTGATCTGTGACCCTTTATCGATGATTTGATCGAGTGCCCTCACCTCGTCTTCCCTCGCCCTCTGGTTCTTCCATTCAAAGCCTGGCTGATCCTCAGCCTTCGACCATTGATACCCAGTCTCAGGGTCCGTATTTGTCACCCCTGTATCGTTGAGATTTGCAGCCGGGTTCAATGATAGAGGTCGCTTGCCGTTTTCGTTCACGTTGGAGGCAATTGTTGCTGTAGAGCTGTCGCCGCGGGGTAGGTTGGCGGGACCCTGTGAGCTGGGTGGTGAGAGCTCAGAGCCTGTGTTCAGGGCGTGCGACGCGGGGTTTCGCGGAGTTGAGGGAAGCGCCTCGTCGGGGAACATCTCGTCATCGTCTGCGGTCATGTCTGGGGAGGAATGCATGGTTGAGTCTTGGTCTGGATCTGGGGTTAGCAGGCGCGCTCGTTTCGCCATAGTAGACAGGGGTGAGTTGAGAGAGTAATATCGCTCTTACCAGACATATTGGTGTCTATCGTGCGTTTGTATGCGCTCCTGATCGAGCGGCGGTGAAGGTGTAATAATGTTTGTTTGCAGGAGACAGCAGCAGGTATATGTCATAGCTCCAGTTGTAAGGGAAGCCGCGGCTCACTAGCCTTCCCGTGCTAAGCGGCAGTAGCGCCCGCCGAATGTTCGATGTTCTATGCGCCTGAGGCTCCGCATTTCTTCACATCCCTCCACGTGCAAAAGCAATTATATGGTTCGAGCTCTCGGGTCCTTTGAAGAAGCTATAGAAATCAGACTGTGCATTCCATAGTCTGCTATAATGTCTACCAAGAAAGGCGCACTTGCAGACGCGTGGGATGATGATTGGGAGACACTTGCAGATGTACAATTCCGCTACCTGCGTACGACAGCCTTTACTTACATTCGGCAGAAAGAGGAAGTACAGCCAGAAGCCCCTAAGCCCGTCAAACTCTCTAAGGCTGAGCGAAGAGCGCAACACGCTCAATTCAACCGCGAATTATGGGAGTCCGCGTTCGTCTACCCCACTCAGCGTTTCCTCCAACCTGTACAATATTGACTATGGCCGCAACAGCGAGAACCCCGAACCTGTGTTCCTCCAAGCGCGTGATCCACCTATACAACCTACCTTCAAGCCCGCCGTTACTGTCCTCGCGCGCAAGCCTACACCCCAGCTGCTCTCTCGAAATGGCGGTATGGCGGGGTTAAGTCTCGAAGATGACGACGACGACAGCGAAGAAGAGCGACAGAAGAAAGCAGCGGCAGACTTTGAGGAGAGGAAAATCCGTGCAGCGAAAGAGCGCGCAGAAAAGGAGCGAAAGTATGCCGAAGCGCGAGAGCGGATTTTTGGTTCACCGGCAGCCTCAGAAGAGTCCCGCAGCAACTCGCCGAGCAAACCCACAAGAGGAAAGGGCAGAGGACGCGGTGGACGTGACATCCAGCCTAGATCGAGTAACGAGCAATCGCCTGCGCGAGCGACTGCACCCAATGGACGTCAATTGTTCGAGCCGTCATATGCACCCAAGCCCGGGTCGATACACATACAAAGGAAAGAGGATGGGGGCAGTCGTCCAGGCAGTCGTCCTGGTACTCCAAGCTTGCAAGAGAAGCCCGTTCGCGAACCTCGCGGGCCTGCAAGAGGTGGAGGCCGGGGGTTTGCAAGCAGAGGAAGTCATGGTCCATCATGAAAACTTTCAAAGAGTGGCACGAAGGATGCTCCATGCATATAGCAGCCCCTTTAGACTTCTTACGCGTGCTGGGAAGTCTGTGTCACTGAACATTTGGTGGTGCTAAAATGCCAACCTTCGGCGGTGATAGCGGGGCACTGCACCGCTGAAGCATGTTGCTGAAGGAGCAACAACAAAAATCATGACATTGCCAGCCTCGTGATCTGCTGGCTCCGGGTCACAACACTATATCACCGCTTCGAGATTGTAACCACGGACAGCAGACTATGGGTTGGCGACACGATTTGTGCACCAGCGTTGAGCGTAGAGAAGGCTGGAGGCTTCGATCTGTCTGCCAGTTGAGGAGCAGGCAGAGGGCTCAGTCATGCCACACTTATGTGCATTGCATGTGTAATGCAAGACATGGCCTCAAGGCGATCTGCACGAGCAAAGGCCATGGCAGATTCGTAGCGCGGAGCAGCTGTTATAAAAACATCTTCTCTTTAGACACTCATTCTGCTAGACAGATCATCAATGGTTGTCTTGATACTTAGGTCTCCTAGACCATGCAATTGTCACAAACAAAACCTATATAACTTTGACACAATACGTCCCAGATACAAACTATCCCTGGCCCACCTGCACATTCACATTGGTGACATTAGTACAGCCCACCTACATCTTTTATCGTACTACTCCCACAAAACCATACAGTTCCGCAACCCCCTCTCCGTCTACAAACCCACTTTATACTTCTCAGTGAGTCACAGTTATCGTAGACAGCCGCTTACCGGTGTGCTGCAGCAGACTACGACTCAATGCAGTCATGCATTGATATGCAGGCGCTTTCGCCACTATGCTCAGCCCTGTGCAATCCTGCTGAACGATGCATCTACGTTCCCACGATGCTCGATGATCCCACTGTTACATGTTGAGTAGGTGTGAAATCAAACATGGCTCTGCACAGATCTCACCCATGATCCATTGTGATGCACATAAATCAAGCCTGTGCATTACAACAGCTGCAAACCCGAGTAGCTCCAATTCCATGCAATATGATACAGCCAAATGTACACAGCTCTTCCTCTTACTCATGCCTTGATCGTGTAACGACTCGAGTCATCGGCTTGTACTACTTTCCCTGTCCTCTTCTGCTCCCAGAACTTCAATGCGGACATCCTCTCGTTGTCTGCCTTCTTCTGCATTGCAATCTCCTCTTTCTGCAGCTCCTCGGGAGTAAGCTCTCTGCCTTCCCGCCTCTTCTGTGCAATATCTCGCTCCAGCAAAGACTCCTTCTTCATCAATAGCGCCTTGACCTGTTCCCGTAGAGACTTGGCCTTCTGCCTCCTCTGCTCCATCGTCACGATTCCGTTGGCCTCGGCCGCCAAATCCATCTCTGACTTCGCGTTTCCAATACCCCACGGTTTTGTATCCTCTGGCAACTCAGGCCATACGAAGGGCTGCTCCATCTCGACCGTCATGTACTTCTTGGATTCGGGGCGGAACCAGTGGCGCGGCTGTGCTGTTGTGTCGCGAATAGGCATTTGTTTGACGTAAGATCGAATGTTGAAGCATTTGACGTTGTAGGCGTGGTAGAGATAGTCGCGGAGATCGTACTTCGAAAAGTCGAGCGGAACCAGGAAACGAGCGTGGTATGGGGAGAGTCCGGGTGCGCGCACCATTGCGACTGTGAACTTGGGCCTGAAACATGAGATCAGTATCAACTTGCATATTGTGTGAGGAGATATGCACGACATACAAGTAAATCTTCTTGCTGCCGAAGGCGATCAGCTTCTTCGAGATCGGTACCGCGTCCATGATGGGCTATGTCGACTGCGCAAGGGATCAATGGCGTGTATCGGCTATGTAAACAGCTTTGAGGCGAGATTTGGGGCGGCGGGACGGTTGACAGCACCTGCACGGCGATGTGGAGTGTGACGGTTGATGTCCAGAAAATCGCGGAGGTGCGCAGGACTCCGCGTTCTTGGCATTAGACGCACTTCATCAACGTCGTCCATCAAGACGCGTGCGCAATCTCTTCACCATTCGCTTTTACGAGGATCTGCACACGAGGGCAAGCACTATGGTACCCTTCCACTTTGCAGTGGCTGCAATACGATGATATTTGAGGCCTGCTTGCCAGTCCAATGCCGATCGCTCATGCGGTACTATCAACACAGAACTTTTAGAGCTATCAGGTACACTGTACGATGAGAATCGGACCTCTAGATCCTTTGGTTCAACGCCATTGGCTGATAGCGCGACTGGTACTGAGATCGCTGAGTCCCTCGATTGCACATCTCCCAAGGTAAAAGGTACTCTAGCCGTGCATGCAGTTTGCTCTCATGTACATTGTCTGTCATCTTCCTTGCTATGCTAGCCAGGTGCATCTGCTTGCAGATTTGTTGCTCTGCGCCTGTCCGCCTGTGTCTCAGCGGCTTTTCCTGCTCTTATCTCAACCCGTGCGATCACACTTCTCTCATCCACTGCAGGTCCTTTCAACATGATGCAATGTCTGCACTGTAGTCTTCAAATACGACGGAAGCTCACTCTGTCGTTTTGTAGCACGGCGTCGTCTGACTGTGGCTGGGTGTTCTTGCCAAACTCCAGTTCACTTTGACTTCACCGCAGCTTCCTCTTCCTGGTCACCCCTCACCCCATCAAGCCCCGCCTCTTTTCTCAACTTGCACAATTCCAACAACTACCACTTGGATAATGTACATCATCTGATCGGACGTACTACCAGCTATGGAACGGGTTCGATCGTTCACTTGGCCAAAGGGCATCGAGGAGTCTGTCCTCAGGCAGAAGAAAGTCACCTGTACAATCCCTGTCCATGCTGAGTATCGACGCATAACGCACCGAAGGGAAGGCGACACTCTCGTCAACAGCGTTTACAAGGACACAGGATGCATTGTGGTGGCGCACTGGGATCAGTCCCTGATCAAGCGCTTCGACGTGTTCGCCGGCGCAGGCTCGAGTACTGCCGTAGCTGCTATCAATAAATGGATCGCTCGAGGTGACGAAAAAAGCAAGGACTCAGCAGCTTGGGCCAGGACGCCTGCATTCAACCACGCGCTGTGGTATCAAGACCAATTGGAGCAGATGGAAGATGAGAGGATGGAATTTTTCCTGGGTCCGATACCATACGTACAGGAGGGCGAGCCTGTGCGACCAAAGGTAGGGGGTCATTGATAATTTCGAGCAGTCGCAGCTAACTTGCATTCTCAGATCGTCATCGACTGGCCTGAGGACTTACTCAACCATGAAGTCACACCTCGCACAGCGTTTGGCAATGAGCTACAAGCTCTGAACGACATCCGAAAGAGAGACAGGGTTTTCATCACACTTCTGCCGAGCCATGCTGTTGAGACTCTTGGTTTTGATATCATCAATGTTGAAGCTGCAGAGAGCCGTTACAAAATCCTGGTTGAGAGGATACGGACTGAGAAGTGTAGCCTTCAGCAAGTGACTAACATGGTCCTTGACGAGCGAGAAGGCATCGATGTCGTGCTTCTTCGAGCCGAAAGTTGGTGGCCGAATCGTGTCGACACAGTCGTCCCACGCTTGCTGCCATCTCCTATCATGGATCAACCAGGAAGCTTCCGCGAAGACGGTGTACACGATACTCAGCTGGTAGAAATCCGGGACCCCATCAAGCGTGCACTTGAAGCAGTGAGCTACAAGAAGGGCTCTTATGAGTTTGTCGTTCGTCTTGGCTGTGTCGCCCTTGATTCAAAGAAGATTGGAGAGGACCATGTTGGCAAGAAACACGGCAAAGAAACGCTTATCAAGTCTATCAATGGCAAAGTTGATTTGAAGCCTAAGAGATGGTTCGTAAAACATTCTTCCCCCGGTGCGCCTCTCTAACGTTACAGGCTCCTCGATAATATGCTGGGGACGCAACTCTACCACCGTCTTATCTTAGCAGATGGTATTCTTGAACCCATCAAAGCTGCTGGCTACTGGGGTACTGTATCGGTCAGATTGGAGGAGACTCGCCCGGTCCTACGCGGGACATGGGTCTTTCGCGATCCCAACAGTGCCCACAAGCAACCCTTACCGCCAGCTCGTAACATTGGAAGACCGGCACCTATGCAACAAACACCACCTATTGCAGCAGTCGGCACACCGGGCAGCCTGGTTGTAGTCCAGATAGATTGGACTGATGACGGCGAAGGCTCATATGACAAAACTGAGACAAGGTTCTATAGGCTTGATCCAGGCAAAACCGGACCTAAAATGAACATGGAGGTCAATTTGTTGGAATTGGGAGAGTGAGTACTTCATGGTGTTGTTTTAATCAAGCAGACTGATAAATACTAGGTCAAGGGCGTGGTCCTTTGCTTTGGAGTCAATGACGCCGATATCGCGATCTACAGCGCCTCCTGTTCTTGTGGGCTTTGCGCAACGAGCCGCCATGAAATCAAACTATGATGTGACCTCCACACAAAGTTTCATCAAGTGGGATCCAAGTCCCAGTGTGAAGGCCTTGATATGGCATGGATGTTTGGACAAAATCTATTCATTCGGGGTCCAGAAGACTTGCTACAAGGTCGAGCTCACAGCAATGTGGTATCCAGGACAGTCGATACCATGCTGGGGTCTTGCGGTACGTCATACAGAGTGGGCCACTCATCTTGCTGAGCTCGAGCGTCTACAGACTGGTCATCAAGCTAACTGGAGCGATACGCTTGACACGTTTTTACCGGACAACGGTGGCTCCTCGACTTGGGCAGATGAAAATGGTGACGATTTCGGCGTTGGTGGTTTGAGCCTCGACAGCGATGCTGATAAGCCACCTCAACCTCAATCTCGAGAAGGAATTCGTACCCTGACGAACATACTGTTGCAGCTTTCAGGTATCGTCAGCGCTGTAACATCGGGTGCAGGCATTCAGATTTGATCCTGAACCTGGATCAAGATGCGAGATCCCGCTCTAACAAGCGATGACTAAGAGGAAATGACAGCATTTGCTAGTGTACAGAGTTTCAGGTGCCTCCTGGGTACAACAGATAGAGCAAAGATTCCAAGGGAGTAGTCCTTCTTCAAAGGACAAGTTGCTGCCTTTCTCTGCCTTTGGCACTACGATGTTTGATCTGTCGCCAGGCGTGACGTAAGACAGTAATAACGGCTACATTCTATTCCTTATGCTCCTTCTGGCTTCCCATTCTTTGCAAAAGTATTCGGTATTCTTAGTAACTTCTAAACGTTAGCACTGTTCGACCAACCCAAGCATACATGTTCCTCTTCACGAAATGTGACATTACTCTAGAGCTGTAGCTTGCACTTGTTGTCTCACACAACATTGTGTCTTTGCTGGGACAGAACAGGTAGCTATGCCAACACGTATCCAACAGCTCAAACGCTACACGTACCTACAAACTCTTCTTCATAGTTTGCTCTACCTTTTTTCTGCTAAAACTACAGTATAGGCCTCAAATTATTCATATCTCGTAGCACATTTCCCTTTGTAAAATGTCTACAAAGGTATCGTTGCCAAACTTGAGAGAAAGACATATCAGTGAGGTCCAAAAAAGAGAAGTCATCTGAAGAAACTGCAAGTCCATGTGGTTGTTCGATCTCTACAGTCGTGCTTTGGGATGTTTGGTCGTCAGGCCGATCGCAAAGACTAACACAGTCGGCCTCAATAGATGGTAGAGAAAGGAAAGACGCCATGGTCGGTACACAGCCGGGCCCATTCAAGAGCGCAGTAGCAGGATATTTATCACCGATTTGCTGTCCGGTACTATGTGTTGCAGCTGGGCCATTGTGGGTAGACGGTATGGAGACTTCATTCGGCGCATGAATTTCAATTTCTTATCCGTCGTCGACCCGGCGCTTTTTGCTGGGTGGCGATCGAGCCGTCCCACTCTTACCTGTTTCCTTTAACGCTTCGGCATTCAGAGTATCAACGGCACGGTCAAATATGGTATCAAGTGCAGCGTCTTCCTCTGTCGTCAGTCGTTGCATTGTACCATTCTTAGCAGAGTCTTCCAATCCGGACTTCAGCAGAATAAGGAGGCGACGATATCGAGATTCTACTGATTCTGCAACTACTATTGTTCAGCTTCGAGCTCAGAACGACGCATAGTAGGTGGCTGTGTCTTCTAAGCCATTCTCTTAGGTTCCGACTTGAACGTACTCTTCGCCATTGATCCTGGTCTTTCTCGTCTCAATTCCGATGTCTGTTCCTTCTGCAACGATGTTTTCCAAACATTGAACTTTATCATCTTCCAAAGATTCTCCTACCCAGCCTATGTACCATTTGCAATATTTTCCACGATGGCCTCGGAAGTCTGCTGATATCCGTTCATTTGTGCACTGGCCGGAATAGTGATGGCTCTGGTCCTCTGATCATGAGGATCACCTAAGAAGGCCTTGGTCTCAAGGTGCACGTGCGAGAGCCTTGGATACGGTTCGCCAAATCCCTCGAAAGCCTCCAAAGAACTGTCACTTGGATCGAAAGACCCAAAATAGCGAAGTGCGTCCCGACTTGGAATTATTGAAAGTAGAGTGTAAGATTGTAGATTATAGGACGTCAAAGACGAGCTATTGGAGTAAACAAGCTAGCCCAAATGGGTAATAGGCACCCGTGGAAACCTCCTTCTCAACAGGAATTGGAGATAGGGCGGAGGCGAAGAGCGCTGACGGATCGCCATAGTACAGCTCGCCCCATGGATATTCGTCGACCAAAGATGGCGATGTTACGATAGACGCTTCCTTCAATGATGCTCCACTATAGCTACTGTCTAATTAAGAAGGCTCGGAGGTCAAGCATGGCATTTCGTCAATAGGCTCAGGTCGCTCGAGTCCAATCGTGTGGCAGTCATCATACCAGTTCATATACCAATACCGTCCTCCTATGGCTTCACCTGTAGAAGAAATCGCTGACGTGATGGGTCAGGCAGTTGAGTAGTGATTATGTCGCCTCGTGCTGTGTCTGGGCGCGACTATGTTTTACTTGTTTCAATCAAAGACAATGGAAAACTTCGAAGTATGGGCGATCAGTGTCCCTTTTGCAAGTTAAAGACCCCCCAACATAATGCTGCATGTAGGCCTCCGTCGTCCGCGTGGTGTTCGGAGTGGCAGTAGGTGTTCCTCTGTCGGAGATGTAGTGACTAGCCGTAAGTCGTACTTTCGTTATTTTCTACTTAGGCGTTCGCAATGGACACAATTCAGCAGTGCGACGTTGGGCTGTTTCTTATAAGACTGACTCCCTGTGATGGTGCAGTAGTTAATGCCGTGTGGGATGGGTTGTGCAGCGGATGTCAGATAGTGCGAAGGTGGAAACTGCGAACTTTCGCTGAAGAGCTCTCGACCAATCGTCCACAGCCACAATCGAAAATCGAGCTATATATGTATCACGACACCTAGATTATGCACAGCCTGAGATTAAGTTCAACCAATTAGACGTGGTCTGATACTGTAAACTAGTTGTTAGAGTTGCGATGTCCGGACAGCGCGAAGAGTCGCACTCTTGTATGCTTCAAAATTCCACAGCAATATCTCTTACGACAGATAGGCACACAGCCTGCAAATTTCCGTTACCTTACTTCTCACGCTCAATTCTGACAGCTAGACGGTATCTATGAAGCGGCTCGGCTTGTTCTTGTAGGTGACATTGGCAAATATGTGGTGTGAACATTGTTCGCTTGGATCATCAGTCCAACTTACAGTCGTATCTCTGCATTAGAGCTGTCACTCTTCCAAAGTATCAATATGTCATCGACCAATGACACGTCTCTAACCATGTCCTCTTACAACCTGGATCCCATAGACTCGGAGAAAGACACAGAATGGCTCGTTGCTGTTTCGCGCAAGCATGGAACACAATTACACACGCTTCAGATTGGACTCAAGCAGACAGGAGCTACTATCATGAACCACATCAAGAGGGAATACGAAGCAACCAAGCCTGTCGAACGCTGGATTCATACCCGCCTTACGCTTGGAGATGCAACAATCTCTCGAATAAGGCTTTCAAAGTTTGTCTGTAAATCTGTCAACTAAATAAACCAGCTTTGTATCGGGGACCCGGAGGCTCATGACTATCCTCGTGAAGTTATCGTCGACTCTAGTATCCCTCGCCCAGACCTCACCGAGGCTTTCCACAACCCCTAGCTTCTCCGCGGCTTGAGCTTTGCCTCGACAAGCATACAGTTCATCTCGAGTACCAGTTCATACCATGCTATCCTTGTCAGAATGAACATCAGCTCGGTTGCTATGATTGGCGTTCTTGTTGCGGTCGTAGTGTTCTCTGCCATGATTGGTCTCGCTGCAGGATCTTGGACTCACGACGTTCAAGTTGGGTTTGGAGTGTCTGCTGGAATTGTTAGCATCCTTACTATCGTCCAGACATCGATACTTGGAATGGAACACATGAAGTTGAAGTGAAATTACGTACTGTTACTTTATTTTCCTCTTCTGTGATAATCCCAGTCCATCCAAAATATCGCAATCTGGACTTTGCTTTTTTTTTATTTTTTTATTTTTTTTTTGTAGGAAGTTTCTCAGGAGCCCTAAAAGCATGCAGTGACTGCCTGCCTGATGATTCGGAGCGGAGCGCAAGCGTGAATGCACCAAACCGCACACTCCGCGCCTACCGACCAAAAACAGGCATGACAGTACCTCTATTACCTTCGTTTGGGACCATTCTCCGCATCTTCATCGTTCGACGCATGTCCTGCATCATAGTGAATGCGACAGGTGTCCAAAGGCAGAGTTGGCAAGATATGTGAAAAGACCTTGCTGTGAAGTGTGGGAAGTTAGAAAGGCTGGATTTGGTAATCTGGAGACTACGATGACCTTGGGAAAGCGACATGACAGATGGGAAGGAGTGAATCAGTGGTTACGGGAGGGCTTGCTGGCGGGGGCGAATAGGCGTTTGGTTGATGGACCATGGTTCTGAATTGTAGGTATGAGATCTGGGGACGAAATGTATGAGCTTGGGTGCTCCCATTCGAGAGAGGTTATTAGACAACGAAGCTCTAGCCATAGGGACGAAGAGTGAGCGCCTGAGAGCACCAACTTCTGCTGCCATGTAAGTATCTTCCATTAGTCTCTAAAATGAGCATTCTAAGCCACCCTGTTAGTGACCTCGACGAAGTTTTGCCACTGTCTGTATGCCTCGCCACTCGAGATAGCCCACTTCGCCCTCCTTACACCCTCTTTCCAGCGTCCGCCGCCAGGGCCAACTTCTTTGATAACATTGCCATCGTCTCCTTCGCCCATGTTGCTTGTGTCTGCATCGCAGATACCGCTGATTACAAGCAAAGCAGCAGTGTTAATGTAGACGAAATGCAGAATGGGGTCGTCAGGTGAAACCTCACCCGACAAGATCCTCATCAGGATTTCTGCGTTCTTCTCCGGTGATTGGCCAGGTGACACTTCGCTCAATGGGTGTGTCGGTAGGCCGAAGTCTTCGGGAGAGAGCTTGAAGAAGTTGATATCAACCTCACCAGATGCGTTCTCTTGCAGGCGCCAGCAGTGCGTTGGTCCTGCGCAGGAGAGCTCGTCTAGCTCCTCATCACCGCACATTACCAGAGCTTTTCTTGCACCAGATTGACGGAGTGCTTCAGCAAAATCCGGGGCAATCTCTTTGCGGGCTACACCGAGGACTCGAGCTTCAATCTGGTCGTGCAGGGGGTTTGCGAGGGGTCCAAGAAGGTTGAAGATTGTGCGCCAGCCGAGCTGCTTGCGAATCGAAGCAGCATGCCTGGCACCGGGATGGAAAATTGGTGCATACAGGAAGGCGTAGTTAGATTCCGAGTAGATTTCGTTGATAGTCCTGGGTGCGACTGCGGTGATTATTGGGGCCTTTGGCGGAGCGCAGGCCAGAAGATCTGCCGACCCTGAACGCGATGTCGATGCTTTGTTGCCGTGCTTTGCTACCATAAGCAGTGCACTAGCAAGGATGGAGGATGTTGTTGAGATGTTGAAGGTGTTGTGCGAGTCACCTCCTGTGCCAACGATGTCAACCTAGACGTGTATTAGCTATATGTCAAGTAACCATATATGGTATGGTTCGATCTCCGTGAAAATGTAGGGCTGCAAATCCGGGAATAAACGTGAAGATTACTTACCAGCCCTCCATTGTAGTTGCCCTCCTTCCTTCCACGCTTCTGAAGGACTTTGCTGAGCGACTCGAAATCAATCTTCGTTGAAAAGTCCCGCATAGCCTTGGAGCACTTTGCAAGTACTTCAGCCTGTCTGTCTTCGTCTGTGAAATGGAGACATGTCAACAGAGCACCCATCTGGACCTCTGATAGACTGTTTGTGAAAATCAAGGAAAGAGCAGCAGCGATCTCATCTGCGGTAGGTTTCGTCGACGCTGTCTCGTGCCAGAGTCGTTTGAGAAGCGGTGTAATCGAGACCTTGGGGTCCTCATCGTTTGCTGTTGATATTGTGGACGCCATGTTTGCTATCGTATCGTCTAACCCGTTCCTGATGCTTTCTCTAAAGCAGGTGCTGCAGAGGTCCGCGGGGTAGATGGAGGGGCAGTTCTATTGTGCAGCAGCGGCGCGTCCGATATCTGACTGACCTCAGAAAAGCTCAATTGTTATTTGACAGGCAGCTGAAGCCCCTTTCATATACCTGAAGAGCTTCGCCGTGTTGACTCACTAATCCGGAGATCCCAATGACTTCCGCAAGTCGAAGCAGGGCCGCACTAGGCCAGGCCAAGCTAGCGCGCCGGGCGCGAGGCGAAATGATTCACCGCGCGTCCGTGCGCCTCTGTCAAATTTCGACTACGCGACTGTCGCAAACGGCGTGTCAAAGGTCAAGACGTGTCAGAGAATCCTCTCTGATAGATCTTGCAGCGATACGCCCCGCGACGCCGAATACCTCAAATGGGGAAGAAGCGGACCCATGCTGAGACTAAGGATGGCTTCACGAAGCCGCCTCTGGGCCAGGACCGGGTGAAGAACGATAAGAAGGATGCGCGCAAGGGTGGAGATGCCGGAAAGAAGCGCTCGGCATTGGTAGGGATATGTTAGCGATGTCTGTGAGATGGTGGGCTAACATGCGCACTAGATATTCAAGGTGCAGCCAGAATGGCACACTGTAGAGCTGCCGCAGCTTCCCATAGTAGAGAACCCTACGATACCCCCGAAATATATCCTCGACGACCTTCACGCCTACGCGGACGAGCTTCTGGAAGCCGAAACGAACGAGTACGCCGCCTCTCATATGTCCAAGGATGCGTCGCACAAGTTCATGTCAACCATCATGGCATCTGGTACCATGGAGGATAAGGTCTCAGCTCTGACACTGTTGGTTCAAGAGTCGCCATTGCACACTACCCGCGCTTTCGAGCAGCTGCTGGGACTGTCGCGCAAGAAGAGCAGGAGTGCTGCCATGATGGCTTTGGCTGCGCTCAAGGATTTGCTGGGACAGGGTGTTCTGCTGCCACCGGATAGGAAGTTGAAGGCCTTCGCACGACAGCCAGGTCTCCTAAGCGCGCTGCAAGGAAAGAACATGCACTGGAAGTACGGCGAGAAGCTGCCCGGCGAGCTGCAGAAGATCCACTTGATTGCATGGTCGTACGAGGATTGGCTGAAGAAGCAGTACTTCGAGATGCTCAAGATCATCGAAGGCTGGACCAATGACGAAGTCGAGTACTCGCGAAACCGCGCTGTAACCTTTGTTTGGGAGCTGTTGAAGGAGAAGCCAGAACAAGAAGAGAACCTGCTCAGGCTGCTAATCAACAAGCTTGGAGACAAAGAGAAGAAGGTGTCATCGCGAGCGTCATATCTGCTGCTCCAGCTTCAGATCACTCACCCGCTGATGAAGAGCGTTATCATCAACTCAATCGAGTCAGACCTGATCTTCCGACCGAACCAGAGCGCACACGCCAAGTACTACGCCGTCATTACTCTCAACCAGACCGTCCTCAGTGTGAAAGAGCAAGAAGTTGCTAACAAGTTGCTTGAGATTTATTTCAGTATCTTCCTTGGCCTGCTCAAGAACCAGAAGGATCACGAGAAGGAAGAGAAGAAGATTGCCGTGCTTAATAAAAAGGGTGAAGTGCAAGGTGGTGGGGCTTTGCCCGGAAAGATGGCAAGGAAGAAGGCCGAGAAGGAGGCTACGATGGCATTCAAGGTTGCGGACGAGTCCAGAGAAAAGTTGATCTCCGCTATTCTTACGGGTGTCAACCGCGCTTTCCCCTTCGCCAAGACCGACGATGCCAACTTCGAGGAACAGCTCAACACCATCTACCAGGTCACTCACTCTTCCAACTTCAATACTGGTATCCAGGCCATGACCCTCATCCAGCAAATCTCTATCACCAAAAATATCTCCACCGATCGATTCTACCGGACACTGTACGAATCTCTCCTCGACCCTCGTCTCATTACGACTTCCAAGCACATCATGTACCTCAATCTTCTCTATCGGTCACTCAAAGCGGATACCAGCGTCAAGCGCGTCAAGGCTTTCGTCAAGCGCTTACTTCAGATCATTCACATGCACGAGCCTCCTTTCATTTGCGGTGTTCTTTATCTCGTCAACGAACTCATCACGACCTTCCCCAGCATCAAATCTATGTTGTCGACACCAGAAGACAACGTCGATGATGGTGAGGACGAGCACTTTGAGGATGTACCTGAGGATGGTGAAGAGAAGGCGGATGAGAAGAAGCCTGTTAAGCCTGCTTATGACGCTCGGAAACGAGATCCCGAGCACGCTCAAGCAGACTTGTCATGCCTGTGGGAGCTGCTGCCACTCCAAGCACATTACCATCCTTCAGTGCACGTCTTGGCCTCGAAGATCATTCACCAGGAAGCTATCAAGGAGAAGCCTGATCCAACGATCTACACTCTTATGAACTTCCTTGATAAGTTTTCCTTCCGCAACGCAAAGACCAAGGTGCAAGGCGTGCATGGCTCCTCTATCATGCAGCCTATGTCTGGCACTTCCAAGGCGGCCGACTACCTCATCACATCCCGCGAGGGCGACCGTACCCACGACCCTCTCAACTCAGAGTCTTTCTGGCGCAAGAAGGTCGACGACGTGCGCGACGACGAAGTCTTCTTCCACACCTACTTCGAAAAGGCCGGCAAAGCCAAGCAGGCCGACAAGAAGGCGAAGAAGAAGAGCAAGAAGGACGAGAGCGACGACGAGAGCGGCGAAGACGAAATCTGGAAGGCCCTTGTCAAGTCGCGACCAGATGTCGAAGGCGATGGCGGCGATGACGACTTCGACGATATCGACATGGATGACATGATGAGCGACTCTGATGCCGAAGGTGGCGTCACTATGGACGATGGTGTTGAACTCAACCTTGGCAGTGACGACGAGGAAGAAGCTCCTGCACCTGCTGACGACGACGAGGACGACTTTGAAAATTTCGACCTCGACGATGAAGACGCGTTCATGGACGACGAAGATGACATCCCCGTCGACCTCGACATGGGCGATGATGCAGAAGACGCCGATGCCAAAGACGGCAGGAAGAAGAAGAAGAGGAAGCTCAAGCAGCTCCCCACCTTTGCCTCCGCAGAGGACTACGCGAAGCTCATTGGTGACGATAGCGAGTAGACATAATTACTGGTCATGTATAGGACACCTGTGGAGCCAGCCGGAATGGGCGTTAGGCTATGATGACAGGCGCATCGGGACGTTCACGGAGTTTTTGCATGCTTCTGGGCGACTTCATGTAGATATCCTTTGCTCTTGTAATGGCACCTTTTGAAGACACCCTTCTCACACCGCTTTGTTCAGCACAAGATCGACAAAGTTCCAAGACGCTTGTGACTACGAGGCTCTTGCCTGGCAGCAATTCACCCCCGTGCATGTACACATAGCCCTTGTTCATAGTGAATGCCCATCCGCCTCATCCTGAAATCACTTTGGAGAAAGCAGGCCATCTCAAGATCACTGATGAGTATAGACAAATGTTCTGCACGCTGATACAGAAAACAAGCACTGGCTCAAAGCCAAGACATGGTAACAGCCACATCAACCTTTGAAAACATGCAGCACAATTTAAATGAGAATCGAGTCTATCCGGTGGAGTATTCTCCTCTTTCAACAGGAAGGAAGTTGACATGTTCCAACACCTACGCGCATCCGAGTACAACAAACAAACAAAACCACTATAATCCCAAGAAGCTGTACCAGACAGTACAAGCCTGTAGATAGCCCGCTAAGTAGTGTTAATTACCCATCAAAAAGCTGGTTTGGTCCTCGCTCGAGGGAAAGTCCACAGAAAGAGAAAATCACCTTCAGATAGTACAGACACTGAAAAGTGACGACCAACGTACGTGCTCATGCTTCAACGTCTGGGATTGAGAGTGGGTGGATCTTTGATGGATGCCTGGGAGGCAGCCGGGATTTTTTTTTTAAATTTGCTCGGATCGATCGAACCCAGCGGTTTTGGTCTACGGAAGTGATATGTAGTAGTTTGAACCGTGCCTGGTTGGAGGGGACGAGTAGATGTGCATTTGCAACTGCGTGTGATTGGAAAGAAGCCCAGCGGTGGGTTGTGCTGGAGTTGGGTCTTGCTATGAGAGACGTGTGGATGCGGGTGCATAATGCGTAGCTTGCAGAAGTACGAAACAGTGGTTCAAGCAACATAGTATGTGCAACCATAAGAGCATATCTGCATAACCCTACAACGTATGTCTTGTAGGAAATTGGCAGCAGTCTGAGCGGCAGCGGGTTCTATGGAGATCAACGCCATGCAGCTGTGGTTGTCGCAGCGGCTGTCATGGTTCGCGATACTGTTAGGCGCGGGGTTGGGAACGCTGGTGTTTCTCAGCTAAACGTTATGGCAGTGTAGAGTATCGAAGGTAATGGTTCTATTAGAACACGGCGTTTGGGATGTGGATTCTATCGAATCGACATTCGAGAAATGTAAAGTGTTTGGAAACGTAGAATGTACACGGAGATACTGTTTAATCTACAAGGGACTGACTCTCCCCGACACGCAGTGGAAGCTGTTCACCAGCGTCGTGAGGAGGCAGGCCAACCACTCCATTGTCGCCAAAAAATAAGTTGTTGAAGCGGTGGATACACCATTATTGGAGCCCAACATGATCTAACGTACCGACGATATGAGACAGGGTTCTCCAGAGTCCGCGACCTGCGAGACAACTGGAACATGTACGTGTATGGACTGTACACTTTGAAATCCCTTCCAGGGCCTTACCCCGACGCTCTTTATGTTTTCCAACAGTAGAGCAGCCAAGGATCATGAATGGGTTGCGAATGTAGCAGCACGATCGATGAATTCTTAGATACGTCTGTCTGCGAAAATCGAGGCGGGGCCTTGCTAGTTCGGTAAAGTGGGCTGCCATTGATCTCCTTGCTCTTGTCTTGTGTATGAAAGAATCACGTAAGGAACAGTTTGATGTGTAGACAAGGAATGTGAAGAGATTCCCTGCAACGGTTTCACGTGAGTGCTTGTAGTCTGAACGAACTGCAAGCACACCCACCTGTCGATACTTGGCAAGGAAACTTGAAGAGACTTGCTTAATCGAGCCCTGACTGTGACTCGCTTCATGCCCTTCGTAACCTCACCAAGTACATCACCCTTGCGTACTCACTTCGCTAGTGCTGCGCAGATGAACTAAGATCACATATGTCTTTACAAGGTGGTACCACCTCATGTCACCTACGCACTAACGTACAACGACATTGCATTAGTAAAGGTGGAGAATGCTTGCCTACTCTCCAACGGCGCGTTGTCATGATTTGAGGGTATGTCGGATCCCCGGATGTCTGCCTTGCCTACTGTCAACACCAGCTGTGACCCGTTCACAACGCGACATGCATCTCCCTGGAATACTAATCAGCCTCGGCAAACTCTAACTCGAATGCCGATAAACCCACCGACTACAGTAGATAACTTGAAAGATCTGCAGGGAAGCGTGTTGCAATGAGTATGTTTCCCGATTCGAAGGGAAAGAGTGAACGGGCCCGAGATGTACATGCGGCAGCGATCTCTGTTGTTGAGCCTTTGGTGACCAAGGATTTGGTATAGACGCGTATGCAGTGGGCCTCAAACGGCGCGGGGCACATGGGAGAGGCTGGAGAATGGTGACATAGGGAAAAATAAGCCGGGTAAATGATAGGCTGTAGTCACCTCGCAATAGTTGCAAAGCTGAGGCGTAGATGCAGCCCGGAAAATGCCGTGCAAGGTGCTGTCAGCCAGGCACCAATAGTTCGGTCAACGGGTAGGCTTCCTCGCGGCCAAAGAATCGCCCACACACTGCATAACTTGCTATTCTTTTATAGGACTTTACTCCCCACAACGACACAATAGTGGGGTTCTAAATCCACAGCTTTGTAGAACGACCGACTCTCTATGTGTATGTGTTCTTCAGAGACTATGTGCCGCATTGTGGTAGTGTAAGCCTGCGCGGCAGGAGGAAACGTTGTGGTGTTCCTTTGATTGTTAGCGGTTTGGTGTACGGTGCCTTTTTTCGGCCGCATGGCTTCCCAAAGGAGCGTTGATAGACGGTTGAGGCGGTTCAAACTCGATAAGGTGAGTATAAAACGCGGATGGCCCATGCTTTGTTTTGTTGAGGCTTGAAGTCGAAGGCGTTTCGCCGGAGAGTAAAGAAACGCTATCTGACAGCCTGGAAACCCCTGTCTATCGAGAGTTTGTATCATGTAGGCTGCTCGGAAAGGCTGGCATGCGGCTGGTTGTCATCGGTAGAATCGTACCAAACTCCTGTGTGAACTTGCCGTGCAGGGGGCATACAGGTAAGTGTTCCAGACCGAGCGTGGCTTGGTAAGTATGGTGTGTAAAGATCATAGTACCGATGGTGTTTGACACGGGTTGGCATTGGTGAAGCTCGGCTACCTCACCAATATCAACCTGCACATACGATGAGCAATTCATCTTAGCGGAAGTCTACTGAAACACTGAAAATAGAAAGTGTTTTCAAATGCGGAAACTGCATGCAAACCTTCGCCTTGCACTTATGTCGGCACTTAAACAAGTGTATACTGATTGCTTCAAGGAGGCTCAAAACAGTGACGGTTGGTGCGCGTTTGCATAAGCGCACTCCGATGCGTCTACAAAGCGCTGGGACGCAGGATGGAGCAGCTTGCAGTGATATCGAATCGTTTGTAAGCGTTGAATAACGGGTCGCCTTGGGAGGGTTCGGATGTGGGAATAGTCCCCCGCCTTCTCGGTGCGTAGTTCCATCCGTTCGCAGGGGCCAGATGACGACTTCAAGGATACCATCTTGGGATAGGGATGTGCATCAGCCCCGCAATGTCTGTGAGGGAACGCAGGGCTAGCGCAAATGCTGTGAGGTATTTGAAAGGTAGACGTCAAAGATCAGGAGATCCCCGCGACGAATGAGCACCCGTTTGAGAGCATATGCTGTTCAGACAAGGATCGACGCCCTATCGGGATGAGCACCGAGAGGCGTTGTGAAGGATTGACAACCTTGAATGGGCTTCAAGATTGCGACCCGGATATGCATCCTAGATTATCTCCACGTGGGTTCGTGAAAGAGTGGGACGGGGGATCGGGAGGTGCGTTCCAAGGTTTCATGCACAATGAGAGACGTGCAGCTAACGGTAGACTCTTGAGCTCCCGGTGGTTCTCCCGCGTTAAAGGTTTTGAGTTGCGGTTAACAAGATCTTGTGAAGATATTTGATTGAGAGTAGTGTCATGAAGCTTCTGCTCGAGCCTAGCAAACAGAGGCCGCCAAGTTACTTGAAGTACGATCCCTGAATCCGCCATTGTTGCGGCAATGTTCCGTAGCTACAAGAGCCAATCTTCTTGATTTCAAAGCTTTTTGTCGTACTGCAAGCGAATCTTGCTCAGAAGCTGAGGTCGACTCGTGATATTGAAAGGAGTGACTAAAGGAGTCTGGCCCTGACAAACGCCGTCCGAAAAATTTCGGTTGCTATTCGCGTGCCAATAGTCTCCACCGTGATGTAAGAATGCTGTGAAAAGCCCACAAGCCAGTGCTTCGCTACAAACTGCAGTGCAGGGACTTTTATTACGATGTATAAACTCTTCACGCTCACCGTGACTGAGAATGATCTCGACTTCTCGGATCTCAGTCACATGTGCATTGCCAGGGTCCTGCAAGAGTCTCTTCTGTTTTGTGCTTTCATTGGTGACTCTGGAATAGGGTCCGTAGGGTGCGGGGCAGCTACTGATGTGCGTCCTTAGCGAAGACGGGACGACGTTACGTGTTGAGGGAGTTGATTGGACTGGCGAGTGTTCCCAGCAGCAAATGAGTAACCCATTCGCTTGACAGGCACGTTGAACGGTTGCAGGTTTTGGGAACCCTGCTGTGAAAGATTAAGGCTTCGAGGCAACTGACTCTTTGCGTGCAAGGTCAGCATTTTGATCGCTAAGTATTGTGGGTCTTTCGGCGAAACTACAGACAACATCTCACGATCCATGACATCATTTTGATCGTGAGACTACGAGTTCGCTGCCTTTTTGTGCTTTCGAAACTTGGCGTGCCGTGAGACGGGTGGACGCTCCTCAGGCAACACCATCGGATCAGGCCCCGAACGCGAAACTGAAACCCAATCAGAGATTACGTGTGAACGCTATCCGGACGAGCCGTTATTGAGCACTAGAATATACTCCAGCTGTCGGCTGCTGTCTGGTAGAGGCGGCGTCCCCGGTTGGGCCTGATCACCTACTATGCTGAAAGCGGCAAACGGAAAGCAGCTAGGTGCACGAGCGGGCGTTGCCAAGAACATTCGAAAAGATTAACCGGAGTTTGAGCCGCATACTCTCAGAGTTGGGTAATCGACGATGGAGCTTGTGGCCAAAGCATACTGAAGAAACTAGGTTTGGTAGTGCAGACCTGCATCGCCCGAGAAAGCGCTATTTTTGTAGAAGATTTTGTAGAGCAAGGTGTATCCACGACAGCGATGCTGCGGTGCTGCGGTGCTGCAGGGTGTGGACGCGTTGCGGAGATGGGAATCATACCGGTAACCGAGAAGGAGTACACCGGTCGCAATGAGCATGTCACTTTGTATCTGTTCAGGGGAAAGTTTAGTGACTAAGGCGCTTACTTATGAGTGCCTTTTGCGGATGGTCGTCCGCTACCGTCGGTGGTTGTCACACACCACGCTATACTAACAACAGGCAGTGAGAATGTTGACGTTGGTCAACTTGACCAAATGAGAGGGACAGCGAAAGTGCAAAGGGTAAGAACTTCCGGCAAAGCATCCGAACATGAGTCGTTCGGTCGATGGGAGATGGTGGTTTTCGAAGAGTTGAAGGGCTTGCAGAGCCTCAATCGCTCAAGCCCATTATGCTACGATCAGCGGCCGGTACCAGATCCGCGGGATTGAGCTGCTCGAACTGGCATTGCGGACAGTGTTTCGGCATCCTGCGCGATCACCGAAAGCTGCGGGGTGGCCTGATCACTTGATGTTGTTCTCCAGCATGGCGTGAGACGCGTGGTACTGCCCAAGTCGAGCCTTGGTTGTTTTGAGTTTTTAGACAGGATTCTATGCTTCTAAACAGCCTGCGCTACTTGGGTCTTCGGCAACAAAGGCAGTCGCTGTGGTGACAGAAGACGGCTGCCGTATTGAGCAGAGTGTTTAAATGACTGGCTATCATGCAGCGGCGCATTCGCAGGCTGTTGATCAAACAGCATGGTCGCTAGCATGTAGGAGACATGGACAAAAGCGCTAGCAAACGGCGGCTAACGCAAGGCAGCAGGAAGTCCAGCAACCAGGAACATTCTCCTCAGCTCGTGATAGGGTGGAGGATGTGACGTCATGTGTTAATCTGCCGCGGCGGGTTTCTATAAGAACATCGGATGCTTCGGGAGGGCAGAGCACTGTTCGTCTCGGCGTGTTCCTGGCTATCATGCCTTGGAAGAGCACGCGACGAGAAGAAGGGTCTGCAAATCGAGATGGGTCAGCAGAAAGGACCGGTGTGGGATTGAAAGTGGGAAGAGTGGCAGGGACGTAAACGAGTGACGATGACGATCACAGTTCAAATCTCGATCTTCCAAGTCATCTTCTGCCGCAGCGTTTGAGGTTGCGCGTGGAAGGGCGTTCTGGACCCTTGAGAAGAGGCGCCGCAGCAGGGCTCAGGTGGGTGAGGTGGGGCCATGACGTCCTGCCGTTGGTCGTTTTCTCGATTGCTCCCCATATTCTCGATGGGCTCGGGAAGTGCACTGACCAGCGTTTTGCCGTTCGCGGAGAGGAGCAACAAGGCTGCGACAGGGGTCCTTTTCGCAGCAAGACCCTGATTTTGCATTACATCAGACATCACAACGTTCGCACGGGGGCCTCCTCGGGCAACCTGCAGGCGCCCTCGGTGGGACAGCCCGCCCGTGATGGCCAGCGAGGCGTGCGGCGCGCTGGGCCTGGTGCAACTGGCCGACTGCCACCATCTGCGCGACCACGACTGCTCCGCATGTGCTGCCAAGGCAAGCAACATGTTCTCCGCGCTGTGCTGCCCTGCTGCGACGGCGAGCCTCGTACCAGCAGAGTGAACGGAGCGCCCTGCGTACGCATGCAGTGCTTGGGGCAGCGGGCGCATGAGCTGGCAGGAGCTCACCGTCGCTCCCCATTGGTGCCCTGCCACTCGCGGGCAAGCTGCGGTGCTGTTCCCTGAATGCTGTTGCTCTCCCATCGCGATCTGGGAATCCACCATTGCTAGTGCGGCCGATGCCCGTCTCGCGATATTGGCTGCCAGCAACAACAGCACCAGCACCAGCACCAGCCGCTGCCCCCCAGCGCCGCGTGGGCCGTGGATGGATGGATGGCGGCATCAAGGGCGTCGCCCGTCTCCGCGCGCTGACTGCCCTCGCGCGGTGTTGAGTGCCGTGCCGCCTGTGCTATCTGACAACGCGGAACACAGGCGCTCCCTGGAGGCGCAGGACGCTCGCGGCGTCAGGCCCTGGGCGATCGCCGGGACCAGGGTCCTTGCACGCTGCTGCTGCACGCTAGCGTTTAGCACGGCCTGTATGTCGAGATGGGATTTTGCATCGACATTTTCAGTTCCGGCTGATCCTTGTTCGAGCAGCCCTGCTCACACTAGGTCCAATCTGCTCTGCTTCCTATATCTGCCTCTGCTGTCCCGCGTCCCTGAGCAGCGCCCAGGAAGCTCACTCTCAAAACACCACACAGTCCCCAGTCCCCTCCTTCAACCAAACACCCCACCCATACTGGCGTCACATATCCCCATTTCTGGCCCTCACCTCCTCACACAACACACTTTCTATTAGCTGCGCCTTGTCGTGTAGTCATCTTCTGCCTTGTTGAGCTTCGCTACCACTTCATCACGCCCTTTGCGCTCCTCACGTGTGGCGCGAGTACCACCGCGAATCTGGTCGCATTCCGTTCACTGGCGCGTGTTTGTGCCTTGCCTTCTATATAAGAAACATGGACGGCAAGAACTCTTCGGGACGCCGCGTGTCATTGTTAAACGACGGGCCTGAGGCACCAACTTTAGTCCGCCTCCCCTCCATTACTCCTTCCCTCCGCTCGCGCACGTCGAGCTACACCTCCTCACCCATCGGCTCACCGCCAACGCCGCGATTGGTCCGCAGTGACAGCTCGGATTCAGTCACAATGCAGACCCCATCGCCCATTACCCCCGAATTTGGTCCCTTCGACGGCCAGCTGCAGGCTCTGTCTTCCCCCTACACCGCGCAACAGCAGTATTTCGACATGCAGCAGAGCGGTATGCAGCCAAACGGCATGCACCAGAACGGCATGTCGCACAACGATATGAAGCCGGATAACTTTAATGCCTACGGGCCTCAGATCGTTGGCCAGCTCCCTTACCATACACAACATCCCCAACCTTTCTACAGGCCAACGCAGATGCCCGAACAGCACCTTGCAGCTCAAGCACCTGCGCCTGCCAACGTCCGGCCAAAGAAGAACAGCTACCCTTGCCCAATGGCTAAGCAATTCGGATGCAGCGACTACTTCACCACCTCTGGACACGCCGCCCGCCACGCCAAGAAGCACACTGGCAGGAAGGACGCGTACTGCCCGGAATGCAACAAGGCTTTCACACGAAAGGACAACATGGAACAGCACCGTCGTACCCACCAGAGCGGCCGCAGTGCAAAGGGCAGCGAGAGCGGCGTGAAGAAGTCCAAGCCCGCAGCCAAGCGCCCAAGGCCATCTCCTCTTCAGTCTTCTGCGCCACCCACCTCGCTCGCAAAGTACGATCCTGCCCTTTCGATGAGCCCAGATGGCACATCTTTCATGGCGCCTGCTGTGCAACAGGTCGAGCCGCTCTCGGACTACTCTCCCGTCCAACAACAGCGATCTGCATACCCCGACCCCACCCAGTACTCGATGAGCCACGGCTACTCAATTGGGTCCTCTTCGGGTCTTGATGCACTTGCTATTGCGGCGAGCGGAGAGAAGCGCAAGTTCGAGTAATCTGGTGTTTGCATTTCACTATTTACGATTTCCTTCTTCTATTCCCTCGCCACATTTAGCGCGGCGTAGGAGGCCTTCTGGGAATTCACGGCGTTCAAAACATTGCAAGCAAGAAATAGACGCGATTGCCGTCATGGCTACGAATCGAGTGAGGAGTCTGTTACAGACACTCAGTCATGTTCTCTCTTTCTTCCACTTACGGCCTAGGCCTGTTTTTTTTTCTCCCTCTCGGATCAATAGGGAGAGGAATCTTCATTCGGATAGTTAATGGGTGGAGTGGTTGAGGTTATCAGAACCACCGGACAAACATGGATACCCCGCCCGTTGTTACAATGGGCACATAGTCTTTCGGCGCACATCGGTACATTACTACCATTGTAAAGAATCAAAATACTATATCACAACATCATGGACTACTTTAACTTGTCCAAGTGCAGCCTCACTTTCTGTACCATACTTTGCTTCCCGCCCGCCGATACTTCAAGAGCCCGTGGTCCCCTTTTCAGGCATTGGTATTTTAGTTTCCCACAGTCTACCTGTGTAAATGAACGAATGCGAATCTCATCAACCGCTTACCGCTACTAGACACAGCTCACACTGATTTTATCGGTCCCGCACAAGGCATTGGTAGTCACGGCGCGAATCATTGGATGCGGGCTTGCACAGAACGTACCGCAGTACTGTACTAATAACGATATCTTCCAGGGCCCACCGTCCCAAACTCTTCAACGAACGACACCTCGCCAACTCTCCCATCAAGAAGGTACAATGGATTTACGTGACGCCCCAAACTCAAGCGTAGTCTAACCCCTCTCCGGCGCTCTTTGAAGCCCAGCGTCCATTCATGAGCTTTACATTGTGAAGTGGCTCGCGCCAGCTCCTGCCGCTGATGTGCAGACCCTGCAGACGGCAGTCCAGACCAGCCACCCCAACGATCTGCCGAAATGGGAGCAGATCCCGCTACCCTTAATTGGCTCCAGGGTGAAACTACGAGGACATACCACGCACCAGAAACGGGCTGAGAAGACTTATTGCTGATGGGCTTTTGAGCTTAGACTATTGGATGGACATGTCCGCGTCTGCCATGATGAACGGTGCTTGAACGCCACCGCCTCCTCCTCGGCATGCCCCGCATCTCTAGTGTGTTGACGTCGAGGTGAGAAGTGCGATGACAACCGCAACCGGTGGTCGCTGAAATTCCTTTGCGCCTCCTCGGCTGATCTGCCTGCATCTGTTCAATAATCAGGTATCAACAATACAATTCCGTCCAGAAGATCAGGCCATTTCCTGCGTGCGAACCCTGAGTATGCCCGCGTTATGACCGGCCACGCACATGCAAGGACACCACAGACCCCGGGGCTCACCTACAACAACAGGGTCTAGTTGCACAACATCTCGCTAAGAGGACAGCCATCTCCCTGTCGCGGCAACCGGGTAGTGCACTTCTAAGTCTGTTTGGGCTCCAGTTCTCATTTCCTTGTATGCCGGCACTGTCGGGTGAAGTGGCGACTTCCGACTTACCTCAGGCCATGTCAGCGGACATCAGTCCAGCGGCTGATGCATCACACAACAAAGGAGAAGTCAATTCCAGTGTGTCTTCAAGCCTCCTTTCTGCGCCGAGCGCTATTTCTGAATCTCTGCCGTTTTAACGCCATATCCACACCCGTTTCTGTCTATCCCAAACACTGATCCGTGCTCTGGTTGCGCAACGTGACAGCCACGCATCCTTCAACGAACAAAACGCTCGTCTGCCATCACAGTGCCACATACAACACGAGACAGCCCCGGTCCACTCTTGTGATCGTCTCTTACTTCTTTCCCACTAGCTAGACGCAGCGAGCATGTTGTGATACCTCGTCTCTGCCTCGTCTATCTACGTGCAGATCCCGAAATAGGCACGACAGAACATGGGCGTATGCGGGGGGTCGCAACGATCGGAAGCGGGACGCAGGTCATGGTTTCAAGCTGGCAAGCGACCAAGTCAATGCCATTGCCGCTTCCCCGGTCTTTGGTCAGTATGGGAGATTAGCGATGTGAAGAATCGGGTGCCTGTACAGGTGCTGACGCGGAAGAAGGTGAGGACTCCATTATTGATCCCAGAGAACTAGATATCGTTGTTGAGATGAGCATTCACAACTGATTGGCACCGTGGACGCGCCGCAAAGTCGGTGCTGCACTGCTTCGTTCGCCTGAAGCCGAACGCCAGACTCACCCTCAGACATCCCACGCGGTTGAGGAAGTTGTGCAAGGAAGGTCATGTGTAAGCTCGTACCGAATGCAGGCATCTCTTGTACTACGTTGTGCCGTCTCACACTACAATTGTCGACTCTCCCGCGTGCCAGCTTAGCATTGTGTAACGGCCGGTCAATTCCTATACAGACTACATTCAGAAATCCGTAAAGGATCGCAGTGGATGCTGCTACGGCTATGCATGCAAAGATTGAAATAGAATCAAGATGGTATATTTCCCTGTTCTCAACAGCCCAACATTTCACAAAGCCAGCATTGGATGAGGCAGTTATGCATGAGATGCGCAAGGTGTCTTCCCTCGTGGGGCCTGAAGCAGAATCAAATCATCACCCTGCCTACCACGACCCCTAACAGGGACAAAATGCACCAAAAATATATCAACATGTTCCCAGGCGGAAGCATCCTCAGATAATCAAATACCCGGTCCTACATGTGCAGTCAACATCACACTCCCCACACGTGTGTTATGTAGACCCCACAGCTCAACAACTCACGACCCGCAGCATGTGAACCCACTTACAAAACCCGTTCACAAGAGCTACGACACACAAACTACTCAACCAGGCAGACCTGTCATTTCCCGAAGCTCGCAGACAGGTGGTCCCGAATGCTCCACTGCGGTGCAGGACCGCCAGCCACGCGATGTCGTGCAGGGTTCAATCCTGCAACGTTCAACCCGCAGTCTGTCGTTCCTGTCAAGGGACTTTTGTTATCCGTCACTGTCAAGGGGCTTTCGTTTGCGGAGGCGTGCAGCGCGTCTTGTGCGACACTGAGGAGGGGGGGGGGAGCGAGGGATTCTGTGTCAGCCTCTGTTACACAGCGCTGTTACACGGGACCGATGCACGGCAGACTGGTGGGCGGGGAATGGGTAGGCATCCCATGTGTTGAGGAGTAAGACTGCGAGCAGGCTGCGTGAGAGCTCGCTTCGAGGGGTCACGGCATGCGGTTGGTGAGGTTGTGGCATGTGGTGGTTTCAGTCGTACAGGAAGGGTTCGCGGGGCCATGGGCTGGCGAGACGCCGTGGAGCAGTGGGAAGAAGGTAGGGGATGGTTGTCGACACAGTGGCGATGAAGGGGGGTTCTGGATGAGGCTGGACATGGCTTCTGATTGACACCAAGAGCGCGCTATCGAGTTGAAATTAGACGCTCCACGCGAAAAGCCCTTCGCCCGTCGTACCATCATCACTTTGGACACGAAGCTGCTGCCAACACTGTTATCACTCAACAAGCACAACCCCAGCATACAAATGTACGACACAGCGCTGTGCAGCGCTTGGTCTGACACTGACATTGACAACTACACCTATCCATCCCTGCGCTACATTCTCGTCCTGCGTCTGTTTCCTCTGCCCTGCATAGACCTTGTGCAACGCGACCATGATGACTTCCCATCTTCGTTCCGTCCCGCTTACGGCCGCGATCTTCCCGCCGCTGTGATCGAGACAATTTCCTGGTCTAGGGAAAAGTCACGCCAGATGTAAGATCTGGCTGCGATAACTTTCCAGTTGGGATTTGGGGACATGAGGAGGGCGAATGAAATGTGCTGACAATGCGAGAGGATTGAAAAGGAGACGTTGCTGACTTTGGCACGACGTTTGTTGGATGCAAATATCCGTGTTTGGGTGCTTCTCGCCACCGCCTGGTGTGCGTATACATGCAGTGACTTCCGACGAGGACCGGGATTTGGGAAGCGAAATCGGGATCCGTCGGGGGCGAGGTGAAAAGCTGGGGCATCGGGGGTTGAAGGGCAGATCGCTCGGGCCATTGTAAGCCAAGTTCTCTCCTACCGTTGGTGATCGCTGGCGTCAAACCGATGTTCTGCGTTGGTGCACTCATGTAAACTTAGCCGTCTGCACGTACTTGGCGAAACTCATGTCGTCGTTCGAGGGTCCACCACTGTCCCTCAGTGCCTGTGAATATCGCTGCTTAAGATTGCTGTCTGGATCCATGGCATCTTCTTCTGAATCGAAATCGTCGTCAAAGTCGTTGGCCGGGTGGTCATCGTCGTCCATATCTTCTGCATCGCTGACTGTCTCGGGCTCTTCCTTTCGTGGCGCCTTCTTTGGCTTTGTGCCTGCACCTCCAACCTTCATGTCCTTCATGAGCTTGTCGAGTTCACGCTGTCGAGTGGCTTGCTTCTCTTGCTCGCGTTCTGCTCTTCTCCGCTCCAGCTCCGGTTTGTAGTCGCGCTCGAACTCTGCCTTCTTCTCTTGAACGCCCTTGAAGAACTCGTCCATGCCGTCACCGGTCATGGCGCTAACACCCACAACGCTTAGGTGCTTGTAGAACTCCTCAAGGACGAGGGACATGCTGTTCAGCAGACTGCTCATATAGCCGCTTCCGCCAGTAATGCCGTCGCCACCGAAAGTACCACCCTCTTCCTCGTTTCGTAGTGCCGCCTGGAAAGCCTCGAAGTCTGTCATCCACTCCTTCGCGAATTCGGCGTCCTGTGCGTCAGTCTTGTTGAACACCAGTATCATGGGCAGCTTCGTCTTGTAGAGGATAGAGCAGGCATACAGCATGTTCGACATGAAGGTACTGGTGCTTGTGGTTCGCGGGGTGTCGATGACATATGCAATGACAGTAGGGAATGTGCTTGCTAGACTTGACAGCAAGATCTCTCCACTCGCTGACCAGACAAAGACTTCAATCTGGCCTGGTGTGTCGACCAAAATATGCTTGACCTGCTGTTGCTGCACAGGCGCGGTCTGCTTCTCCTTTCCACTGTTTGTCATGAACTCGACAGTTGTCTGCTCAGGCTCCTTCGTTGGCTCTGTTGCCTGTGTCCTTCTCTCCAGCAGTCCAATGACCTGGTCAATCTTCGTGCTGAAGAGATTCAGACTGGTCAAGATACCGCCGTTGGGCCCAAGGTTGAACTGCTTCATGACCTCTTTGTAGTTGACACTGTCACGGATGTCGATATTGGGCGTGAAGGGAACGTGGTGAACTGCTGGGTCGAGGTTGATGATGTACGGCGGGGTGGGGGCCGTCTTCGAAACAGACGGCTCTTTCGAGGTTGGGTCCGGGTGCGTGTAGATGTGCGATACAAGACGTTGCATGAAGGTCGTCTTTCCAGAGCCAGCCATGCCGACGCATACTATGGCAACTGGAGCGTCTGAGCTTGGGGCCGCAGGGCTCGAGGCTGTGGAGCTCTCGGGAGCTTGTGCGGAGGCCATGGTGGGGATGTTGTGGCAGGCAAGTGTAGAGTCGATGTGAGTAGCTGCCACAATATCTGAACTATATCTACAAACCGTCGTAGAGGAGCGCGGTGTCGGTCGAAGTGGAGCGTGTGGTCAGTGTAAAGTTGCTGTCTCGAAATTCTTGGGCGGGGCCAATCCGACGCGCTAGCAAGACGCGCCAGTGATGTCAATCCAGGCGTTCTAAGCTCACTCGTGGACCCTTCGTCCACACCTTACCAATTCAACCTTTATACACACATAGCCCACGCCAAAGATGGGTTTGGAGGAGTTTGAGAAGGAGCTCGCGGCGAGCAAGAGCAAAGAAGACAGAAAGAAGCGAGACAGAAGCCACAGCCGCGACCGACACCATCGCTCGAGCAAACACCATTCTTCACGCCATCACCGTGAGGATCGAGATCGAGATGGGCACCACAGAGACAAAAGGTCGCGGCATCATCGAGAAACCTCTGAAGAGCGTTCGCGACGCAAGCGCAAGGAGAGGGAACGCGACGACAAGTACGATGATCGGTCGCGCCGAAAGCACAAGGACAGGCGCAGTCGATCTCCCTCAAGTGACGATGAAGACCGTGTAACTCGAAAGCGCAAGCCCCACGGTTATGACGAGGATGAGTCTTCTGGCGACGACGCACCGCAGGAGAAAGACTATGCGCCGCATGATGATGAGCTGTTAGACGAGCAACTCGAAGAGGCAGCGGGCGCAAACGTGCAGCGAGACGATTGGATGCAGGCGCCATCATCCATGGATGTGGATTATGTGCAAAGAAAGAAACGGGAGGAGAAGACAACATATGTTGCGGCGTCAGCAGAGAAGCAGCACGCTCTGAAGATACACAAAGCCGAGCTGAACCACCACCTCGCAGACCTTGATAAGGACGAAGCAATGACGACCGAAGAACGAGCGCAAAGGGAAGTCGACTACACAATTGGAGACTCAGGGTCGCAATGGCGTATGACAAAGCTCAAAGGCATCTATAGGGCAGCTGAAGAGACGGGGCGAAGCGTCGAAGATGTAGCACTGGAGAAGTACGGCGATTTGCGCGACTTCGACGAGGCAAGAGAGGAGGAGGTTGAGCTGGATAGGCGAAACATGTACGGCAAAGACTACGTCGGCAAGGAGAAGCCTTCAGGAGAGCTGTATGAGGAGCGCAGATTGAAGGCAGGCATCCATCGTCCTTCTCGAGAGGATCATCAGGCGGAACAGCTACCTCAAGGCGAAACGGTGCCAGAATCAAGACCCACCACGAACACAGTTGTTCTGAGTCAGACGGAGCTGAATAAGCTTAAGGCCCAGATGATGAAGGCAAAGATGAAGAAGTCGCCGGACGCAGCAAGGCTCGAGGCTGAGTACAACGCAGCGACTGTAGGCTCTGCTGGAAGTACGGGCCGCGATGTCGTGGTGCTGAACGCCATGGACAACCGAATGCTGGCTGGAGGCCGTCAGGGCGAAGTCATCTCACTTGAAACGAAGCGGGGTGTTGAGCGTGGTTTGGTCAAAGAGAATCAGGACATGAGCCTTGAAGACATGGTCCGGCAAGAACGGCGCACAAAGGGTCAGAATGAAGGTCTTCTCCTTGCAGAGAAGATTGGCAAGGACGCGAAGTTTGATGTAAGCGCTCCAAACGTACAATCATTGCTGTGCTGATTTCAGGATAGAACGACCTCGATTATATGGACGAGAACGCTACAAAACTCGCTGCTCGCGCTCCCAAGTCATCCATCAACCTCCGCAACCAGGCTATTCAGGACTACCAGAAGATGAATCGCATCCTCGATTCCTGTCCACTCTGTCACCATGAAGACAAATCTCCTCCTCAACCTCCCATCGCCCCTGTCATCTCTCTAGGAACACGCACTTTCCTGACTCTTCCCACCGAGCCCGAGATCAGCGACGGCGGTGCGGTTATTGTGCCTATCGAACATCGTAACAACCTACTCGAGTGTGATGATGACGAATGGGAGGAGATTCGCAACTTCATGAAGTCTCTTACCCGCATGTACCATGACCAAGGTCGCGATGTTCTCTTTTACGAGAACGCTGCCAACCCTGGTCGCAAGTTACACGCTGCCATGAACGCAGTACCAATTCCATTTGAGCTTGGAGAGACAGCCCCTGCCTTTTTCCGTGAAGCCATCCTCACCTCGGATAACGAGTGGAGCCAGCACAAGCCTATCATCGACACACTCAAGGCCTCCAGATCAGGGCTAGGTAAACAAGCTTTCCGCAGGAGTCTGGCAAAGGAGATGCCGTACTTCCACGTGTGGTTTGAGCTCGATGGAGGAATGGGTCACATCGTGGAGGACGAGCGCAGATGGCCACGTGCCGATCTTTTCGCGCGAGAAACTCTTGGAGGAATGCTGGATGTGGACATTGAAATCCAGAAAAGACAAGGACGATGGGTGAAGGGTGACCGCAGGCCGGAGAGGTGGAGGAAAGGGTGGAGGAAGTTCGACTGGACTCGAGCGCTTACTGAAGGGTAGTCCCTCAGGACATGCACAATCTCAAACACTCAACTGGACTATAGATCAACAGCAGCAGTTGCCTGGGCAGTTCATCCGTATTAAACCGTGGGCAGAGGTCCCTCAGGAATGCTGTGCACGTTGAGGTTTCAGATGGTGGCGCAAAGTTGGATGCGAGAGGAATTGTCACGCTTTGCAAATAAGCCTGGAGCAATCATACCATGTCGCACATGCCAAACACTTCACTCTCGGCCCAATCACCGATGACGTCTGGTGTTGCATGGCAAGCATCCTATCAACAACAATACAATTTCATCTCAAGGCACCTGAATTTCCCTCTTCTGATTCACACTCTGCTTAGAAAAGGAAAGGGTTCCGCGCCTGCGCCACAGAGGCTTCCAGCTGTGTTTTGATTAGATGCACCCCGCTGCTGCATCGATTCGCCCCACTACGCCTTCTTGCAACAACACCTGCTGTGTTCCGTCCTCCTGCCATCCCGCCAGGCGTGCCCTTCACTGTTGACTCCTCGGCAGCTCCTCTCAGCGTCAGAAAAAGGGGCAAGCGTCCTGTCAGGCATCACTGCAGGCATCCGGCATCAGGAACGACTACGACCCACATTTGCGCGCCTCAGCCACCTTCCTTCACGCGCCAGCACTAAGAGCGCAGTTCACGGCTAGGAGCTAGGTTTTGACGACATCACGCTGTCTCCGCCCACTACCGTCATTGCTACCGGCAGCCCCAGCAACACCGCCCGTATTCTTCACCTTGCGCTCCACGACGCGGCTCCTCGCGTGCACAGCGTCACACTGCACGACCGGCGCCTGTTTGGGCTCCGAGCACTCTACGGCACGCCGGCCATCGCCAGGCACCACCATCTCGCCGCACCCCGTCGGCGGAGAGACGCAGCCCACGCCCTCCCCGCCGAAGCTGCTGAACCGCCGCCGCCATGTCGAGCGTCGACGAAACCGTTGCGAACGTGCAGCGCAAGATTGACAGGGAGAGAGCCCTGATCAACGCCGCCAATGCCATGCGCCAGTCGACCAACAACCCGGCCGTGCTCTCGCGCCTGGACGGACAGATCAAAGACGGCCGCCGCAACATCGAGTACTTCGAGTCAAAGCTGCGGGACTTGAGCGTGCAACGCACCGCCGCAGGCGTCGAGAACATGAGCCTGCAGCAGCCTGGTGGGTCTGGCACGCGAAAGGGAGATAATCCGCTGACTCCTCCCCCCAAAGATGGCTGGAATGGCTACATGCCGAATGAGCAGGGAGGCTATGGTGGGCAACAGGGCCAGTATGGCGACCTCAGCGCCGGCAAAGGGCTCATGCCACCACGCGCCCCATATGCCCCGCCAGCACCCGGCGCACCGAACAAGAGGCCCAACTACAGCAAACTCGGTATGAAGCCTGTCCACAGTCTGTATGGTTCCTGCTGACACGTCGTAGACCTTATCCGTTATGACACGCAACATTTGGGACCCCGCATCCAGCTCATGTTGTCTCAGCTCGAGTTCAAACTTAGTGTTGAGAAGCAGTACAAGGATGGTATCGAGAAGATGGTGCGCTTGTACCAGATGGAGGGTGACCGTAAGAGCAAGCAGGATGCAGAAGCCAAGCGAATCGAGAGTAACCAGAAGATCCAACTGCTGAAGCACTCCCTCAAGCGCTACGAGGATCTGCACGTGGACATTGATGGAGCGGACGATGGCGATGGTAAATTCCCCACCATCTTCGCACGACACTCACTAACTTACATTGCAGATGACAGCCTGAGCGTGCCCAGCCAGCGGAAGCCGCTAAGTGGTCACCTTTCCTTAACAGTCCACGCAGTTGCCGATGTCGATCACGCAGCTACCGGTCGCTTCAGTCGCGGACCCGAAACCTTCATCAACATCAAAGTCGAAGACACTATCAAAGGCCGAACCAAGCCCTCTAGGAATGACCGCTGGATCGAAGAGAGACATGAATTTGACATCGATAAGGCGAACGAGATTGAGATCACAGTATACGACAAGACTGGTGACCATGCATTGCCCATTGGTATGCTCTGGGTCCGCATTTCAGATATTGCCGAGGAGATGCGCCGAAAAAAGATTGAAACAGAACTGCAGACCTCTGGATGGGTTGCTGCAGACAAAATGGGCGGACATGCAGGCATTCAACCAGACCTCCAATTTCAGCCTCCTCCAGGACAGAATCCTGCTGGCGGAGCAGGGGCCGGCCCAGGTGGTATGAGGCCCGCAGGAGGTGCACAACCTCAGACAGGGCCCATCATGATTGACGACTGGTTTTCGTTGGAGCCAGTTGGACGTATTCACCTCACGATGTCATTTGCCAAGCACACGCAGAACAAGACTCCGTTCGACGTCGGTCTTGGCCGAAAGGGTGCCGTCCGTCAGCGCAAGGAAGACGTGGTCGAACAGTACGGACACAAGTTTGTGCAACAGCAGTTCTACAACATCATGCGCTGCGCTCTCTGCGGCGACTTTTTGAAGTACTCTGCTGGTATGCAATGTACCGACTGCAATTATACGTGTCACAAGAAGTGTTACCCTAAGGTGGTCACCAAGTGTATCACGCAGTCGAACGCCGAGACGGATCCGGACGAAGCCAAACTTAACCATCGCATTCCTCATCGCTTTGAGACCTTCTCAAATATGGGAGCCAACTGGTGCTGTCACTGTGGTTACGTACTGCCCCTCGGACGAAAGCAAACCAAGAAATGCGCAGGTGTGTCATCTCTGCACGCTTATTACCTGTGTATGCTAACTAGTTGTAGAATGTGGCCTCACATGTCACGCTCACTGCGTGCATTTTGTACCTGACTTTTGTGGCATGTCAATGGAAGTTGCTAACCAAATCCTTATGGAGATTAAGAGGACCAGAAGAGGACAGTCGGCTTCGGGCTCAACCATGACGAACCGAACATTACGCCAACCGCAGCCAGCGAAACCTTTGCCACCAACGCAGTCTCCACAGCCTGTCCAAGAGCCATCGTCTCAGACTGACAGATACTCATATGGCAAGAACGAAAGTATTGCGCCAACGGCTAACCAACGGACGCAATCGTATGCGCCATCATCTCAGGCCTCTGGTGCGGCACGCACTTCTTATTCCTCGGGTGGCTCAACCGCGCCAACATCTCCGACTTCCTCACAACGACCTTCTTCCGGGCGAACCCAGTCATCGCAGTCAGCGATTGCTGCTGCTGCCGCTGTTATGTCGAAACCCCCGAGCGGTAATGCGGCACCTGATTATCGACGCTCCCAGACAGACTACCAGCCTTCTGCTAAGCCTGGTGGATATCCGCAAGATCAGCGTACGCCGCAACCACCCCCGCAACAAGCCACATACAATCCACAACACTATGCAGATGTTGATAAGCGACAACAGCCTCCATACTCTCCTCAGTCAGGAGCGCAATATGGTAACAGCCAGTCGTACGCACACCCTCAACCCTCACAGCCTGCACCTCAGCAACCTCCCCCACCTGCGAAGCAAGATTCTCGACAACAGCAACAGCCAGCGTCAGCCTTGACCAAAGCTCCTGACAACAAGGTGACCCCACCAGCCAACACGTCAGGAACCGGAAGAAGGATAGGTCTGGATCACTTCAACTTTCTTGCAGTTCTTGGAAAGGGAAATTTCGGTAAGGTCATGCTGGCGGAGACCAAGAGCACAAAGCAGTTGTACGCCATCAAGGTCTTGAAGAAGGAGTTCATCATCGAGAACGACGAAGTCGAAAGCACGCGCTCTGAGAAGAGAGTGTTCTTGATTGCCAACAAGGAGCGACACCCCTTCTTACTCAATCTGCACGCCTGTTTCCAGACAGAAACTCGAGTCTACTTCGTCATGGAGTACATCAGTGGTGGCGATCTGATGTTGCACATTCAAAGGGGTCAATTTGGTACTAAGCGAGCTCAGTAAGTCACCAACAGTCCTTCATATCTCGAACGTTAGTGCTAATTGTACCCCAGATTCTATGCAGCGGAAGTCTGTCTTGCATTGAAGTACTTCCACGAAAATGGTGTCATCTACCGTGATCTGAAACTCGACAACATTTTGCTTACACTGGACGGACACATTAAGATTGCCGATTATGGTCTGTGTAAGGAAGAGATGTGGTATGGCTCGACTACCAGCACGTTCTGTGGCACGCCTGAGTTCATGGCACCCGAAGTAAGTTTCATTCTTTCCGGCACCTCTGTCTTGATACTAATAGATGAAAGATCTTGCTCGACAAGAAGTATGGCCGTGCTGTCGATTGGTGGGCGTTCGGTGTCCTGATTTACCAGATGCTTCTTCAACAATCACCATTTCGTGGTGAAGATGAAGATGAGATCTACGACGCTATCCTCGCTGACGAGCCTCTCTACCCGATCCACATGCCCCGCGACTCTGTCTCGATCCTCCAGAAGCTACTCACTCGCGAGCCTGAGCTGCGACTCGGATCAGGTCCCACGGATGCACAGGAAATCATGTCTCACGCTTTCTTCAGAAACATCAATTGGGACGATATCTATCACAAACGTGTAGCACCACCTTTCGTCCCGACGATCACAAGCGCTACAGATACCAGCAACTTCGACACAGAGTTCACAAGCGTGACGCCGGTCCTCACGCCTGTGCAGTCTGTTCTGTCGCAAGCAATGCAGGAAGAGTTCCGCGGCTTCTCTTACTCAGCCGACTTCAATTAAGGATGTTTGCTTTTCCTCGGATACCCTAGGCTTATTTGCAGTGCGTCACTTTCGCGGCTGGTCAAGCAACACCAGATAATACGGGATGCATGCGATCTCCCAGAGCTAGGGTTGCTAGCATCACATGTCTTCTGGACAGGTCGCGTTGCTATTTGAGGCGGACTTACTGTACTGGGATTGTAAACCCTTCTTTCTCTTCATCCTCGGAAAGCAACAATTGTAATGCATCATCAGCGGAGCGGGCAAGGGCAGACGAATTGCGAAGGAGGTCGATGTTGGTGGTGGAAAGGTGTTGGTCAGTTTTGTGAACATGATTGGTGCTGCAAATGGTGCGTTACAATGCATGATGATGCGATGCTCAAAAGACAGCGGGCGGAAGTGAAGGGATTTGGAAAGGATGATTCTCTACAACTTACAGGATAGACGAAACAATCACTTGCGCTTCCAGCATTGGGATCATTCTAGCATTGGCCAATCGTTGTGTTCTGGCGGCTGTTTGGCTCTGTCCTCCATTTGATAACCTTAGTCTTGGCGAGTCGCTCCTTGTTCTCGCTCAATATGTCTTATTCACCTTGCACTACCTCATCAACACTCGCCAGACTGAACCTTCTTTCAGCTTGCTCGCATGCAGTTGCTACGTACCATGACACGACCGTCAAGCTGGGTATGCGTACCCACCTCGCATTCCACCAGCCAGAGGGGCTCACAAAGAACGCCACATCTCCAATGCATTCGCGCACTTAGCGCGCACCACTCCTGTCATCTATCGCCTCCCTTCCCCGGTAGCCGAATCCCTTTAGCCGAATCCCTTTAGCCTTATGGGCGGATGTTTCGCCTGCGTGTGAACCTGAGCAACGGCTAGTTGCATCCTGCTAAGCAAATGTGGTGGAGCGCTGTAGGTAACACAACTTGAGCTTTTTCACGTCCTGTCAGCTTTGAGATAAGACGATGATTTGGTCCAGGCATGATCGACGTACCACAAGCTGTACCGCGTAAGTATGGGACGACATATAGTAAGGTAAGATGCCAATCCTACTCGATGCAACAACATCTCGATTATGACTCCGAAAGAGTTGCAACATATGTCAGGGTCGCAAATGCCGTTGTCAGTGCTCTACGGCACCGTATGCAGTCTCCTTTCGGCTGGGTGCAGTGCATTACGTGCAGGTAAGCACATCGATCGACTCAGCATTGAAACAAGCCGTATGCGATTTGCTGGCCTATGATAAACAGGCAAAGGATTCGTCCTGCAGTCATCTCACATCCTTGGCGATAGCCTCGAGGAAAGAAAGGTTCTGCTGCAGAGGCTCGAATCGTGGCTCAAATGCGTGCGATATGCTCCGTTGATCGGCATTGGGCACCGATGAGACTGGCCTTTCTTTTAGCTATCGAATATGACCTCATACGTCTGCGAAATCAGCTCTTCCTGCGAAGCCGTAGCCAATATGCACAGCCATCTTAATCGAGTAACGGACACGCACAGAATCTCACGCGGATCCTAGTTCAGTCGTACCACCATCCTGACGAGCCCCGCATCAAATCTGCGCACAAGAAGAGAGATGCAAGGTGTGCTGGCGAGCACTCGCAGAACCTCAACTTGGAGGTGTTTCTAAGAATCTAGTCAACTGATCACTTGGACCGTTGTGGTCGGTAAAGGCAGATGCGGCTGACTTGGGAAGCAAACAACTTGATTGATCGCAACGGCCGGGCGCGCTACGGGCGCCATACGGCGGTGACACCTTGTCGCTGCACGCAATCGCACCCACGTGTCAGCGCCTTTCCTTGAGAATGACAGATCGCATTATCAGCACGTCAGAAACGTTCCTCAGATGGTGAGAAGTTGCGGGATGTGGGAAATAGCAAGTGGCTATTCTCTGGCCGGCCCGCAAGTGGTGCCGCTAACAAGGCTGTCCCAGCTCTGGGGGTTGGGTAGAATCCTGGAATCCAACCTGCTATCCGCTTGTGTCTTATCCCCACTCGGACACGGTGTTGGTCGAGGCTGGCTTAGCGAGAGCGAAGGAAGTCGTGCGTACGGCGGCACGGCAAATGACTGCGATTTATCATTTTCTTGCGGCGGGAGTGTACCGGCGGCCCAAGCAGCTCGGGCGCCTGTTGATGCAAGGAGACCTAGTGCCAAAGCTCCAGCCTATCGACCGAAGGGAAGCGCAACGTTAATACCGAACGTCCACCCGGGAGCATATCCTCCTAGTCCTCGCAGCCATTACACACATTTGAGTATCAGCACACACGCCAGATAGCACAGATAGACGACGCAACACAGCGCAGCCCTTGCATGTCTTCGCGAACCCACCCCACCTGCACGTTTCGGCACAGTTACCCGCCATTCTATGTTACCAAGTCGCTGAGCAATAAGCGCCAGGCTGTTCGTCAAAGAAGAGGCGCGCAATCGTCTCGAACACCATCCGAGGATCACTCTATCAGCCTGGTGACCCCCCCAAAAAGCCGTCAAGATTAACGCCTTCACGGGTCCCAGTGCCGCAGGCGCGCGGTCGCCGAGGGCGAACGGTGCTGAGCGCCAGATTTTGACCACCGTGAATGCTCAGCAAATACCGCCGTCACCTTCGGTACAGCAATCGCCAGTGACCCAAGCAACGCCGTCAACCGTGGGAGCTTCTGGTTCTCCATTACAGACGCCGAGGCCTCTCATTGCCAATGCTAATGGTAGTGCGGAGGCCACAGGTCGACGGCAAGAAACGACGAGGATGCGCTCATCAATCGCTTGCTCTAGATGCCGGCGCAGCAAAACTAAATGCGATAACAATGGCATTCGCGATGGCGCTGGTGCCCTCGCACCCTGCAAATCGTGCGTAGCAAGCAAGAAGGTTTGCGACTACCCTGCGCCGCAGCCTGCGACCAGTAATCAATCTCAACGACGTGAAAGTACAGCGACAACGGCTGGCGATGAGGTATGTGGAATGACTTTCCTTTCCGATATGCTTCCAAGTCCTGGTGGCTATACTTGAGGAGTCGTCAGGCTTGTCTGTATCCCCCACATCGCTGAAGAAAAAACCCGAGATTGTCCGTGCACGTGTGGTCATTTGTGATCAGGATGCCTGAAGGATGCCATTGTGTCGCAAGCATCCTGCTGACTGAAGGTTCTAGGCACCCCCAAAGAAACGCAAACGACCTATTGTGCCTACAGTAGGCGCTCCTTTTCGCAGCAAGGGCAAACTAGGGAACCTGGACGATGCTCTCGAATCGCCCCTGCTAACACCCAAAGTTTGGGATGAGCTATGGGCTATTCACGAGAAGCACTATGCAATGGAATTCCCCTTCTTGCATAAGAGGACGTTTCTTGGCCCCCTCCAGAGATTACCGCCAGTTTCGTCTGCAGAGCAGGGATTCAACCTTCAAGGCCAACGCACTCATGATCCTGCCTTAGTCCTAGCGTTCTTGACACAGACTTCTCCATTTCACTCCGAGCTTGTAGCGCAGACTGACAGTCCTTACGATACTGCTGAGTTCTACGCAGCAGCTGCTCGCAGGTATCTCAACTACGATTTCAGTGGGCAAGGCGAGTCGGCAATGCAACAAATTCAAGCGTTCCTTATGCTTGGTTATCATGAGTGGACCGCATGTCACGGCCGTAGCGGATATATGCTCATTCGAACGGGGGTGAACTTCGCACAAATGAATGACTATCAGTACGATGAGGACGTGGACAAGGGATATGAAGGAGAAGATGCAGCTTCAAGACGCGACCGCTTCATCCGACAAGAATCACGACGCCGCACTTTTTGGAGTTGCTTCATCCTGGACCGCTACTTGAGTGTCGGACGAAGACGTCCCAAAATCATACAGGTGGAAGACTTGCGTGGTAACATTCAGATTCCTTGTAGTGACAAAAATTTCATTTCTGGTCGGGCAGTCAAGACTAGGTTCTTTGGAGAGACCGAACAAGAGTATGCAGAGCGGCGCAAGAAGACAAACGACAAAGCTCTGCAACGAAATGGTGGGCAGAAATCTGAAAGGATCGAATGGGAAGACCGCGAGGATGATGGTATGCTCGGCCGGTACATCTATGCACTCGATCATTTCTCCGATGTGAACAAGTGGGCCAACAAAGGAGGCAGACGGTATGCATGCGAGATGGCAACGATTAATGTGATATACCGCTAACTGTGGCAGGTCGGAACCGCAAGATATTGGACCTTGGAATCCTAGAACAGAATATTATCACCTTGACAAACGCATCAGAGAGATCAGAGAGGATCTGCCAGAGGAGCTCCGGCTCACATCCATCAACACGGAAAACCACGTTTACGGAGCGCCTTCTGCCACCTCAAGGACATATTTCCTGGTACATGCCATTCTCATGCTCTCTACAACATATCTTGCCCCCGAATACCTCCCAACGTTTGGTTTCAGATTGACGAAGCCACAAGGCCCGATGGACGAACCTCTAGTAACTGAGAAGCTACCAGATGATCAACCTGACTACTGGATTGAAAAGGCCAAGGAGTGTTTCGAGTATGTGAGAGATTTTGTGAGCATACTTCAATCGTTCAAGGATAGGGGTCTGGTCGTCGAGTCACCATTCATCGGACACGCGATTTGGAGAGCGGCGTGGGCAGGTGAGTAATCTCTGGAGCCCCCGGAAACCAAGGGACTGACTGTTGTAGCTATGTACTGCCATCATGTCCCCAAAATGGACCCATCGAATGCGTTGAACTCAAAACTTGAGCCAAATGCATGGGACATTACGAACCAGGTCCTGGACAGCATGAAGAAGAAGTTCAGAATAGCGAACATATATTCCATCCACCTTGCGACCGTCGCGGACGTTTACACCGAAAAACGAAGGGCCTGGAGAACAAATGGAGGATCTCCCCAGAGTACAGCCAGCGACAACGACGGCGGACTGAATGACTACTCAGCGAAGTTCGAGACAGCACACAAACAATTTGGGAGCCTTCAGCATGACGAAAAGGACCTAAGACATCCCAACGATAAACCCTTTAGCAGACTAAGCAGACTGGAACATGAAGAAGAGTCGGAGGATCCTACAACGCCGCACAGTCCTGTAGTGTCTTTCAAGACCGAGGGAGAAGACCCTCGTAGAAGCGCCTCGACCGCTACATCAACAAATTCTGGATTCACGCCTGTCAACCCAAACAACGCAACTGCGTCGGCGCAAAGAGAACAGGTGAGCGGCAATGCTGAGGCAGTAAATGGTACTCGAACGTATGGACCCCCTACGCTCCAAGGGCCACAGCAGCCGCAACCGCCGCAGCCATATCCTAACCAGCCGCTTCCATACGGACAATCATCAACCTACAGTTACCCTGGTGGCGCACATGCGTATCCTCAGCCCACATCTCAACATGGTCTTCAGACACCCTACGCTCAAACCTCCGGACCTAACCAAGGGCCAGGCAGCAGCTCGTACGACCCTCAAGCATTGATGATTTTGGAAAGGGAGGGAAACCGATCTATCAGCACCCATGACTTGAATTTCTTCGAAAACGATCCGTACCAACAGGGCCAACCTTATTTGGGCGTAGGTTACCCACTCGAGCAGGTACAATCCCAATTGCATTTCATGCAGGATCCCCAGAATTCGTACATGTACCCGAATCAATGGCCTGGCCATGGATGAGACTGCAGCAAGCTGTGTCATACATGGGGCGGCAAAGACTGAAGGGCCGAATACACTACCAGCCAGTACGTTTCTCTGCTTAGGCACATTTACACTGCTTCTCGCGTTCGTTGTATGAACATCTTTTCTTCGGCGTTTCGGCACCCCTAGGGCGTTTTACTATGTATCTCCATCCCATTTACCGAGCGACTCATTGCAGCGTATATGGTTGCATCGCATATTCGTTGTCTTTCGAACATTTATACTCTTTCAGAACATTTATACTCTTAAGTACGCTGGAGGCGTCTTACTTTTGTAAATACAGTATTTCTAGATCAGTCTGCTGAGAAGGTACATGGAGGCCTAGCATAGTCAAGACGTGTCTTAGAAGAGCATAGTGGCTTCCATTATCATGTGAGCGTGGGCAGAAGTTTTTGAATAGCGATGACTGTTGTGGTTGTGCTCTTAGTGCTCTTGGAGACAGGCAAAACGTTTGGGCTTCCTAACATGCGCAGTGTATCTTTAAATTCGAACCCTTTTACACAACGTTTTCACATCTTGACTTCCGCTCTGTATGGCTTGGCATATTAGCAACTCATTTCACCCAGAGGGACATCTCAAAGGGGAAACTTCAACTGGGAGTGAGTTGATCTCCTAAGTACCTGCACGCCTTCCGTTTGCACCTTCACTTCTTCTCGCCGCACTAGCGTTACCCTACGTGTTGCCATACCCCATATAAAAGCCCGAATAGCTCCGAGCTCTGTCTTCCATCGCCTGTCTCAGACTCAGACTGCAACCCCAAGATGCGTCTCAACTGCCACCTTGCTCTCTCTGGCCTTGTAGCCATCACGACTGCACGCGCTCTTTCACTCAACACATCCGCCGGTGAATTGGGCGACTACACTGTCCAAACAGCCGCCGAGTATAACCCTAGCAACATCGCCTCGGACGCTTGGTGGGAGAAGTATCAGAAAAAGGGCGATCATTATCAATGTCTTTTCGAAGCCAATAATGAGGGTGCTGGTCGTTTTGTCGAAGATACCCGCACTCCGCCATCTGCTGAGAGCGTCTGGAAAGGTAGCATGTACGGTGAGTGAAACGAAGATCTAGAGGCTTAGAGGCCTCGATTTCGTTACAGTCTGACAGATCGTGCAGCGGACCGCTTCACCTGGAACTGGCACGAGAACTGGTTTGATGAGGACAACTGCAACTTCGAGGACCTTCACCTCAAGGACGCTTTCGACGCTCTCAAGCTTAACGCCTACTGCGAGGATGCTGGCGGACTTAATGTCGGCTGGTCGCTTGGCCATTACGACGAGGGCCGAGTTGATGATTCCGACCCAAGCCACTTTTCCAATATGCTCCCACCGATTCAGCAGACTTACACTGTTGACGGAAAGGCATACAAGGTTGGTATCACCGACTTGACTTGCACATAACATACTGACTGCTTCCGCACAGTCTACTGGCGGTTACTATACATTCGTGGTCAACCAAGTCGATGGTGCAATCTTTGCCCTCGACTTTTCCAGCCCCAGAAACGCGGTCAAAACACACTGGAAATCGATTGGTGGCATAGCCAAGGAAGAAGAACTCCCAAAGTTGCAGTACGGATCAGATCTGATTTGGGGAAAGTGGGTCGAAGACAATACGAACGTCAAGAACCTCCGTGTCTACGGCGTGCACAATGTCCTCAATTACGAGACTACGGCCCTCGTCTCGCGCGCCATGCGCAATAAACTGGTTTCGAACCTGGCTGCCTGGCCTGGTACTGTATTCAATAAAGAGAAGGATCCAGTCGAGTTCCAGGCTCTCATCGGTTAGTCGCCTTTAAATTGTATCACTCTCGACGTTTGCTAACTACTTTCAGGCTCACCAATTGGCGGCACGATTGCCATCCTCCTTGCACAACATAAGTAAGTCTATACTCACACAATATTGAAACTATGCTGACTGTCTTCAGAGCCGAGCTCGGCAACAAGGAGATTTATCAGGTTAATGCCGTCTCGGACAGCAACTCGCTCAAGCCTCACCAAGTGACCGAGCTGCATATGTTCTTCCAGATCCGAGACGTACCTCCGCCAAAGTCTGAGGAGGACGACAAACCTGACGGAGCAGACTGAAGGCCCTACACCTGCCCTCATGGTCGGCCTGCAGGAGCACCTGACACATTCTTTTGTACTTTTGGAAGGTGTTAGAGCCATTGACGCTCTTGGAGCCAATATAATTCTATAGATAGACTGTGTGATTTCTGAAATTCATACGAATGACTACTAAGATAACTGTTCTTGGCTACATCATACTGTTGCAACATATTACTCACCTCGATGTGTACATGAAATAGGTACGTAGTCTGGCCCAACCCAAAAGTCGAGGCTGATCTCGATTGCAACTTCTGGCGTCTCGACCTCTGAGAGCCATACGATAACAGAGGTATAGATGTCTCGTGAGATCACAAGATCACGAGCTAAAGTAGTAACAATTTACACTTGGTGTGGATTTCAATGTGGTGTGGACTGCGGCGTGAATGCCCCAGAAACTCAAGTCACTTTCACCTGTGTTTTTTGGCTGACTAGCGAGACGCTCCCGTGCAATTTTTCTAGGCTAGAATCAAGTCCACTTCCTTCCTTACACATCCTTTCACCCAGCACCCACCTCAAGTGGAGCGTATATTTAACGTAGACCACGATGAGGTTCGCACTACTGTGGGCCATTGTTGCAGGCCTTGCAGCTCTTGCCATTGGCAGACATATCCCGCGTGGAGCTTTCGCCAACATTTCTCATTCGAACCCCTTTCCAGACACCGAAGACACGCCCACTCCATTAGACACACGTGTAGTTCCTAACTCGACTTGCAAAGACGGAGCCATTGACAACGACAACGCTGAGGATGATTCTGTGGAAGGACTCGCAGACTCTCCGCCCGAATCCCTCGCTGATTCTGCCAGCGACGAGCTTTGGTACAAACACATCCGCAAAGGCAATTCACTCAACTGCGGCATGTGCGGAACTGACATGGGCGCCGGATACCAAGCAGGCGACACACGTACTCCACCTTCTGCTGCGAGCAGATGGGTCGGAGGCGTCGTTGAGTTGGTGGACTGGTATTGGTGGGAGAGCTGGTACGAGTCTAGTGTATGTGACATGGACATATACTGGGGCATGGGAAGTATGTTCCAAGCGCTAGGCATTAATCCCAGGCCCACGACGGCTGGCGGCGATCAACAGTGCTTTCAACTCAAGCACAGCAACGAGAACGCGAAGTATCCCGATGGGAAGCCGAAGGAAGTTCTGACCCAGTCGTATGTGGTAGAAGGAAAGATGTACCATGTAAGTGGCGAGTCCAAAAGGGTGCGGGGCTCTAGGTCCGCCCAATGACTGACGATTGTGGACAGGCTACCGATGCCTCACACTATTTTTCAATGGATATCCGGGCCGGAGGCAAGCTCTCTCCCATCTACGCGTCGCTACAAATTAGCTGACTAATACGTAGTGATCGTTGGTATTGCCCTGCTGGGTCCACACATCGCTGCTGAACGCTTATGGGGATGGAAGCCTACACCAGATCAACTGCCCAAACTCCGTAATCTCTCGGACCTCTACTGGGCGTATTGGTCCTCGCTCCACAATGCTGCTGGCATGCGTGTTGACAACCTTAACAAGTACATTGTGAACAGTGTTCAGAATCCTGAAACAGACCAGATTATATCACGAGCATTACGGAGCCGCGGTACAGAAGAATTGGAGCTGTGGCCAGGTCAATACTTCCCTGTCGAGTCTACGCAGGGCCTTGCCCTTCTGGGTAAATCTTCCGAGTACATAGTGAGACGATAAAACAGGCTGACTTCTCTAAGGTTCTCCTATCGGCGCGACGGTCGGGTTTCTTTTGATGCAGCATAAGAGAGAACTCGGCAATAAGTACGTGAGTGGCGTACGTATCTTGCGCAACGACGATCAGGCGGACGGCACCAATCAAGGGGCGGATTTGGTCTTCTATATTACGGATGTACCTCCCGAAAAGCAGATCCCAGACGCACCGGGCCAGGAACCACCGCAAGGCCGACCGCAGTCGGACGCTTTAGCTACGCTGGCTTTCAGAAATTTGTCAGAAAGAGCTGTTTCTACAAATCCGGTTGAGGAACACGTGCTTGGTCCGCAGAGTATCCTTCGAGTCCATATGATTGTGGCTCGTTGAAATAGCCCTGAAGGTCTTTGGTGTACAAGGGATTAGCTTGGCATCAAAGGGGGAAGTTCGTAAACTGACAAGGCGGGTCAATACACATATTACGAGTTTGAAGGGGAGAAGAAGGGGAAAGCGGTCTAGCACAAGATCCCGAACATAAGTAGAACTTTGAGGGCGTTTAGACGTACCTAAGGCTTCCAAGCAGTTCTTATAGCACTCTCATTTCTTCCCAATCGTTCCTTTGCCCCCGTTTCTTGGTTCCCTAACCATACAATAATGTACGTCCACCCCCTCACCACCCCATACTTTCCTATCCCACTCCACAGATCTCTTCACCACAAACCCCCTCTTCTCGTAAATCGGCCTCGCTACCTGTGTAGCATCTAAATAAGTGATCCAACCCTCATCATCCGCCTTCTTCACTCCCCAACCCAGCAGCAGCTTTCCGGCCCCACGGCCCTGATGGTCAGGATGCGTGGCTAAACTGTTCAGCATAAAGAACGGCTCCTCTGTGCCCATGATCTCGTCGCGAGCCGCATCAAGCGGGTCGAACAGGGATGCTAGAGCATCAAGGCGCAGCTCAGGAGGGAGGAAGGAAGGATAGCGTGGACCGAGGCCATTATTCAGAGTTGACATGGTTTCTGTGGGGACAGATGCGTGCTCTGCAGGTGCTTCTTCTCTGGCTGTTTTGGGCGTGTCTTCCTTGTTCCCCTCCTTGGGAATGTATGGATGTGTAACCTCACTATCGACGTTCATTATCTTCCACACTGCAACTGCGATGGTCCGACCGCCATTCTCCTCCGGGTCGTCCTCGCTTGGGGCCAGGTCTGTGTCGACGATCTTCCAATGCCAGACGTTGGGGCTGCCTATCTCGCGCTTGCGGTCCTCTGCTACACCTCTCATGGATAATTCGCTGACCGGACCGCGGTGAAGTATATCGTGTGTTGGCCCGTAATATGCGCGTGCACGCGTTCGGATCCAGGACAATGAATCCGAGGGGCGGAGAGGGCGTATTTCGAGAGGCATGACTAGGGTGGTGGGGGTGTTTTTCAAATTCAAGGCACTGTACAGTCTTCAAGTCCTTTCAAGTTGGGAATCAACATGCTTATGTCTCTGGGAAAACGGCATGGATGAGTCACACTAGCACTATTGAAGGAGTAGGATCAAACGAGAAGCTGGTGATATGCATGGATGCTGCGCCTCAATAGCCGCTAAATGAGATTAAGTACCGGTGCCAAGATCCGACCGGAAGCATCGCATATGTACAAGCCAGGAGCACTGCCGTAGAACGAGGCATGATAGAAGCTTCAAGGGTAAAGCTTAGTGGGGCATAAGCTTCGAGTGCACTCGAGGCAGTGATACCCCACTCCACTAGCGCGTGAACAAGCGTCAGCTTTTGGCACGTCTTCTTACTTTACGCCTCTAACATCGCACTGTTGGTCAGCAAGAATCTTTTAGATATCGTCCCGAGCGCGCCTCGCTTTGGAAAGAGGTTCGTAAGCTGAGAGCTCGAGGAAGAGCTGAAGCGCAATGACGTCACATATGCTCTATCAACCACAGGATGTCCTTCCATCCGTCGAAACCTTCGAAGCTTCTTCTCGATATCTGACTATCTATGAATGGCTCTGAACCCTGACCTATACTGGAACTTCATATCCAGGACGATGAAAGGCCTCGCCTATGAACGTTGCGCTACGACGTTTCATTCAGCGCGCAACGCGCGAGTGTAAGCCATTCACACTACTAGCGTACTCTACGAGCATAGCCTTGTTGTGGCTACCCCAGTTTATGTGTTGTATTGCCACTACAACAAGCCAACGAGATCTATGGAAGTTCACAGTTCTTGTTTACCAGTCATGCAATCCTTCAGGCTATGCTTCACATTGGGCACTCGCGGTCAGCTGCAGCTCCCTCATTGGCGGTTTGTTTGTTAGACCCTGCAATCCTTCGCTCGGCGCACGTACTTCCAAGGTATTGTGTATACTTACTCTAAGATGGAGCTGAAAGATTGTTTTCTCCACCTCTGCCGCTGGTGCATTCTTGTTCTTGTTTATTACGATCTCACTGTCGCTTCACAGGACCTGTCAATGGGAAATACATCAAGCTCGCCGATGCAGAAATGCCTTGAGAGCGCCGTAGGAGGAAACAAAGACCTACTCGCTCTCAAAGGCGCGCCTTTTTTCCAGATCTCGCACGTCAAGCCGTACAACCTCGGTATAGGAGTGACTCCTGCGGCGGTTACTTACCCCGAGACTACTGAGCACATCTCGGCGATTGTCAAATGCGCCGCTGACAACAAGTTGAAGGTGCAGCCGCGTTGTGGTGGGCATTCGTATGCGAACTATGGTATAAGCTTGTCAAGACCCATGACTTCTCGAACTAACATATACAGGCATTGGCGGACAGGACAATACTGTTGTGGTCGATATGAAGCATTTCCAGCACTTCTCCATGGACAACACAACCTGGCAAGCTACGGTGGGGGGTGGTACCCTCCTTGGTGACGTTACCAAACGGCTGCACGACAACGGGAATCGCGCCATGGCGCATGGCACCTGCCCGCAGGTCGGTATCGGGGGCCATGCAACCATCGGCGGGCTCGGTCCAAGCAGCCGCATGTGGGGATCAGCGCTCGATCACGTCGAGGAAGTGGAGGTTGTGCTCGCCAACTCTACAGTCGTTCGAGCTTCCGAGAGCGAAAACCCTGATATCCTGTTCGCTGTGAAGGGCGCCGCAGCAGGCTTCGGTATCGTCACCGAGTTCAAAGTGCGCACACAGGCTGAGCCATCAGAAGCTGTACTTTACACATACAACATTCAAGGAGGGTCCAGCGCAGACAAAGCTGAAGCTTTCAAGAAATGGCAAGAGCTCATTTCCGATTCAAACCTCTCTCGCAAGTTCGCCAGTCAATTTATCCTCACTGAGCAGTTCGGTGCCATTGTAACTGGTACTTTCTTTGGGTCACAACAGGAGTACGACAGCCTCAATATCTCTGCTCGGCTACCGAACAGCGATAATACAGTCATCAGACTTAAGGATTGGCTTGGTGTCGTCGGTCATTGGGCCGAGGATGTTGCGCTTGACATTGTTGGGGGCATCCCAAGCAACTTCTACGCCAAGTCACTCGCCTACACTGAGAAGGACATCATCCCAGACGACGGAGTTGACAAGCTGTTCGACTACATCGACAAAGCTGACAAGGGCAACGCGATCTGGTTCGTCATCTGGGACCTCGAAGGCGGAGCCATCAACGACGTTGCACCGAACGCTACTGCCTACGGCCACAGAAATGCACTTTTCTACCATCAAGCATATGCTGTCAATCTGTTCGGCAAGATTGGCGACAAGACCAAGGATTTCCTGACAGGAGTCAACAGTGCTGTGCTCGACGCACTGCCGGATCACGAAGAAGGCGCATACGCTGGTTACGTCGATCCAGCACTTGGAGAAAACAGCGCTAGTCTGTATTGGAGTGGCAATGTGGAGAGACTAGAGAGTATCAAAGCACAGGTTGATCCTGATGATGTGTTCCACAATCCGCAAAGCATAAGGCCGGCAAAAAGATCTGCGAAGCTGAGAGTCTGAACTTGAATGATATGTTTACCTACTTGGGGTCAGTATCATGATGGGATGGAGGTACAGTCTGTTTACTAGTAGTACTAGCAATCGACAAATGGTAACACTATTTCCATACGTTGCGGTGCACGCATGAGGTCAGATTGATTCATCAAACGATTGGGTCGGCTGGCTTCAAGACCCAGGCAAACACAAAGGTATATGCCCTTCTGAGTAGCTGAAGAGCATCAAAGGACTCTATATAAGCCCGGGAGTCAGGACTTTTGCTTTGTTCGCACATGGACCGGCGGCGTCATGTGATATACACACTATTAGATTCTTAGACTCAGCACCGAACCATGTAGCCAGCCAATTGCTATTGATGGAGCACGTCGGCTTCCCTGCGCTATTAGCTGATGGTAGTTCTTGCTGCGCTCTTCCGCATGCACACCGCCAGTAATACCCGTTTGGGAGATGAATATAGAGACGGTTATCCTGGCCCTTGATGTCGCAATATTACTACCATGCTGCCCTTCAACAGTCTGGAATCCAACTGTCAGTCCCCTCCCTTGTCGCCGTCTGGCTGCCCTCAGTTCCAAGCACGTCCACTTTCATCATTGACACCCGAACCGGCCGAGGGATTTAAATGTTTCCGTTTGAAAGTCTTTCTTTGTGGGCCACGATGAATACTTCCTGGTCTCACAACAGATCCGCTTCGTCTACATGATCTCCTCTCCGCGCCGCCAGATAGACCCTCCCGCTCTCATACGCACCAAGATACAAGCCAGCGCCGACAAATGTCCAGACAGCTCTCAATGCGCCGCCTCGCCACAGACCCTTGTACCCCTGCTCTTGTACAATCTCCTGAGCAATCTGCCACGTTCCCTTCTGATTCCCTCTCGCCTTCTGGACCGACTCGCCAAGCGCATCCACCAACCCGTTCTTCGCATTGGCGGGCGTCTTCCCGCTCTTTGCTGGCGCTGGCGCCTCAGATGAGTGATCCCCCTCGGCAGCACGCAGCATGATTCTCGTCTTCAGCACGTCGACGGGCGTCGTAATGACCGCTGCAATCGCACCTGCTGTGCCCGAACTCAACGCCGTGATGGTCCCGCTCTCAACAATCGTACCAGTCGTTAACCCCTTGTCGTCGCGATACTCCCTGATGCCCTGCTTTAGCCGCTCAAACATGGGGAACTGCATGGCTGTGAAGGGCAGATTCCTGCCTGCTAGCGAAGCGTAGCCACGCCACAGGGCAAATGGGTTGGAGCGGAATTTCTGCAGTGTTTGCATAGTAGCGTTTGTGGAGGAGCGGTCCGAGGAGACCATTTGCGCGTTTTGCTTGATGACTTCTGCGGGGGTCAGAATAGCGCAAGATACCAATTCAGCCAGGGAGGAGGCAGCGGCGTGGATGACGGGTGTAGGGAGCAAGCCATTGGGGTGAGAAGATGTGGAGTTGAGACTTGTGAAGAGCGATTTTGTGCGCTCGTAGGTGGTGAAGAACGCTCCTGCTGTGTGTTGTTAGTCCTGATTTCTCCCCCACGCGAAATGGTCGCCAATTCAGATATCCCCTGGCTCTTTCTATACACGATGAGATTTGGTTATCGTACATGATGGTAATGTGGCGATGATCACGCTGCCAATTCCCTGGTACATGCCCCGGAACAACGCTGGGTTCGGCTTCCCCGTTGTCTGGTTGGTGTAGAGTCTTGCATAGTCGGGCGATTGGAATCGCGTCTTGAGCGTGTCGAGAGGATATACAAGCAGATCAACAGTAAACGCCGCAATTGCGCCAGCCTGGTAGTGTCAGTCATGCGTCGTTGCAGACATCGATGCTTCAGCCGAGACCTACAATTAGAATATCGCTGTTAGTGTTACCGGACATCTATGGGATGAAGATTGAAATAAGGTGTGGTGGTTTTATCAGATTATGCATGTGGTCCGTCAACACTTGACAGATGCTGACTGCAGGTACGCGACGAATCAAATACGTCACCGATAAGCCTCCGATAGGCTCAGACGAACTACACGTGCAGCACACCTTCACAACGCAATCGGCGCTCTTTCGGTGATGGAAGTCATCTAATCTGATGGGAATGCATAGCAATACGTCCACTGGCACGTGAAAGGCCGTGTGCAGATCTATTGTCGCGAGATGAAAGCAGAGAGCCACAGACCATCAAGTTGAGATGTTGTCTTTGTATTGAAATATGGGGTATCTATGCTGTTCGATTGGTGAAGCACTTTTCTCGCTGCGACCGTCTTTTCGCGTACCATATGCTATCTAACAAACATTCCGAGCAAGTCCCGCCCTGCAGTATTGCTAACAAAAGGGTATATACGTCCCAGATTCTATGCCCGTGTCATGAACTCCTGTAGGAAGATGACAGAAATGCTAGAGAATTGAATGAACCTCCTGCCGAACCCGAGTGCTCGTTCCTAACGCCAATAAAACACTTTTCACACTTTTCATAGATATTATTCGAGGGCAGCTGCGACAGGTGGAATATCGATTTCAGATATTTACCTGCTTCGTTTGTCGATTAAAGCTTAGTGTCCTGCCTGTTCGAGTCGCTCAGCCTCCGGTAGGGCGCAGGCAAGGTTCCACTAGGACCTGATCTGGCGCTAGGCCCTTGCGTCGTGCTGCGGTTCGTGGTACCCGCACTCGTGCTTGCAGAGGGTCTGGATGCCGAGGATGACGCAGAGGTGGTTCGCTGGTGGATGGTTGCACTCATCAGCCAGTGCAGCTGCATACGCATGTTGTTGATGGCAGCGTTTGTGTGCAGCATCTCGTCCTTGTTGCGCTGACTTTCGTTTATGATCATCATATTAGTACGGCCTTCGACTTCCGTCAGTGTGGTAGATATGCGAGACACTTCCTCGCGTAGGTTTTCGTGCAGTGTGAGAAGATGGTGGACCTGGGAGTCGAAGGGCGGCTCATTGGAATTGTGTTCGTTGGCATGAGCGGGATGTGAGAATGAAGCTGGCGGCAGGCGGAAGTCAGCTGTGGAATCGTTGGGATCCAGATGGTCAGCCACTGGGAATGATGCATCGTTTGCGTTTGCCGGGTACAGCATGTTTGTGATGTTGGTAAGACCATCCTCCAGAATGCCAACCTTCCTAGCCAACGGCTCCATGCGTGCTTCGTGCCTCTCGAGGCGAGCTTGCTGCTCTCGGAAGTGCGGCGCCATTGTGGCCATGGCGCATGCGGGCTCATGCTGTAGCACGTCTGCGCGCTCAGACCGGAACTTGCAACCGACGATGGCACCCTGGCAGGAAATGACATGTTTCGGACACACGTTGTTGATGTGGGTCTTGAGATCGAGTCGAAGCAGGATGGCCTCACAAAGGGCGCACGAAGTGGTGCGGTTGAGACACAAATTTCGCTGGTGTTCCTGGAAAAGATAAGCAAGGGCTGGCAGGTCCGCGCTTCACGGCATACCTCAAGATCCTTCTTCATCAGCGAAATGTGGCAGTCTTCACAGGTCACTGTGTAGTGCAGACAGCCCTTGTGGAAGTCTTTCTGGGTGGTGTGTAACCTGCAATCAGCAGCAGGGCACTCGATCGGAGTGTGTTCACAGTACAGCATGACGTGGTCGTGTACATTGACGCGGTGGTCGAGCCAGGGGCAGCCTGTCTTGCTGTTCGGGCACTTGACGAGCAGCTCGTCGAGCATCGTCTCGATGATCTTGGGGACCGGGCGGATGTCGTCGTCGGACTCGAGGTGGCGGCGGCAGGTGGGACATGTCTTGCGGCTGGTGGGCTGCGGGGCCCAGGCATGCTCGAGGCACTCGCGGCAGAAGTAGTGCTCGCAGGGCAGCTGGACGGGCTTGTCGAAGGGGGCGTGGCAGATCAGACACACGAGGTTGCTGTCGGGCGGGGTCGGGTACTCGAGGGCAGACAGTTCGGGGGGCACTTTGAGGCATTTGCTCTTGCGACGCTTCGACGAGGGTGAGTTGGATGCGCGGAGGGCCAGAGGCGAGGGACTGCTGGGGGGGCCACCGACCACACGCAGTTCCGACGGCTCCGACTGCACGTCTGCGTCGCTCGGCAGGCCGCCGTGCGAGTGCGTCGAGGCGCGCGAGTTGCGCCGGTCGTTGGGCGGCGGGATGGGCGACGGCGACGACATGGCGGGCTGGCGGCGGCGGGCGGCGGGCGGCGGGCGAGCTGTGGAGAAGCAGTGCGGGGGCGGAGCGAGGAGGGCGCGGTGGTGGGCGGTGGGCGGTGGGCGGTGGGCGGTGGGTGGTGGGCGATGGCAGCCCGCGACAGTCGCAGCGACAGCAGAGCGCGGGCGAGGGTGTTATGCGATGGCAGGCAGGAATGGAGGCATGCCCCCCGGGCGGAAAGGGAGCATGTGGAGCTTCTGTGTTGCGCCTGCGTGGTACACGCCAGAGACATGGCCGCAGCCTCCCTCGGCGCGCTGGTCCGCGGCCCAGCTGTGTGACCGGGCCAGGGTCTGGCTGCCGTCAGCAGGCGCTCGCCGGCAACCACCAGACAGCGGCGACGATTGCATCGGCTCCAGTGCGCGCGCACACATTGCACGGGTGCTGGCATAGCGCGCAGATCCATTGCCTTCCACACAGCCAATCGCGCCGCCAGTGCCACCCGCTCCTGCAGCCACCACGCGCACGCTGCTCCCGGCGCGCCTCGCCGTCGCCAACCTCACCTCCGCCGTGTCTCGGGAGGCCGCCATCACACGCTGTCACATCCCCCCCCCCCCCCCGTCGCACGCCGCCATGTCGACCAATCCGCCGCAGCTGTTCCTCCTCGCCGACCACATCAAGCTCTCGCTGCTGGAGCGCCAGCGCGCCGTCTCCCTGAACCTGCCCTCCCACAGCCAGGACGGCCAGATATCGCGCTCGCTGGAGCAACTGCGCGCAGGCATCGAGTCCCTGGAGTCGCAGGTCGAGGACACCGCAGATGAGTGCGCGCCACAGTGTGCTTGCCCCGTGGCCACGGCTAAGAACGTCTAGATCGATAACCTCGCAGCTCCCGCGCCTGCGCACCCAATTCAGCGAGCTCTCCTCCCAGTTCTCCTCCTCCACCTCCACCGCCTCCCCCACCCTCACACAGCCCAACGATCCCTCCCTCTCCGCCGACTTCGCGGCGGCAACCTCCAAGCCACGCAACGCCACCAAGAGCGTCCGCTTCAGAGACAACGACGACGCGGACACCGACCCCAACCGCCCCTCCCTCTTCAACCAGCCATATCGCGACGATCCATCCCACGACCCCGAAGCACCGCCAGATCAGTCCCATCTCGACAACCAACAGATCCACGAATACCACAGCCAAGTGCTGCGGGAACAGGATGACCAGCTCGATACCCTGAGCGCCTCCATCGGGCGGCAGAGGGAGCTGAGTATGCAGATTGGCGATGAGTTGGATGGCCAGGTCATGTTGTTGGACGAGGTCGAGGAGGGTGTCGATCGCCATGACGCGCAGTTTCGACGCGCAAGAGGGCGGCTGGACCGCTTCAGCAGGAAGGCGCGGGAGAACTGGAGTCTGACCGTTATCGTGGTGTTGATCATCATACTGGTTTTGCTGATCATAATCACAAAATGAGACGCTGTGCACATCAAATTATTAGATTCGAATATACATGGCGTTTGGATGCGGTCGTCGACTCCGCTGATTCTACTATTGCAAAAATCTTGTTGCCACTACTAGGATACACTGCACCCTACAGATCCACAATCTCAGCCATCACCATGTCATTTGGGTCGGCAAAGCGATCCCAGCATAAGCAAATCATAGCTCCCGAAACGCCTTTCTATGCAATGGTGGTAAGGCAGAGGGCAGGCCGTCGCTAAAAATAGAAAAAAAAAAAAAAAAAAAGAGGAGCCAATACTAAGGTTGCTCTCCTCCGCAGAGGCAGCACGAGAAGGAAGGGTATCTCTGTATCGATATGCAAATGAAACGCTCTTCTAACAGTAGAGTCGGAAACGTGGCTGGTGGGACGGATCGAGGTAACGGTCGGAAGGATTCCTGACGCCCCTCGACATGTGCTTCTCCGCGTGATGAGTACACTGAGGAGCTGCGGTGGGCTAACGTCGAATCCAAGATCAAGCCGTGGGCGCTTTGATCAGATCCTCTAAGGCAAGTCTAGTACCTTCTTCGACTTGTCATAAACCACATAAGTGATAGACACGGCTGGAACGACCTTGAGCAAGTTAGGGGTCAGACCTCTAAACAGACCGCGAGCCCCCTCGCCCTTTATAGTCTGTCGGGTGACGTCCATGATTCCGGTGTACGTCTTGGGGTGCAGGACGGTCCCCTGACTCTGCAGTCGAGTCCGCAGAACGTTGAGTGGGTATACTGCACTGGCTCCAAATGCACCCGAGAAGCCACCGATGGCTGCGGTCATGAAGCCTCCTGGTTCCGCGTCTGATTCATGGCATCCAAGCCGCTTTGCGTTACGCCTTGCGACGTAGCGTTTAAGGTACTCGAATGTACCAAGGTCGAGCGCTGCATAGGGGAAGATTCCAAAAAGACCCATAGGTAGTCCGCGGTAACAGGCAACGATGCCTCCACTCTGCCACATCTTTTTGGCCGTGGCCCAGATAAGGCGATTGCCATGTAGTCCACCGGCGACAGTTTCGCATTGCATCCGGCTATGATTGATGAGCATGTTTTACTACTTTCGAACCGATACAGACTTACAATTTGAGCGTGTCGATGGGGTAAACCGCGAACTGGGAGATCATGCCCGCAACTCCACCAGCAGCAAACTTAGACCAGGAATGAATGCTTGCTGGGTCGTTGTGACCTTCAAACTTCGCAAAAGCGCGCTTCGTAGCCTGCTAAAGTCAGCATGTGTGTGTATGGTCATGGTATAGTACTCGCCTCATATGCACCAAACTTGATGGCTGACTCTGGCATCACCTTGATGACGTTTAACCCGTTTCCTAGTGATGTTAGTCGAGCTACAGATTGCAAATTGATCACCACCCACCAGCATAGAGACTACGCATGCCGCCGGCCTGCCACAGCTCTTTCATGGCCACGACAAGCGGCTCCCATGCGCGAACAGCGCTCTTCCAAATGTTACCAGACTTCGCTGCAGCCACCACTTCTTGTTTTGCGCCGGTTTGTGCGATAAGATATACTTTTAATCGGTCGAGGGGAGCGGTCGATGTGCGAGAAACAATGCCTGCAAGGCCTCCCGCCACGAAGTAGCCTGGATTGGGAACACAAGCAATCAGCATGGTTCCGAAGCTCATGATTAGCCCCCTTTGCGACTCAATAAAGGGAGAGTCAACCTCCCCGTTGTCGAAACGTGGCGGGAGTGCTTGCGAGATGGCGGAGTTTGGAGTGGAAGCCATGTCTAATGGTACGACGTGGTCTGATGTAAAGCCATACCGCGGCGTCTTCGCGACTAGAAATAAGGAACCAAGAAAGAAGTGAAGAAAACGCTTTGAAGTACCTAATCCTTGTACGGTGTCGTCGCTTACGAGGACATCGCCCTCGGCGTTAACTTTTAATGTTGCGTTAAAGTATGACATAACGGCTTGGAGGTTTGGCGCATTGACTGGTATAAATAATAGAAAGTCGCTGTTCGAAGTCAGCGAGAACGAGACCCGAGATGTGGACTGTCATACCGCCATTCCTCAAAGCTGATGTGCCCGTCTCCGTTGGTGTCCACCTCGGAGAAGAAGTTGTCGAGCTTGTTGTTCGGGACCGCAAGGCCAGCACGTCGTAGTGCATTGCGGAGTTCGTCTTTCGAAAGCTTGCCGTCGCCGTTGTTATCGATGCCGCGGAAGAGCGCTAATAGCTCTTTTTCTGTTTCTTCGACAAACGTGCGGAACTCTTTACACACATTGTCAGCAGGATCCGCGTGTAAGTTCTAGATACAACGCACCCTTGTACGTTATTCGGCCGTTGCCATCCGCGTCGACGGCTTTCATGACCTCGTTCAGGAGCTCGTCTGCATTCTTGAGAGCTGCAACCCCTATCAGTAAGGCTCTCCCTATAGCATACAACATCTCTTACGGTGGTCCAGCTTGCGCAGGCCTTTCTTCAGACCAGCAAGATCCAGCTGACCCTGTTTGCGCATGTCGAGGGTCGCCCATAGCTCGTCCACCCTCGCGTCGGTGACGCTTGCGGTCTTCGTGTCGTCCATGGTGGTCGTGCTATCTTCGGTCTATCATGGCTGTGGCGCGCGACGCACGGGGGACGGCGTTCGACCGTGAGCAAAGGAAATGCCGGAAAGTATGGCAGCTGGTGAGGAGTGGGTTCATAGGATTCGCGCGTGGGGTGTATGAGATCAGAGGCCAAGAAAAGCCTAGCGGAGCACAGACATGCGGTGCAGGAAAGGGAAAGCATGCAGCTCGCCGATTCTCATTGTTCCGCGCTCTCACCGGCTACCGTCGCAGACCGCACTTGATCGACCACAACGAGTTTTGCGGACGTTGAGCACCGGTTTATAGACACTGCTGAACGCCGAGCAGAGCCCACCGTGAGAGCTCTGCCGCGTTGAAGAACTCACAGCTTCCTTGAACATCGGCCCCAGCTCCCCAATCAGGCGTCGACATGTGTTGAAACATCCACAGTCAAGCTTCAAGTATTTGAGGTTTATGAGCTGAAATTCTGGCAATGGTCTTAGGAAGGTCTTTGGAAGTTTCTTGATGATCTGCCTTACCACTTTCATGATCGAGACTCAAATTCCACCACCAGTCGCACTCTCCTCAAATAGTGTCTTACACCACCACGCCGCAACCGTGAAGAAGGCCACTGTGTACTGCTCAGACGGATATGGCGTCCAACTATTGGGAATCCACCCAGCGGCGGTTCTGGACGTTCACCAAGCAGCAATTGGCTCTGGAGAGAAAGAAGATGGAAGAAGCGGAACGCAATTTGGTCAGCTTATATCCACTGCCGGACAGGCGACATCTAAGTATCTATTTCTACCATCGTGAGTAAAATACCCGGTATGGGAAGGCTCAAGCTGACCAAGGCAGAATTATCAAAGATGGCCAGACCGCTAGGCATTCGACAGCAAGCGTTGGCATCAGCTCAAGTCTACGTGCGACGCTTTTACGCCAAAGTCGAGATCCGGCGGACAAATCCAGCTCTTGTTCTGGCAACCGCTCTGTACCTGGCTTGCAAGATGGAAGAATGTCCGCAGCACATCAGGATGGTGCTGGCCGAAGCTCGACATTGCTGGGGTGCGTCTGCTCCATCTCCAATACCGCACAAGCTGACACATGAGCAGATACTTCTTTCAACGACATCTCCAAGATTGGCGAATGCGAGTTCAGCCTGATATCAGAGATGAACTCGCAGTTGATTTTGCACCACCCGTACCGCAGCCTTAACGAATTACAGACGCAGTTCCAGCTCACTCAAGAAGAGAATGCACTTGCCTGGTCCATCATAAACGACCACTATCTTACCGACTTGCCTTTGTTGCACGCACCACATGTTATCGCCATTACGGCCATGTTTCTTGCTGTTGTGCTAAAGCCAACTCAAGGTGGGCTTCAGATGAGCGCCGCAGGGACAGCAAACGCACTCCAAGCATTGGGCGGCGCGAGAGGCATCGGCGGAGCGGGTGCGCAGAGCAGAGTGCAGAAGCTAGTAGACTGGTTGGCAGAGAGCAATGTGGACATAGAGGCGGTGGTGGAGACGACGCAGGAGCTGATCAGTCTGTACGAAGTCTGGGAGAGCTACACGGACAAGACGTGTAAAGATCAGATCGCCAAGTTCGTCAAGACCAGAGGGTTGGACAAGTGAGATGGGTGCTTGAAAGGCGTCCAAAAAGTCCAGTTGTGAGTTCAAGACTGACACTGCATCGTTCTTTCGAGTGCAGACACGGATAGGGTATATATTGCACAGTTCAAAATTCAACAACATCAGCGAATCAATATGTCCTGACGAGCAGATGGACAGCACGACAACAACTTGAAACATTGAAAATCACCGCATATACCATCGGATACAAAACGATGATTCTGAAGTCCTGCAGATGTGTCAAAGTGTTCACGGTAGAAGTAAGCTATGCAATAAGCAGCCTGGAAGACGCCTTAGAGTCCGATAGCAAACGACCTCACGTGGTCCAATCACAAACACGTTCAATGCATCATAAGACGTCGCCCATGTCCTGGGTGGGGAGACATTGAGATGAGGGTGTTTCGAGCACGGGCAGATCAATGCGTTGCTGCTTGGTCTGTCCCAAGAGCGTTTGCGCCAATTGGTTAGGACGGATAACTCGAGGTGGTCAAGTAAGCTTTGACAGCACGGCAACCAGCACAACAAACACTGGAATGTTTACTGTTACGGTGCGGATTCGGAGAAAGACTGGCGAGTTGGCCTCTGCGGGCGGGAGATTGCCCATCCGTCAAAGGAGCTTGCGCTCGGCGTGAACGAGCAGCCCATGCGGGGGGAGCCAGGCGCACCTATTTTGGCGCTGGGGATCAGGGGCTGCGATTGGCTACCAAGGACACTCCGAGAGTTTCGCACGTCACACAGAAACTGGTCGGGGCGCCCATGGATCGCTGAGGAGGTGCAAGATGTCAGACATGGCCGACGTCTAGACGAGCTTCTCAAGATGGCTGGGCGAAGATGCGTGGGTGCGCGATGGTAGTGCTGGTCTGGCATCGCTATGTGAGACTTCAGCACCTACTTCCATGGGTTGACACCGTTGATGGCAAGCGCTGGTTGCATTCCAGAACAAACCGCAGGCGGCTGCCGAGAGCAATGATTTGCAGCCGTCGCAGGGACGAGTCGGCTGCGCCAGCGAATCCCAGAAACCCCTCAACCACGCTGTTGAGCGGCGACGAGCACTGCCGCCCTGCCTTAGCGCTCCAAACTGTCTCCAAAGGAAGGACATGGAGCCTCGATGCTGCGACCGCGCTTGCCGACAAAGAACCGACAGCGCATCGACGGATCACAAGGCTGCTGTCCGGCGGGGTGGTCGCAGAGCACATTCCCCTGGATGCAGACTCGAGCGCTGGGCGGCTGCCGGCAGGAGCGGTCAGGGCCTGGTATGGTCATTTGCCAGCCTTTGGCGAGGCTGTGAGCTGGCTGGCACTCGTAGCGTGCAGGGCGCATGACTGGTTTCGGCTCTCCGTCAACCCCATGCCGCTCGACAGTAGGGATGACAGTCCGCAAAGCTGGCAGGCTGCCACTGCAATGGATTGTTGCGCACGCATCGCCCACAGATCGTGCTGTCGCAAGCAGCGACAATGGGTGCTCAGTGCCCACGCTGCAAGCTGAGGCCCTGGTCGACGAGATCCCGGACAAAACACCAGCGAGCGAAACAGGAATAGCGCATGTCCAGTGGCGAAGTGCGTGCCCAATCACACCACCGCGCCCAAACAAGGGCCCACTCCTTCGCTAGCCACACGGCCCTCGCCCGCTGACTTGTGCGTGCCTTTCAAATCGCCTCAACCCTTCCCTCCTACTCCTCGCTCTCGCCTGCACCCAAGCGTCCTACATTCAAGACATCTACTCAGCCTCGCATCGCACCTCTAGTTAATACCTCGCCTCTCGCACCCTCGCCCGCTGTCTCTGACCCTCTCACGCGACACGTTACACACTGCCCGACCACCCGCCCCCCTTTGCCGCCGCTGCTTTGTTGTGATCCCTCGCTCCACCGCCCTTTTGCGCTGCCCCCCACCACCGACTTCCGTCCGGTCTGCCATCAGCACAACCCGCAACCATGTCGCAGTTCTTCAACTACGGTGCGCAGCACCACACCCAGCACCTCAACGCCCACCAGCACAACAACAACCACCACGGCGGCCGATCGCGGCGTGCACCCCGGATCTCGGCCCAACACCAGCAGAAGCAGTTCCGCCAAGTCCGCACCCCCAAGGAGTTCAGTGTCGAGCCCCCGACGTCCATTGCCTTCAAGCGTGATTTCGAGGCCGCCCGCTCGTTCGACATTGAGGATGACGAGATGTTCTGCCCGTTCCACCTGCTCACTGAGGATGATGTAAGTCATTCGGCCCGCGATATTTGCCACCCGGTCATGTCATAGCCTGGCACTCACACCATGCAGCTCCAGTCCATTCACTCTTCTGGATCTGACCGCTCGTCGCTGTCAAGCGGCTCACCCGAGCAGTCACCGCTCCAGCACCAATTGCAGCCCACCCCCTCCTTTGTCCTGTCGACGGCACCCAACCCATACACGCCGTCCAACTTCCAGCAGAACAATGCTTCGCAGACCAAGCTGCACCAGCCACTAGCTCAGCGCACCCGCAATGCCATCCCTATCGTCGACCCCTCGACACGAGCCGTTGCAAGCCCACCGCCATCTGTCTCCCCTAACCGCCAGATGCAGCAGCAGTTCATGTCGAACCGCCGCTGGTAGGCTTTGCAGGCACGAGGCTCAGCGACTGTCGCTTTGGTCTTGCGGCGTCCTCCGTTGCTTGCTAGTGGCTGCCCTTCCACCAGGATCTAATTCTTCTTCTTGATATCCTCCGGAGGATCACGTCTATACTACGACTCTCCACTGTACAAATCTACGATATCTTCTTCGACATCTTGGGTATCCCACTCGCACCTGCGAAGACGCCACATCATTCTCGCGAAATCCATTCGAATAGACGCTAGAGCCTCATGTCTCTAAGCAATAACGCATTACGGCGGTTTGCACAAGCGGTGTTTTGGTCGCATTGGGAGTTATCATCAGCGTTCTAAAGACTTGAAAAATCTTTTGGCTACCGGCATCGGTGTTCAGTAGCGTTGCTGTCTTGTTGTTACCCGGCTGTCTTTCCTGGCAGTCATTACAAAGGGTAGATTTCTTTTGTCCGGTCGGTTCTCGGTTTCAGCGGTCGGTATATACCAATTGGCGCGAATTTCGAAGCGGCGGTGTCAAAGCGTGTTCGGCTCATCGGTTCGGGTGCATATCGTCTGGGCGTCTTATCAATCATTGTACGACGCTGGGATGATTCTACGCAGTCACATGGCGCGGCGGGTCTTGTTTTTCTTTTCTTTCTCATTTCGTTGTATGAGCTTTACCTACAACTCCGTGGGCGGATGAGGGGCTGATCTTCTTGGATGTTTTGGTCTCATCTCTGGATTTCCTTCGGGATGCTGTTTTCCTCATACTTGACACGCCTCTATTGAGGGCAGTGAATATCTTAGGATACGCAATCGCACTTACTCCTCTTCACCTGACCTTGTACACGCACTGTGCCAATATCGAGTCCTAGCGCTGTAGATCTAACTCGAAGTTGACCGTATTGACCGCTCAACTGATGTCAATCCGTAGGTCAGGAAGGTCTGGCGATACACATGGTCTGGACGACCTCATGAATCGTATCCTGCTCATGTGAGCGTGCGGGGTACAGGACCATGCAGCTGAAAAGGCTCACGACACAACATTTGTCTCAAACCTTAAAGCCATGTCAAAGCCCTCCGAGACAAGAAGATTGAGTCCCACGCGGGGTGCCCGTTGCATGCAGGAACACAGCAGTATCTACCCATCCACCCGTCCACCGTTGCCTGCCATTGTGACCTGTGGGGGCTTCCCAGCCTCTAAGAGCAATGCTGCTATTGAACGAACTCTGCACCTGTAGACCCAAGGATCCAGGTACCGTCCTGTGCAACACAAGCGCCGGTCAGTGCTTTGAAATTGATGTTGCGCCGGCCAGTGCTTTGAAATTGGTGTTGCGCATTGGACGTTCGCAGCCTTTTCGTAATGGTGATAGCTCCTTAATGACGTCAGACACTCGTCCCTAGCTTGGTGCCGAGGATGCGTTTCTCCAGCTTGGGGAGCTTGTGCTGTCCTTTCCTCCGTAAATTATCACTCCAGCCAAGCCAGTCTTCAATAACATCCTCAATTCCATCAGCTTCGTCAATTGACTTATCTCTCGAGATACCCTAACCCACCGCCTTGCCTGGAAGCCCCAATAACCTCCCTCCACACCACCACAACACACACTCAATATGTACTCTGTACGCTCCATCGCCGCTCGTCGCGCGCCATTTGTCTCCGTCGGCACTGTCCAGCGCGCTGCTTTCTCGCAGTCGATAGCTCGCAGTGTAGGCAAGGAGACCAAGCTTCGTACGTAGAATCATGTCGACATGACGATGACGCTCTCTGCAGCTGATTGACTAACCGTGCGGTCAGACACCGAAGGTCGTGCAGACGAGGCTGAGCAGCTCAAGCAGCAGCAGCTGAAGAACCAGAAGGAGGGCAAGGGCAAGTGGGAGGAGGGTCTTGCTAGCGACAGCGAGAGCATTGTATGCATCCTGCAGTAGCCGTGCGTTTCGCCTTGTACTAACAATCATGCAGGTCAAGGCCGACAGAAGCGAAACCAACACCTCGGCCAAGGAGAACATCAAGAAGCTCCAGGAGGAGACCGCCAAGGTCGCCCCGAAGCAGTAGAAACCTTCCACGTGCTGGCACTGTGTGCAGCACCGCCCACGATCGAACGACACGAAGGATTGATACCCTTGTGAAGGGTTCATACTACTAGTTGTATAAAATCAGCTCGGACGGGGCTGAGATGAGGAAATGACTGTCATATCTCCTTAATCAACAATTTCAAACGATCATATTGCACTCGAGCTCTTTCACATTCACTGACTGTCATTCCGTTGCATTATCAAGGCTTCATTCGTTGACGATACAGACTTCATTTGGAAACGGTTATCGCCTAAACTCGATCATGCCCGCGAATGTAGCTTGCATATGCCAATAGGCAGCAGGCTTGGTATCAGGCCTGGGAGAAAGAACACCCACTTTCCTCGCGACTCCATTAATATGTTATCAATTCGTTGGTAGCCATGGCCACTTCTGCAACTAGCCCTTCCCAAAAGTCAGCATCCACAAAGCCGCATCCTCCTTTTGGACACAGAAACAGTTATCGCCATCCGAACAAGGAACGACATACCCATTCTACCACATATCGAATGCATATTCACCAAAGGAATCACTTGTGAGACTCAGAGGGGAATGGAAAGTTTTTGGATAATAAGCGTATGCAATACCATCTCTGCAGAATGCTCATACACATTCCACCCGCCAACGGAGCCAGACCAACTCGCCGTCAACTATCACGAGCACGTAGACGGTCAAGCTGTACGACGGCACATCCACGCAATGGCTATGGTCCCAAGAGCCGAAAACGTTGGTTCCAAACACATGGGGCTGTATCATGATGGACGTAGGAAAGGGAGACCTGCATGGCTGCCTATCACGGCGGAGACCCTATCACCTCGTACAGACGTCAATTTCTCTCAACGTTCGTCGGCATTGGATCTTGAGAAGCAGATCTGCCCAATGACAGGCGGGATAGCCGCTGCAGCGAAGACTACTCGCGTCTTCGAGAGCATGCATATTAGAGACCGACCTCAATCTTCGAAGCGTCGGACATACCAGCAGTATGTTGGGTTTATCTTGGATATGTACGCGGACATTCGGACAGACGACGGCGAAGCGAAGCTGCGCGGTGGGTCAAAGTCGCACAACGACGCTCGAAACCCATAGTCATGCGTAGGAAGGTTGGAGGAAAGACGGAGTTTCCGTCTAGACCAGTCCCTTGATAGCTACAAGTTATGATACATCCATAGGCTTATCACAGTAAGGTAGGAGATTGCTGCACTGATGAAAACGCAAGATGTGATGCCCCGCGCTGCAAAGTGGGCTTGGAAGCAATACGTTCTTTTCGTCTAATTTTTTCAGCACCAAATCTGACATCATAGTACCAGATTGTCCGTCCCATATCTTCGCTCCATTTGTCCCTGCTCACGCAGACCCATCCTGAAGCTCTCTGTTCCCTCTCGTTTCTTCCTGTTCCCCTGGATCCCAAAGCATAGTCTACGAGATGATGCCCAAGGACATGCTCTGGCTGTGCCCTAAGCTGCACTTTGGGTCCTTACAGACAATCAGAGGTATCTCCCAAGACTAATTATCGCAAAAGAATCGCTTTCATGGACCATTCGACGCCTCGAATTGGAAGAGCACGTCCATGTCATACTCGACTGGAACTTAGAAAGAAACTAGCAGAAGGATCTTCGGATCAGCAAACATTCGAGCTTTATATTAGAGAGTTCAGAAAGAGTCACGGTACTGCAGGCAATCGGCGCGCTGAGGCAAGATCTTGCACGCGCCAAGAAATACTTCGAGGCCATCAGCGTTGACCTGTCTGCGACCAACAACTGTACGCGAGATAGGCGCCAGCAGTAGTCGAATCACACGAGATGATTGTCGAGGTTAATGAAGAGTGTGCTTGACTTCCGACTATAGCTTAGCCTTGGATCTCGCCATCAAACCATTCAGTTCCTCCACAAATCGCGGGCTCAGCACACTCCTTTCTATCCCCTTCTTGGTGCCCCACTCCTCTTCCGTCTTCTTCTCCCAATCCCAATATCGCACCATCTCCTTACCAATCCACTTCCCAATGTGGTCCGCACTCTCCTCGACCTTCTCCATAGGGATCAAATGCCCAGCATCTTGCACCATGACACTATCCACTCTGCCCTCCGCCCTGCCGCCACTCCCTCCCACACCTGACCCGGTCTTTGACAATTTCTCCTCAATGATAGCATCATCCGTCAAAAACGACTTACTGCCAAAGATGTACAATACGGAGGGCCTCAAAGCCGGCAATTGATTGAATACGATTGTGCTCTCGCCTCTGTAGAAGGGTTCCTGTGGCTGCTCATACGGCGTAAGATCAGCATGCGTCCTGCGGTTCAGCTTGGAGTTCGACAAGGTGAAGTCGGCAGAATCTGGTTCAGTTTCGCCGCCCCTGTTCCTAAAGTTCGGGCGCAGGAACGTCATGACTTCCTGGTGTTTAGTCGTTGTAAGTGTAACTTGCCCGTCCTTTGCATCCGGGAACAGTTTCGTCGGTGCATCGCGCAGACCGTGCTCGATCCATCGCTCCAAGACTCGCGGATCCCAGGTTTGGTAGAATTTGCTCTTCTTGAACCCCTTCGCTGCTTCGGCGCGCGAAGGCCATAGATCGCGCCGTTTCGCGGATGCGAATGCGGGAGAGACGTTGCCAAGGACGGAAACTTTGCCTTGGATGACGGGGTCAATAAGGATGAGAGATTCGAAAAGGCGTGGGTGCAGAAGCGCGAGGTTGGCGAGTTGCGCACCGCCCATGGAGTGGCCGACACCAACAATGGGGCGTGGCATTTGACGCGAGAAGGTGTTGACCATGTGTAAAAGGTCACGGCTGTGGTCAAGCCATGAGGCTAGGATGCGTAAGTGAGAGGCTTTTGATTGTGGTTTAGAATGCTTACGGTCGTTTCCTAGCTTGTCTTCATTCAGGACGCTGCTGTGGCCTTGGTGGACGACATCTGCGATCCAGATACTCCGGATTCTGAAATCTAACTTTTGGCTCCTTTGAAGGAGTTCATCCCAAAGTGGTTCATATAGTTCCTGGAAAAGTTAGTATAGCCGTTCGTACGCACTTCATGAATACATGTGGACGCGATAAGTGGCAACTTCATACGTCTCGATGCGTACTCCACTGCCGGTCATTTCTGATCGAAATTCACGTAACATACTTTCGGAAATGCATTGGCATGTGCCGCAACGATCGTTATGTCTCCATCTTGAGGATTGGGATTGTTCAACGGTGTATACTGCTTGATAGCAAGGTATAATACATCGTTCTCGTGTGTCGAGAGTGCTCTTGGGAAGCTGCGGATATGTGAAGCCTCAATCTTGTGCTCGTCCAGCCGGAAGTATTGCGAAGACATCGTGATACCCGTGCTAGCTGTTGAACCTCAGCCTTATCGACTCGGGATGAAGGACAGTCTGAAGAAGTGCAGCTCGAAGGAGAACAAGAGTGGTTTTAGTGTTTACACGGAGAGAGTGAGTGAATGGCTCTTGGAAATGCGACTGTTGATGCGAATACGATTGAACCGGTGGAGATGAGGTGTCGTGACGAATTGCCGTGAATCTGGGGTACAGCAACTGCCGAGGTACACGTAGCACGGCGCTAGCGATCGCAAGGCTGTAGATACCGGCAACCACGCTGCCTGACACTTTGTGATCACTACCGAAATCGTCATACAGGTAATGAGTGTAGAATCAATGCCTCGTTAAGCAGATTTGTACTGGGAAACATATGTACAAGGAAAGGTCAAGCCATGCCACCGAAATATAGAAGGAGAAGGGAAGTATGACCGGCTGGAGAGATACTTTGATCTCAAACAACAGCTTGAAAGTAGCATCGATCGCTGCGCCAGATGTAGTGATCAAGAAATCACTTGCTGGAACTCTGCGGTCCGAACTTCGAGCTCCTTTTACCTTGGAAGGGTCAAAGCTCGAGTTGCTGGATGCCTTGACAGTCGACACAAGGGTCACCTGAGCAGTACCCTTGCTAATAGGCGCAATATCGCTCTTGAGTGTAGACTAAGAGCTGCAGGAGTTGAAGCGCCTACGAGCCTGTCAGCGGAAGTGCTAGTGGGTGTCATTATTAGGTGGTGCTCACACATTGCCATTGTCCATGCTGTTGCGCTCCATAGTTAGTGTGCCTAGATTGCCATTGTCGATGAAGCCCTCCTTAGCATTGGCAAATACTATCGGGTTGCGCACAATCTGGCTGGCGGGTGGGTTATCGGTGATACCGAGCTCAATGCCATCACCACCATCATTGAAGTCAGAGAAGCCCCATCAGTCGAAGCCATTGCTCCATGCATAGACTTCCTCCAGCGTCACCGGGGAACTGATTATGAGGAGACCGAGACCATCGTCATCATCTTCCAAGTCTGGCGTTTCACAGCAAGTTACCCTCGCCTTCACCAGACTTGCAGGTAAGACCAGCTGCATTCTCGCCGTGCTTGCGGGGATCACGGTTACGGTATGAGTTGAGCTACAGGACTGTGTTATTGAGGATGCACCCCCAGGCTGGGAACCCGTGGTGTAGATGTCGTGAGTGGTGCTCAGCTCGTAATAGTTGTGTGAGACGTGACGAGACTAAACACTGTAGGGATTGTTGATGAGCTCGAGGTGGTAGAACTTCCAGTAGTCGCCCTTCTCGATGTGCAAGATACCTCGCTCCTTATTGAGCAGCGGGTCCATAAGGAGTGCCTAGCAGGCTTTCATCACCGATGACAACATTCTCCTTCTCCTTCCCGTAAGAGCAAAGAGTAGTGGGTGAGGCCCTAGCGCCACTATTGGTGGTTTGAATGTCAGTGGTGGGCTCTGAATTGTCAGTGTTAGATACTGAAAGCCAGACAGACAAAAAAAAGTTGTTGGTACTAGCTCATAAGATACTGTTGTCTCATGAGAAAGTGCAATCTAAAGCAGCCTGATAGAGCCATAGAATACTGAGTAGGGGCCGGCACCAGTACCATTCAGTAAGAGGTGGGTGTATTTAGCCAGTGAAGTGCAGTGCGATGACAAAGGTATTGGACGTAATGTTGGACAAAACAACAAAAGAGCATCAAGAAGGAATAATGGTCTGGTAGCTAAATATGGACCATAGGAAAACAACACGGTCTTGTTCGAAGTGGTTTACCCTTTCGTCATGTTCCATGACTTGCTCGTCCCTGTCATGTGTAGTCAAAAAGTATAGGCTGATGTTGTCAAGGTGGCGAACTCGTTCAATACGACACTATTTCAGTACTGCACGTCATTGAAATCCACTCTACAGATGCCCGTCAACTTGCACTGGATTTTGTTCCCGCAGAGAGGTATACGAAAACTACTCGCAGCGACCTGGCTGCGTTCTGTGTATAGACCAGAAATCGAGTCAGCGACAAAGTTGCGTTCCCACAAAACAGCGAGCGTGAGAAGTCAGACCATCAGGAACGTCGTGGTGAATGTCAGGACCTTGCCGACAAGTCCTGGGAATGCTGTCATACCAATACTTGCACTGACATGGTCTGGCACAGGATGATTGTGATGGGTTGTAGATGTCGCTTATGCTTTGTTAGTTATTGAAGCTTAAGGATTAAGACACAACGATTTGGCAGTGGAGATGCAAAGTGGGGCTGCATCACGTGAAGCGCGTCGCGTCGCGCTTCCCTCGGACGCGCTGCCCGCGAGTACCGGTCCCTAAACATTGGCAATACTATCGCACTTTGCGCTCATCGACCATACGCTCCACGATCTGCCCGTCATAGAGGACACAACGATGCAAGACGATTCGAAAGGTCTTTTTGAAGACTTTAGCTTCACTATTATACCCAATAGCTTGTCAGACGACCGCCTCAGCCAAGTCAGTACAGCGAGCATACATCATGAAATGAGTACGCTGACGCGTTTAGTAGCTGCAAAATGATATCGCAGCCGCAAATGGCACTATAATACCCTTCGACGCGTCTAAAGGGCGCATCGACCGGCTCGAAGAGATCAACTACATTGTATCTACGACGTCCGACTTCCCTGACTACTACCGCGCGCTGGATCTCATGATACACGTTGTAAAGCCGACCTGGGTGGAACAGTCTTTAAAGGGGAATAAGACGAAAAATCCTCGCACATACAGTCCCGACCCTGCACTGTTCATGAGCGACGTTATCATATGTTGCGGGAATTTACCGAGTGGAGACAAGGAAGCTATACAAGGCGGAGTGCTGGCAATGGGGGGACAGTTTACAGAACAGCTTTCAAAAACAGTCACGCATCTGATCTCGTTAGACCTCGACGATCATAAATGTCAACTGGCCATCAGCAAGCGCCTGAACCTTACCATTGTACTGCCACATTGGTTTGATGACTGCCTGAAAGTCGGACGCAGAATCTCAGAACGACCGTATACACTACCAGACCCCGAAATCTTGAACGTAGAGCTCAACGCCGTCCCCACAGCACGAATAAGCCAACAAATACGCGATGCGACCACCCCAGACCCAGTCAATGAACCTGTTCCTCAGACACCATCAGCACGCTCCGAAGCGCCGCGAGCAATACAGGCATTCTCCGGCAAAAAGGTCAAGCTGGGTGAGGACCTCAACCTGAACAGCAGGCTGAAGAGCATCGTATCGGGCATGATCAAAAACGGCGGCGGAGACATGACTAGTCAGATTGACGAGGCGGACATATACGTATGCAGCTATCGAGATGGAGATGACTATGTCAAGGCATCACAGGATAAGAAAGACGTTGGCAACCTTAGCTGGTTGTACTATCTCATAACCCACAACATCTGGACGAACCCTATGCGGCGGTTGATGCATTATCCAAGGCCTCGCAATGGCATACCAGGATTCGAAGGTTTCAAAATCAGCATATCGAGCTATACTGGCGAAGCCCGTGTGTATCTCGAGAACCTTGTACGGGCCACCGGTGCCGAGTTCACAAAAACATTTAAGCAGGACAACACACATCTTGTTGCCGCGCACAAGAATAGCGAGAAATGCGACGCTGCACAAGAATGGGCTGTAAACATTGTCAATCATCTCTGGTTGGAAGACAGTTACGCAAGATGCAGACTTATGCCCATATCGGACAACCGTTACACATATTTTCCTCCACGAACAAATCTTGGAGAGGTACTGGGCCAGACCGAAATCGACCGCGACGCTACGGAGAAAATGTTCTTCTCCGCAGCACGCAAGCCCGCGAAACCAGTCAAGGCACCAGCAGCGCCTGCGGCTGACTCGATAGAACAGAGCTTGCCGATAAGCAGAGCAGCTAGTGACTCAGTGGCTCGCAGCTCACCAGCAGCAGAGAAGGTCAAACGTACAAAGACGGCTGACGCTGACAAGACACCACTTTCTGCACGACACACCAATGGGAAAGAGAACCAGACACCAGGAAGCCGAGGTGCCAAAGACCGAGCTTTATACAACCTCCACAACGCTGCAGATGATATAGCAGCCTTCGAGAAAGAGATGAAGAGGAAAGGTGGCGTTATACATGGTGGAAAACGGAGAGCAGAAGACGAAATCGAGGACCGATCCAAGAAGAGGAAGGGAGGGCGCGAATCTGTATCCAGCAAACGTTCGGCAGACGAGCTCGATCAGGACGACCAAACCGAAGACGGGGAAACAGAAGCACCCACAAGAAACAAGAAATCCAAGAAAGACAAGCTCGAACCTATAAAGTATCGCATGTTAGTGTCGAAGGATGAGCGATGGGCTGGCAACATGGAGAAGGAGTCCAAAGACAAAGCACGTCTACGGGAGCTTGGACTCTTCATTACAGAAGACTTTAAAAAGGTGGACATCCTCTGCGCACCGCACGCAGTACGAACAAAGAAGTTTGTCGCAGCTATGGCCTGTGGACCAGCTTTAGTCGGCTCGTCGTATCTTGATTTCGCTTTGAAGAACAATAGGCTTCCACCGCCAGAGAAGCATGCCATGGACGTACGAGACTTCGAGAAGGAACACGGCTTTAAAATGGCCGAGGCCGTTGAACGCGCGATACAGAACAAGCACCGCCTCTTCCGCGACTGGACAATTTTCTGCACGGAGAAAGTGCCAGGCGGCTTCGACACGTACAAAGACATCATCGAAGCCAACGGTGGCAAGTGCTCGCTCTGGAAGGGTCGCACCACCAACATAACAGCGACAAAACGTCTTGTCAACGCCTCTGCTGGAGAAGAAAGCCAGAACCAAAAAGAGGACGAAGGCGATGTCCTGTACCTGATCTCTGACGCTAATAGCAAGGAGTTCGCCAACTGGACCAAGTTTCGTGAGCTGGCGAAGAAGCACGACATGGTCCCCAGGATTGTGAAGACTGAATGGCTGCTGATCAATGCAATGGCGCAGTACGTGCATTGGAAGCCGGAATGGGAGCTGACCGAGGAGGTAGTCAAGGCAGCGAAGTCATGATAGCGTTATTGAGCCTTTGCTAATGGTAAGCAGAACGACAGGCGTTCAGGCACAGGCATTGGGTTCAGGACAGCGTACAAGCGATTTTTCGGGCCAAAGAAAAGCCCGCGATGTTTGAGGAACTTGGAAGAACCATACTAATTTGTTCGTGTTGATAGTTGTGGTTCGTTTAGGACGGCTCTGCCTCCGAGACAAATGCAATCCATCAATCTTTCATCTAGGGTATTTCCAAACCATAACGCCATGCTTTCTAGCAAATGTGTGACCTCCATTCTTACACTCCCTCTTCCAACCCAGTATTCACACCCCAAGTCTTAGAAGAACTTGACACCCTCCCCTTCACCCCCACTCGAAAAGATCTGAGCCTTCCCCCTCTTAACACACACCCCCAAACTCATCCTGAGCAAATCCATATCCATACCCGCAAACTCCTCCCTCGCACTCGCCTCCCCCTCCACAATCTCATACAGCGTAAGCACCACACCTTTCTGCCCTGTACGATCAACCCACTCCTCCAACTGTGCCGCCCATTCCTCCGGCCTTCGCCAGTATATCCACACGCGCCCGCCTTCGCCCTCTTCAGCAGCTTTCTTGGCTTTCGAACCCGTGCTGGAGATGAACTCGGCGCGGTTGCCGCCCTCGGCCGACGCCATCCACGTCAGTATTGCTTTCGCGTCGCGCAGCGAGAGTTGCCGGCTCAGCGTGGTGTTGTGGAATAGAGGCGTGGAGAGCGCGTCGATCAGCGAGAGCGAGAAGATGCGGTGGTGGCGGCAGTAGGATTGGATGAAGGTTGACCATGATTGGAGTTGAGAGGAGCGTGTTGTAGCCACAGGCTGGAGCGTGAAGAAGGGCGGGAAGGAGTAGTGGGGTGGGAATTGGAAGGCTGTCGAGGTTTCTGTGGTTGCTGCCATGTTGGCTATGGTCGTAGAGGTTGAGTGTTGGTGGAAGCGTGGGGATGGTGGGGTGAAGCTTGGAGCTTGAGCTTGAGCTTGGTTGTGGGGCTGGAGGGTCTCTCAGCCTCAAGAATTGTGACGGGAGTATTTCGATCGCCTCTCGTCCAGAACGCGTTACCCATACCTTCTGACAAAATCCGGACCTCTGTAGTGCATACATGGATACGTTTTGAACATAAAGAAAATCTATAATTTCTCGGTGTACCAATATGAAGCGCGTCTATCACATGCAAGTCGTCATCATACTATAAGTATCGACATCTCTACTGGCCCTGCTCAGCAGCCTGTAACTCAGCTTCTACCTCCGCGATAACAATCTTGCGCACACCTTGCCAGCCTTCCGACTTCTTGGCGTGGCTGACTCTCCTGGGCTTGTCCTCAAGACCCTTGAACTCAACAGGCAAGACCTTCTCTTGGAAGTACTCCTTCTGTTCCGGGAGTGCGAGCTCGACCGCATTTGCGAACTTAGCAGGATGCGCTGTCGCAAGCGCGATGTGATGTGTGGAAGGGGGCTTCGCGACTTCAGCGGATTGAAGCGCGGCGGCGATACCGATGGCGGAGTGGGGGTCAAGGATGTAGCTCTTCGACGGGCCTGCGTTGAAAATGTACTTGATAGTATCGATAGTCTGCTCGTCGCTGACGCGGTACGAAGAGAAATCAGACTGGGCTCTCTCAAGGATCTGTGAGTCAACAGCGAAGCCGCCGTTAGTCTTGAGGTCATTCAGCCACTGGCGAACGTGGTCACCCGCCTGGCTACGTCGCTGGGAGACTGCATCCGATGATGTGCTGTACACGTCGTAGGCAAGGAACCACAGCAGACGCTCGAAGTTGGACGAAACAAGGATGTCCATGGCCGGACTGAGAGTCTCCTTCACACCGTCCTCGTGCGCCTTGACGCCGTCCTCGACCAGACCACCCTCGGCTTGCTTGCCGTGTACCTTCCTCTTCTCGTATCTTCCAGACTCCCAGAAGCGGGGGAGAATATCGTTCTCATTTGTCGCAATGACAAGCTTCTCTGCGGGCAGACCCATCCGCTTTGCAAAGTATCCGGCCAGGATGTCACCAAAGTTGCCCGTGGGCACGACGAAGCGGACTGTCGAAGCGGGGAGGAAGGAGTCGGACTTGATGAGGTCGAAGTAGGAGTAGAAGTAGTATGTGATCTGGGCCAGGATACGGGCCCAGTTAATAGAGTTAACGGCAGCGAGGCGGTGAGACTTGTTGATCTCAGGGTCGGCGAAGAGAGCTTTGACGAAGTCCTGCGCAATTGTTAGGTGGTTCGGTGGAGATGTGTAGTAGTTGATATACCTGGCAGTCGTCGAACGTGCCGTCAACGGCCAAGTTGTGTACGTTGGCATCCAGGACAGTAGTCATCTGCGCTTCCTGGACAGGGCTAACCTTGCCCTCCGGGTGCATGATGAAGACGGATACATCCTTCTTGCCACGCAAACCGTAGATGGCAGCTGAGCCAGTGTCACCACTTGTTGCGCCAATGACGGTCAAGTGTTCCCTGTCGCGACCTGACTTATTCTGGTTCCTGCGTACGAGGAAGTATTCGAAGAGGTTTCCCAGGAATTGAAGGGCGACGTCCTTGAAGGCGAATGTAGGGCCATGGAAGAGCTCGAGCAGGTGAATGTTCTTCTCCTTGTCAAGTGTAACGGTCGGCGTGACATCCTTCGCGCGGAACGTGGAATAACTGCGGTGGATAATGTCCTTCAGGTCAGCGGCAGGGATCTCGGAGGAAGAGATGTAACGGGAGAAGATCTCATATGCGAGATCCTCGAAGGACAGGTTCTGCCATTGGGACGCCCAGTTATCGGGAAGGGTAGGAATCTCCTCTGGAATGAAGAGACCGCCGTCTGAGGCAAGTCCCTTAAGGACGACCTCTTCGAAGGAGAACTGTGGCCGTCAGTATGTTTGTCCAAGCATGGCTCAATGCGCCGTTCGCTCACATCGTAGGACCCTCCCCGAGTACTCAGGTAGCGCTGGGATGCGGTGTGTGTAGACATGGCGACGATTGATGTATATAGCGATGTGAAGCAACAATACAAAGGAGATCAGGGTGTGGTGACGCCGTCAGAACACCAATAGCAGAGGATGTAAAGTGATGGTCCCCGTGGGGGAAAAGTTGTTGATGAGCTCCGGAATCGCAGTGACTCAAGAACTTCGCCTTGACCTCTGAAAACGGCAAATAGAAGCACGCATTTCGACAGACTCCTGCATTGGACTAGCTCGAAGATCACAGTCTATTCTTAGGGTAACTTGGGCAGTCGTCTACTTCGTCGAGTGTCCCAAATCTGTCATATACAGTGGCTTCCAAAGGAGCACCCCGCGGTCCTCTTGCCGTCATCCCGCCAACCGGTGGAATGACGATTTCGGTCCTGGTGGGAGGCTCAGGAAATATGCAAAGCCTCAACCCGTCCGGCGTACCTTCGGTCATAGCGTTTCGATAAATGCATACATCCAGTTGCAAAGCGAAGTTAAGGCCTCCTGGCTCACTTCATTGATATGATGCCCCGCAGCCTTCGCCCCACCTCATCATGATGTTCCTGCAGTTGCGGCTTCGGCCGCGTTGACTGCGCGCCGGTGGTTCTTCGGTTCGGCGAAAAGTTCTCGCTGTGCCGCGCGTGGTTACTTATACTGGTTGGCCTCCGTCCCTCTTTCTTCTTCCTTAGTTCGACGATGTAAGTGGAAAATGCGGCAGAAAGGTCAACACGATGGATCACTAACATTCAGCAGACTTCATAGAATCATTTCTATAGTACACGTCCTCTTCTGAGCTTCCTACAGAAGCCACAGATTCTCCAACCTGGTTGATGACTTTCAGCCTCTTTGTCCCGGAGTGAGGCCTTATTGCATTTGCTTCGGCGAGTGTGGCGATGATCTTCAGCCAACCGGTTGCGTACTTCGGTCGCGCTGGACGGCAGGACGCAGATGGCAATCTGACAGGCCTTCACTTTTTCATTGACGCTTCTGGCTTGCTGGTCGCTCGAGGAAGAAGATGTTTCATTACAATGATCGCATGTCAACTCTTCGAATTAACAACACGTTCTACTTGGTCGCAGCGACGGGTCGATGTTACAACTTTCGGGAGGGAGCTAAGGCCGCTTTGACATGCGATAGGTTGGTGAAAGGCTACAAAGTATTTTGCCTTCATTAGGCGGTTGCTTAAGACCTATTGGGCGAACGCCTGTGGGGTTTTCAGCACCATGCATATTTCTCGTTACTGATCCAGTCGACATGATTTGCGGCCGCGCCTTCGTGCTCAGGGTACCACAGCAGACTAGCAATGCTCTCTGTGTCCCGGTCGATCACTTTTGCGCTCTTGTCCAATGTCTGGGCTCCCGCCACCGCTGGCGCCGATGGATTCCAGAGTTCTACGTGCTCCGTCTTCCACTCCTCTGCCTCACGCTGCGCGAATGCCAGGATAGCTGCTATAGCCGCGCTGTGTCCATCACTCTCGCCCGCGCCCGCGCTACCCAACACATCGTCTTCGACTACAAGCCGTAGGATGTGCAAAATGTTACCGTTCACCACTGATACATCATCATTGTACCACACACGTGTCCAGTAGCACCATACACGCCTGCCCAACTCATCGCCCACTATAGCACCCTTGACCCTTGGCACTTTGCCATAGACCTCCTGACCGACGAACTCCTCTCGCGCATGGTGCCACTGTACAGTCTCGATATCAGGTACAAGCGCTACCGCAGTCTTGGTGTCCTTCGCCCGCAACTCTAAGCTCTTTCTAATGAGTTCTTCGTCGATCTTACACAGATTCGGTAGATCGTCTGCATACAGCGGCCGAGCAGTGGGTAGCTTAGCTGTTGATACAGAAGGGCTTGCTGGAAGTGCGATATGAGATGAGGGAAATGGCTCCCAGCCAAAGTCAGCGTAAAATTTCTGCCTGCATTAGCAATATGCTCAGTCCATGTGCAATTTGAGCCCACCTTGCCGATGTCAGAGTAAAGGATCGTGAACAAGCACTCTTTCTCCTCTGTCTGGTGCGTCCGCAACGTCTTCCCAAGTTCTTTCATCATCCTTTGCGCATACCCTCTCTTGCGCAGATGATGTCCGCAGAACACACTACCAATGCCATGAGAGATGACCTCTTGCAGTTTGCCATCTTGCCACACGAGTGCCTTCTTGCGGTACGTCTCGCAGCTAGCGAGTGGAAGTCGTGTCTCTGAGTTTGGGTCCAATGGGTTGTTTCTCAGTGTCGTGTCGACCAGGATCCAGTAGGTAATGCCTCCCTCTTTCGTCAGAGCTTGCTGTGAGAGGGTGGCTTCGCGGCGAAGATAGGCAGATGGTGAGAGCGCACCCCGCCATTCGGCGCCGTTCAGTTTGGACTGTATTAATTGCTCCTCCTCAGTGGGGTGGACAAGGGCGAGAGTGGACGAGTCGCCCCTTGGTAGGCTCACAGCCGGGGACATGCTTGCGCAACAAGGGACAATAGATTTGGCCCTGAACCCGTTTCTCGAAGGAGTCTTCTAGTTGTGACTGGCCCAGTCAGGCATAGGGCGCGCAATTGTGGGGAGCTTTTCACAAGGTGTCGTGATAACAATGAGAAGACAACCAAACTGCTGGACGCTCTATTGCCAGTCGCCGAAGTAATTTACTGATCAACGAGTAAATCTTGAGAAAAGCACAAATGGACGTGAGGTTGTCAGACGCAAGTTCTTGAAGTTTACCCCACGTTTTAGTGCAATTAGCGGAGCACTGGCGGGTCATACCTGAGCTCCGCCATTGCAAAGCCTCATTTCTCACAGGCCGGACAAAATTCACTTGTCTTCTATTGCTGTGTGTTGGCTATCGAGACCAAATTGTGTTGTGATAGCTCACAGCGCGGTGTGATCTCAATGTTCTACGAACAAAACGGCATTTGTGATAAATTATACTTCATGTACGCTCTTCAATTAGAACAAGAAATCCCCACGGTATCGTTCATATGCTCCTATCTTTCAGCCTCATGGTCATTGCCCAGTGCAAATCAGAGGTTGTCGATCTAACTGCATTGGCGCAACGCGTTAGGTTGGGCGAGATGCGCACCTCCGCTGCACGGCGCGGATCTCGAGGACCCTTCGGCCCATTCCCACACAATCACTGTCTGCTGGACCGGTGATGGCCGTTGACGGCCGTTGACGGTATAATATTTCGTGGCACATAGTTACCGTGTCTTACTTTGCGCCTTGTTGCCTTCTTCTATACTTGCCCGTTACGTCGCTCAGTCTCAGAAAAAGCGATAGCTCTCAACGACTTCCTCACGACCAGCGATATAGATCTTTGCGACTGCGCATACCCCTTCGCTACTACTTCTTTGTCCCGTCGCTCGTTTCCAGGGTCTTGGTACTTCACACTTTACAGAATTCGATTTGGGACCTATACGTCGCAAGGGCGGCCCTGAAAGGAAAGGCACCTTCAAGGCTGCTGTGCATTGAGGTGGATCTGTTCGCACGATTGCCTTTTCACTCACTATCTGCCTTGTAATTCAGTTCTATATTTCACTTGACATCGAGTAGTACCAAGAACGGTCTTTTCCGCCGCACACGAGGGTTAGGCAGCGCTCCGCGCGGTGATTGGGGTGTTTGCTCCTTCCCCTGACTTCTCGCTGTTACTTCGCCAGCAAAGCCCGACTACAGTCGAGCACTTCACCATTCACACTTAATCGTCAACACCAACCGCACTCAACCAGACAACACCACGTATCAGGATATCTTTCTCTCATTCAAATTCCCAACCGCACTCTGCTGGCTAATGTCCGAGTGTGCAGTCCGCATTCAGCAGCATGGTTCAACCAGCTGTCAGGCATCAGTACCAAGTTGTCGATCTGACATCTGACGATGAGAGCGATGCCTCAACGGACGACGAGATCGAGTTTCATGATGCACGGGCTGTCGAAGAGCCAACCGACGATGAGGGATTGCTTGATCTCGACGACCTCCAGGCATACAGATACGCTGAGATCGACAACCGGGAAATTATCGACCTGACTGCAATTCCAGACATCGATGTTCCACCGTCACAACACAGCCCACAGGTTGTTGAGGGAATTGGAATGACCGGTGTGAGTGGTGAAACGGAGCTCATCACCGAAGCGGTATGCCTGCAGTTGGTCCTCGATGTGTTCCCAGACGTCTCCATCGATCATGCTCTCACGATGATCAAAGAGAGGACCACAGACTTGACACGGACCAAAGAGCACAGCGAAATAATTGTCAACGAGCTCTTAGAAGGCATATATCCTAAAGAAGTGGATGTAGCAAGTAAGAAGAGGAGGAGGAGGAGGAGGGAGGAGAGTGAGGGAATTAGCGATTACGAGGATGATGAGCGTGACGCTGGGGTGCTCAGCTACGACACAGATGCGTAAGTACACGTCCTAATCCTACTCATCTTTGATTTGCGCATAAGAGCAGCTGGTGGATCTGACCTCAATCCTGATCCTCACGAGAGCCGGTCTGCGACGGGCAGTTCCTATCCTCGCGTGAGTAACCTTGTCACCGTCGATAATCCTGCTTGCATGCCACGTCCAAATTATCGATCAATTCATTGAATGCCACATATGAAGTGGAGGCCGAATTGAAGAGGGCCTTAATGGCGTGCTATCGAATGGCCAGCATTGCCCTGACGCATTCTGCGAAAGATAACCATCAATTATCAAATCTTAAAAACTACCCACGCTCTTACATTCGTACAAAGAGTTATGGTCTTGCTTTTCAATTGCTAACGTCCTTCCTTTAGCATAGATTTACTGAAGGACGAGCTCCTTGATGTCCCTGCCAGACACATCGTCAATACATTCAAGCAACACAAGACGCTCTTCAAAACTTACATTGTCCTCGAGGAACAACTTCGTAAATACCAACACGCCACGCGTACTTTTGTCAAACCGCCAAGGCCTCGCAACAAGCGTGGTACCGAACTTCTGCTGATCGAACGTGGAAGCCGGCTTCCAAAAGAGCTTCGCGCAGCGAAAAAGAGGGCCAAAAACGAGATGGGTAAGTGTTTTGTTCCAGGAGCTTCTGTGCTGCAAGAGTCAATCTATTTGCTGACCAAGCCAGTCAAACGACGTAGATTGGAAGAAACGCGGCGAACTGAAGATGCTAACCTCCAACGAGCGAGGATGGACGATCAAATGGGCGAATGCCAGTGCTGCTTTACAGAACACCCGCTCAACCGCATGGTCAGCTGCAGTGGTAAGGGCATGCATCTATTCTGCATGGACTGTCCCAAGCAGTATATCGAGACCGAGATGGGTCAGTCAAAATGTCGACCTGTTTGCTTTGCAAGCATAGAGTGCAAAGGTACTTTCTCTCGTGCGCAGCTACAGCAGATCCTTAGTGAGAAAACATTCGAGAGGCTCGAGCATATGCAGCAGCAACAGGACCTCGCCGCAGCAAACCTTGATTTTTTATCCGAATGTCCGTTCTGCGACTTCAAAGCGGAGTGCCCCCCGGTGGATGTTGATAAAGAATTTCGTTGCCAAAACACAAGATGCGGCAAGACGAGCTGTCGGCTATGCGATAAGGAAACACATATCCCTCTTAGCTGCGAAGAAGCGAAGAAGGACGGACAGCTTACACTACGACATGTCGTCGAAGAGGCGATGTCTGCGGCACTTATCCGAAAGTGCAATAACTGTCAACGTCCCTTTATCAAGGATTATGGTTGCAACAAGATGAGCTGCTCGCATTGTGGGAACAAGCAATGGTAAGTAGATTTTCTACTGCAAGCAGCATGCAGCTGACAGTTTCGCAGCTACATATGCTCAAAGAATGTTCTTAACTACGAACACTTTGGTGACCCCAAAAAAGGTCGATGCGCTCTCCACGACAATGTCGAGGATGTTCATGAGAAAGCAGTTAAGAAAGCCGCCGAGGAAGCTATGGCCCAAGTCAGGGCTGAGAACCCCAATCTCTCTGATGCAGATCTTATGATCCAGGTGTCAGACCGTGTGAAGCAAGCGGAAGCAGCGCGAAAAGGGAAGGCTGCTGAAAGATTGAACGAGTTCCCTTTTGAGATGGCTGGAGACCAGCTTGCACATCGAGTTGGCTTTCCACCAGTGCCACAACGCCTAGTCGTTCAGCCACCACCACAGTACGTGCTCCCCTTTCCTGACGTTGAAGATCATCACTTTCCATTCCCACCTGCTTTTGAAGACGAAGCAGAAGAAGAGCTGGGATTCATTGGAAATGCACATCCAGGCTGTGCGGGACCTGACTTCGAAGGTCCACATCAGGAATGTCGCCGACCCTCATTTCTTGCTCCTTTTCCTTTTCCACTCGTTCCAGGATTCCATTACGACGGTTACTATCAGACATTGTACCATCCTTTGACTGGGATTAATTTTGATCCCTTGGATGGCATTCTTTACAATCCATGCACAGGCGTCGTCTTTAATACGCGTTCCGGGCGATTATTTCGTATCCACCCACCCCCAAATTACCCTGATTATCAACGCTATCGTCGTCACTAGAATTCTAACCTCTTTCACTAGGCCTCATGGTAGAATCGGCAACGCACTTGGAGCAGTATACAATGGACTTGCCGCTGCCGTTGGATGGCCAGGTGCTCCTGGTAGGCCCGAACCTTTTGCAGTAGTACACGCACAAGCACAGCAGCTTGAGTATCCAGCCCAACATCTTTTTCAGCCTCAATTCCGTGCACAGCAGCTCTTTCAACACGCCATTAACCCCTTAGCGCCCTTAGACCCAGGTGCGCAAGCAGCGCAAAATCGGTTCCAGCAACAACTTCGGGCCGCAGATCGTCGAGACCAACAAGACCTACTACAAGGCCAGATTGACAGGGTAAATGCAGACCGACAGGTTCGGCGCAGTCGTATGCAGGATCTACGGCAGCGATACGACGAACTCGAAAGAATCAGGAGGCGTTTGGATAATAGACTGCAGCCGAGAGTACCTGCGTTGCCCGCACAACCCGCATTTGGAATCGACGGACCACCAGTCAATGGCCATGATGCCGAGGCGGGCGGTGGTGTAGGTGGTGGTCTAGCGTTCGGTGGGCTGGATGCCAACCGTGCGGTCAGAAGGAGGGAATTGAACAATTGGTTTGAGGAACAGCTGAGGAACGTGCCAAGGCAGTGAGTTTCTTGTGTTAGGACGGCATCATCAGCATAGCATGGATATGGAGCTGGCGTTCTGAGTGGCTCTTTAAGTCTATCCTAGGGCATTACTAGAGTCTCGTGACTCCGTCTAAATCGTAACATTGTCACTTCATCCCACTATCTCCCGAGCTTGTCGCGAAACTGAATTCAGGCTTCTCTTCACTTGTCCGCCTGCCCCCTCCAAATTTTGCCCTCCCCTCTTCTACCCACGTTTCGAATCTAAACGTCCCCGTCTCTACTGTCCTGATCGGCGTCACCCTCACACCTCCCAGATCCTCGCCTTTTTTCCTCGTATCCTCCGGTCCCTCACTCTCCTGCGTCGAACCTTCCTCGTCGCCATCCTCCACCCTGGCACGCCTAATGGTCTTCCTCCCTGTCTTCTGCAAACTGGGCTGCACCGGTACCCAAGCCTGCGGGTGTCCCACCGGCGGGTCCACGTCCGCTTCGTCCTTCAATTCCATGGCGATGTTGAACGAGCATTTCTCCGGTAAGGGCTTGAGCTGAGCGCAGCGGGTAGTTAGCGATATGAGTGCGGCGCGCATCTGCTCGGCGAGGTTTGTGTCGACGCCGATGTCGAAGGCTGGGAGTTCACCGTTTCCGCTACGGTTGGACGTTGCGCCGCCATCTTCGATATGTTCGTGTTCCTCTTCGTCTGTTCTGTCATCTTCAAGATCAGGCGAGACGGAGCGCGATGACGCCTGTGATGAAGGCTGAGACCCCCACTCCAAGACAGCATGTCGATTGTCTGGATCTACGACAGGGAACGCTGAGACATCGATCATGAAGCGCTCCATGATCTTTACGTCCCCGGTACCCTTGCCACTACCATTCCCGTAGCTAAAGATCACAATGCCAAGGCGGGATACAGTGCCTTTAAGCAATTCGGTGTGCACGGCGTTGATGGCGTCGCGGATCCAGTTGCAGACGAGCGGGTGACGCGATTGGTAAGCCGAGGTGTTGTGGAAGCGTGAGTGCACGAAAGAAGTTCGTGGGTAGAGGCTGCGCAGGTAGAGGAGCGTGTGGACGTATGCGGTTAGGAAATTGGCGAAAGCGTCGAGTGTCTCGGTGAACGTTGCTCCTGCCATAATGGCTGGAGTATCAGCCTGGGGCTGCAGTAAGGTTGCAGTGCGCAGGGCGGCCTCGAAAATGAGAGCCGCACTGTTGGTGTTGACAGGGCCACAGGGTTCAACGCGTCATCGCGTGAGCATGTGACCTGCCATGATAGAGAACGCTTCCTGCAAGAACGACGGCGGGGATGCCCTCACAGCAGAGTGCTGGGCTTCCTTGCAAGAGTTGGGCAGGCGCACCCAACAGCATCGTGACGGGAGACTCGAAACATCTTCTTCCGCCAAAGATTCTGTGATTGGCCAGGGTCATCATCAACAGTCCTACCGGCACATGCACTTTTGCTTCTTCTTTCTCCAGCTTGATTACGTGCAGCGCCTCATTACCTCTGCATTGCATATCATTGCATAGCGTTGCATTGCCTTTTCGCCGGCCGACCTCTCGACCCCACTTGCGTCAGTCTGTCGGGCACAAAACTGCCAGGCTTCACCATCGGCGTGCCCCTCCTCTGCGGGTCGCGTAACATTTCGCCAGGCTGTTGCTGTTGACCGCCCCAGCTCTGCACCACACCAGACGCGTCGCCCGCCGCATCCTACCCAGAGCATTCCAACGCGGGGAACGCTAGACGCGCCCACTAGCCTTCTGCGCGCACGCCCCTCGTCAGCAGCAATGGAGGACCAGCTAGTCGCCCTGCTGGCCGCAACCCAGTCAGCCCAAGAGACACCGCGCAAACATGCCGAGCAGCAGCTCAAGTCCTTCTACGGCCACCAGGAGCTGCCCCTCGGGCTCGTAGGCATCGCCTGCCATGACAGCGTGCCCCTCAACATCCGCCAGGCCGCCCTGCTGACGCTCAAGCAGCTGGTGCTGGCCGGCTGGAGTGCCAACTTCGACGAGTTCAAGGGCCAAATCCTAGTCACCGACGAGACGAAGGCGCAGATTCGCCCACAGCTGCTCCAGCTAGCGACGACAGATCACCTCGACCGCAAGCTCAAGGCCGCCGCCAGTCTGGTTGTCAGCAAGATTGCTGCCGCAGACTACCCGGACCAGTGGCCCGATCTTCTCGACAGCCTCCTCCAGCTCATCCCACATGCCACCGACGGGCAATTGCACGGAGCACTGAAGGTGCTGAGTGAGCTAGTTGACGACTGCTTCAATGAGGTCACCTTCTTCGGTGTAGCGCCCCAGCTCGTCAAGGTCATATACGATGTGGCAGCAAACGAGCAGAGGCGGCCACAGCACCGAGCACTGGCCTGCAGTGTTTTCCGTGGCTGCTTCGATATACTCGAGATGATTCTGGAGGACCACAAGGCATCAGTTAAGGGCTTCGCGGATGAAGTACTCAAGGAGTGGCTTCCTTTCTTCATCAGTGTCCTGAATACAAAGCTGTCGGACCCTCCTTCAGAGCAGGAAGAGATGGACGAAGCTCCCAATGCCGAAACATACAAGGGCCTCATTTCCCTCAAGCTCCAGGTTGTCAAGGTAAGCAGCAACTGCTAACTTCACAAGCTTAGATCCAGACTGACCGTCTTCAGGTCCTCATGCGCGTTCGGTCCGTCTTCCCCTCCATGCTCTCGCCTCACAGCCTTGTCTTGTTCCAAGCGACCTGGGAGGAGTTATCGACACTGCAACCGGCATACCACCTCATGTACATTGAGGAAGAGCGACAGAGCAGGCTCGAAGATTCCGATGGTCTACCATACACTCTAGACTTCCTTGTTCTCGAGGAGCTTGACTTCATGCAAGCATGTATTCGAGCACCTCCAGTTCGTGCCCAGCTCGAGCAAGAGCTCCAGCACCAAGCTGCTGAGAACTCATGGGTCACTGAAGTTATGAAGCTGGCTGTTGGCTATGCGCAGATCACAACTGAGGAGGAGGGACTTTGGGACATTGACGTCAACATTTTCCTCAGCGAAGAGACAAGTGTGACCGCCAACTACACTCCTCGAACCGCGTGCGGGGATCTGGTGATCAAGCTTGGGGAATGGCTGTCTGAGCCAACCATCAACGGTCTTCTTGCCTACACACGGGCCTTGTACTCAGGCACTGAGAGTTGGAAGGCCAAGGAAGCTGCGCTATATGTCCTCAGCCAGATGCTAAGCGATTTCCAGGATACCGACAAGCAGGTCAGCCCCGAAGCCGCGAGCGGTTTTGTCGACTTCACCCAATATGCCATGCGACAACCGGATGCTTTCCTCAGAGCGCGTGGATACCTGATTGCTGGAAGCCTGACCCGGACGTCTGGCGATGCCCTGCAGCAATTTGCCCCATCTTTCCTCGAAGCGTCACTGCAAGCTATCTCTAATGACGAGTCCGATGTAGTCCGAGTATCCTGTATTCGCGCTTTGCAGTTTTATCTGCAGGCTCTACCTGCCAACGTCACGCAACCCCTACAGCCGAACATCATCCACGCAATTCAGGAGTATCTCAACACACAAGACATGCAGGAACTGGCCGATAGTGACGACCTGATGGTCACCTTGGTTGAGACTCTGAGAGATGCTATTCTTATTGACACGCGAATTTGCATCACGGCAAACGGTCTGGACCTATTATTCTCGGTGGCTAGCCACGGAGCGAACAACTTCCAACTCACAATGCTGGTCAATGAGACCTTCGAAGAAGTGACTCAATCCATTGCTTGTATGGGAGGTGACGCGTATGTCAACCTGTGTGCGAAAGTCCTTCCCTCACTCACTGCTGCATTCGATGTCGGCAACCTCACCGAGGAGAATGCTCTGACCAACTTGGCTGCTGAGCTTCTTGGTGTTCTTGCTGAGTATGGTCCTGAGCCCCTACCTCCTGGCTTCGTCGCAGCTACAATGCCCAAGCTCACTCGACTGCTTCTTGGTGCTACGGATGAGGAGCTGCTCAAGGCTGCCACCATTGCGGTGAAGAACATTATCTCGCACGATCACCAGCAGCTGTTCGAGTGGCGCGACGACACTGGAAAGGCGGGACTCGAAGTCGTCCTTCTTATCATCTCACGCCTCCTATCCTCTGCCTCTGACCACGCCGCTGGCGAAGTTGGTTCTCTCGCTGCCGAGGTCGTAGAGAAGGCTGGCCACGAGAGGCTTGGACCTTACCTCGAGGAGCTTCTACGAAGCGTTGCATCACGTCTTGCCACCGCCGAACAAGCGCAGTTCATCCAGAGTCTGACCCTCGTCTTTGCACGACTTAGCTTAAACCACGCTTCAGAGGTGGTAGAGTTCCTGGCGCAGCAGAACATCAACAACCAGAATGGTCTGCAGGTCGTCATGGCGAAGTGGCTTGAGAATTCGATCAACTTCGCTGGTTATGACGAAATCCGCCAAAAGTACGTATCACAAAAGCATGTTCAGGCCGTAGTATATAGCCTCTGTCGTGCACAATGTCCGCTTCGCGACGTGTTTGAAACTGTGCTGACGACAGGTAGTGTCATTGCTCTTTCCAAGCTGTATGACTTGAAGGACAGCCGGCTGGCAGCGATTCAGGTCAAAGGCGAGTTGATTCCGAATACCGATGGCCGCATCATGACAAGGAGTCGCGCAAGGACCAGTATGGCCTTTGGTTTCCATATCGGGCGAACTCAGCTAACCCACCTGACAGATCCTGATCGATGGACAATCGTTCCCGCCACCCTTAAGATCCTAAAGGTTTTGATTGTTGAATTGCAGTCAGCCGCGGGTGCGCCGCTTGATGCAAACACTGCAGCCGAACTCGCAGAAGATGGCTCGGATGACGGCTCTTGGGAAGATGAGCCAAACCCGTTCGTCGACCTTGGCAGCGGCTTCACGAAGGAGCAGCTGATGGCATATGCTGCGGATGATGGTCCCAGCACTGGCCGCCAGCGCGACGATGAGACACAGGCCTTTCTTGTCGAGTTCTTCAAACGCGCCGCAACGACATCTGGGTTTGCCGAAGAGTTCGGTCAACTGACTGCTGAAGAGCAACAGAGGTTACGTGACAGTGCTGCGTGAGGATAGGAATGACAATAAGACGACATGTTAGAGCGGGTTTGGACATGACAAGAGCCTAGTCAACGCGTAGCTGTGTGGACAGAAAGATCGCAGCATTATGGCAATGAAGTTCTGCAGGAGCGTTCGACGCAATGCAGGCTACGAAGTACAGGCGATCACATGGATGTTCATGTAGCCAATAAAAAGTAGACCGACATGCGTAGGCATCTCACTTATGCAGGAGCTGCGGTTACGCAGTGAGGACTTGGGCCTGTTGCTCTTCTTGATTCCCGAGTTAAGGTGTGCTAGGAGAGAGAGCGCCTTCTTGTCCACTGGGTCGCCACCAAAATAAATCACTTTCTCATCTTTCGCACCACTCTCCGCACATTACTCCCGCAGACCTCACGCTCTGATGTTATATTACAGCTCTTCAATACCTCAGGCTCGACAGCTCCGCAGATCAGGCCATGAGTAACATCGTGCTGCCTTCGGGTCCATCCACAAGTCCCAAACGAGAGAGGACAAGTGAGGCCCGTAAAAAGAATAGAAAAATAAAAATTATCTAAACCATATTTGTTATCGATGCTGTTGCACACGCTCGAAGCCTTGGGTTTTGTCACGCTCAGCTATTTGATATGCGAGATACGATCCTCAAGTCTACCAAGCCTTTACTTTGACGAGCAGGGTTGCAAGCAACAGATGACGTATATTTCCGTGGAATGAAACAAAACACTGGCAAAGACTGAACAAAACGCACATACAAGCGAGGCATACATGGGGGTATCCAAGAGAATGTTCACAAGGGGACATTGGGTACGTAGCAGCCTAATGCGGGGTTCGAGTTCGAGTTCGAGTTCGAAATAACTAAGGTAAGCAAACACAGCTACCTTTACCAAAGTTCTCGCATTACCCGGCCAGTGTGGCGTGTGTTTCTCACCTATTCGGATCTGCCTTGGCCGAGAGAGAGCGGAGCCAACATAGCCAGTGAAGACCAATACCACCTTCCAATTACTAAGGAAGAGCATTGAACGTCCAGAATACATACAAACTGGTGTACCAAGACCAAATCCACCTCCAGACTATAGGCGGCAGCGACACTATCAAATGTTTGAGCAAGACTCCAAGACGATTGGCTGTGAGGAGTGAAGAGAGTGAGACCGTCAGATCATCCACGTATCTTAAAGCACACAGTGAGCAGCCAACCGATGCTCGTAAAGCGGGTAGGAGATGAATGTTGGCGAGTGGCTGGTTGACTGCTGCCTGGCCTATCTCTTCCCCTGCAGTCGGTGTGTCTATTCGCCCTCCCCTGATGTTTGACACACGACATGCGAACGACATGCCAGCGACATGCGTATGCGCCGTGACACAAATGACTCCACTTACCTCGACCTGTCGACTAGACACGCTCGCATGATGTCAATGCCTTGTTATTGCTGGGAGTGCCATGTTGGCGGTTTGGCGAGGTAGTTGGACAGGCAACCCTTGTTTCTGACTCACCGAAGCATTTGGACCGCGATATGTCACACCGAGGTTGCGAATGAAATGTGGAGGCGAAGATATGAGATCTTCATGGGAAGAAATGAGAGAGGCGGAACGATGCCGGGTCAGCTAAAGGTTGTACCGTGCGTGAGTCAGTGGGACGAGCATGTTGAGGTGATTCAACAGTCGCTGTTGGGTCGCCTCTCTCGGGCTTGCAAGTTGAGTCAAGGATGGAAGAGCAGCTGTGAAGTTTCACGCTGTAGTGATAGGCAAAGGAGTGTCGAGAGACAAGCCAAGCAATGCTAGCAGACGAGAAGAGAAGATTCAGTGGCGGCAAGCCCGAGGAAGCCGACTTGCTGAGCTGGACGTTGCGTGGTACTGGAGATGATTCGTCGCTGCACAGGGGCTGTGCTCGCCACAGGCAAAGGCAATGTTTCGCATTGTTTCGCTCTGAGTCTGGCGTGGTCTTTGGTCAAAGCATGTGAGTGGTATACCTCAAGGTCAACTGCACCGCCACAAACATCGGTAATAGTACGTTTGCGTATTCGGTCCAACGCCAAAAATGCACCGGACAATACGAGCGCTTCGTTGGGCTGCAGCGTATTTCGGAGCACTATGATGCAAGCTGGCCAGCTCGCATGAAGTACGTAGTGCGCTACAGAGGCTCAGCCTGCAGTGAGGTCGGCCAACGTGGCAGTGGCGCAAACTTGCAGCACAGTCTGTTACGCGCGATAGGGCTGGCGATGCTGCGTGAACCCGAGGGAGCTGCACCTCAGCAATATGGTTTGTATACTCGCTTTAGTCACATTTCGCAAGACAACACCCGTCTGAAGCTTGGACGCGGACGAAACGATCTTGTACTTCGGTCCTTCCGCACAGTAGTCCAGAGCGTTTTGTTTGTCACCCAGATCAGGTTTTCGCACCCATTTGACGGTGAGACATTGCTTTCGCACGCGGAGCAAAAAAAGTTGAAGAGTCATAGAAACGCATGGAGGGTGAGAAACGCAAGGTGAGTTGTCTGATAACAGAGTGGGTGCTAAAAAAAAATGGCAGAGTCGGAAATGCATTGTGTGGGCTCGCTAGGAGGGAAAGCCGTCTCCAAACAGCAGGGTAAAAGTAATTTCGGTCCAATAAGAGGCGGGTTTGAAGTTGAAAATCGAAATGAACTGTGTGGCGAGGGATTGCAGGGGACGCATTGACGGAGCTTCAAGAGCATCGTACGCACGGGGCAGCAGGCTTCATGCAAAGCACGGGTAGAGGGGTTTGGTGGTCAGCCAGTCAGAGGCAGCAGGCGGCGCAGATAGTCTAAATGTGGTATGGTTCTCATGAGCGGGGAGATGATTTCCATGCAGCGCGGCCATTGCTTTGTTGTCGTGGTTCCCCGTCGAATCAGAGTGGCGGCGTAGGAGCGGTATGCAGCAGCAGTGGGCCAAGGTCAACGATGCAAATGGAGTGAACAAGGAGGGGCAGCAAGTAGCGGTAAACAACGAGATGCTCGCAGCGGTGACTGGCGCAGTGTGCGAGACGAGTTGAAAATTTTCGCGCGGCAGGGAAATTAGGCTTCGTACTGTGCGTGAAGGAGAGTTTGCCCCGGAGGTCTGAGCAGCTGGGTGTGGTGTGTGCGGCTCTGAAGTGATAGCAGGGCTTCCCCAGCAGGCAGCGGCGGCCGACTCGGGACGACGTTGGGTGGAGGACTCCCGCTGTTTCAAGGACTCAGTCCAGCAGGCAGCCGTGTGCCGCAGCGACGGCTCCTGCGTAGTCTCGGTGCTAGTCAAGGGGGTAGCGTGCCGAAGCAGAGTTGAAGAAGCGTGCCGAAGCAAAGTCAAAGGGCATGCCGAAGCAGAGTCGAGGAAGTGGTGGCGGACTGGATGAGAGGCGGTGGAGTATGTTGTGAGCGATACGAGTCTGTGTACCATGACTCCCTCCAGCTCGGTAGGCGATAGTTCTCAGCAGATTTGAATTGCGTACGACATGCATGTGGGAGCATGTAGGCACGCAAAGGCCAAGCTGCGGCACGGCGCTGGGGGCTCTGGGAAGTGGGCCGGCACTCTCGTCTGCGCACTGGAGAGTCGGGCCCGGGCGGCACCAACGAACCGTCAGTGCCCAAGGCGGCCGGGCGAAGGAGCTGCTGGAGGGCGGAGCGGAGGCGAGTGGATCGCTGAGAGTCAGAAGAGGGACGGTGGAGGGTTGTGAGGGCAAGCAAGAGGCGCCGGTGCAGGGAGAGGTCGAGTGCGGCACGGCGGCGTCGGTGAAAGAGCAAGATGCACCTGTGGCTCAGCGAACGGGCAGCGGTTTGGCGTGGTGGAGCTGGGCAGGGGCTACGGGCATAACTGCGCGTACCAGTACAGTACCAGGTATGGTGTTGGAAATAGCACCCGTCGCCCGCGCACACAAGGCGACTGATGACATACATGCTCGCGCCGTTAGGCATCAACGAGCCTCCGTCACGTGCGCCCGCAGCGAGCACCGAGAGGCGGCGCTATGGGCAGAGTCAGAGGCGGCGATATGGGCAGAGTCAGAGGCGGCGATGTGGGCAGAGTCAGAGGCGGCCAGTGAGTGTGCAGCAGCACAGGCAGCGCGACGTCCATCCCAGGCGGAGGGCAGGAATGCGACTCGAGCGCGGCCAGGGGGGCGCTCTCTTGGGCTCCTGGTCGCTGCACTGGCGTTGGCAGGGATGGCCGCAGTGGCGCGGACTAGCGCCTGTGCTTGGCCCGCGAGCCCTGGCGCTGGCCCGTCCGCGCACGAAGAGCGGGCTGGGTCAAAAGGCAGGCACAGCCCGCAGCCTGCGAGCGCGCTCGCATCCACCATCCCACCACGCCCGCGACCCAAGCAGCTCGGACGCCCCGTCTCCCCAGCACGACACAGGGTCCGCCAAGCTGGATCCTTCTGGCACGCTCTAGCATCTGCGCGAACCACCCACCCAATGTGCAGCAGTCAGGCCCGGCTTTTCCTTTGCTCCCCGTGCGCCGCTGCTCCCTCCTCCACACCCGCTCTCTTCTGCCACCGCGCGCAAAGGACCGCCCTCGGTTTGCGCATTCCACGCTGAGCAGGCACCGGCCTGGCCTCTCCCCGCGCCCGCACCTCCGCACACCGCCAGCCGCCGCCGCGAACATGTACGGCCCCCAGCACCCCACGCCGCCGCCCGGCTACATGCCCCACGACTACCACCACCGCACCACCCCGCCCATGTCCCCCGGCGCGAGTGCAAACTACTACTCGCCCCGCTACGGCATGCCCTCGACCCCGCGCGCCAGCCCCAGCGTCAAGGGCCACGCCCGCCGCGCCTCCACCGCCGTACCACAACAGCATTATTCGCACGCTTCCGCCCGGGGCCCTATGCACCCCATGGCAGGCGCATACCCTACGCCGCGAGCAACGCCCGAATATGTAAGTGGTTTCGATTACGATTACGTCTACGCTCGCCCTCGACGGGCCCGTCGCGACACCGACGCCTCTCTCAAGCACTCGTCGCGCAAGAAGGACCGTCGCCCCTCCTACTCGGCCCACCACGTCCACCGAGTCTTCTCCGGCGATGCTTGTGGGTTTGATTACGAGGTCGACGACGACGTCTACCGTCACCCGCCGCCGCCGTACACTCTGTACGAACGACACGATACCTACAGGGATGCTGATCGCTTTTACTATGATCAGGTCCCAATCTTTGAAGAGCCCAAGACGTCTCGTCCTCGCCGCGCTTCCCACTCCACCCGCGCCCCGCCGCCGCAAGAAAAGGCCCCCAAGCGCCCCGCCGCTACCAAGACCGCGTCCAAAGCTACCGAAGAGGATGCCCGCCGCGCCGGTATCCCTGCTGGCTACTCGTACAAGAACTGGGACCCCACCGAAGAGCCCATCATGCTCCTCGGCAGTGTCTTCGATGCCAACTCGCTCGGCAAGTGGATCTACGACTGGACCGTCTTCTACAACGGCCCGGCTACCCCTCTCGCTGAGATGGCCGGCGAACTCTGGCTTCTGCTCATTCAGCTCGCCGGCAAAGTCAAGAGAGCAGAGGAGAACATGGGCAAGATCCGCAAGAAGGAGAGCGCCGAGATGGTCGAAGATTTCCTCATGAGCGGCGAACGTCTCTGGATTCGCTTTGCCAAGCTCCTCAAGACATGTGAGGATTACATGTGGAAGGCCGCCAAGAAGGAGAACGGCGGCGGGAAGCCTGTCTCCATGGGGAAGAACAGCGGCCGCGAGTTTGTCGAGTCCATCTTCGGTCGCGACCGTGAGCTCGAGAAGACGGAGAAGCTCATGACTGGCATGCGTCTTTGGAGCATGCGTTTCGATGCCAACTGCGAAGAGATCCTTCGCTATCCCTCTGCTTAGCCCCTCTACATGATGCCATTGCCCGGACGCAGTGGCACTGGTGTTTGTCTGGTCTATTCTGTTCTGCTTCACTGCACTGCCCTGTTCTGCTTCACTGTACTGTCCTGTTCTGCTTCACTGCACTGCTATCCTTTCTTTTGCCCTCTACTTGCTGTTTACGCGAGATACCCTTTCTTGCTGTCTAATTGTTAATTCTGCTGCATCTTCTGTTCTGCACCATTCTCGCACTGTAACACTAGTCTCGGCTCGACATACGGAAGGCTCACAGCATTTGGGCGGGTCACAGGAAAAGTCACTTTCTTTGCGACAATACCCCCTTTCTTACTCTATTGCTTTTACTTCCTCGCACAGCATGGTGTTCAGGCTGGCAGGGTCCAGATTCTCCTTCTGTCTTTTGGGTCAGCAACTAGATCTGAGATGGAACCTACACCATTCTCATTGGATGGCCTCGCGGTCAAAAGTAGTATACCCTTCTTATCAGCATATCATTTATCAAAATCAATACTCGTCACCCATCCTGTCCTCCACCCTTGCACCTCAACACATGGCACTGAAACAAGACCAGCAATGGCGCCTCAATACCGTCTGAGCTGCAGTGCGCATATTCCTTCTGCCTGCAATGTAGCCGACGACTCATCTGGGACCCCGCCGCACCCTCGGGATGGAGCCGCCCCACGCTGTGACGAACAATGCACCTCGTCACATGGGTGTCTTAGTATATTACTCCCACCAACTGCACGCTTGCATGTCACCGTCTAGCTTGCCATTGGCCCATCTTTACTAAACTCATGACTTATGACCAGCCTTACGCGCTGCAGCCTACACTGATCGATCTTGCTTGCGTCATGTTGCCTCTTCATTCGTTCGCTTGCTTGGATGGAGGCAGCGGCCGCCAGCGCTGGGCAGCAATGCTCCTCCCCGTCCAGAACGGGCAGTCGCGCGCAGCAGCCTTCACACACTGCAGCAGTACCAGAGCTCAGGACCTTTTCAATACACACATCCCTTTGCGCGTCCATTCACACTCCCTTGCATCGTCTTCCACACCGCCCTGGCTAACGATGCGGCTCTCGCAAGTGCCCGCTGTCAGTTCTCCGGCTGCGGCTGCGCAGCGCCCTCCCTTGCCGAACCAAACAGTGGTATCGTGGGACCGACAACCATCTAAATTAAGAGGCGTCCTTATCAAGCCAGGACACCCCTTTCCAGATCCTCCTATCAGCTATTCTTAACAAGGTCATCCCTCACCCAGCAGCAGGCAGCAACGCACATCTCGCACTCGAGAAAGCAAACATGTGCTATTGCAAATTGACTTGTACTATTGTACATCTCATCTGACGGTTGGACGGCACGGGGTTGCACGAAATGCAGTCGCACGGTTCCAATTTACTGTCCGGGGTGCCATGGAGTTCTGTGCCTGGAATGATGGTGTGTCGCACAAGCTGAGCATGCTTCCGAGTCTTTGATGTTGGTTGGCTCTGGTCGTCTCTTTGATGCACAGCTGAAGGTTCCTCACCGACCTCTCACCATTATCGTCTTCAAAGAAACTTGTCACATCCACAAATTGATGTGCCACTGCATCGTAGAACACAAGCAAGTCATGATCATATGCAGTTCCCCATCCAGCACTTACTCCGGACGGTTGCGCGGTACCGGGCCCATTCCGCACCTGCTGTGCAGCAACGCTTCCCGATTCAGAGTGACGTTGGAATGAATGAACATGGACCCAAACAGCAACAACGTCGCACTCGTCCATCTGCCACGACACGGACACCGGTCAAGCCAAGTGCTCGGCTCGGTCGTCCTTCCCAACGCACGGAGCGAGACTCCTAGGGCGTCACAGTTCGCGAGTCGTTCATTCACCCCTGCGTTCGCTTCGGCCATGGTGCAGAACCAACAGAACAAGCTTGGTTTCGAAACGGATCGGCAGCTTGAACGCAGAATGGTTGGGAAAGCGCCCCGTGCCGTGCTAGGCAAACCATCCGTGCGCCAGAGGTTCGGCATCCCGTGGCATGATGAACGCCAACGTTGACCCACTTGCGTGCAGCTCGTCACAATTACCCCACAGAGTTGAGCAAACAGATTGAACCACAACGTGAGACGCGCTCTGCGTCACATTTGACAATCGACGTGGCTGGACGCAGATGTGGCGGTCACACAGTCGTCCTTCCATGAGACTCTTGCGTAGAAAGCATGGCTGGTTTGAGACAGCCACCGAGTACAGCAGCATTCTTCGGATCCAGCCGATTCTGATACACAAGATCAGACGAGCCACGTACATGCGGCCCGCAAAGGACGTGATGTGATACGGTATGCGTTGGGTTATCTGGGTCGCGAGAAAGGTCATCTGGACGTCGTTCGCCATGGCACGGATTGAGAACGAGTCTGCTTGCTTATTTCGACGTCAAGACGGGATGTAAGCGCTCGGCTTCAGCCGTGAGAGAAGGCACGTCAGCCAGGATCGTGCTGACAGAGACGAGACATAACACATGTCAGAAACAGAGACAGTGTCGCGACATGACAACAGTGAAGCAGTCCTCAAGGCTCCCTCTGCAAGACAGATGATGGGACTATCTACAGATTGCAAGGTACAGCAGTTAAACGAATGCATACTTGATCTCCGACCACACTTCACGCTCCTCAGGCCCAACCTGCGACCGCACGGCAAGACCTTTCCTCACCCCGCCTAGCGTCGCGCAATCCCTCCACACCCCACGTGCCGCACTCCTCCACGGCGATCCATTCAACGCCCGCACATACGCGCCCGGCAACCAAGCAACCAAGCAAATCAGACAGCCAAGCCATCGCTTCCCGAACCTACATGGATACTGTAGTCGTAAATGACAACCACTTCGCCGTCTGCAGTCGTGAATAACAACCCCTTCGCCATCCGCAGTCTACACTGCGTTATCATATTTGTTATCCAAGGCGACAGCTCGCTCAAGCCTTACATTTGTAGATACATGCAGTGAATGTCAAGTAAACACTCTTCTCACCAAAACCAAATGAACCACGATAACCCCCCGCCCTTGCAAAATAGAGTAGAACAGGGTAGAAAAAATAGCACAGAGTAGAACAGAGTAGAATAAAATAGCACCCGAATTAGCAATCTTCACTTCCCTACTTTCTTACGTCTAACGTCCCACTGCATGACGCATGACGCATCATGCAGCATACATGTTACCTGTTATTAGTTATTTGTTACCTGTTACCTGTTACATGCTACAGGGTGCATAATGCAAGATGTATGTATGTATGTATATATGTATGCAAGCATGCCACAGACAGACAGACAGACAGACAGACAGACCGACAAACGCCGAAGCGCGCAAGCGAGACATATCAGTGACTTGATTATCTATTTATCTACTTATCTATTTATCTACTCACTCACTCACTCACTCACTCACAAATAATTAACTCACTAATCGTCAGACTCAGCGGGTTAAATGTCCCGTATGCAAGTGTGGTTGCACGGCGTGGTGTCGTGTGTGCGCGGATACTTGCGTGGCGTGGTGTAGATAGCCGCTGTGGCAGGACAAGGCAGGACAGGGTAGGGCAGGACAGGGCAGGGTAATTGAAAGTGTGAGAATGTAGGATTGGAGAATGGGATTACGACTTTTGTTAGTTTGGGATGAATTATTTCATCAAGTGTAATCGTTTTGTATACGCTTTCTTTCTTTCTTTCTTTCTTTCTTTTTTGCCCACTGCACTGCACTGCATTGCACTGCAATTCAATTCATGTCAAGACTTAGCGAGGTTGCAACACGCTGAGCGCATCCCTGCAAGCCTCCGATACCAACGGACTACGAGTCTTTGCGAGCACGGCCGTCACAGCTTCTACTCCCCCCTTCCTCTCTACTGCTTCCAACCCCGCTGGAACCTCGCCTACACTCTGCAAACACACCACCCCCCTGTGCCGCAACTCTTCCTCGTCGTCCCGACACAAGCCAACCAGGAAGTCTACACCTTTCTCCTGCTGCAAGAACGGCACGACAGTAATCTCGCCGCATGACAAGAGCGTCGCCAGCGCACCGCCAGCCGCGCTGCGTGTCGGCGTGTCATCAACATCGGTCATGGCGAGGAGGAGGTGCAAGCGGTGTTTGGCACGGGGCGAGCCGTCGGCGAACTTCTCCACGCCATACGGTGAGCCCATGAGGTTGCAGACCAACTGCGTAGCCGCACGCCGCAGCATAGTGTTGTTGCTCAGAAGGAGGTCATCCACTATGGTGTCGAAGGCGCTGCGGATGATGTGGTTCTGCGTTGCTTCGTCCATAGCTGCCAGATTGGTGAGGGCGAGCATGGCTTCAAAGGCGTGCAGCTGCCATGTTGATGAATCGGTGCGTGAGAGTTGACTTTGGAGAGGGCGGATGGCGGATGTGGATGGCAGTGCTGAATTGAAGACCAGTCTGGGATCCACGCTGATCAGGAGGCGGGAAAGTGCCTGTGCCGTCACTGGCTGTGCGGTTGGCGGGAAGGGCGTTGTGCCGGTCTTTGACGAGCCTGCAGTCGAAGCCATGTGTTCCCAAGTGATTATGAGAAGCTTGACGGCGCCTTGTTGTGTCATCAGCCCGCGGCTCTTCTTGTCATTGGTGAGATTCAATAGGATCTGGCTGCTCTGTGACAGTACGTTTGGTGTGCCCTTTTTGCATATTTGCACTAGTAGTGGCACAACACCAGCCTGGAGCACTCGCGAACACCTTGCAGTAGCATGGTCATTGTCAAGAAGATCATCTGGTGCCGAAGGCTTCTGGACGTTGGCATATGCTTTGAGCTGAGCCATTCTCTTCTCTTCATCGGATTGGATGGGAAGGAAGGCGGTGATATTGGCGAAGATGGTAAGTCCGCCAAAAATAATGCTCCCTGGTGTCGAGGGAGCACTCATAATCTCGATAAGCCGCTTGAGGAAGCGTGTATCTTTTGACAGGTTTTCACGGAACCTTGCTTGGAGGGATGCGTAAGCCAGACCTTCGATTGAGTCCTGCTTGCTACCGGCCTCGGTGCTGATAACCGTTGACTTGAAGTTTGCGATCAGATCGCTTTGGTCGACCTTTGCGGGTGTGACAACCTGGGGATTCTCCGAGGAAGGAGGCTCTTCGTCGCCTAGCTTGACAAGGACGAGCGCAGCAAGATTAGCACGTCCCTTGTCTTGGCTGTCCGCGATCATGTCTAGCCAGTCCCTGCAGTGCCGGTTGATGGCTTCTCGACATTTCTTGTCTACACACGCTGCACTAATCAACTCTAATGCCACCTGTATCAGCTTATGTGACTTCTTCTTCTCCACCACAGGAACCAGCGTGCTGACAAAGCCATCCGTAAGGAAGAGGGCGGCCGCTGCCTCGACTGCAATAGGAAAAACAGCTGTGGCTGCTGAAAAGGCAACGATCAGATTGTCCGCGTCGCCTTTTTCCGCACGCTGTGTAACGAACTTGGAGATGAGTTCTTTGGCAGTATCTGGACTGAGTTCGAACAGCTTGATGCTTGCGAGGGTAGCTTGGTCGCGAAGAGTCTTCGGCAGTCGAATATCGAGAGAAGAAAGAATGACATCAAAGCTGTCGGCGTCGATGATGTTTTCGAGATGGTTTGCATGATGAGCTAGTAGCTGCGCGACACCTCTCATGGCGCGTTCTGGATGGTCAAGTGCCTCCTCCATGAGCATGGCAAGGCAGAGTTGGAAAACATCTCTGTGGCTTTCCCTGAAGGTGGCGTCGTCAGACCAGAGGATGCGGCTGAGGAGAACTTTGAGCAGTCCGTCGATAGAGTCGTCTCCGCGCGGGAACAGCTCGTAGTAGGTCCGTGTAGGCCGCTCTCGCACAGCCTGCGCAAGCCACATCTGCGCACCAACGTTCTTCAACAGCTCGCCGGTAACCTGGTCCAGGACATCGTCTTCGTCTTTGAAGTCGTTGAGGATTTGCATTGCTTGTTCCGCCTCCTCATGCTTCAAGGACCGCTCTTTTAACGACCTAAGTGCGCGTTCGCCATCAGCTTCATCCTTGGTCTGCACCCAGACTTTGCAAATCGCGAGAAACTCGCTCTTGTCCTCCTCCTGCCTTAACTTCCCCCATGCTTCCTTGATCTGCGCGTTTTCTGGCGCGATGCTCGTAGCCTCACGTAGACTCCTTGCCGCTGCCGCTAAATCACCAGACGCGAGGCTCTCGCTCGCGGCCTGCGCGAGCTGCAACGCCCTTTCTTCATCAGAGATGGAAGACATGTTGTGATGATACCGCACCGGGGAGCTTCCGAGCAGCCACTTGGCAGAACACAAACCAAGGCAGGGATGATCAACAACCTCGTCAGAGGTTCTTGCTTATTTGTTCAGACCTTGGAATCTGCGCCAAAGTGGAGTAATCAGGGCACAGCTCGCAGCTTGTTAGCTGCGCTTGCAGAGAAGTTGAATACTTCAGAATGCGAAGTGGCTTGTCGGTAGCCGTCGGATGCGGTAGAACTGAAGAAATCGATGTTTATGTGAGGTTTATGTCGTCCGACCGTTCGGGCTCCTGTCTGTGCAGGGGTTCGATGTCACGTGCCAGCTTTCTGAGTGGTTGGGCTATGTATCATGGTACGTGCGAAAGACACATACACGCCTGCTTATTATAAGAATTGCGGGCTCAGACGATCGCCGTCGATGCCGTTTTAATTGGTATGCATGCGTGCACAGACTTAAGCGATCACTTGCCGTTTCAGATCGACTGCGGGGAGGAGCCAGACATGTCTCCGGTGGGCCTCTTGACGTGAATGCGCAGAAGTCGGCGAGGATGGTCATTGCAAGAGTGGCTATGATGAGAGAGTTGATCAAAATTCAATTGATACAAATTCAATTGTCAGAAACGGATATTCGCGTTCAATGCGCGATCCGAAGCTGCGCCTAAGATATGCTCGCTGTTGTGTGTAATACTGTTAAGAAATCCTTTCCAACGCCAGAGACAACAATGTATCCAACCCGCTAACCATCTCAAGTCCAATACGCCATGGTCTGTTCCTGCCAGCAATAGGTCATCGATCATACAACGCCCTGCGCTCATTTTTCAGTTCTTCTAATAACTGTCGTCATTCGTCTTTTCTGGTTGTTTGCGCCTGATAACACCAAGCATGGTCAAACGCTCCCAGACATCGTCCTTGACTAGTACGCGGGCCTTGTCGAAGGGTAAACCATCGAGCTCGCGCAAATCTCGACAGAGATTGGCTAGCATCATCTCGGTAACTCGGCGTCTGATGCGTGTCTCATAATCGAGTCGTGACTGATGCTGCTCATCTGCTTCAGCATCGCCACGTGGGAGCACGAAGCGGTCGGTAAGCTGCTCATCATCTGGGTTTCGTCTGAGGGACATGATTCTAGTCTCCGATGCTGAGGCATAAAATCGCAGCGTAACGGGGTTGTCCCGCCAGTCAAGCTTTTGAAGCGACGGGAATTTCCCCAGAACCATTGCGTTTTGACGCAGGCGCTCAAGTTTGTTGCCCGCAAGGAGGAGTTCGCTTAGTCGCTTGATGTTGAGCAATGGTCGAAGGTCTTGTAGAGAATTGAAGTTGAGGTTTATCGATCGGATATTCGGTGTCAGCTGTCCGAAGTTGTCGGGCAGCTCCTTCAAACCCATTGATGCGAGTTCAAGCCGTTGAAGGTTCAAAAGGTGCTGTGTTACACCCAGAGTGTATGCTGGGTTAAGGGAGATATAGAGGTTGTGGACATCTGTGTTCTTGACTAGATTGCCCACACAAGATTCTGTGTCCGAGTTGGTGCCCAGGATCTGCTCCCTTGCTGAGAAAGTGCGGAGTCGCCGTAGATGCTCAAGACCGTTGACGTATGTCAAAGAGTTGCCGTCGACATAAAGAGATTCGAGCTTTGGGAAATGACCGTCCATGTCGAGCGATGTCATACCGTTCCGGCAGATCCGGATAGATCGTAAATGCTTGCATGGCTCGGATGGCATGTCAGACAGCGGGAATTCATCAAGTTCGTTGTCATCTGCGCATGTCAGTTGGGTCGCACTAGGGGGGCGATTACTACATACCAAGGTTCAGGTGCTGGAGGTGTGGCAGGCGATGCACGTTCCGTACCTCCAGCAAGCGATTTTTTCGCAGATCCAAATCGGTCAAGGATTTCCTAAGAATATGTTAGGCAATCGTGCGGAGAAACTACGAAGACCATACTTACAGGTTCGAACGCATAAAGTCTACCAGATCAATTTCATTACCTCCAGCGCGCAGTTCAATCAAGCCATCAAGGTGTAGGACACTATCAAGCGATTTCAGCTTATTGTTGTCGACTTTGAGTACGCGAAGATGGACCAGCTCGGCGAGGCCATCTAGACTGTCGATTTCGTTGTTCGAGATGTCCAGGTGCTGCAGGTTGCCCAAGGTCGCCCAAGATGTGAGGCCAGTGAGAGAGTTATTTTGTGCTTGCAGTCGTCGCATGGCATATGGTATTCCCTCAACCTGGCTGATCTTGTTGTCCGAGACATCGAGTTCTTCGAGACGGAAACAAAGCTCATCGAGTCGGTGCAGGCTACCAAGGTTTCTGCCGCGTAGGGAGACCTCGCGAAGATCCTCCCAGTAGGGCTCATCCGGCTCGATGTCCTGTAGCGCTTTTACGAGCTCAGCGGTGCCCTGGGCATAGCGGTCTTCAAGTGCTTTCGAATAGCGAGTCCCGTCGTGCTTGACGATCACTCGATCTGGATGTTCGAACTCGTCGATTTGATTGAGAGTGAAGTCAGGCAAATCACTGAGCATGAATGTGACATCTCCCTTCAATGGCGACGATGGTGCCACGAGTAGTGTGTCTTGCTTGCCTTGCCCAAGAACTGGTGCAGAGACGTTCATCGACAACTCCATCCGGTAGTTCCTTGAAGGCAGTTCTTCTAGAATCGATAAGTCGCCCTCACCGTTGAACCTTGGCCTTTGGCTTGGCCTTGTCCTTGGCAATGTGCTTGTGCCGCTCGCATTAGACCACGTCGATTTGACTGTCTGTGGAACGCCCGAGGGGCCCCGTTGAGGCTGCCCGAAATGGTTTGGAGGCTCTGTGTGTCGTCTTTCGATGTCTCCTATCTCACGTTCGGCAAAAGAAATCGTGATGTCGCGAACGCGGGCATGCGGTACACCAGGCGTGGCAGCATTGCGACCCTCAAAGTACTGGATCTCGTGTTCAATGTCGTCTTCATCAGATTCTGGAATTGCATAGGTTGTCTGGATAGGCGCCGCCTGACTTCTTTTACGCGGTACTTGTGTGCTACACGACGTGGCGCGTGTTTCCGTTTTTGTAAAGCTCCATCCGAAGTTGTTGGAACCTTTCGAAGGAACAGAACTTGCGCAAGTCATTGGACGGGCTTCGTCTTCAGCTTCGTCATCTTCTAGAAGTGTCTCGGCCGTCGGTGGAGGATGTGCTGGCGTCCGGATATGGGCAGTGTTGTCTTTTGTCTCACTCACTGACAGATCTGGGATGTTGCCAAACGGGTCCTCCTCGCTCTGGCTTTGATTCATGCTACTGTACTCCTCTTCAATAAGCCGGTGCTCTCTTGAAGGACTCTTTTGGCGGACCCAGATCTTCTTTTCTCGATTGAAGCTCATGCCTGCAATTTTTTGTGGGATGAGATGTGCAACTGCTTCTGGGGCGAGCGTTGCGACTTGATCTGAACGGCGTGAGATGTTTGTAGCGATGGTGTGTCCCAGAGATGACCCGGCAGATTGGCCGGTCTGAGGACGGGCATCGTTAGGGTCGTACTCGCTGTCATCGGGGCCAAAAGGTCGAGTGCGATAATCGTCAGTCTCGAAATCGCCTTTCTCAGTAATCTCACTAGTACTCTCTGGCTGCGCTGCGTTATTCACCCTCGAGATCCTTACTGAACCCAACGATGAGTTTAGGAAAGTATCCGACTCTTTTTCCTCGTACTTTCGAAGATACGTGAGGACACTGGGATCCGAATCGCGCTTGTTGGGGTCTCGCCAGGCAGAGTGCTGGCCTTCTCGGCTAGGAGGTCGTTCGAACGTGAGTAATGGTGAGGGTTGTTCGCTTGCGTCTTCTGGCATGTCGAATTCGGATGCCTCTTCGAGATCTCCAAGCCCACTAGTCGGTCTGCCTTTTGTCCGAATGAAGTTCATGATCTTCAACGCTTCGTCCAAAAAGTCCTGCGTTGTCACAGATCTCTTCCGATTCTGGTTCCGCATGACTTGCCTCTTCATAGTGAACATGGCAACCTCATTTGCGACTGCAGCCGCTCGATCTTGTTCATCACTCTCGTCCGACACCATGGAAGGTTCCAGCTGTTCGCGTATCGTATTCAGCTTTGGTGAGGCCTGGATGAAAGCTTCTGTTGCCTCCATAATCTCAGCCTCGATCTCCTCGCGCCTTCGCTGACTGGGGGTCGGATTCCGTGGTCGCAGAATGTGCCGTCGAGCCAATACATGCAGATTGGCCGCGTTAATGGGATTCCCAGGATCGACATCCTGTTTATCTTGTCCGATGACTGCCTGTATTGCCGCATGAGAGTCTTGCGTTGAGGACAACGCTGCATCGTTGCGGGAATCGTCAACTTCACTCTCCTCAAAGGTCTCATTGATAGTTCTTCGACGCTTCGGTGTCGGATTTTTGAAGGGCGAGGTTGGGCCACGCTTGCCATCGGCGTAGTCCAGAGGTTCATCTTGTTGTTCCTCTGCTTTTGCTGATAACACATGACGTTTGAACTGTGGGCCTGACCGACTCACTGTCCTGTACGGATTCGAGATGTGCCGCGATGGCTGTCGTGTGGTTCTTGATGATCCACGAGTGGGCGACTCTTCGAGATGAAATTTGAAAGGCGGGCGACTGCCAGGAGGAGCAACGTCGCTTGTGGGCGACTCCTCAGGTGCACTATCATCCTGAGCATCTGATCCTTCCGAAGATAGTACCGAGAAGTCGGCGTCAAACTGGTACTTGTTAAGTTGGCCTTGTCCGAAAGCACTCACGCGGCGTGGAGATGACTGCTGCGCATCCGCTTGCGATACGCGACTGTGCAGGTCGCTGACTTCCTCGACTGAAGTCAGCCTTGACTTGTTCTGCACCACCGGCCTTGCAACCTCAACCTTGCTGTCTTGCACGCTGCTTGAAGGAGTCGAGTCTGGTTTGTACTCCAATTGACTCAAGCGTCTTATCAGCCGGTTGCTTGTGAAGGTATCGTGGGCGCCAAAGAGTTTCAGGGGACTTCCCGAGCTCTTTGCTCGATCGGGGCTCAGGAGTTGATTGGCTCGCCGATGAGGTGTCTTTGGGCTGTCTTCGTCGTCGACGATGGCTGAGTCACTGGCGATAGGCTGGGTGTCCCTGACGGCCGTCTGTACTGTGCTGTTGCTGCGACCCGTGCCTTGTTGTGTAGGTGCCCTCTCAGGCGATGGACTGAGTGGTCGTCTCCGAAAAGAGCCCTCCCGGGAGTAACCGCCCCTTCTAAGTTCAACGAATCGCCCAACATCGGCAATGTCTGGCGTGCCAGCTGGTAGACCCTCGGGCAGCGAGTCGTCTGGTATCCTGGCGAAGGACGAGTCTTCGCGGGTATAGTTCAAGGAGCTTTCTTCAGGTATGGAACCGTGCTGGTCCTGCGGCGGCGAGCCGATCTGTCGTAATCTGTTCGCAAGCTCTGAGCCTCTGAACTGGAGGGCAGGGTTGGGAGTCTGCCCGATCTCGAGTTCGGTGTTGATGAAGACTGGGCTGAACTGCTCGTTCTCGAACTCGATCTGGCCACTCACAGTCCGAGCGGGCTCCTGCTGTACCGCGGAGAGTGACTCGTCGGGGTCTGTTGTTGAGGTCCCTTGCTGCGAGTCCTGTCGGTGGTGCACTTGGCTCTCTGCCTGTGAGACGGATCGATCGAGGTCTGAGTCGTTGGCTGCCGGGGGCCATGGCGGCGGACTCGAGGGCATGGCAGCCAAACCCCTCAGCACGCCCAGCTTGCGCTTGGATTGCGGTGCCTCCTTCGGCGGCGTACTCGCGGGCTTTGCGAATATGTTCTCGAGGCCGGTGGGGCCAAAGAGGTCCTTCTGCTCGCCCCCCTCACCCTTCACCAGCCGCCGCTTCCACTCTGGAGTCTCGTAGTAGCCATTCGCTTTCGCCGACGATATCGCGACGGTGTTGTGGGCGACGGTGCCGTACAGCATCGAGGCCTCCGAGTCTGTCGCGAAGGACTGCGAGCCGTCGCGCGCGGGGTCGAGGCGCGAGGATTCGGGCGGGGCCGTGGGCGAGAGGTTGGCGTCGCTGCTGCTGCGCTCGGCCAGGGCGTTCCTCTGCTTGGTCGGGCGCAGGTCGCTGCGCACCTGCGCCTCGGCGACGGAGCCAGACGAGTGCCTGGGGCGGGGCAGGCGGCTGCGCGGCTTGGGCGGTGCGCTGTGGGCGGCGGGCGTCGGGGCAGGCACAGGCGACTCTGCGGGCGGCGGCGACTGCGGCGCAACCCACTCCTCGCTCAGGTCGTCGAGCCACGGCTGCGAGGTGTTGGCGGCCATGGTTGCGTGCGTTCGCGGCGTCGCAGTTGTGCCGAGGGCGACGCGAGGCTGTTGTTGTCGCAGAGCAGGCGGCGGGCGCGCGTTATGGCAGGCGCAGGTGTTGCGCGGGCGGCATGCGACTGAGACGGCCCCAATGGCGGCTGCAGAGAGCGCGGGCGCGTAGCAAGAGGCGGCGGGTGGGTGCTGGCGGACGGGGTGGGCTTGTGTTCCTAGCCTCAACACGGATGCGGTGAGCTGGCTGATCGACAACCCAATCGATTGCGCTCCCCCGTTGCCTAGCAACCACCTCGCGCGCTCCGTCATGCCGCCCGCAAACCATCCCACCCAGACCAAGACGGGCTGCGAGCACCGGGAGCCGCGGCCGCACGCTGTCCTATGCGCCCTGATTGCGCCCTGATTGCGCCTGAGTGTATGCCCCCACCCTGCCCTCGCGCAGCCTGGCTCGGTTTCTGCTGCCAGACACGGTCTGGGTGTCGGTGCAGGACATGCACGACAACCGTCCGCCACCTGTTCTTGACACACGACGGCCACGTCATCGCCAGCGGTAACCGTCCAGCACATCCTGCAGGTGCACACGGCGCCGGACAAAGAGGTGGATTGCAGTCTGCATGCGCCGTACACAGGCCATGCCCCCTACCCTGCATCCTTACCTCAGGCGGGGACTAGACTTCGACGCCTCGCCTATCCATTCCAGCGACCTGGTGCGAGACCTCCCCGCCGAACACCATGACCCAGACCATCAGACGGCGAAGCGGAGAAGAGTCGAGGCAATAGCGCTGCAATATCTGCGCGGAAAGCCGCCGCTCATACTCACAGCACGTCTCAACGGCCCCTTCACGAACGAGTGGAAGAACCCTTGGGCGAAAGACGTGAAAGCAGCACCAGAACGACGGACCAGGGCCACAACGGAGCGAGCAGAGGGGCAAGGGAAGAGAAGGTCAAAGGCATCGCAGATTGCTTCTCCCGAGGCCTCCAGGGCCGTAGGGCATACCGAAGACGAATTCTACAGCCAACCTGAACTGAGACCGCTACCTGCTACCGCTCCTCTACCAGATGAGGACCATGTCTCTGGTGGTACTGGCGTCTTCAGCCTCGAGACCGAGCAATCCATTGTCAACAGCAGTCCTGCGAACCCCTTCTGGTTGCGCCGTCCTGCTGCATCCATTACCTTTCCGCCAAACAGTCAGACGGACAAGTCCCCAACCAGACGACGCAAGAAAGATGATAGATTCAATTACCGGAAAACCTTACAGCTCGCGCCTCCCAAGCAACCTCTGGACGGTCGACCGCTGCCTATCCGTGCAACACCACCAGACGAATGGCGATCGAGCGCTTCAGTCTCTATGGACATCTCGTCCCCTCCTAATTCAGCTACGGCAGCGAAGCAGGTTCCAGAGCAGAACCTATCACACACGACTTCGTCGACAGACACACCAGATTCTTCACGACTGCGAGCAGACTCGGCGCAAGAGGAGGAAGCTCGCAGTAGCCAAGCCGCTCAACATGCGCAAGCACCAATGACTACTGAAACACCCACTATTTTAGTGACAGCTTCTAATTTCGTTTCTTCGGGTGATCATGCGCAGTCGTTCGATACCCTCGTCCCAGCAACTACGTACAAGGTCTCAAATACAGTTCAGGTGCCCCAGTCAAGCCCGATGCATGGACCTGCTGGAGGGGTAGACCAGGCGAGACCTTCAAGAGAAGACATACAAAGATCTCCTCGACGACTGGTCAGCTCGATGTCTAGATCGGTCACGAAACAACAACTATCACCAAGAGACCGCAAGCTCGCGAAGGATATTTGTCTTCCAGAGAAGCTGCGTCATAACCTGGTGACGTCGCCGGTACCGGCCTCTTCTACTGGATTTATGTATAGAAGAGTCAGTCAGCCGAAGGGCGAGAGTAGTAACCTTCACAAGACAAAGCCAAGAGCTGTCAGTTTTAGCTCTTCGCCTAATCTTAACAAGGGTGACGGTCAACCTGGTGTATATCTAGAAATACAGGCTCCTCTTGTTGAGGCTGAAACACCTGCGCATGCAGTGCCTCGTGCTTCCACTGAGGCAGCTGGTCCCACTGCAGTCGAAGACAACAACGATAAGATTGCCCACAGGTCTGAGGAAGACCAGAACAAAGATGAACAGCAAGAGTCATATAAATCCAGGCAATCGCAGTACTCCACGCAGGCTGCGATGTTGTTGGCGCAACTCGAATTCCAAGAGGACTCATCACAGTCCTCAACCTCATCAGCAACTCTCCGCCCATGGTCACAACCGGCACAGAACACACCACCACCGCTTCTACCTCAGCCCAGTCCTGCAATCACGCCTCTTTCGGTGTTCAATGCCCGTACAGATATTGCCTTTAGTGACCTGGCTGGGGACAGTGCATTGCATGGTCCAGCAATCAGCACACAAGACCTGTTCGACGCAGCATCACCCTTTGCGTTCAGTACTGTAAAGAAGAAGAGCCAAAGACCAAGGCGAACTAGCCTGCGGCTTGCTTTGACCTCGAAGCTGAGTGAGAGCACGACTGCGAAGAGCCCCACACTGTCTGCGGGGCGAGTGCCGCTCAAAGAGAAGAACACACCCACAATGTGGAGCTTTACTCACGAGCAGTCGTTGTTGTATTCGACAAAGTTCACATCACAATCACCCAAGCGTACCACAAATGACGTTGAGTTACCCCAACTTGACTTCCACACGTCACTGGACTTCGGCCCGAATACCGATTACACTGACTGCTTCTTGAAAGGCCTAAATGACGAGCTCTGAAGCGGTGATGAGGTGCTCAGATAATCAGTCGTTGTACTTGGCCACACGGTGTTTGGCGAGCTTAGCACCTCGTGCAAAACAATACCACAACACCATCCAGGGTTGTGGATAAAGCCATGCCGACAAGCCTGCTTCCTTCGCCCCAGCGCCTCACACTCGCTCTCAGCGGTACACTCATTTACCACTCGCCGATATCAGCGCCCAAAGGCTGCAGGCGCGGTTGAGAAAGGCAGGGTGCAGCAGCAGCCCGGTTGTAGTTGCGGTGAGAGGCCACGTTCCTGAGTGATTGGGCGAAAACGAGTTGTAGGACCGCGCCTTGCATATCGCTGCACAAGTGGCCCAGAAGGGAGGAAGCTTGTGTCTCCGCGGTCGAGGCTGGCGATGGGAGCTGGGAACGGCCAGGCTCGAAGGCTGGTGCAAAGTTTGGGTAGGAGATGGAAGGCGCGGAGGGCGGGAACGTCTAGCTAGAACCGACGGGCAAACTATGACAGCTCTTTACTAAGTGACGACGACGAGTCGACGATGTGCAGCAACGAAGCCAACGTACGATACCTTGTTGACGGTAATGCATGCCTGGATAGACGCGATAACGATACCGTGTTGTGCTGTGCTTTCCATGAGACCCACTTGTTCCTGCCCAAGCCATGGGGGTACCCATGTTTCGAGCAGCTGCCCATAAGCAAACAGGTGCGCAAGGGCAGGCAGAACTGAGTGAGCTGTGTCCTGCAAACCAAACAGCAGCACAATCGCACCAGACGCAGCGCCGGCTCTAAGTACTGAGCGCACCCACGCACCGCAGAGGTCGTCAGCAGTGGTGCAGCGCACGCGACGTCATTGGCTTGAGCTTTCGCCAATCATCTGTGCGCCGCTTCGTTGGAGCGTAACGGCTGTCCACACACGTCCTCTCAGGCTTGGAACGTGGGTCTGCCGTCGTCCTCACTCGCTGCTCCCAACGCTCAGCACCGCGAAGACGTTCCGCCAGCCAGCAACCGTCCGCCAGCGCGCCCGCCGGTCCTCGCTCCCACCGCGCCCTCGCACGCTAAGCCGGCCGGATTGTGCCCTTGCCGCGCTCCACGACGGCTGTCCTGGCCCGCCGCGACTACCACCAGGCCCGTCCGGCAATATCTGCCACACGGTCTGCCACGCCTCCCCACGAGTGCCTCACAGCGAGCCTGACCAATGTCACCCCCATGTCACCGCATTTGGACGCCCCAGCAAATACCTCACCCCCCGCATCGGTGAGGTCAAATGCGCCGCCGAGTCCCGGCTCCAGCCATGGCACCCCGACTCCCTCCACGCACGCTCAAGAGCCTGCAGGGCCCGCGGTGACGCCGCGCAAACTCTCGCAGACCGGCCGCTCCAAGACAGCGCCGATTGCTCCCAAGGAGAGCCTCTGGCAGTCGTCCTTCGACCGCCCCCAGCTGGACGAGCGCGACAGCATCTTCTCGACAACATACCTGGCGTCTGACAGCCCCATCTCCTCCCCGCGGACCAACCCAGCAGCACACACGACAGACCCAAGCGACGATGCTCCCGAGCACACTTCGCCAGCCATGGCTGCACCAGCGCCGCTGCAGAGGAGACTGACTGGCTCGCCCTTTTTCCACAGGAAGGAATCAACCTACCCTCCCGTCGCTCTACAAGACCCCCAATCCATTCTAGCCACCCAATTCGCCCAACACGTCCCAATTGAATCCGTCATGGACCTTGACGCGACCCGCCAGAGCCCACCGCCCTTCATGAGTCCCGTCGACTCTCCAGTCCGGCGATCGTCCACACCACACACCACAGACGCACATTCTGCCCTACACAAGGCCTTGACAGATACCGAGGAGAGGCGCAGGAACCGTGAATGGCGAGAAGGCAAGCCTGTGCCCTTCAGAGGCAGTGCTGCCCATGAAGATCCAACATCAGATGACCAAGCTGTGAAGAAGATAGAAGCAACACTGCCCAAGGCAGAGCAAACATCGTCAGGCCGTAGTCGGAAAGCCAGCCACTTCCTTCGAGTCTTCAAGGATGCGGAAGGCCCTGAGGAGCAGCAAAAGCGGGACGCACGATCGAAGGACCGTCGACCCACTGATAAGACGCTTTCCACGCTCTCCGAGGAGGTCGATGCTAGCGCTCTCACGCAATCTTTGCAACAGGCATCTCGTCCAGCATCAGTCGTGCAAACACCTTTTGATGAGGGCGCGGAGTCTTACTTCGAGCTACCTGGTACAGCGTCCAAGGACAACGATCCTGCTGCTGCATCTGCTGCTAGTGCAGAGAAGGAAGCAAGGCCCAGCAAGCGCCAGTTACCTTACTCGCTCCTTGAAGAGATTAGGAACTTCACCAACCTCACACCTGGTGCCGTTCCAGGATCTTCCATGTCGAGGAGCTTACCCGCTTCAGTTCTGAACAAGCTTCATGCACATGCATCCGGAGTTACGGTTTCGCAGTCTCAAGATGAGCCGATCGATTACTTCCAAGCCAAAGAAATCGAGAACCTGAACCGATCACCGGTATCCGACGAAGATGACGATTCTGAGCGCGAGCAAATCTCCTCCGCTTTGTACTTCCCCCATCGCCAACACAAAGCAGCAGAGCCAAGCGCTCTAGTCGAAGAGACACGACGACCTGAGGTGGACGATAGCCAAAAGAGAGATTCTATTCATGCGGGCAAGGTACCCAGAGGTTGGGATACAGGAGAGGCTGTTCAAACTCCTGAAGAAGTAGAAATTTCTCTACAGTCCCAAGATACCAATCAATGCCTACATGGTGACATCGCTTCGACAGCATCAGTGCAGAAAGAAAACGACAAGCCGTTGACATCTGCATCATCCGATGCAATTTCAGCTGAATCTGAATCTGAAGTTGAGTCGCTAGCAGAGTCGACGCAATCACTCCTCGGATATGAATCGAGCGCAACTGATGACTTAGGCACAACGCCCACTGCAACGACGATCAAATCAGAACCCAAAACTGTGACAGCGCCAGCTCTGGCTCAGCAGCCACCAGCACCGCTTGGCGCTGTGGAGCTGAAACCATACAATCATCAGGTTGGCGGCCATTCTACAGTGTATCGATTCTCAAGGAGGGCTGTTTGTAAACAGCTCAACAATCGTGAGAATGAGTTCTACGAGACAGTTGAAAGGCATCACCCTGAGTTGCTGGATTTCCTGCCAAGGTACGACCATCACCACTGAAACATTTGCTTTGAAGCTGAAACATCAGAGAAGATGTTATCCTCTCCGCATATATGGTATAGATTGCTAACGTTATGCTGTCAATTTAGGTATATCGGTGTGTTGAACGTCACGTATCGCAAAGCACCAAAGAAAAAGAAGAAGGACAAGACAAAGGCAGATACAGATCCTGCAGCCTCAACTGCACAATGGAACGATGCATACAAGGATGAAGCACAAGCAGCGCCTCAGGATGCAAAAGCAGAAGATCAGCCCAGAGTCGTCAGTCATTCGCAACAACAAATGCCCGCACCTCAAGTCATCTTTGCAAACAATCGACATATCATTCCAGATAATCTATTCGGTGTTCCACCGCGATCAGCTACGCCGGATCCATGGACAGGCAACGGCTCATTTTCTTCTCAATACCATCGCAGAAACCAAAGCGTGCAACACTACAGTTCGAGCGGCTCGGACAGGCCTCCAATGAGGCACCACAGCAGCTGGGGCGTCACAACCATCAACCGACAACTGCAAGAAGAGGTGCTCCGTCAGGTGTTTGCACCTCCTACAATTCACCATCGTCAACGTTACCATCATCATGGCATTGGAACTCGTAGAATGGGGAGCGATAATACGCATTCTATGGCCGGATCTGCGCCATCGATGAGGCGGAACAGCACGGATGTCTCTGCCCTGCAACCTGGTACTCGAGAAGAATCGCCGCGCAAACAGATACTGAAGGCCAATGCAGAAGCACGTCGACAAGCTTCGGATGCCAATGAACTGGCCGTCAGCTTCGGATCGCCAGAGGAGCTAAGGTCGCGAAACTCGGAGTCACTACAGCTGCCGTCAAGAGAACTTCCTCGGCGGAGACACTCCGGTAGTGGGCTTGTGCGTAGACCTTTGGGGCTCGACTCTGATCGAAGACACAATCTTGAATTTTATGAAGAAGAGGGATACGGCGGAGATGGCGAGGAAGAGGTTTTCACCATGGACGAAGACCGAAAACCCCTGTCACCCACCAAGACCACTCCAAAGGACCAGGTACCGACCACTGACAGTACAGCGATCCCAAGCAATATGGAGTCTGATTCTGGGGGTTCGATGCTCCCGGCTCCAGTCACACCTAAGAAGAAAGCACAGCCTCCAGCGATCGAAGAGCCTGCCAATCCCACCGAAGCTCAGCAACAACCCGACGAGCGCGTGCAGCATTTTATCCTACTCGAGGATCTTACTGCAGGCATGTCGCGACCGTGCGTCCTGGATCTGAAAATGGGCACTCGTCAGTATGGTGTTGAGGCTGATGAGAAGAAGCAAAAGTCGCAACGCCGCAAATGTCAGATGACCACGAGCCGCGAGCTTGGTGTACGCGTTTGCGGCATGCAGATATGGAACGTGAAGACGCAAAGCTACATCTTTGAGGACAAGTACTACGGTCGCGACCTAAAGGCCGGCAGGGAGTTTCAGGACGCACTCAAAAAGTTCTTTTGGGATGGCAATGGATACAAGGCAGCTAACCGGCATATTCCTGTCATCTTAGAGAAGATCAGTCAGTTGGAACGCAAGATCAGGAAACTGCCAGGTTACAGGTTTTATGCCAGCAGTCTGCTCATGTTGTATGATCGAGGAGATGGCGAACAGAAAGAAAAGGAGACTGCATGCCACCAGAACGGGCCAATGACGCCTAGTGGTGATGATATGTCTGCTGCGCCATCTGGACCAACTTCCCCTGGGCCAGCGCCGACCTCAAGCCCTGCACTACCAAAGGATAAGTCGGAGATCAAGCTAAGAATTGTTGATTTCGCCAATTGCGTCACCGCCGAAGACACACTCGACGGTGCATCCTGCCCACCTAAAGATCCCGACGAGGTGGACAGGGGTTACCTGCGCGGACTGCGGTCATTGCGACTGTACTTCCAGCGCATCTATCGCGACATAAACGAAGAGTGGGTGGAGCGCGGTGAGGGCGAAGGTATGGCTCGTGGTAGCCACCACCACGGCCCCGGACTTAGCGAAGCTGGGGCTGGATGGATGGACGAGCCTGGCGGTGAGGACACGGGATACGTTAGTTTCTAGCGAGCTCGCACGCAGTTGCGGCATCGCAAAGTATGGAGCAATTGGGTTATGGAGATACCATGTGGAGTTTGGTAAGTTACACGGCGCGTTGTGATTTCTTGCTCAGCATGGCGTTTGGTGTTCGCGCAAAACGAAGTACCGAAATTGTTCATTGGGCATGCAGACGGCGTATTACTTTGCATGAGCGGATTGATGGTCTGGGTGGGGTTGAGTACGGTTTCAATTCGTTGTACAGTATACCTAGAGCAATATTCGTAGCGCAAGCGTAGTTAAGTAATTCAGCAATGCATTGTTGCGCCAGAGCTCCACGAACGTTGTGTTGAAAAGGGGCGAAAGCACGCTAGCGAAGTGGGTTATCGTGACTCTTTTAGTTGTCAACAACCGCCACCAAACGTTGTCCCGAAAATGTAAGCCTCACAACTAACCCTGCTCCATCATGCCAACCCAGCCAGACGACGTTCTGCTCTCTGTGAGTGACCGAAAGCCGATAGCTATAGCCTCTGGCTATCCTGCTTGTCTCTGTAACTACATGGTGCAGCAGAAGAAACTGACGGGTTCGCAGCTGCAGTCATCTCTTCGCAATGCCCTTTCGACGTTTGGGCCCAACAGCACTCAATACCTCGACATCAAGTACATGGTAGACGAGTATGCCGCTAAACTTGCTCTTGAGAATATGTCCTTGTCTTCGTCCAACGGGCAGCAGCACTGAGTCGAGGTGGTGACGCGTGAGCGTACATTTCACTGTCATGACATCCTTCGACCTGATGGGCGTTCTGCCCCGTGACGGCTTTGTATCCATGGGCTCAGTGGTGCTTCAAACTGTCCGGATAGCTCTGCCGACTCTTCAGGTCTTCATACTATCTTTCTCAGATTGAGGCGAATATATGGCTGTCTCACTGTCGGCTCGAGCTCACCGCGTGGCCATCACTACAACATCAGATCTGGAAGCGATACGTACTCGGCATATCGGTTAGCAGCGTGAAGCTGCCGTCGGGGTCAGCCTGCGCCATACGACAGCCCATCTTGTTCTTTGAAGGTTTACAGGAGTTCTCCTATAATGTACTATTGAATGGAGGCATGACGGAGGACTGATCCGCTTGCACACCCGCATTTGTGTCATGAAACAATCCGGTCAGGTTGGTAGTGAACAATAACGTGTTCGTTGATGCGCCGCCCAGCTCTACCCCGGCAAACTTCCCCTTTCAGGCTTCTTATTTGGCAAGCTTGTTCACGAACATGTGGAGATCGCGGACAGGGCAGACCCGTGAAGATCTGGTGGCGGAACTGCTCGCGTTGGTGAGTGGTCAACCATACGGAGCATCCCCCGCCGCCTAGCGTTCGCAGATCGCCACGGGCGAAACATCGGCTTTCAGCATCAAAAATTGGCATCCGCTTGGGAATTTGCTAGCTTGACGATGCTCAACGGCTTGGAAGACTAATATTAGTGCACATGCACATCTCGCTCCCTATGGAACAGACGTCAAAGGGTCCTGCCATTCAAATCTTAATAATGTTCTACTTTACACCTTATATATCCACCAGCTTCTACACCTTGATGTGGGGGGACGGACAATACTTCCGACGTCCGACAACTTCTTGTTGAAATGAGTTCAATCGCATGGCTTTGTCTTTCTTGGGGACTGGTGACGCAGGCCGCACCTTTGCTCAGAGATGAAGCACTCGTGGCCCGGGAGAATGAGAACATACACATCACGACTGGTGAGCCAGCCAGGGATCGGACTATATTCGTCGTTGCGTCTATTATCTGCACAACAGTCCTTGCGTTTCTGCTAGGTATAACACTCATGGCAACAACACCAGGAAACAGCTGACACTGATGTGTTTGTAGGATCTCGGATACATCGATTAAAGCGAGGCATACGCTCGAGACGTAGTCTCATGTCGCTCCTTCTCCTGATCATGTACATCACCGTTATAAGCTACATCATAGTATCCGCGGCACTGGTGTCAGGGCAAGGGCTGTACACGTACAAGCTCTGCGACGCTGGCACATGGGTGTGCTTGATGTTCTACATCATGGCCAAAGGTTTCGTCTACGCCTTCCTGGTTGAACGGGTCCATATCGTCCGCGCACCCTTCGTACGCCGCAGCAAGGACAAGCTGTATCTTGCCTGCCTTGTGCCCGCAATGACGATGTACGCCGCCATATCCGTCAACTCGTACTTTTGGCGCGTCACCTCAATGCACAGTTCGGATGGCCGTTGTCACTTCGGCATCAAAAGCGAGGCCTCGATACCAATCCTCAGCGTCAACGTCTTGACGAACCTCTTTCTGACCGGCATGTTCTTCCATCTTCTGCAACCAGTCATCAAGCTCCAGAGCTTGACCACTCTGTCTGCTACAGTTATACGAAAGAACAAGGTCGGGGCAGCTGAAGCTCAACCTCCGAGAAACGAGTCGGCTGTGCAGAGGAACATCAGGACCTTGCTACGGAAGAGCATCATCGGCGCGATATTGATCGAGCTACCCGTGGCAGCCAACATGATCCAGTTCATCATCACTGGCGGTGGGGAACTCGGCATGATGTGTCTGACGTTCTGTATGATTGATGTATTCTGGGACGTACTGGTCATCCATTGGTTGACTTTCGGTTCATCTGCAACGGCTGAGAAGGATTTAATACGCTCCACAGAGACAAGCTCAAGGCAAGCGCTTACGAGGCAGCAAGAAAGTATCCCCTCGAGATGCAGCAGTCAGAGGGAGATGAGGGAGCCGCCTGTGAAAGCACCGGAGTCCGCGTACATCCAAGCGCCGGACGTTGATATTGCGATACGTACAGATCCAGCGAAAGACCTTTCATCATAGCAATACACAAGTTTATCAACATCAAAAACATGCCCCTTCCACTATGCCGATAAATCCTTCTCACCCTTCACTGATTCTGCTCAAGCAGGCAAATGTCCCGCCACATGTGACGTATCTTGTCTCCGAGCTTCGGTCCGTCGCCGACTCAACAAACTTTGACATTGCCCGACTGTTTGGCAGCCTAGTGGAAGATACCGAAATTTAGTGTACCATCGACTGAGTTTACCACAGGGCGTAGTCACTCGGCCCGTTTCCTGACCGTAACTACCTCGCCCTGAACAGTCCAGGCTTACAAGTACCTGAAACGAAGCACGCTCAATCATTGCTTTTGGCTTGCCAAGCGTCAAGCGGTGGGAATCTGCAAAGACGTGTTGTGACAGGAAAGCCACCTTCATCGCGGGAATAAAGTGTCACAAATACATCTATTTCCTTCCTGCACGGCTCCATACAGTAGAGTGCGATATATTTCTGAACATGCAGATGCGCCGTGCTGGAAGTTGTGTGCGTTGTTAGCGTCCGTGTCGGATCGGGGTAGACAGTATGCTGGAGGGGACTTCGATGTTGTTTCGATGGAATCGCCACAAGACACGAATAAGGGGTGTAGTCTGTCTGCATCGGATTGGTAAAGCTTCGAATGCGCATTTAGTTCTTCGTGGGTATCTTCTTGTTCTAGCAGTGTGAGCTGCTTGTGCGAACTGACCAGTAGCTTTGTCCTTGTTCTGATGAGCTGATTTTTACCTAGGAAGGCACGAGAATCTGCTCTGAAGCAAAACACCGAAGCCGGCGGGAAGACTACCCTGAAAGAACAAGTAAAGACAACAACAGTCTGTAATTATCGTACCTTCGCATCGCAATGTCGCAGTGTGCTGGCTACAATGGCCCTTTTTTACAATGGTAACCATTCACTATCACCAACATTCAATCCGAGTTCTTTGCACTTTTTTTTCCTTCCTCACTGAAGTGTACGTTTTCCGCCCTCAGCACTTTCCAATGTCATATCTTCGCGGTTTCGAAAAACACGTTCGTTCAGCTTCCATACGCGTCGCCCAGCAAGCGCATATTACAAGATAGCTACAAGCCAGTGACTGACACTACCGCCAACCCGTGGGTGGTCGAATCGACTTGAAAGTTCCTTAGAGTGCTGGTGTCAGTTTTTACAAAGATACGGGAGTTATCTAATACCATCAGGCCCTGGAGGTTAGGGGTTTGATGTCTGTCTCGTCACACTATGGGCTACTACGGCTTCTACTTCGGCTCGGTGCGAAATGCGATTACACCGCATGTTGGCTTCAATTGTCTTGGACCTGAAGATGGAAAGTTTTCCGTTGACCCTTAGTTGCCTTCATTTCTGAAGAGAGAGAGAGAGCGAGGATTTTGAGTAGGTAGTGGCCGCAAGGTCACTCAACATCTTTTTTTTTTCGGAATCCTGTAGTCTCTGTAATTAATACGTGAGATGTTTAGATGATATCATGGTATTGCTTGTTATCTACTCCTGCTACTTACTAGACATCAGTGCGGTTTTTTCTCTAGGTTGCCTTGAATAACCCTTCATTAAGCTTGTGTGAAATCACGAGAAGAGATTTACTCTCCCGTTGTTCTTTCACCGTAGTAGACTGGTTTGGCATTTTTTGCAAGGGAGTGAAAGCACCAAGAAGGACCCACTATTTAGACCATTTGCTTACCCAAGATGAGGCACAAAGTTTGGTGAAGGTGAGGTCTTCGTGGAGGTTGTGAAGGAGCGCCCCCCCCCCCCCCCCCCAACGACGAAATCGAAAACGAGAATGTCAGAACCGCACGAGTCAAGAAAGTCACCATGTTACTCACAACAGTTGCCCAGGTCCAACAGAGGCTCAGAGACACCTACCCACAGCAGTCGGCCAAGTGCAACAGCGGCTCAAAGACAGATATATAAAGATGCTTTCAACGAGGCTATAACATCGCGACGAGCGATGACAGTCCTGGCAAGATAGCTCGCGCAGAGCAAGAGAGAGCTCTTTACCAAAAAGAGATGGGAAAGGACATCCGGTGCCGAGTGACTTTGGAGACGCCCTTCGCGTCTGCGGAAGAAATCCGCAGCGTGAAGTTACCGCCGCTCCAGAAGCGCGACCGTGCGACCCAATTCGCATTCTGGAAGTCCCACATGGACGAGAATATGATTGCTTCTCACATCGGCCGTGGGTGCGCCATCATCGATGTCCAGTGCGTCCTTCTATCCTGCTATTCGGTAGTTCTTGGCTGACTTTATGTAGATCGCTGGATGAAGATTCCCGGTTCGTTAGGATGATCAATTGGCGGCTTCCTCAAGTGTGCGACATGATTCATCGAGAGATCATCTACCTGAGAGATCTGGAAACCCGTCTGCAGCGTGTTATGGACGACGTAGCCATTCGCCACGCTGTAAGCGTCCCTCTCAACCGCACCTATACATGTAAATCGATCGGGAAACTAGAAGCCGAGTATCGGTCCAGGCAGCAGTGCACCGACCTGGGAAGATGCCCCTGTTTTTGAGACGCTGCAAAAAGAAAACTTCTTTGGAGACAGAGCGGAGGACGAGAGTAACGATGAAGAGGAGGAGATCGAGTATCAGGAGCCGCAAGATGGCATGCAGTTGTAGGGTGGCAGCAGCACATTGTGACATTGAGCAAAAAGAAAAAGCGAAGAAAAAAATCAATGCTTGAGCAGAGTGGGATTCGAACCCACGCCATTACTGACTGCGGAGCATGTTTAGAACAGACCTAAACGCAGCGCCTTAACCACTAAAGCAAGCGTCAGTAACGTGTGTAAGAAGGGGAAAAGAGTTTACGAACCTCGGCCATCTGCCCTTTAAGCTAACTTTTGATGACAAACAACTGCCCGAGATGATTTATATACTCTTGGATGTTCAACAGCTGCTGCAGGACTGGAGCGATATGGTCTTTGCTGATAGAAGACTCGATGTGACGAAACGGAACACGTATCCATATATCCTTGCGTCAAAAGCAGGAGATTTTGGTAGGACTACTAGCTTGGGTCAGGGATATGAACGCGAATCCGCGCCGGTCCCGCCGGTCAAGGGAAATTAGTAAGCCAAAATCATCTGACTTTCGAACAACATAGTACGCCGTTAATTTTCCTTCTCACCTGTACCCAACGACCTCTTATGCCCAACGTGCAACATATGTTGTGTTGTGAGGTAGCTATCAATATTGGTACGGAAATACCTTCTATGGCATGTAGCAGTGCGATAGCGGGTTCATTGATCAATAAGCGTTCCGCAGTCTTTTTGTTTGTCCGTCTACTCTCTAATAAAGTTCTCTACTGCAAAAGTCATGTTTTCTTGTTCCAGGCAATGTGCATCTCTGTTATAGTCTCCTTTGCTGTATTGGGCTCATCAACTTCTCCTTATCTGCGAAGAACTGTTATTGTGCTTTCAGTGCGCCTCTACGTTATCTGAACAATGTGCAAGATCAATTACTCGTTTTGCACATTTACTGCCTTATGTTTTAAATGTTTACAGGAGCAGCGAGTAAGAGCTGGTATGCTGAGTGCTCTGAGAAGAGCATTGAACCAGCGCATGTCTTAAGACAGAATATGCCTGTGGAGTTTGCATGCAGATACAGCAATGGTGACTGAGGTGCATTGCTATGTGCAGTCACAGTAGAGCATTTGATGGGGCTTTTTGTGCGCTGTAGGCACAGTTGGGCTGGCTGATGCCTCGCGTCTCCCTGCCGCCATTCTGTAGACGCGTTTTGCATGAGGGTTTTCGCCCACGCTGAATCGTGCCACGTCGAAACCGCACCCCACATCGACAGCATTCACCTCGGTCTGCGAGCTGTCACTCGTCAGCAATGGCGAGACGTAGGGCAGAGGTGAGTCCGAGCCGCAAGATCACGTCTTTCTTCTCAAAGCAGCAGCCGCTGGGCTCTACAGTGGATGCAGCTTTGCGAGCTGGTGAAACACCTCCTCACCTTGCCAAACGAGCCAGAATCCATGCGCCGCCTCCATCAGTACTCACGCCCACTGGAGATTCTCCTTCCCTAGACTCACGCGTCGCCACGCCACAGTGCCCCGACGTAACGCATACGAGTGCAGGCAAGCACCTTGTACAAGTCCAGCTATCTGCCTTCCACGTCACTCCGCATAGCGCTGCAAGCCATTTGGGCGTAGCCACGGATGTGGTGTCATAACAAGGCAAGAATGGACAGGCAAAATCAGAGGCTACTTCCTCTTCAGCAGCTCTGCTCCTGGGCTCAGATGCTGTAGCCACGAGTCAACCACCATCGAAAGCCATACAGCCGTTCAAAGCACTGGAGATCTACCTCTGTCCCTATGTAGATACAGGGACTTGTAGCCACAAAGCAGGCCGTTTCGACACGTTCCGTGGCCTCGTTCAACACATCGACAAGCATCACGCGAACGAGAGCATTGTACCGTACAATATTAGCAAAGTCGAGGACGGTACACGCAAGATTCCTTGTCCCAAGAGCTGCCATGTCTTATCTGTCACCCATCAGCAGGCATGCCAACACGCGAAAACAGCCAAGTGTACAAACCCTGAACAGACGAACCTGACGTGCCCCTGGAGACCCTTCAATGGATGCAAAAAGACTTTCCAAGGCGCCAGATCGCTTCGTCATCATGCTGCAAGCCATCAAGATGACGTTCGCAGCCCCTACAAATGTTCGCATGAAGGCTGTGGGGTCCACCATGCGGATCTTTACAAGCTGGCTATGCACGAAGAGCGCTGCAAGTATAGGCAGGTAGCTGTAAGAGAGACTTGTCACCGCTTTCCGCTTAACTTGGCTGCCGAGAGTGGCACCCCACCCATGTTGATCATCGTTAATCGAAGTTCATCGCATCCACCAAAGGGCTGGAAGGCTGACACGAAAGACATCAAGGAAGGTCTGCCTCTTATTGGCAGAAGTATCATGGCAGACTACATGGCAATGAGCGGCTCCCAGGAAGGCTCTACCGTCCTTTATACCTGCTCTAACTGTTCAACACGCGAACTTCCTGCTGTGGCGGTGGACAAGGGTACCTTTGGAGACAATCTGCATTTTCGCCTGTCGCATCACCGCGCATTATGCTTTACGCAGGCTATAACTAAGGACATTAAAGCTGCAAACGAGGCAGACATCACTCCAATTCTTCTGTTGGTGGGCCTTGATGGCTGGGTCTGCGACGAGAGGAAGCTATTTCCGTGGCTACAAGCTTCGCAGCTTGAATTCGATCTCGTTCTGCGCCTTAATGGTCTGCACTTTGGTATGAGCGCCCGGTTCGTCCAGCGACATAACAACGTTTATTGGGCGAGATATGGAATCAACAACATTCGAGAAGCGCTCGAACATGGCCCCGGTACTGATCCGCAGACTGATGAACTAATCGTGTCCTGGAAGACGGCGCAGACCAGCAAAGACACAGCACACGGCATCAACGTGGGCAGGAATGCTGTTGATGTCAAGACGTTGAAGATGTCTAGCACAGCAACCAAGTACGACTTATGAGTTCGTGTTATGCTGTGGATCTTCTGTGGCTACATCTGGTTTCTCGAGCATTTATTTTCGCTACATATTCACGCATCACGACCACGGTATCGTGGCTATGCTCGTCACATGTTCTGCAACTATCCTACATATCCATGTGTATATCTTCCAGATTTACTTCAACTGCCCAATTTGTGGCTACAGCATCTATCTAGCTGGAAAAAATACGTGTATTAGACAGCTGATTTTGTCTTCGATGCTTCGTTTTTTATTGCAGGGGCGCTCATATCTCTTCTTTCATTATTTTGTAAGACTCAAAGACTAGATATTTTTACTACCCCTGGTAGATACAGTTTTTCTTTTGCCAGTGAATGTGTCACCGCCTCGCCAAGTGAGGTCCTTGTTCGTTTGCTGCTTGCTTTGGCACCTGCACACGACAATCGCACGCGAAATTACCTCACTTACCCACCACCCCACGCTGATACCTTCTCCTTCGATCGCCCGACCCTCGCAACGGTCACAAACTCTTATACTTGCGCATGCACGCACATGCAATACCCTCATACGCTGCAATCTCGCGTAATCTTGGTTAGGCAGCCTCCCGACTGTCAAGGTATGATTTCCGTGGCTACAACTTGCGAATCCATCCTAATTTATGCATTAGAAAGCTCCTGCAAGCTCGAACTTCCCCGCACGCGCAGCCAACATGTCCAACAAAGGCAAAGCACCTGCTAGTTCAAAGCGTGTCCGCCAGGACAGGGTGTATCAAGACAAAGGCAAAATGTCAGCGTTGCTAGGTTTTGACACAGAGCAGGCTTTTGACGACGGGCGAGGGTCTTCCCTGGTCAAGCCTTGGTGGGATACTTATGTTAAAGAGTTGCTTAGAAAGGACCTGGATACTGGCAAGAAGGTGGTGGACGAGGATAACCTAATACACAGAATTCGGGAAGGGGAGAGGTTGGGCAAGAGGAGGTATCTGGCAGCGAGAACTTCCCCTGGGTACGATGACGCCGAAGATTACCATGCGTGGTTGGTCTTTTGGCTGGCTGCGGAGAACACCACGGATCGCAACGGGTGCTTTTGGAACAAACGCCTAGAGCAATATCAAGCTTGGTCGGCTATGCATAAGTACGTACTGTGGGCCAAACGACAGGGTCATCGAGATGCGCTTGCAGCTTCGAAAAAGCCTAAGAAGCCTACTGCGCCAAAGCAGAATACTCCTAAAGGACCTGAGTCAGAAGAGGACAAATGGGGTTCTGAGTCAGAAAGCGAGGTTATGGACTCTGAGAAGGGCATTGCGTTCGTGATATGGCATAAGGGTATGCCGGACGAATTGGAGCTTGAAGGCAACACAGGCCGAATAACCATTGAGAGGCTCTGTAGCCACACAATGCTTACATTCTGGAGAGCTGTGGAGCAAGTATTCGATTTGCCCAAGTACATGCAACGACGCAGCTACTTGGGCCCAAAGGACGGCTCGACGTTTCGCGAAGCACAGATCTTAGCTAACAAGGATTTGGGGAAAAAGAAAATCATCTTCTACTTGGATATGGAACCGGCGGCGATTCCAGAGGAGGCGCAATCAGTTCCAGAGCCAACCATGCCAACACATGAAGGCAATGCTCTCCGAGAAGCAGCTTACAGGGATATGGTGGATGAGGCCGTGGGCGCGGAAGCACATCGGTTCAACATAGACGTCCGACTATGGAAGTACAATCTGATGCTCGCAGTTGCTAAGGATGGCGCTCGCGTTGACCTGAGCGACGTCAACCTTGATTTCCAAGGTCAAGAAGACGAAGAATATCAGGACAACAACGCGGAGATTGAGGCCATTCAAGTGAGTTGTAGCCACGGTTTGTCCCACTCCTACGCCATACTTACTATTTATAGTACACGCACGACACGAGAGCGCTGAACCAAGAGCTTTCTGGTGGAGATCAGAATGTAGAAGGTAGCGAAGAGGGCGGTCTGCCACTAAGCGAGATCAAGGACATTACTCCCGAGGAGATTGCACGTTACCACGAGCGAAACAAGTGGATCGACAACCCCAAATACCAACCTCAAAACCACATCCAGGCATGCCAGAACCTTGGTATCCCTAACCCTGATCAGCCTCGTATTGAGGGCCTACTCTCAAGCCTTAGTTTCGACATGCACCAACCTACCGCCGTCAACGCTCTTGTCGAGTTTCAAGATTCGTGCGTGGGCGCAGGACTTAACGCTGAGGAGGCAGGCCTCGGCAAGACAGTTGAACTGATAGGCCTACTTCTTTTTCGATCTAACCAGAGAAAAGCAGCGGTCGTGCGGGGAGATACAGTGTCCAAGGCTCTACCAACTTTGATTGTACTACCGCAAAACCTTGTTGAACAGTGGCGCAATGAGGTCTTCGAATTCACGGACCGATTCACAGTCTACATGTATTACGGCCCTCCCCGCAAGTCCGTCGATAAGAATGTTGTTTACATTCCAAAGAAAGAGACAAAGGGGCGGCTGACTCGTAGCCACAAACTATTCTCAGGCGCTGAGGAGAACTCGGACACTATCGTGTTGACGAGCTATGCTACATATGCCGTCCGCCACGGCCCGAGAGCACAGTGGGATTGGCTATGTGAGCGACATAGGAATCAGTCTACAGAAAGCAAGAAACCGACCAAGAAGCAGACTGAGATTTCTCTCTTGGACAAGGGCATCAGTTATCACAGCATAGACACTGAGTGCCCACACCAGCTGTTCGACTTGTTCGAGCGCATCATTCTCGATGAGGGTCACATCGTCCGTCATCAGTCTGAAAATATCGGTTGGGCGGTCTCCAACACTGGGAGCAAGTACCGTCACATTCTGTCTGGCACTCCTACCTTTGACAGTATTGAGGAGTTCACGGGTATCATGCGATTTTTGCAGAACCTGCAGCTCAGCGAGAAACAGTATCTGCTAGACATGGGCTTTAGCGAGAAAGATCTCACCACTGGAACTCATGAGAAGCCGGGTGAGATCACATTTTTGGAATCCGCCCTTTACTGGTTCGATCCCTATCTCCTCAATAATGACGATGCTAGAGCATCACTCAAGTATTGTGCCGAAGCAATGGAAAAATATCTGTTCAACAAGATCTACAAGAGTATATTCAGCACAGTTGAACAGGGCAGACGTTTGTCGCAAGTCTTGAAGAAGGTGATGATCCGGCGGACACACTCATCTCTCCTGAACGGAGTGCCGATCGGAAAGTCACTTCCCAGTGTACAGAGGATAGTGTTTGAATGCGACTTCACAGATCTCGAGCGTGCTCATTACGATTTCATGATGCAGGACGAATCGACAGACCTGTTCAAGATTAAGGGCAAGAAAGAAAAGTCTGTCCAGTGGAGCACCACAGCATACCGCAAATGGTGCCTTTTAGCCTCATGGCTGGGGTTTCAGTACCTGCTTGACTACAAAGCCTCGAACCTTGGTTCCAAGCGAAAGAACATGAATGCACTCAGCATTCTTCGAGACGTTCAAAGAGGCCAGCGTCGCTTGAAGATACCCAAGGAGGAGCAGATCTCTGTTAGCACGAACGCTAATGCCGAGAACGTCCAGAAGGTTCTTGAACAGCATTGCACGGGATCGCCCAAGCTCAGACAGCTACTGAGAATCTTTGCCGAGATTGTAGTACTACGCAAAGAGAAGTCATTGTTATGGGTAAACAACCCTGCACAGGCTGAATGGCTTGAACATGTAAGCTGACATCATTGCTCTTGTTCTCAGAAAAGCATCTAATCTGTGGCTACAGGTTCTCGCGCTCTGCGGCATCAAAGCTGCCCAACTTCGTACGGATCTGAAAGCGGGAGAGCAAGCTAAGGTGCTACAAGACTTCAACTCTCCTGACGGCAAGATTCAAGTGCTCATTTGCTCGTACATGGTATCCTGCGCAGGTCTCAACTTGCAGAAGCATTGTCGAACGTCTGTCGAGTTTGAGCCTCCGCCCAATGAAGCCGTCAGAAAGCAGGAGCTTGGCCGCGTGAGGCGCCGAGGGCAGCAGAGTACTTGGGTCCGCCACATCACTCTCTTGACGAAAAACACGCTCAACACCAAACAAGACTCGGAAGCCATACTGAAGAATTTGCCCAACCTGCTCACCCAGCTGAACATGGATGTCTGGGGTAAGGGTGACGAAGATGAGAAGACCTATGCACTAGGAGAATTTGTGCTTCACGGCGAAAAGCTCGTTCCAGCCGATGATCCTGAGATTGAGGGTCTGGAGCTTGAGCCTCTGGGTGCCGATGACCTTCTTATGCAGATTCAGATGCAGCTCTCGGGTCGCAAGTCGAACACCACTTTCGTGGCTCTGAGCAAACAGATGAAGGGCGGCTTGCTCGGCAAGAAAGCCCAAGGCCCAGCAAAGAAATCTGCTGCTGGCAAGAACGACAAGAGTAATTCTTCTGGCGCAGGTGCTTCGTGGAGCAAGAAGTCTCAAGATTCTGCTGCTGCACAGGTTGCCGCAGAAGCGGCTGCTGACATTGCTCGGTCTAACGTAATTGTCGAAGCTCCCAAAGAGCCGCTCTGGACCTGAGCGGTCAGAACGTGGCTACAAGCTATGATGGAGTTCACGACATCTCAATGCATATCAAAGCAATTGATATAGGACAGGTGGAGCTAATGGAGCCATGGAGCTCAGTCAATCTGGAAGAGGGTCTTGGTTGGAAACATTAAGATGACCGGGTGCATTTGGAAGTTCGAAGACCTAGTAACCGTAGCTAGAACACCTCTGTATCTTCTACCAATCATAATGAAAGCGAGATGGCCACGCGCGTCAAAGGCGCTGCAGCAAGTCCCTATTCTCAACATCCTCCCCACTTTCAACATCTCGTGCTTCAGGGTAGGCAATGTGACGACCACCTGCATGTAGTCGGGCGTTGACTCGTACATCTACAAGAGTTTGAGTGAGTTGCACACGTCAGGTCATGACACAATAGATCACCATCGTCGTAATCATCACCAAGGAGTCGTTGCAAGAAGAGTCAAGTTTGTGATCAAGATGTATATTGAGAAAGATCTAGGCTTCATGAAGAAGCATTTCAGTACTGACATCAATAGAAACAGGCAGTACTTGTAAATCAGAAAAGAAGACATCGACAATCCTTCAACACTCACGCCAGGAGGAGTCAAATCAACCACGAAGGGGAGACTGCACTCCGGCGGTAAACATTAATCCACGAATGAGAGGCAACACGAAACCATCAACCAACTAAGGCGAAGTTGGGGTGTAACAGCAGTAAGTCCAGGACAACGTGAAAGGAAAACTTTTACCAAAGGGCGAGCTGGTCCTCACCAGCTCCCTGAGGCCACCGGTAACTGGGTACGAGGGGGACGGAGATTCATGCTCCTGTGTAACCTTGAGCTAAAGCAATGTTCTTCCACTTCTCAACTTCGGCCTCAAGGTCGGCGTTGCGGGCCTCGAGCTCGGCCACGTGATCAAACTTCCTCTGTCGAGACTCACGAGCAGCAAGAGTGTTGCGCGCTCGCTTTAAAGCGATCTTGTCGTTGGGGTCGACAGCGATTGGAGGAAGAGTACCCTTGCGACGACGAGACTTGCTAATGCCGTTGGTAGCGGGCGAGTTGGTGACAGACGACTTCCTTCGGAATGAGCTTGAGTCCAAGACGATTGGAGATCCCATGCTGGAAGAGCTGGATCGCTCCATAGACTGGCTGCTGATGGTGCGCTCCATGGGCAGCTGCACGGCAGGAGCGTACTTGGCAACATCATGAAGCTTGTTCTCCTCCTCAGGGAAGAGGGAGAACCAGTCATTGCTGTTAGTAAGCAAGGGCTCACCCTGGAACATGGGTGAGGTCTCGAAGCTGTCGTTGATAAAGGGCGAGGCGTCGATGTCGGGTGAGGTCAAGTTGGTGAACGCCGCAGAAGGGGGTGCAGAGCCGAAAGCGTCGGCAAAGATGTCCTTGGGGGACACGGTGCGCGTGGAACCGGATGCAATGGAAGGGTCATTGATCGCGGTGAACGCAGACACCGCGTCCAAGGAGAAGCCGCCAGCCTGGAAGGCAGGCATTAAGCTGGCGCCTGAGTCGAACGAGTTGTTGTTGTTCAGGTCTGCGACATGTGTGAGCATGTGAGAGTACTGATGGTAAGACCCGTTCTTACCTGCCATGTTTGCGACGTTTGGCAGTTGTTGTACGTGTGGAATAGTGTTGTTGCTAGAGCTGTGGAACAATGGGACCGGAGGACGTTGTCGGGACAAGGGCTGATGGAATTCTGTGGTAGATGATGGGGCAGAATTTGCGTAAAAGTGCTGGCCGTTGTTAAACGTAGGAGCAGGCTGAGGATCGCTCGGTGCTCGACGGGGTTGAGCTGGTTGGTCGTAGAGCACAAAGTCCGTCTGCGGATGCGCGGGGGCGGGTGATGTCGTATTCAGTTGTTGCCGATAGGCTTGGGGAGCTGGTGAAGAGTGCCATGGTGACTGGTGAGAAGCCGTGGTGACCGACGTGAAGTCGATTGTGGAAGGCGAACTGGAGCTGCGCGAGGCTGGGCTATAGTTCAGAGGTTCCAAAAAGGAAGTCTCTGAGAAGGGGGGTTGAATGGTTGGGTGGTTTATTTTTGAGTCCAGAGTGGCGGGCGCGAGACGCTTAGAAGGCAGCCATTTTGATGTGACTGTCTTGATGTATGTTGTTTGTGAGAGCGGTGGATGAGAGCGAAACCAGGCAGCGAGGGAAGGCGGGGGAATTTAAACGGCTGCCCGGACGTGCGAGAAGCGAAAGTGCCAAGCCACCTTCACTCTGACTCACCGAAGTCGCAGCATAGCCGGTCTTACGCGGCCAATGAGCAGTTCCTTCGGCGCGACTGGCCATCAGCGCTAATACCATCTTGGCCTAGAGGGCTATCACGTTCGCGCAGCCTCTCGCGAAGTACTGCACCGTGTTTCGCAGTGATCGCAGATTGCTAGAGACGACTCCCTGCCAGTGTGCAGGCTCAACATGGCCTTCATTGATCTCTATAAAGACGCAAGATCACGCCCAACGCCGCAGCACACCGGCATCGCCGGCTGGCACGCGCTGGGTTAGTAAGCGATACCGCAGGCCAATTTCAGGCATTAGCTTTGTGGCCTGTAGGGCGTGCAGCACACGAAACAAGGGCTACCCCAGCAATAAACTGGTGGAGCTGATTACGCACCCTAGCCCAACTCGGCAGAGATGCCTCGTTTTCCGCTGGGAAAGAGGGCGCAGCAATAACACCGCCCTTCTAATTAAATGCGCGACGCGTCTTCAAAAGTCGGTCGAGAAGCTCGAGGCTATTTCCCTGTGTTGCGCGTCGAACAGGTATAGTTGTGTTTGTTGCGGCTTGCAGGACCCCGGATCTTGGCTTGTACCGGATCTCTGGTCAGAGGTAGACGTTACTTCAGATGAAACCACACGCTGCATCTCTACATCCATCATATCGGATTGCGGTATGACTCCTCGAAAAGTACTGACCTGGACTGGTCCTGCAAACTCGGCCCCAATATGCAGTGCTGCGGAGCACCCACCTCATGCGGATCCGTGAAAGCTGCGCGTTGGCACATCAAGCCCAGCGCACACTGCCACCAAGCCTCACTCATGGTATGCTGTTGCTCCTTACAGCAGTAGAGTGTACCACCATTCACATGTTCCGCTTTGGTTCCTGAACCTCGTCCGGAGAACCATCGTCTTAAAGTCGCCGATGCAGAATTTTGGTTAACGTTTGGGCTTGCATACCGGCCGTGGACGATGGTGATCATTCGCTCATGTCAGTGTCTGCATTCGACCGATAGGTTTTGTTTTCAACGTCCAAAGACAGTCAACTCCAAGACCCTCTATTGAAGCATGAAGGTTGTTTCATCCATATACGATAAACGTTATGAATCGAAGATTGATTGTCTGGTCTTTCTTGCATTACAACTACTAGTGACGGTTTTGGAGCATGATGTATGCTTTGTTTCCTGTGTCGAAGGTGAAGATGCAGGAGATATTAAAAGTATTCAGCGCATTCTAAGCCATCGCTGCGAATTCAACAGAGGCAATTCTTACTTGTCAGACTTCAAGTGGAGCATGCTGGCTGCTTGAGTACCTTTCGCTGCAGTGTTCGATGCGGGGTACTTTGGGCAGTGCCTGCCTACTGGGCTAGGAGGTATCGATACCAATCATTGCCACATAAGATAACCTGTCTTCCCTGCAGCTTGTGGTCGATCGGGAGCCCGTGTTTGTTCGCTTTCATATGAATATCGTCGGTGGAACTCATATGATAAAGTTGCCCTTTGGCGTTGGCTGAGCTACCAGCCCATCTGGAGAAACTCTTCTCTGTTGTACCCTTGCCCCTACACTGTCCCGCACAGATGTTGGCTTAGCTCCAACCGCAATTGAGCCATAGCCGCATATCGGATGGTGACGGTAAGAGCTCAGCATATGCACGGTGTCTTATTCGGTATCTTCAAGCTCGCTCGATAAGGGTGAACAATTGCACCTCCTGAGAGCTTGCCATACTGGGCAGAACAATTCGCCCAGGTCCTCCTCAAGTATCTTATCCTCTTCAAATGCGGAAGTTGTAGACTCAGCAGCGGCCTCATAGCCCATTGTGTGCTCGCGGAGTTTCTGCTTGGCATCTTCTCGGCAATGAGGTCCCGAATACCGAGCACATAGTGACTGTAGTGGTTTTCTGAGGTGTCGCATCAGTTGGGACTGCGGCTTTGGGAGTCTGAAAGTAGGGTTCCTTAACGTATAGTTGTGGTTGTGGAGGGGCTGACTGGGAGAAATCGTTCCCGGACATGCCTCTAGACTCGGTGTGTGTATGACAAGGGCTCGGTCGAGAGGCTCTTCTTTGGACTGCGGTGAAGTCTTGATCAAAACCGTTGACGCCTAGATGATGCGGGGCCACAAAATGCCGTGGAGCTGTTATACGGTACCATGGTAGCAATCAGTGACTCTACCAGAGGATTATACACGCTTTTCATACTCCACATCTCGATAAGCTGCACTATTGAGAGATATAATCCGTTCTTCAGACACCATATTCGCGCCAGATTTTTCTCAAATTCATCCAGGGATTTGCATAACCATCTGTTGTAGGAAACAGACTGAGAAAGGCGAACCAGTGATCCTGATCTCTGTGCAGCGCCATAGCTCTCAGCTGCATTCGGAAGTGGCCTTTGAACCACGAATGCTTAGGTGCCAGCAGGGGAGCTGTGACCAAAGTGCCAAGAGCCAACGCCCAAGTGATAGCGTTGTTAGTCTCCTGTGTATGTGTAAGGAATCGATAAAAATGGTCCTTGACTTCCGGAACCATGTGAATAACGTTGTTGTTGTCTTTGTCTGATGCGGCCAACCTCGGTCCTGTCGCAAAGGGTAGTTCTGTGCTTGCTTCGAGTAGAAACGGAAGTAGTGCCCTCATAACGCGAGATACAAGAAGCTCACACAGCCTGGTCTGCGGTGCCAAGCCTCTTCCCATCCAGAAGTATAGCTGGAACGATGCAGCGAGCAGTACTTCGACGTCTGTAAATCCGTGTTGGGGCTCCTTTTGCGCCGCTATTATTCCCAACAATTCATGCTGAACATCGTACATCGGATGGATAATGTAATCGTCAATTTTGACGTCTGGTGGTGGCGACGCATACGAGACAGCGATTTGATGTAGATAACGGATGATATTAACAAATGGTTCTGAGAGCTGGGGCAGACTTTTAAGGGTTGTAGCAGTGAATGCGTCGGTCGCGACGATGATCTGCTCAGGAAGACCTGATGAGCCTTTGTGTTGATGAGGAATTTTAGGCATCTCTTCAAGCTGCGTACAAACTAGGATCTCGCACCTGACGGAAGATCAGTGAATGGAATTTCCCATTTCACGACGTGATTGAGCCTACCACTGTGAAGCTTTACGGGTAAAGTAGCCTGCCGATCGCCATCCTACTAGTATATCACCATCCCCACGGATAGTGAGTAGGCGAACTAAAGCGTCACGATGTATGCCAGCCGTATTGGACATACCGGAGACGACCTGTCACCATCAGTTGGTGTTTGATGCAACGTGAAGGGTATTGTGCTAGGGCTAAGTACTTACTGCAGCGGCTGTGATGCATGAAACGGCATTAATGAGATCGTCAGAGAACTTGCCAGCCGCTGTTTCTATCTGTATGCTCTCCTGCATTTCTTTGAGAGCTTTGTTATAGAACCAACACCCCTCCTCTGTGTCGGGATTGCCCAGCATTCCGTCGCGGATGATGATAGTAGCATACAGCCAGAGGGTAAAGGTAAGCTCACTCTTCGCCATGTTTCCCAGTACTGTATTCTCGTGTTGGAAAGGTATGAGAGCATGCTTAGACTTATCTGCATACTTGTCTGCATTTTACATTGTAAGTACTGCGTCAATGTGCAGTTGTGGGCACGATAACATACCGTCTGTGCATGGAATCTCCTCGGGACAGTTGGCAGAAAGGACTGCACATGTCAGATTTGACAAACACACTAGGACTCAGAACGTACTTACAGTATTTGATGATGTGGTCATAATCCCTCCCAACCTGTGGAAGGATACCAAAAGGGTCGACCGAACTTGCACCGACCGCTTTGGGACTGGGTATGGCTGCGGGAGTGATTGTTCTACGCCGAGCCAACTGCTTCTTTTGATTTTCTTCTTCAACTTTCAATGCGATATTCTTCAATCTCGATTTTGATGTAGTTTGGCCACTGAGGTTGGAGATCTCTCGATTCTTGTTCACCCATTCTCGGGCCTTCTTTCGGACCACCGTATCTTTACCAGGGTCGAAGTTATCCAGAAACTCAAGCTTCGTAAATGTTGTTGTCGGTACATCTATCGAGAAGGTTGGTTGCATTTGCTGGAAAAACTTGCGACCTTTACTGTCCTTCCGCTCACTGACTTGTGCCTGACCCGTATTACTACTGAATGAGGTGAAGGAACCTGAGGCCTCTGGATTAGGCGCCATCGTGGTCGATCGCGACACAGCAATCGCAGGGACCTTACAGGCTGTGGCAAGAGCCCCGAGCTCGTCGCGAAGAATACTGGGAATATATTTGTCCAAAAGCTGCCAGACACGGCGCACGGACGCGCCAGGAACATGCTCGACGGACCACGGTCCGCTAACAACTGAGATGAAGCGTTAAATCTGCACCAAGGCATGCACCAGAACTATCGCATTGGCACAAACTGCCACGGGTACCGGCAAAGGAATTTTATGCCTCGGTAATTCCGAAAAACTGGAGTGCTGATTGAATTTTGGATGCTGCGACGTTCGACGAGTAGAAGTGATAGGAGGCAGATCCGGGCTTGCTGGGACGTGCCTAGGGTACCGTGAGGCTGCGAAGTGGGACAGAAAGGACCTGTAATCTTCAAACGTGGTACAGAGTGACCGTACGGCGGTGATGAGAGCCGATAAAAAGAAGTTTTGTCTGGGTATGCAGAAGAGTCTAGGAAAGGTACTGTTAAAGTCGATCTCTCTTTCATGACTGACAGATATGTTAGCTCGCACGCTAGACTAAACAGAACGCAAGAAGCAACGATGCTCGAGCCCAATTTTGAGCATCTAAGTCAGAGCAGAAGATCACCCTAAAGCATCTCCGTACTATGGGCTCTTTCATGTGCAAATCATGTGCGTCACCACACGAAAATATCAAATATCAAACAGAAGGATGACACACCGCGCACGTTACTTCTATGATGGAGGCTGACGGCAGGCGGAATCTAGCCGCTCGAGGTGATGCTGTTCGTTGGATGACTTCGGAAGGGAACACCCCGCATGTTGATCAGCTATGGAGCACTTCCCGAAAGTCTAGATCGAATTCAACTTGGACAGGAACAGCTGTTGACATCTAGAATTCGTTTGGGGTTTACATATGAACCCACTAATATGCCGCTAAATCAGATGAATGCGACCGCGCGTTCAACACCCTGACTTACTGCAGCGTTGCGTGTCCCCAGCATATCAAGGTGCACTGCGTTGCACCGTGCACGCCAACGAAGCAAGCAGAGTAACATTGTACGGCATACAACTAGACTAGTCATGTTAATAGATCCAAGTCTTTGCTTTGCAGAAACACTCTGCAACGACCTTTGCATACATCGGAAATGTCTCGGAGTAAGTCATGACCAACAAGCAATGTGCGTTGTAAACACGAGTCGATGAATTACCGGGGTAGGGGTGGGGCGACACCAGGTTAGGGTACAAGAACACCTAGGCATGTGCGATCTGCAAAATATATGCAAGACTCAAGTCAGCATTTTGGAGGTCACGCGAAGGTAGACGAAGTAGAGTATGGAGAGAGGAAAGTCTCGTTGTGCTTGTAAGATCAGCTGTATAATTTGTTTCAAGAAGGTCACTACGTCTCAAGGTAGCCGGTCGTGCTTTGCCATCCTCCACCAATTCCTCGGTGTCATCATACTTACATCAAGGCCTTTGTACCAGCAAATCCCTGTACAAATGGCCCAGGTGGTAGAGAAGATGAGTGCGAGCCCGACGATCCTTGAGTTCTTCCATGACCAGGGCTCCTTCTTCTACTCAACGTTAGCTGCGCAAACTCCTCTTCCAAACCTTCGGAACCTACCCTAACCGCGTTGTGGTCGCTTTTCTCGCTCGTGAAGCCTGCCTCGAGATCCTCTGACCGCGACACAGCTTTGACTGACCTGATCTCTACCGAAAAGTCACCCTCTTGGCCACCGAAGAAGCTCCTCATCATGAAGCTCCATCTCTTGATACTTTTGGTGTTTAGCGGTGGTGCATCATTCTTCTCCTTGCCGCGGTATGTCGGCTTCAATTCGCTCCAGGGGATGAAGACTGAGTAATTACCAGCTGCGCTGAAGTCATACTCGTAGCTGATAGTCGACTGCTCACGACCGTCGTCCATGAGAGGTAGAATCTCATCTTTCAGGACGAATGTGTAGCGTTTACCGTCATCTTTGCCGACGTCCAAATGAATTCCATCGTAGGCGGAAAGGTCCCAAGAGCGGTCGTCGCCAGTGGTACGCTGGCTGGCGAAACCGGCACCGCCTAGGGTCTTAATGTCCAGGTTCCCATGGAAGCAAGCTATTGACCCTTTGATATCGAGATATGACTTGAGATATTTCGTTAATTAGTGCAAACTCGTAAAGGTAGCCTTTTTCTACCTGTGACTTTCCGCCTCGCACTCTGTCGTCACTTGATGTCCAGTCCTTAGCGTCCCAACCTCTGCCGTTCGAATTAGGATCTGCAGCATTGTATGCAAGGAAACTTTGCTCACTTTTCGCCTCCAAACAGCGTTTTCGATTGACTCATGTTGATTGTTAATGCAGGTCGTAATGGTTGTTGTGTTTTGCAAGGTCATTGGGTGATGACTTCATTCTACGGTCCGAGAGGCGGGCCCGTGCAAGCTCTACCGGTACCGTGTCCGTGCACCCAATGCACGGATTCAACCAATGCACGGTTCCACCCACTAATACCTCTATTTCAACGCGTAATAACTTAACAACCATGCTAGGAATTCAAGATACGCTTGCGCAGATCCATAGTTTAAAGCTAGGAGAAAAACCTGTGTATTAAAGAATTGCTAATAGCTATAGTGTTGATTGCTTAACGTTGTTACGTGCTTATTAACGCAATTAGGTCCCCTAAGAGGTTACTAATAAACAGTAATAAAAGCTTACTACATAATAAGAAGTAGACCTTATACAGTATATAGAAGAGCTTACAGCATGTTATTTACTACCTATAAGGCATATAATACGCAATTTCGCCTCTATAGTTACCTAAACTCCTTACTCTAATAGCTAGGTTATGCGCTTTCTTAATTATTACTATAACTAGCTTACGTCTTAATAGGTAACAGGTATAGACTTTAATTACTATAATACTAAGTCTAGGTATAAGTACTAGCTATACTTTACCTATTATAGTAGAAGATTACTAAATATAATATTAAGCTAGAGTATATATATAATATAGATAAGAAAGGCTTTACTATTAGAGTACTAGATAGGATAAAGCGTATCTTTAGTAGGTATTAATAGGAGAAGAAGAAGGTTAGGTAGGCTTATTAAGATAGTAATTATAAGTAGGTAAGTGTTACGATCCTGTGCGGACGAAGCGGCACAGTGATTAAGTAGCCAACCACAGCCCTCACCCATGAACCAGGGGCGGAGTCAGGAAGGATCTCCCTTTGTACGGTCACGTGACATGCTCGTCAACGAGCATGACACACGTGACTTGCTCGTCAACGAGCATCGTATGTTATCGCTCGTCAACGAGCAACGCTATGTATTTCATTGGACTGACCCTAGTCGCTCGTCAACGAGCATTACCCCATAGCAAGTATATAGTCAGTAGGAACACAACCCTTATGGTTCGTGTTCAACTTAGTCAATCAAGTTTGTCTTTGGAATCTCGACCCCAACTCTCGAGCTAGATAGTCTACTCTATACTACTCATTGTTACCCTCTATTGCCACGGTGTTTCACTAGGCAATAACCCCAACCCTTACGGACCTTCCTGTACCAGCGCTCATCCCTGAGAACCAATACGAATAGTGCTTACGAGCTTTGCTTGAAAGTACAACTTCAACACTTTGAACACCCCCAAAGATGAGTACTACCTCAGGATCCCGTGCTACCCCTAGCAACTCCAACGCGTCACGCAACCGCGTCGACGACGACCTCGATATGGACGAAGGATCGAACGGAGACACGACAGCCTCTACGTCCACGAGTGTATACCCAGTAGCTAAGCCCGAGACCTTCGATGGTACTCGTGAGAAACTGGAAGACTGGCTTATCAAGTTCGACCTCTTCTTCATGTTCCAGGGAGAACGCATCCCTGAGGAGAAACGTGTGACGCTTGTCTCCACGTTCATGAAGGACCGCGCGTTCACGTGGATCAAACCCTTTATCCAGCGTTACCATGGAGAAGGAACGTCCACCGACATCGACGCATGGATCGAAGACTTCGACCTGTTCAAGGAACAGATACGCCGAGTATTTGGAGTACACAACGAACCAACCATCGCACGTCGCGACATCCAACGCATTAAGCAAACCACGTCAGCCGCCGACTATGCTGCCAAGTTTCAGCAGCTAGCCACGTACACCGGCTGGGACGACACCGCGTTGACAACGATGTTCCGACAAGGATTGAAACCGCGAGTCAAGGAGGAACTGATGCGGACCGCCGCGTCTACCGACGACTTTGACTCCCTGGTCAATACGGCAATTGACATTGATGTCAAGCTGTATGAACTACAACAGGAACTGCGGGAGGACCCACGTGCGCGAGCGGCATCCCACACTACGCGCCCACCCCCACGCAATCCATGGCGCAACAACCTCAACCGAGGAACCCGCGGAGGAAATCGCTACCAGCCAAACACTGGACGCCGGGTGCACAACAGCACTAGCAGCGGTTACTACGGACCAGAGGCCATGGACCTGTCCAACATCAACAAGGGACCAGAACCGCGATGGAATCAGAAAAACAAGGGTAGTGATAGGAAGAACAAGTCCGGTGTGACTTGTTACGGATGTGGCAAGCAAGGCCACTATGCCAAGGACTGTCGATCCAAGAACAAGGTGGTTCGACAACTCAACGTACTCACCCGCGAGGACGCGGATGCCGGTGATGAATGGGAAGTTCTCACCGACGACATGGGACGTCTTATGGAAGACCCCGAGACCGGATCCGATGACGATTATATCGCACCATCCGATGAGGACATACGGAATGTCCGAAGCCGAGCACCTACACCATACCAAGAGGTGGATGAACAGCAGAAGCATCTACAGGACCTGAAGGGACGACCATCAACACAGATGGGACAGGCATACGAACGAGGACTAAAAGTGTGCAAGCACAAGCAGCCCACTATGTCTCAGCGACTACGCGACACTGCCAGACAAGAAGCGGATGGAGGCATTATCTACGCCTCCGACACCGAAGAAAGTTGGTACGACACAGACATGCGTGAATTCAACGAACGTACAGAAGCGGAATTAGCACGTCAAGAATTCCGAGACAGCAACGCTACCTTTCAAGAAAACTGTGATCGGATTACCAAAAGTATCGACAAGAGACTACAACAGATGGCACTTCAAACTCGCGCGGGGCAACGACAGGTCAACAACCTAAGTAAATCCCAACAGGATTGGTGGAAACACGATTTCGACAAACTCAGTGCTGGCAACCACGCCACACAACGGGAGCTCGAGCGACAAGTGAAAAACGACCGAAGCAGGAACGAGCCTGACTTCGACAGGAAGCCAGCGTTGCTTCTGAACCCACGACCAGAGTACGCCTTGGACCACCGGAATCCAAATCATGGAAAACTATCATGGACAGCGTGCGTATACAACGCCTGTCGCATACATGAATCAGAAAAACTAGGAAAGGGATGGTTCCCGACTCCTAGCACCACATGCAGGAGACAATGGTACGATTGCAAGAACGACATGTGCGAGATGCACCTCTGGGACAAGCGTTCCGAGCTACATTTCCCGGGCACAGATGATCATCAAGCAATCGTATGCATGCAATTGGTTATTAACGGCTCCTGCTACAATCTACATTGGCAGCGTTGCCTCAACCCAAACTGCAAGCTGCACGAAGGTAGCAAGATCATCCATGGATTCGGTGATGAGGAGACTTTTTTAGGCAAGCGCCAAAAGAGTGCTCCGCCGAGCGATCCCTTAACGCTATCGGGGACGGCTCGCTCATCAGACTGCCCATCAAGTTAAATGGAGTAGTATTATCGGCACTCTTGGACTCGGGAGCACAGGCGAACTACATATCCCAGACAGCAATGTACCGAGCAGGTCTCGTACCACGCACAAAGGAACACGCCTATTCGCTCCGAGTAGCCAACGGAGAATCAATGCCGGAAGAGCCGTATATCATGTACGAAGTGATAGCGGCCCCTCTAGAGATACAGGGACACCACGAGGAACTAACCCTAGACGTCTTCGCAAAGGCCACGCACGACGTCATACTAGGACTTCCCTGGTTACGGAAGCACAATCCAGAGATAGACTGGACATGGGAAAGACTTTCGTTGAGACGATGCAAATGCGGCACCAATGCATCGAAGCCCACGCAGCGCGCGCCGCGACTGGTGGATGAGAAGGAGATTAACAACGTCTCTTCGACACATAAGACGCGCCAAGATAGAGCGGTCGACCGTGTGGACAAAGAAAGCCCCTCCACGACGGTTAAGGAGAACAAGAGTGCACCTCCTGGCATACCAGATGTGTATAGACAGTACGCCTGGATGTTTGAAGAAGAGTTATCCGCAAAAGCGCTACCCAAGCATCAACCTTGGGATTGTGAGATTAAACTCGAGGAAGGGAAAGAACCACCCTTCGGGCCCATATACCAGTTATCCGAGAAGGAGCTCGAGATACTACGCGAGTACATCAAGGAGAACCTCGCGAAAGGATTCATTAGGAAATCCGAATCCCCGGCGGGATTCCCCATTCTATTCGTACCAAAGAAAGACGGCAAGCTGAGGCTTTGCGTCGACTACCGGAAGTTGAACGATATCACCATCAAGAATCGTTATCCGCTACCCAACATATCCGAGTTACAGGACCGGCTATCAGGAGCGAAGTTCTTCACCGCACTCGACTTACGCGGAGCGTACAACCTCATACGCATGAAGAAAGGCGAAGAATGGAAGACGGCGTTTAGAACCCGTTATGGTCACTACGAGTATACGGTCATGCCATTTGGGCTAACCAATGCACCAGCAGTATGTCAGGCACTAATCAACAATGTGCTGCGAGCACACCTGGACATCACAGTGGTAGCATATCTCGATGACATCCTAGTGTACAGCAAGACACTAGAAGAACACAAGGTCCATGTGCGACAAGTGTTAGAATGCTTAGCAACCGCAGACCTTAGGCTAAAGCCAGAAAAGTGCGAATGGCACAAGGAAGAAGTGGAGTTCCTTGGCTATGTCGTAGGAAGATATGGAGTCAAGATGAGCGAAAAGAAAATCCAGGTTGTAAAGGATTGGCCGACACCCACTACAGTCAAGGGAATTCAAGAATTCCTTGGGTTCGTCAACTTCAACCGACGCTTTATCAAGGACTACTCCATGAAGGCCTTACCGCTCACGAGACTTACGCGGAAGGATACACCCTTCAAGTGGGAACAAGCGCAAGAGGACGCTTTCCAAGCGCTCAAGCAAGCATGCGTAGAGCCCCCCACACTAATCGCATTCAGGAGCGGCGAACCCGCACGCCTTGAAACGGATGCCTCGGGTTTAGCATTAGGAGCATGCATTACTCAAGAACGAGACGGTCAATGGCACCCGATTGCCTACCACTCAAGGAAGTTCACGGCACCGGAAGAACGATATGACGTACACGACAAAGAGCTCATGGCCATTGTCGATGCACTACAGCATTGGAGAGTATACGCAGAAAGCTGCTCAGAACTCACCATCTACACAGATCACAAGAACTTGGTACACTTCACCACTACTAAGGTTCTGAACCGACGACAAGTGCGCTGGTCAGAAATGCTTGGTCAGTACAAGTTCAAGATCCTGTATACGCCAGGAAAAGAAAACGGTAGAGCAGACGCGCTCAGCCGACGCCACGATCTCGCAGGCGAAAAAACAATCAACAAGTTCGCCATTCTCGGGGTTAACAAGGACGGGACATTGGGACCATCTCAGCAGCTCAATTTAGTGATGCAAGTTCAGCAGGAACAACGCATCCCGGAGCAAGTACCAGAAGAACTTCAGGAGGAAGTTATCTCAAGACATCATGACGATGCGCTACACGGACACCCTGGTATTACTCGCACCATGGAACTCATCAAGCGACACTATGAGTTTTCCAACATGAAGGACAAGGTCACCAAGTTCATCAGGAACTGCGTGCAGTGCCAACAGAACAAACATAGCACACACGCCAAGTATGGGGAAGCACAAGCAATGGAACCACCAACGGCACCATGGACGAACATCACAATGGATTTCGTCACACAGCTACCACCCTCCAAGGACCCTGTCACAGGATACACCTACGACTCAATCTTCGTCGTAGTAGATAGATTCACCAAGTACGCTGAAATGATACCATTCAGACACAGCTACACTGCGCAACAGCTAGCTACGGTATTCATCGATCGGATCATTCGCTACCACGGAATGCCCGAGTCAATCATCAGCGACAGAGATAAGCTTTTCACGTCAAACTATTGGACCACGATGCTTGCCGCATTGGGTACCAAGAAAAAGCTATCTACAGCCTATCATCCGCAGACGGATGGACAGACAGAAAGAACGAATCAGACCATGGAAACATACCTTCGGATCTACAGCAACCAGGAACAAGACAACTGGGTTTCGCTATTACCCATGGCACAGATTGCATACAACAACAAGTTATCGGAAGCAACGGGCACGACGCCGTTCTTCGCGAACCACGGGAGACACCCAAATCTCTTTACTCGATCTCACGATTGCCCTATTCAGACGGAATCAGCAATAGCCTCAGCAGTTAGACTGAAGGAAGTACACCGGAAATCACTCGAAAACATCGCACGAGCTCAGGGACGAGCCATTTCATATGTCAATCAGAAACGAAAAATAGCACCTCAGCTAAAGGAGGGGGATAAAGTCTATCTCCTCACAAAAAATCTCAGAACACGAAGAGCAACGAAAAAGCTGGACAAGGTCAAGGTCGGACCATTTTTCATTTCTAAGCAAATCAGCCCAGTCAACTATCGACTTGAGCTACCCAAGGATGCAAAGATCCATCCAGTGTTCCACATCTCGCTGTTGGAACCTGCCGACCCAAGAACGCCAATCCAGAAAGACTTCCACTACCAAGCCGACGGCAACGATGAATGGGAAGTCGAAAAAATAGTAACACATCGGAGAACCAAGAAGGGTATTCGATACCTAGTCAAATGGTTAGGTTACCCGGAATCAGAAAACACATGGGAACCTCCAACGCACCTCACGAACTGCCACCAATTGGTACAGAAGTACCATGGTTCGCAACAGACTCCTCGATAAGCCCGAGAGCAGCCCAGGTCGCAGGCGAGGCACACATGCCTATCGACGCCGCCGGACAATCCATCTCCTCGGCAAAATCCAGTTCTCCCGATTCGGCCATTTCATTCGCCATACACAGCGCCTTTTGCCGCGCGCGATTCTCAGCTTGTTTCAGAATCTTCTTATTTCGCAACAACCGCGCAATAACGGTTGCCAACAAGGTTTCATCTTCTTCCACCTTCTTTTCATACTCTTCGCGAGTACGATCCAGCGACTCCCACGACATGTTGACACAAGGCTTCCCAGCCTTTGTGCACTCAGCACACTTCAGACGCTTTGTAGCGTTCGGCATGATGTAGCACTCGTGGCCTTCGAAGAAACAACGGTTGCAGGGGACTTCGGCGGGAGTATTAGCTCGACGAATTTCTAGACCAAGTCGAAGGTTGCGGGTGTGAGAAGACATCTCGACATACCGGTCACCAGATGCGGGGACAAGCTCGGTTTTATGTAAGCCCGGATTCCAGTCACGTGGTTTGAGGACAAACCCAAAGGAGGAGGAGGATAGTGTTACGATCCTGTGCGGACGAAGCGGCACAGTGATTAAGTAGCCAACCACAGCCCTCACCCATGAACCAGGGGCGGAGTCAGGAAGGATCTCCCTTTGTACGGTCACGTGACATGCTCGTCAACGAGCATGACACACGTGACTTGCTCGTCAACGAGCATCGTATGTTATCGCTCGTCAACGAGCAACGCTATGTATTTCATTGGACTGACCCTAGTCGCTCGTCAACGAGCATTACCCCATAGCAAGTATATAGTCAGTAGGAACACAACCCTTATGGTTCGTGTTCAACTTAGTCAATCAAGTTTGTCTTTGGAATCTCGACCCCAACTCTCGAGCTAGATAGTCTACTCTATACTACTCATTGTTACCCTCTATTGCCACGGTGTTTCACTAGGCAATAACCCCAACCCTTACGGACCTTCCTGTACCAGCGCTCATCCCTGAGAACCAATACGAATAGTGCTTACGAGCTTTGCTTGAAAGTACAACTTCAACACTTTGAACACCCCCAAAGATGAGTACTACCTCAGGATCCCGTGCTACCCCTAGCAACTCCAACGCGTCACGCAACCGCGTCGACGACGACCTCGATATGGACGAAGGATCGAACGGAGACACGACAGCCTCTACGTCCACGAGTGTATACCCAGTAGCTAAGCCCGAGACCTTCGATGGTACTCGTGAGAAACTGGAAGACTGGCTTATCAAGTTCGACCTCTTCTTCATGTTCCAGGGAGAACGCATCCCTGAGGAGAAACGTGTGACGCTTGTCTCCACGTTCATGAAGGACCGCGCGTTCACGTGGATCAAACCCTTTATCCAGCGTTACCATGGAGAAGGAACGTCCACCGACATCGACGCATGGATCGAAGACTTCGACCTGTTCAAGGAACAGATACGCCGAGTATTTGGAGTACACAACGAACCAACCATCGCACGTCGCGACATCCAACGCATTAAGCAAACCACGTCAGCCGCCGACTATGCTGCCAAGTTTCAGCAGCTAGCCACGTACACCGGCTGGGACGACACCGCGTTGACAACGATGTTCCGACAAGGATTGAAACCGCGAGTCAAGGAGGAACTGATGCGGACCGCCGCGTCTACCGACGACTTTGACTCCCTGGTCAATACGGCAATTGACATTGATGTCAAGCTGTATGAACTACAACAGGAACTGCGGGAGGACCCACGTGCGCGAGCGGCATCCCACACTACGCGCCCACCCCCACGCAATCCATGGCGCAACAACCTCAACCGAGGAACCCGCGGAGGAAATCGCTACCAGCCAAACACTGGACGCCGGGTGCACAACAGCACTAGCAGCGGTTACTACGGACCAGAGGCCATGGACCTGTCCAACATCAACAAGGGACCAGAACCGCGATGGAATCAGAAAAACAAGGGTAGTGATAGGAAGAACAAGTCCGGTGTGACTTGTTACGGATGTGGCAAGCAAGGCCACTATGCCAAGGACTGTCGATCCAAGAACAAGGTGGTTCGACAACTCAACGTACTCACCCGCGAGGACGCGGATGCCGGTGATGAATGGGAAGTTCTCACCGACGACATGGGACGTCTTATGGAAGACCCCGAGACCGGATCCGATGACGATTATATCGCACCATCCGATGAGGACATACGGAATGTCCGAAGCCGAGCACCTACACCATACCAAGAGGTGGATGAACAGCAGAAGCATCTACAGGACCTGAAGGGACGACCATCAACACAGATGGGACAGGCATACGAACGAGGACTAAAAGTGTGCAAGCACAAGCAGCCCACTATGTCTCAGCGACTACGCGACACTGCCAGACAAGAAGCGGATGGAGGCATTATCTACGCCTCCGACACCGAAGAAAGTTGGTACGACACAGACATGCGTGAATTCAACGAACGTACAGAAGCGGAATTAGCACGTCAAGAATTCCGAGACAGCAACGCTACCTTTCAAGAAAACTGTGATCGGATTACCAAAAGTATCGACAAGAGACTACAACAGATGGCACTTCAAACTCGCGCGGGGCAACGACAGGTCAACAACCTAAGTAAATCCCAACAGGATTGGTGGAAACACGATTTCGACAAACTCAGTGCTGGCAACCACGCCACACAACGGGAGCTCGAGCGACAAGTGAAAAACGACCGAAGCAGGAACGAGCCTGACTTCGACAGGAAGCCAGCGTTGCTTCTGAACCCACGACCAGAGTACGCCTTGGACCACCGGAATCCAAATCATGGAAAACTATCATGGACAGCGTGCGTATACAACGCCTGTCGCATACATGAATCAGAAAAACTAGGAAAGGGATGGTTCCCGACTCCTAGCACCACATGCAGGAGACAATGGTACGATTGCAAGAACGACATGTGCGAGATGCACCTCTGGGACAAGCGTTCCGAGCTACATTTCCCGGGCACAGATGATCATCAAGCAATCGTATGCATGCAATTGGTTATTAACGGCTCCTGCTACAATCTACATTGGCAGCGTTGCCTCAACCCAAACTGCAAGCTGCACGAAGGTAGCAAGATCATCCATGGATTCGGTGATGAGGAGACTTTTTTAGGCAAGCGCCAAAAGAGTGCTCCGCCGAGCGATCCCTTAACGCTATCGGGGACGGCTCGCTCATCAGACTGCCCATCAAGTTAAATGGAGTAGTATTATCGGCACTCTTGGACTCGGGAGCACAGGCGAACTACATATCCCAGACAGCAATGTACCGAGCAGGTCTCGTACCACGCACAAAGGAACACGCCTATTCGCTCCGAGTAGCCAACGGAGAATCAATGCCGGAAGAGCCGTATATCATGTACGAAGTGATAGCGGCCCCTCTAGAGATACAGGGACACCACGAGGAACTAACCCTAGACGTCTTCGCAAAGGCCACGCACGACGTCATACTAGGACTTCCCTGGTTACGGAAGCACAATCCAGAGATAGACTGGACATGGGAAAGACTTTCGTTGAGACGATGCAAATGCGGCACCAATGCATCGAAGCCCACGCAGCGCGCGCCGCGACTGGTGGATGAGAAGGAGATTAACAACGTCTCTTCGACACATAAGACGCGCCAAGATAGAGCGGTCGACCGTGTGGACAAAGAAAGCCCCTCCACGACGGTTAAGGAGAACAAGAGTGCACCTCCTGGCATACCAGATGTGTATAGACAGTACGCCTGGATGTTTGAAGAAGAGTTATCCGCAAAAGCGCTACCCAAGCATCAACCTTGGGATTGTGAGATTAAACTCGAGGAAGGGAAAGAACCACCCTTCGGGCCCATATACCAGTTATCCGAGAAGGAGCTCGAGATACTACGCGAGTACATCAAGGAGAACCTCGCGAAAGGATTCATTAGGAAATCCGAATCCCCGGCGGGATTCCCCATTCTATTCGTACCAAAGAAAGACGGCAAGCTGAGGCTTTGCGTCGACTACCGGAAGTTGAACGATATCACCATCAAGAATCGTTATCCGCTACCCAACATATCCGAGTTACAGGACCGGCTATCAGGAGCGAAGTTCTTCACCGCACTCGACTTACGCGGAGCGTACAACCTCATACGCATGAAGAAAGGCGAAGAATGGAAGACGGCGTTTAGAACCCGTTATGGTCACTACGAGTATACGGTCATGCCATTTGGGCTAACCAATGCACCAGCAGTATGTCAGGCACTAATCAACAATGTGCTGCGAGCACACCTGGACATCACAGTGGTAGCATATCTCGATGACATCCTAGTGTACAGCAAGACACTAGAAGAACACAAGGTCCATGTGCGACAAGTGTTAGAATGCTTAGCAACCGCAGACCTTAGGCTAAAGCCAGAAAAGTGCGAATGGCACAAGGAAGAAGTGGAGTTCCTTGGCTATGTCGTAGGAAGATATGGAGTCAAGATGAGCGAAAAGAAAATCCAGGTTGTAAAGGATTGGCCGACACCCACTACAGTCAAGGGAATTCAAGAATTCCTTGGGTTCGTCAACTTCAACCGACGCTTTATCAAGGACTACTCCATGAAGGCCTTACCGCTCACGAGACTTACGCGGAAGGATACACCCTTCAAGTGGGAACAAGCGCAAGAGGACGCTTTCCAAGCGCTCAAGCAAGCATGCGTAGAGCCCCCCACACTAATCGCATTCAGGAGCGGCGAACCCGCACGCCTTGAAACGGATGCCTCGGGTTTAGCATTAGGAGCATGCATTACTCAAGAACGAGACGGTCAATGGCACCCGATTGCCTACCACTCAAGGAAGTTCACGGCACCGGAAGAACGATATGACGTACACGACAAAGAGCTCATGGCCATTGTCGATGCACTACAGCATTGGAGAGTATACGCAGAAAGCTGCTCAGAACTCACCATCTACACAGATCACAAGAACTTGGTACACTTCACCACTACTAAGGTTCTGAACCGACGACAAGTGCGCTGGTCAGAAATGCTTGGTCAGTACAAGTTCAAGATCCTGTATACGCCAGGAAAAGAAAACGGTAGAGCAGACGCGCTCAGCCGACGCCACGATCTCGCAGGCGAAAAAACAATCAACAAGTTCGCCATTCTCGGGGTTAACAAGGACGGGACATTGGGACCATCTCAGCAGCTCAATTTAGTGATGCAAGTTCAGCAGGAACAACGCATCCCGGAGCAAGTACCAGAAGAACTTCAGGAGGAAGTTATCTCAAGACATCATGACGATGCGCTACACGGACACCCTGGTATTACTCGCACCATGGAACTCATCAAGCGACACTATGAGTTTTCCAACATGAAGGACAAGGTCACCAAGTTCATCAGGAACTGCGTGCAGTGCCAACAGAACAAACATAGCACACACGCCAAGTATGGGGAAGCACAAGCAATGGAACCACCAACGGCACCATGGACGAACATCACAATGGATTTCGTCACACAGCTACCACCCTCCAAGGACCCTGTCACAGGATACACCTACGACTCAATCTTCGTCGTAGTAGATAGATTCACCAAGTACGCTGAAATGATACCATTCAGACACAGCTACACTGCGCAACAGCTAGCTACGGTATTCATCGATCGGATCATTCGCTACCACGGAATGCCCGAGTCAATCATCAGCGACAGAGATAAGCTTTTCACGTCAAACTATTGGACCACGATGCTTGCCGCATTGGGTACCAAGAAAAAGCTATCTACAGCCTATCATCCGCAGACGGATGGACAGACAGAAAGAACGAATCAGACCATGGAAACATACCTTCGGATCTACAGCAACCAGGAACAAGACAACTGGGTTTCGCTATTACCCATGGCACAGATTGCATACAACAACAAGTTATCGGAAGCAACGGGCACGACGCCGTTCTTCGCGAACCACGGGAGACACCCAAATCTCTTTACTCGATCTCACGATTGCCCTATTCAGACGGAATCAGCAATAGCCTCAGCAGTTAGACTGAAGGAAGTACACCGGAAATCACTCGAAAACATCGCACGAGCTCAGGGACGAGCCATTTCATATGTCAATCAGAAACGAAAAATAGCACCTCAGCTAAAGGAGGGGGATAAAGTCTATCTCCTCACAAAAAATCTCAGAACACGAAGAGCAACGAAAAAGCTGGACAAGGTCAAGGTCGGACCATTTTTCATTTCTAAGCAAATCAGCCCAGTCAACTATCGACTTGAGCTACCCAAGGATGCAAAGATCCATCCAGTGTTCCACATCTCGCTGTTGGAACCTGCCGACCCAAGAACGCCAATCCAGAAAGACTTCCACTACCAAGCCGACGGCAACGATGAATGGGAAGTCGAAAAAATAGTAACACATCGGAGAACCAAGAAGGGTATTCGATACCTAGTCAAATGGTTAGGTTACCCGGAATCAGAAAACACATGGGAACCTCCAACGCACCTCACGAACTGCCACCAATTGGTACAGAAGTACCATGGTTCGCAACAGACTCCTCGATAAGCCCGAGAGCAGCCCAGGTCGCAGGCGAGGCACACATGCCTATCGACGCCGCCGGACAATCCATCTCCTCGGCAAAATCCAGTTCTCCCGATTCGGCCATTTCATTCGCCATACACAGCGCCTTTTGCCGCGCGCGATTCTCAGCTTGTTTCAGAATCTTCTTATTTCGCAACAACCGCGCAATAACGGTTGCCAACAAGGTTTCATCTTCTTCCACCTTCTTTTCATACTCTTCGCGAGTACGATCCAGCGACTCCCACGACATGTTGACACAAGGCTTCCCAGCCTTTGTGCACTCAGCACACTTCAGACGCTTTGTAGCGTTCGGCATGATGTAGCACTCGTGGCCTTCGAAGAAACAACGGTTGCAGGGGACTTCGGCGGGAGTATTAGCTCGACGAATTTCTAGACCAAGTCGAAGGTTGCGGGTGTGAGAAGACATCTCGACATACCGGTCACCAGATGCGGGGACAAGCTCGGTTTTATGTAAGCCCGGATTCCAGTCACGTGGTTTGAGGACAAACCCAAAGGAGGAGGAGGATAGTGTTACGATCCTGTGCGGACGAAGCGGCACAGTGATTAAGTAGCCAACCACAGCCCTCACCCATGAACCAGGGGCGGAGTCAGGAAGGATCTCCCTTTGTACGGTCACGTGACATGCTCGTCAACGAGCATGACACACGTGACTTGCTCGTCAACGAGCATCGTATGTTATCGCTCGTCAACGAGCAACGCTATGTATTTCATTGGACTGACCCTAGTCGCTCGTCAACGAGCATTACCCCATAGCAAGTATATAGTCAGTAGGAACACAACCCTTATGGTTCGTGTTCAACTTAGTCAATCAAGTTTGTCTTTGGAATCTCGACCCCAACTCTCGAGCTAGATAGTCTACTCTATACTACTCATTGTTACCCTCTATTGCCACGGTGTTTCACTAGGCAATAACCCCAACCCTTACGGACCTTCCTGTACCAGCGCTCATCCCTGAGAACCAATACGAATAGTGCTTACGAGCTTTGCTTGAAAGTACAACTTCAACAGTAAGCTTATTAGCTTTAATTTACGCTAATAGTATAGCTCTTCCTCTAGGTATTATCTTTATATTAAAAAACTCTACTATTTAGAGCTTCTAGGTAGCTAATATTAATCTAGAAAAGTACTTAATTTATATTACCTCTTCCTCTATAGGCTAGATAAATAATAAGATTAGACTAGCTTAGCTTAAATAAGTGTTTAACTATTATATAAAGAGAAAAGTATAGAGAAAGTAGGCTAGTAAATAGGTTTAGAGTACCTAATATTAGGTTAGAGTTAGGTTAGAGTTATATAGGCTATAGGTATAGGTTAGGTTAGAGTACCTCTAGCGTAGGTATAGGTGAGGTTAGAGTAGCACTAGCGTAGGTAGAGGTTAGGTAGAGGTAGCACTAGCATAGGTAGAGGTTAGGTTAGAGTAGCACTAGTATAGGTAGGGGTTAGGTTTAGGGTACCTAGGTAGGTAGTACTATAATAAAGTACTATAATAACTATCTATAATACTAAATTTAGAGTGCATATACATATATACCTTTACTCTGTTTTTAACTAGCTAAATTCTAGTTATTCTAAGTAGGCTTTCTTAGCTGTGTAATAATTCTAAAATTAAGATATACTAACTAAGCTTACCTAACCTCTACCTACGCTAGTGCTACCTCTACCTAACCTCTACCTACGCTAGTACTACCTTAACCTAACCTATACCTACTTAGCAGCTACTAGCGTAGGTAGAGGTTAGAGTTAAGTAGAGGTAGGTGTTATAATCCTATATAGACAAAGTAGCATAGTAATTAAGTAGCTAACTACAGCTCTTACTTATAAACTAGAGATAGAGTTAGAAAGAATCCTTTTTATATAGTTACGTAACATGCTTATTAATAAGTATAATATATATAACTTACTTATTAGTAAGTATTATATATTATTACTTATTAATAAGTAATACTATATATTTTATTAGACTAACCTTAGTTACTTATTAATAAGTATTATCTTCTAGTAAGTATATAGTTAGTAGAAATATAACTCTTATAGTTTATATTTAACCTTATTAATTAAGTTTATCTTTAGAATCTTAACCTAACTCTTAAACTAGATAGTCTACTCTATACTACTTATTATTAACCCCTATTATTATAGTATTTTACTAGGTAATAACTCTACCTAATCTACTGCACGCTGTTTATACCTAAGAACTAATAGAATTAGTACTTATAGTCTTTAACTAAAGTATAACTTTAATACTTTAAACACCTTTAATATAAGTAATATATTAGAAGATTATACTACCTCTAGTAACTCTACTAACACGCGTAATTTAGCTAGCCTTAAGGTTACTAAATCTAACCTCTATAATAGAAACTATTCTAAGCTTAAGAATTAGCTTCTTTAGTTTAATTTATTCTTTACCTTTTAAGGCGTATTTATTAAAGAAGAAAATAAGGTTAAGCTAGCTGTATTATATATACGCAGTAAAGCCTTTAAATAGATTTAGCTCTTTATTTAGAATAAGATAAGTAAGACTACTTCTCTTAAGAATAATATATAGCTGTTACGATCCTGTGCGGACGAAGCGGCACAGTGATTAAGTAGCCAACCACAGCCCTCACCCATGAACCAGGGGCGGAGTCAGGAAGGATCTCCCTTTGTACGGTCACGTGACATGCTCGTCAACGAGCATGACACACGTGACTTGCTCGTCAACGAGCATCGTATGTTATCGCTCGTCAACGAGCAACGCTATGTATTTCATTGGACTGACCCTAGTCGCTCGTCAACGAGCATTACCCCATAGCAAGTATATAGTCAGTAGGAACACAACCCTTATGGTTCGTGTTCAACTTAGTCAATCAAGTTTGTCTTTGGAATCTCGACCCCAACTCTCGAGCTAGATAGTCTACTCTATACTACTCATTGTTACCCTCTATTGCCACGGTGTTTCACTAGGCAATAACCCCAACCCTTACGGACCTTCCTGTACCAGCGCTCATCCCTGAGAACCAATACGAATAGTGCTTACGAGCTTTGCTTGAAAGTACAACTTCAACAATAGCTTAATAACTTTATAGAATTTAAGACTAAGATCTAATAGATCTTTAGAGTTATTAATAAATCTATTATAGCTAGACGTAATATTTAGACTATTTAGTAAACTATATTAGTTATAGACTATACTGCTAATTTCTAAGCTATTACTTATAATACTAACTAGAATAATACTGTATTAATAACTATATTTAGGTAGAGTCTAAAGCCTAAGGTTAAGGAAGAACTTATACGTACTAGCGCAGTAATTAAAAGCCTTAAAGACTTAAAGAATAAAGCTATTAATATTAATACTTATCTTTATAAGCTTTATCTAGAGTTAGAAAAGAATCTATAAGTATAAGTTATAGGTAATATAAATAACTACTTATAACTATAAAACTAGTAGTATAATAATAACCTGTACTAAGAAAACTAAGAAGAATGTAACTACTATTAGTCTAATACTAGTTAATACATCTATAGTAATATATAGAGTAAATACTTTAGACTAGAGGCTATAGACCTCTTAAACCTTAATAAGAGACTGCTACTAGAATAATAGAATAAGAAAAAGAGTAGTTATAATAGAGATAAGTCTAGTATAACTTATTATAGCTATAGTAAGCAGGGCTACTATACTAAGAATTATTAATTAAAGAATAAAGTAGTTTAATAACTAAATATACTTACCTGCAGAAATATAGATACTAGTAATAAATAGAAGATTCTTACTAATAATATAGAACGTTTTATAGAAGACTCTAAGACTAAATCTAATAATAATTATATTATACTATCTAATAAGAATATATAAAGTGTTTAAAGCTAAGCACCTATACTATACTAGATATTAGATAAGTAGTAGAAGTATTTACAGGACCTAATAGAATAACTATTAGAATAGATAGAATAAGTATATAAATAAGAATAGAAAGTGCGCAGGTATAAGTAGCCTATAATATCCTAATAACTATATAATACTACTAGATAAGAAATAAATAGAGATATTACCTATACTTCTAATACTAAAGAAAGTTAGTATAATATAGATATACATAAATTTAATAAGTATATAGAAGTAGAATTAGTATATTAAGAATTCTAAGATAATAACACTACCTTTTAGGAAAACTATAATTAGATTACTAAGAGTATTAATAAGAAACTATAATAAATAGCACTTTAAACTTATATAGAATAATAATAGGTTAATAACCTAAGTAAGTCCTAATAGGACTAGTAGAAATATAATTTTAATAAACTTAGTGCTAGTAACTATACTATATAATAGAAGCTTAAGTAATAAGTAAAAAATAACTAAAGTAGAAATAAGCCTAACTTTAATAAAAAGCTAGTATTACTTCTAAACCTACAACTAGAGTATGCCTTAGACTACTAGAATCTAAATTATAGAAAACTATTATAGATAGTATATATATATAACGCCTATTGCATATATAAATTAGAAAAGCTAAAAAGAAAATAGTTTCTAACTCCTAGTACTATATATAGAAAATAATAGTATAATTATAAAAATAATATATATAAGATACACTTCTAGAATAAGTATTCTAAGCTATACTTTCTAGGTATAGATAATTATTAAGTAATTATATGCATATAATTAGTTATTAATAGCTTTTACTATAATCTATATTAGTAGTATTACTTTAACCTAAACTATAAGCTATATAAAGGCAGTAAGATTATCTATAGATTTAGTAATAAGAAGACTTTTTTAAGTAAGCGCTAAAGAAGTACTCTACTAAGTAATCTCTTAATACTATTAGAGACAGCTTACTTATTAGACTACCTATTAAGTTAAATAGAGTAGTATTATTAGTACTCTTAGACTTAAAAGCATAGGTAAACTATATATTCTAGATAGTAATATATTAAGTAGGTCTTATACTATACATAAAGAAATATACCTATTTACTCTAAGTAGCTAATAGAGAATTAATACTAGAAGAGCTATATATTATATATAAAGTAATAGTAGCCTCTCTAGAGATATAGAAGTACTATAAGAAATTAACTCTAGATATTTTTATAAAGGCTATATATAATATTATACTAGAACTTCTCTAGTTATAAAAGTATAATCTAGAGATAGACTAGATATAGAAAAGACTTTTATTAAGATAATATAAATATAGTACTAATATATTAAAGCCTACGCAGTGTATATTGCAGCTAGTAGATAAGAAGAAGATTAATAATATCTCTTTAATATATAAAACATGCTAAGATAGAGCTATTAACTATATAAATAAAGAAAGCCTCTTTATAATAGTTAAGAAGAATAAGAGTATACCTTCTAGTATACTAGATATATATAGATAGTATACCTAGATATTTAAAGAAGAGTTATCTATAAAAGCGCTACTTAAGTATTAACCTTAGAATTATAAGATTAAACTTAAAGAAGAGAAAGAACTACTCTTTAGGCCTATATACTAGTTATATAAGAAAGAGCTTAAGATACTATATAAGTATATTAAGAAGAACCTTATAAAAGAATTTATTAGAAAATCTAAATCTCTAGCAGAATTCTCTATTCTATTTATACTAAAGAAAGATAGTAAGCTAAGGCTTTATATTAACTACTAGAAGTTAAATAATATTACTATTAAGAATTATTATCTACTACTTAATATATCTAAGTTATAAGACTAGCTATTAGGAGTAAAGTTCTTTACTATACTTAACTTATATAGAGTGTACAACCTTATATACATAAAGAAAGGTAAAGAATAGAAAATAGTATTTAGAACCTATTATAGTTACTATAAGTATATAGTTATACTATTTAGGTTAACTAATATACTAGTAGTATATTAGGCACTAATTAATAATATACTATAAGTATACCTAGATATTATAGTAGTAGTATACCTTAATAATATTCTAGTATATAGTAGGATACTAGAAGAATATAAGGTCTATATATAATAAGTATTAGAATACTTAGTAATAGTAGACTTTAGGCTAAGGCTAGAGAAGTATAAATAGTATAAGAAAGAAGTAAAGTTTCTTAGCTATATTATAGGAAGATATAGAGTTAAGATAAGTAAAAAGAAAATCTAGGTTATAAAGGATTAGCTAACACCTACTATAGTTAAGAGAATTTAAGAATTTCTTAGATTTATTAACTTTAACTAATACTTTATTAAGAACTACTCTATAAAGGCCTTACTACTTATAAGACTTATATAGAAGAATATACTCTTTAAGTAGAAATAAGTATAAGAGAATACTTTCTAATTACTTAAGTAAGTATATATAGAGCCTTCTATACTAATTATATTTAGAAGTAGTAAACCTATATACTTTAAAATAGATATCTTAGATTTAGTATTAGAAGTATATATTACTTAAGAATAAGATAGTTGATAGTACCTAATTACCTACTACTTAAAGAAGTTTATAGTACTAGAGAAAAGATATAATATATATAATAAAAAGCTTATAGCTATTATTAATATACTATAGTATTAGAGAGTATATATAGAAAGCTACTTAGAACTTACTATTTATATAGATTATAAGAACTTAGTATACTTTACTACTACTAAGGTTCTAAACTAATAGTAAGTATACTAGTTAGAAATGCTTAGTTAGTATAAGTTTAAAATCCTATATACGCTAGAAAAAGAAAACAGCAGAGTAGACGTGCTTAGCTAACACTATAACCTTATAAGTAAAAAGATAATTAATAAGTTTACTATTCTTAGAGTTAATAAGAATAGGTTATTAGGACTAATATAGTAGCTTAATTTAGTAATATAAGTTTAGCAGAAATAATATATTCTAGAGTAAGTACTAGAAGAACTTTAAGAAGAAGTTATTTTAAGATATTATAACAATACACTATATAGATACTCTAGTATTACTTATACTATAGAACTTATTAAGTAATACTATAAGTTTACTAATATAAAAAATAAGGTTACTAAGTTTATTAGAAACTACTTATAGTACTAATAGAATAAGTATAGTATATATACTAAGTATAGAAAAGTATAAGTAATAGAGCTACTAATAGTACTATAGATAAATATTATAATAGATTTTATTATATAGCTGCTACCCTCTAAGAACTCTATTATAGAATATACTTATAACTTAATCTTTATTATAGTAAATTAATTTACTAAGTATACTAAAATAATACTATTTAGACACAGCTATACTATACAGCAGCTAGCTATAGTATTTATTAACTAGATTATTTACTACTATAGAATGCCTAAATTAATTATTAGTAATAGAGATAAGCTTTTTATATTAAACTATTAGACTATAATACTTACTATATTAGGTACTAAGAAAAAGCTATCTATAGCCTATTATCTATAGATAGATAAATAAATAAAAAGAATAAATTAGACTATAGAAATATACCTTTAAATCTATAGTAACTAGAAATAAGACAACTAGGTTTTACTATTACTTATAGTATAAATTATATATAATAATAAGTTATTAGAAGTAATAGGTATAATACTATTCTTTATAAACTATAAAAGATACCTAAATCTCTTTACTTAATTTCTTAATTACTCTATTTAGATAGAATTAGTAATAGCTTTAGTAGTTAGACTAAAGAAAGTATACTAGAAATTACTTAAAAATATTATATAAGCTTAGAAATAAGCTATTTTATATATAAACTAGAAATAAAAAATAGTACCTTAACTAAAGAAAGAGAATAAAGTCTATCTTTTTATAAAAAATCTTAGAATATAAAGAGTAATAAAAAAACTAAATAAGGTTAAGATTAGACTATTTTTTATTTCTAAATAAATTAGCCTAGTTAACTATTAACTTAAGCTACCTAAGAATATAAAGATCTATCTAGTATTCTATATCTTGCTATTAGAACCTACTAACCTAAGAATACTAATCTAGAAAGACTTCTACTACTAAGCTAACAGTAATAATAAGTAGAAAGTTAAAAAAATACTAATATATTAGAGAACTAAGAAGAGTATTTAATACCTAGTTAAGTAGTTAGGTTACCTAGAATTAGAAAATATATAAGGACCTCTAATATACCTTATAAACTACTACTAATTAGTATAGAGGTACTATAGTTTATAATAGACTTCTTAATAAGCCTAAGAGTAGCCTAGATTATAAGTAAGGTATATATACCTATTAATACTACTAAATAATCTATCTTCTTAGTAAGATCTAGTTTTTCTAATTTAGCTATTTTATTTACTATATATAGCGCCTTTTACTGTGTATAATTCTTAGCTTATTTTAGAATCTTCTTATTTTACAATAATTAAGTAATATTAATTACTAATAGAGTTTTATTTTCTTCTACCTTCTTTTTATACTCTTTATAAGTATAGTCTAGTAACTTCTATAATATATTAATATAAGGCTTTCTAGCCTTTATATACTTTATAGTATTTAGTATAATATAGTACTTATAGCCTTTAAAGAAATAATAGTTATAGAAAACTTTAGTAAAAGTATTAGCTTAATAAATTTCTAGACTAAGTTAAAGGTTATAGGTATAAGAAGATATCTTAATATACTAGTTACTAAATATAGAAATAAGCTTAGTTTTATATAAGCCTAGATTCTAGTTATATAGTTTAAGAATAAACCTAAAAGAGAAGAAGGATAGTATTATAATCCTGTGCAGATAAAGTAGTATAGTAATTAAGTAGCTAACTATAGCTCTTACCTATAAACTAGAGATAGAGTTAGGAAGAATTCTCTTTATATAGTTACGTAATATGCTTGTTAATAAGTATAATATACGTAACTTACTTATTAATAAGTATTATATATTATTACTTATTAATAAGCAACGCTATGTATTTTATTAGACTAACCCTAGTTGCTTATTAATAAGTATTATCTCCTAGTAAGTATATAGTTAGTAGGAACACAACTCTTATAGTTTGTGTTTAACCTTATTAATTAAGTTTGTCTTTAGAATCTTAACCTAACTCTTAAACTAGATAGTCTACTCTATACTACTTATTATTAACCCCTATTGTTACGGTGTTTCACTAGGTAATAACCCTACCTAATCTACTGCGCGCTGTTCATACCCAAGAACCAACAGAATCAGTGCTTACGGTCTTTGACTAAAGTACGACTTCAACACCTACATACAACAGCTGTGGCTGTAAGATTGCTTTACTAAGTAGATTTAGGTAAGATAATCTGTCGCATAGGTCTATAGAGTGCTCCACCAAAAAATCCTGCAATAATAACTATTATACGTGGCTTATTAACCTTATTTTTGTAGTACCTGTGAAGGGTGAGAACCGTGCATTGGTTGAATCCGTGCATTAGGTGCACGGACACGGTAGCGTGACTGCATCGCGTGCCGCGATTGAGGAACCACTGACATTTGAACAGACAACCATACGCGTCTTCATCGCACTCTTTCCTGATACACTCTCGTATCGCTATGGACTTCAGAAGCCTAGATTGCATGTGCGATTCGGATGAGTCTATTTTGGAAGAGCCATACCGCCCGTTCTACAACATTTTTGCATCGAAGCCGGTGCTTGTCAAGCAGTATGATGTGCCACGGCCTCTGATAGACTAGACTGATGTGATGCTAGAGACAACAACTACAATCGAGCAGCCTTCACAGAGAGACCTCTCCTTGGAGTGCTGCTGTTTGACAATGTTGCTTCAGAGGCACGAGATATCGCTGCTAACGAGAGAAGTACGTAGGTATGCAACAGTCGGAACTGTAGATCCTGATTAGTGTAGCCTTCCTCTCTTGGCTGAAGCTGAGTGTATACATGGCCATTGTAGCTGTTGCGATAGTACTGAACTTCCACTTGAAGTCCAGACCATCCGCACTCGGTAAGTTGTTGCAGTCATGCATAGGATCCAACAATGCTTACAAGATATAGAAATGAAGTGGTCACTTCCCCTGGGCATCGTGTTCTGGCTGCTTTCATTGGCCTGCTTGTTATCTGGCTTGTCCAACTACATCGGTACGGTTTCAGGCTATAGTCATCGGCAAGCACTTGTGCAGACAGGCTGGAAGACACAGACTGTATTCACGGTGGTTGCAGCAGCAATTGTGGCCACTTGCGTATTGTTGCTATCGACGAATGCGCAAAATCGGTAAACACCCGATTACATTTACCACAAGTCGTAGATACCCAAAGCTTTTGCTCAACCTGACCGAACTATGTCATCGTCGTTTGCTTCATTGCTGTGCGAGCTTGACGCTGCTGATAAGGCTCGCTTCTCATACCAAATGCATAGAAGCTCCCAGAGGCTCTTAATCAGCCTCGAGCACTGCCCATGTGTGATCGTCAACAGTTGTGTAGATAAGACCCCCTGCCAGAAGATCGTCTCCAGCCCTCAAGACGTCTGCAGATTCGAGGCCAAGATTCGCCGCAATCACTTGCTGGTGCAGACCTTCGTTGCTTTGCGGTGTTTCCCGTAAATATGCGAACACTTTCCTCGCGACTGGGTTGTAGCCACTGAGGTCGTGATTGCCATAAGCACCACCTCCTTGTTGCGCAACTCCACCGTTCGGGTTGGAGGCGCCCGCGCTAGCGTTGCCTCCGCCAGGTGGCCCTCGAGTGAAGTACAAGTGGATAGCGGTGGCTTCAAGTAAATGATACGACACCTCGTTCATGTCTTCGACGGGACGAATAATCTGCGCACCGACCGATCTTCGGTCGTTGAAGCTTTTCAGCTTTCCCCATGCTCTGCAGTACGAGCCTTCGACGAGCTTGGCTTTGATGGGGTTGTTTTGATCGATATTATCTGAGTCGACCCATTGTTTGACTTCGATACTACCGGTGCCATCGTCGAGTCTGTACGTAGTGTTGGTGGTTTGTGTCGATATGTTGCGGATTTGGCCAACGAAGGTGAGCTGTGATAGGCATTAGCTACTGTTGTAGACGCTTGACACAGCGGTTCGTACCTGAGAAACAGTGTGTCCGTCGATCCTGAAGGAATCATTTCCTGCATCGGGCTGAGCATCGAGAATCTGCTTGATCGTAACGGGACGAAGCGAGTCTTGTTGCTGCCTGTCGCGCCCGCCCGGGCTCTGTTGGCTGCCATCACCAGGGATGAAGCCGCCGCCGCCAGCACCACCGCCGGCGCCGTACGACGTATACGAGGTTTCGTAGGCGTTATAACCTGACATAGTCAATACTTGGCTTTCTCTATATACATACAGAAAGGCTCATACTCATCGTCGCCGGGTGGCGGGTCTGAGATGTAGGCAGATGTGGACGGACGGGGAACAGTAAGAGCGACGCGTCGAATACGCGCTACCGCGCCTGCCACTTTGCACCGCGACCCCACATGACTATCGATTAGTGTCTGCCAAGAGCTTGGGACCCGCTTTTATTTCTTTCCTGTAAGCGCTGCAGAGGCGTCGCTCGCAGTCGAACATCCACCGCACGCCGTGCTTGAATACTCCTACGACGCACCGACGATGGCTCCTCGTGCGGCCTCACCGGCGCTATCCGAGAACGAATTTGACATCTTCGACAACCTCGCCGGTTCAGACACAGAACAGCAGGGAAACAGCTTGGGCGCAGATTTTGGTATTGATCTAGACGTTGGCAGTGATGGAGGGTCAGACGACGAGGCATTCATTGCGGCGAAGCAGGCTGCCTCAAACCGAAAGGCTGCCAATGTGAAGGGTACGGGAAAGAAGGGTGGTGGCTTCCAGGCCATGGGCCTGAATGCACTGCTTTTGAAGGCTATTGCACAGAAGGGGTTCAAGATGGCGACTCCAATTCAGCGCAAGGCGATACCACTTCTCCTACAAGGTGAAGATGTAGTGGGCATGGCAAGAACAGGTTCTGGAAAGACAGCTGCATTCGTCATCCCCATGATCGAGAAACTGAAGACACATTCTGCGAAGGTTGGCGCACGTGGAATTATCATGTCGCCTTCTCGTGAGCTTGCACTGCAGACGCTGAAGGTCGTCAAGGAGTTCGGTCGTGGCACCGACCTTAGGACGATTCTGTTAGTTGGTGGTGACAGTCTGGAAGAGCGTATGTTACTTGAGGTACATGTGCAGGAAGTGGCACTAACAGTGTCACAGAGTTCAGCTCGATGACTACAAACCCGGATATCATCATCGCCACCCCCGGTCGGTTCCTGCATCTCAAAGTCGAAATGGGCTTGGATCTATCCTCTGTCAGGTACATTTGCTTCGACGAAGCCGATCGCTTGTTCGAAATGGGATTTGCCGCACAGTTGGCTGAAATCCTTCACGCTCTACCGACCTCGAGACAGACACTTTTGTTCAGTGCCACTCTGCCCAAATCACTCGTGGAATTTGCGCGAGCGGGTCTGCAAGACCCTAAGCTCATCCGGCTCGATGCCGAAAGCAAGATTTCTCCGGACCTCAAAAGTGCATATTTCACTATTAAATCTGGAGATCGAGACGGAGCGCTACTGTATCTTTTGGAGCAAGTCATCAAGGTGCCCACGGGAGAAACTGAGGCTGCGAAGGCGCGGAAAGAGGAAAGCAACCTGAGTGTCGGCGCGAAACGCAAACGGAAACAGTTCACTGCAAAGGACGCTGCAGTGGCCGACTCTACAATCATCTTCGCTGCTACCAAACATCGAGTTGAATACCTGTCCGAACTCCTCAAGTCTCTCGGCTACCCAGTTTCGTACCGTAAGTCAAACCTTAGCATTGATGGGCTCTTGATCTTAGCTAATTACTCCATTTAGTGTATGGTAACCTGGACCAGACAGCACGCAAAGCCCACGTAGAGGAGTTCCGTTCTGGTCTCACTCGTATCCTCGTCGTTACCGATGTGGCGGCTCGTGGTGTGGATATGCCTCACATCAACCACGTCATCAACTATGATTTCCCATCGCAACCGAAGATCTGCGTGCATAGAGTTGGACGAACTGCTCGTGCCGGACGGAAGGGCTGGGCATACAGTCTTTGTCGACATGTTGATCTTCCGTACTTGTTGGATCTACAATTATTTCTCGGCCAACGACTGCTTGTCGGCAGAACCACCGAGGAAGCGAACTTCGCCGAAGATTTCGTCGTTGGTAGCCTGGCACCATACCAGCTGGAGGCCTCAGTGGAAGTCGTGAACAAGCAGCTTGCCGATGATGAAGATCTGGCGTTGTTGCAGAGTGTAGCTGATAAGGGTGAGCGACAGTACCAAAGAACACGCAACCAAGCTAGCGCACCGAGTGTCCACCGAACTAAGGAGCTCCTTGCGAATCCTCATTTTGCGGATACGCATATCCTGTTCAAGGATCAAGTTCACGATGCGCTGCAAGAGAAAGAGAAGATGCTGCAAAGAATTCAGGGTTTCAGGCCAGCAGAAACCGTCTTCGAGATTGGTAGACGTGGAACGCAAAGCGAAACCGCTGAGATCATGCGTAGGAGAAGAGTGCAAGTCGAGAGACAACAAGAGAAGCAGAGAGTTAATGCACGGGCCAACAATGCACCAGTTGCAAGTCTTGCAGCTCCTGGTGAGTCCGAGAAGATGGACGTCAACTCAGAAGATGATGATGATGTACCGGCTAACACTGGCGCATACGACTCTGACTCCGACGACCTCGAAGTGTCTGTGTCCATGCCATCTTCTAATAAACTTAAGAATGATGACTTCCGAGAGGGAGAGTTCTTCATGTCTTATCTACCAAAGGAGAACTATGCAGAAGAAAAGGCATACGGTGTGAGCGGCGGAGATGCTGGCAACAACTTCGTTTCGGCCGCAAGAGCAGCAGAAATGTCGCTTGTCAACGACGAGATTCAGGGCTTCGCAGATGCGAGCAAGGCACGTATGAGGTGGGACAAGAAGTCGAAGAAGTACGTTGCTCGCGCCAATGACGAAGATGGCTCGAAGGGCGCGAAGATGATTCGCGGTGAAAGCGGCCAGAAAATTGCTGCCAGTTTCCGTAGTGGACGCTTCGACGACTGGCGCAAAGCAAACAAGGTGGGCCGCATGCCGCGTGTTGGTGAACAGGAGGCTCCAGGTCGCGCACCTGGCAAGACCCAACACTACAAACACAAGTCCGAGAAAGCACCCAAGGAAGCAGACAGATACCGCGACGATTACGAGGTGCAGAAGAAGAGGGTCCAAGAAGCCAAGGAGAAGCGCATTGGCAAGTTCAAGGACGGCACCGGCAAGAGCGAACTCAAGGATGTCAACGCTGTACAAAAGCAGCGCAAGATTCAAGAGCAGCGTCAGAAGAAAAACGCCAGGCCATCGAAGAAGCGGAAGTTTTGAGTTCATTGTTCAATACCCGGCTTGCAATCTAGCAAATGCATCAATACAGACTTTATCTGGTCGACGGAGTATTACTTCCCGTACTACAGGTACTTGACTCGTACGCTAGCGAACGTTGTGGCGCCCTGTGCGGCGCGATCGAATGCCGTGAAATTCTTCGGGATGTCTCTCGTGCCGATCAAGATGATCGTGACTTTACCTTTGCACCAGCAAATCTAGGGCGAGTATGTCATGACCGACTGGGCAAGTACATTATTTGCAATTGCCATTTTGGCAACCATGTGTTGCGATGTCAGACCACCTTGTTGAGAGGCGCAAAACGGCTCACAATCCTACAGGATTTCGATGTTGCTTTTCCCGTGCCACATGCATCTTTACGTCTATACGTGCCTCGGATGTGTACTTGCGGTATTGGATCCTACGGTTGGCCTGGATTGGTCTGGCGGCCTTCAACAGCTTCTATGTCCACTCTTTAAAAATTGCAAATCCACTTGGTCGGCGGAACTTTTCCGCAAGATGCCATGCATAGCAGGTGTAGAGTGGCTACTTTACTGTGCCACAGACGTGCATTTACGGGGGTACAATCCACATGGGGACTATGCCTTACACGAGCGGTGCAAATTAGGCCAATGGAGGCTTTGCCCATCGCTGCCCTGCAGACCAATCGACGACGCCAAGTTGCTGGACACAACATATTTTCTAAAGTATTGCCCAATCTTTTGGGTTCGAGTGGCTGTCAACCGGACTGCTTATTGGGATTGACAAGCTACACGCGAGTGTCCTAGCCGTAGTAACGCGCACTGTCGGGCGTGAGATAGAGTTCACGGCTTTATCGACACGCGATAAAGTTGACACTTGACAGCTGACGGCGTATTGAGAAAGACCGCTGCCAGCGCGCCCACAGCGCCCGACTCAGGCATCGAGGGTCTTCCTAGGCGCACATGGCGAGCACGCAAGTCATCGGTCCAGGAGATTTTTCGAGCCGGACAAAATGGCCGCGCTACCCAAATGGGGACTCCACATGACAGCCTTGAGGGGATACCGGTTCAGCTTGTCAAGGCTTGGTTAGCGCCTAAGTCCGTGAGGACTTCAATAATCCCAGGTCAAGACGCAGGTGCAGCTTACCCGACCTTCTAGAAGCCGCCACAATATCCTGGGCGCAACAACAACACGCTTTCTGTGTGACACACGCACGAGGCCAGGAAACACAAACCAACTGGTTGTACAAATATCACAAACTTCGGTACGGTGGTCGCCGGATGCATCTTGCAATACTTCTGTGCCACAAATGCAATCTCCCAGCGCCCTTCAACGGCTTTCTGATATCATCGTATCGCCGAAGTAGGACGGCAATCTCTTCGCCAAACCCTGCTGCCACTTTCAATGAAAATCGTCGGCTTCCGAACAAGCAAGAAACGCGAAGTGGCCGCGGACTCCTTTCTACTTGCGGCGTGGTGTATCGCTAAGGGCTGTCTGTACACAGCTCGCACGCGAGAGTACCTAGCTAACGGCGGGATATCGACGCCTTACAGACGGAAATTTTTCGTTCCGCAGTGGAACCGACTAGGTGTTATCACATGGATGATGATGGGCATGCAGGCACGCAAGAGATCGACCTGTTTGTTCTCTAGGAAGCAAACATTCTAAAACACAGTGCATATACGTGAATGCAGCCACAGCGTGGCAGCCAGTCAGGATGCAAGATTTCGGCAATGTGACCTAATTCGACCATTCAAAGGGTCAGAGACGGAGACGATTCTGTGGCATGCAGATATCTCCACTTTGATTATCTACCCCCTAGAGAATACGAGAGAAGCTGCAGGTGAATTGTGCATGATGCTGATGGAGGAGAAATTCAAGTGTACGGAAGTCGGCATGTGCTAGTGATTTTACAAGGCCTGCACACTCGGGCCGTACCCAGTCGCAAATCGAGGATGGTGCCAGGGTTTTTCGATAGCGACACCCCTGGCCCGCACTACTTTTGGTATAAACAAACGTGTCCAGAAGCCCAGGCACCGGTTCGCAGATCCCGCGGTCCAATCCGTGTCTGCCCTTGTCGCAGCACGCATCCTGGTCTTGAGAAGAGCACATGGAGCTGGTGGTGATGCTGCTGCAGGGAGGCTGATGTACGGTGGTCCGCAAGGAGAACGGGCGGTATGATAAGCTCTATGCATGTCAGGAGCTCAGAGGAAAGCCGTTGGTGGCATAACGGCAGCGCCCGTCACGGCGGGGAGGGCAGCAGCTCCCAATCCCCCGCAGGCAGGCGGCTGAGCAGATTTCGTCGGTCATAGCCTCGGAGCATCGTACTGAGAGATGAAGACCTTCTGTTAACGACAAGATGTCCGACAGTATTTTTGGGTCTTGCAGGACAAGCGAAGGATCTTATATTTTCCGCCGTGCTGGAATGAGCAGGGTGACACGGCTGGAGCGGATTGGGTCGTTGAATCTCCGCTGGTCGGCTGGACATGTTGAAGGAGGAACGGCCATGCAGGTGCGCCCTGTCCCCTGCAGCACGAATCTCGCTTCTTGCCGCAGAGAGAGCTGAACGAGCCGGATGCGGTGTGCCATGGGTGCTTTTTGAGATGGAGCAGGATGCAGGGTCGGTAGGCAGAAGTGGATTGGAAATTCCTGTGGACGAGCACGTCTGACCGGTCCACGACGACACCGAAGCATGGTAGATATTCGCCTTGACCTGCGTCACGAAATGACCTCCGAGAATCCCGCCACCGCTTGGGCATGGATCGTCCACGGCCCGCTATGCCGTGGTGAGCTTACCGAGGGCTGCCACTCGAGGACTCCATCAGCAGAACGGTGAGAATGGTTCCTGCTCGTGTCGGCAATGCGCCTGTCTGACAAGTCTCGGCGTGGCTGCTAATTGCCTGAAGTCACAGTAAACGAGCGCGCTCTTGGCGGGCAGCTGGTGTGGCTACTGGACGGATAACGCTGCTGCACTATCGCCTCGCTGCTCTCGACCACCTTGTGGGAGCTCTGCATTCCGACGTCACACGCGGCACCACGGCGATTGAGTTTAATCAGACATTGTCTCCTGCGGTATACCCCAGGCGCCATGCGTGTCACTGCAAATTCAGTCCGGCCCCGCAACAGCAAATGCCAATGCAGCACAGGGCTCTTTCGGGCACTTTGCGGCGATCGTCGACGGACGGCGATTTCAGATCGATGTCACCCACCGGAGTTTTTTGTCTCGCCATCCCAAAGCAGCACATCCCAGTCCTATAGCAGCCAGCTAATATACCTCTGGCGGTTTTGCAACAACAGCATGACTACGCATCTTATTGAGGACTGGACGCCACCGCTAGCGCATCATGTTGGCGATTGGAACTCAGCGCTGCCCATGGTCCTTACTTTCTGCAGGCCGTTGCAGGATCGCCTCTGCTGCAGCCAGTCCGCTGTTTGACGCACCTGCAAGTACCGCTCGGCAAGAGCGATGTCGTCTGGTACCAAATGCTCACCTTAGAGTATGTCATCAGCGCTGCCTTTCTATCCGACACCCGCGGCTATGTACAAGGTAGGGCAGCGAACAACTATGAGTCGGCGACAAACGCAAGCGGAAAGAGCTAGCGGCGTTTATGTCCACTAGCCATACGGGACCGGCATCTGCCAGATCTATCACTCGCATGTGCTCTGGCTGCTTTTTAGCACCACTTGTTCTGTGGCTCAGCTTGGCGTCAGGCGTTGCCCGTCGTTTCTAACAAAGCAATACACGCTGTCTGACCGCAGCCTGCATATGCTTTCGGCAGCTACGCGTCTGGCTATTGCCTTGCAACTTTACAGACGCCCCGCGCCTATGCTGCCGAACGCAATGTCGAGTGCATATATGCAAACTCTCTGCAGTCGATCATATTCAAATGGCGTCGCAGGTCGACAAGCCATAACCGCGAGGCCGCGTCGATCACAGCTGCGGGTCCGTTCCCCAGGCCTCGTTCTGGGACTTTGACTTCGGCACCAGACGGATTAGCCATGAGTGAAGCCCGGTGTCTCTATTGCCCGACAGCCAGGCCGATACACTGCAGGCCGTATATAGTGCCTGTTGACTGTTGACTGTTGACAAGGTTTCGGTAGCTACGACGGAGGGCCATCAGGCAGGTTCAGCATGCGGCAGACGGCCCATGCAGCACGCACTGCGAGGTGCTGGTGACGGTGGTTGGCCCGACTGCCCAAGTGTCAGATGCAAGCGTGAACCAGCGGCGCGGGACTGGCCATGAGAGCCACATTTCGCCATGAGCAGCTTGTACAGTAATCTCGTTGCGGCTGCTACGTCTACATTGGAGGCCAAGCAACTGCCTCTGTCGCCCATTGATGGAACTTCTCTCAGGGACTCGTAGTGTGGCTCCTCCGGCTGGTCGCCTTGCCTTCGTTCCAGCAGTATGCACCGCCAGCGCCGCAGTCAAGCGCCAGCCGCAATGCGCATTAAGGACGCCCACTTATGCTTTGCCTCGTTCCCAAGGTTTGCTTGGGCGGCTGCAAAACAATGGTGCAATGGAGCAGGCGCTAGGGCTTCGTTAGCTAGCCCTGGTCAAAGACGGTTCGGATAGCAGGGGCCCAGCACAAGTGACAGGGCCCCCAGGCCAGCGCCAGCCCGCCGTGTCAATGCACTCTCCACGCCACGGCTGCCGTGCATACTTCCGCGGCTGCATCGACCGTCCTGAAGAGCGGCACGCCTTTACTCGAAGAACTATCAGCCGAACGAGGCCAGTATGTGGTTGTCCCCGACAGGCACCCTTCCCTGCTCCCGTTGCCCGGAACACATCGTGGCCCCCGTCTCACGGCCGTCGTCCGTCATCTGCAAGTGTTAGCAGGGATTCCACAAACAGCTGCCACCAAAACCTCTATAACCGATTGTGGTTATTACCAGACATTGTCCGCCGACTGGGCAGAACCTGCTCTGCGTTTTTGCGTTGTCTATTGCTCATTGGCTCCCCCATTCTCAGCACCAACGCCTCACGTCCCACCTGGAGTTGCCCCATCACTACGAGCCTGCCCGGTCTTGACACCTTGAAAGCTATTGGAATCTTTCGCGCTCCTCTCTGGAGCTCCATTGAAGTGTTGAGCAGTGTCTGGTGCGGTGACTGGAGGCCAATATCAAAAAGGTACTTGATGAATTCTGTTCCTCCCCGCCCTCCTGCCCCCTGCATTCGGGCCTGTTACAGGCATGCATGCTTGCGAAAGTCCAGATGGGGTTTGAATATGGAGGTAGGTTTCGAGCGGACTTCGGGCTGTTGTTTTGGTTAACAGAGCTGGCTGAGCTGCTTCCTCTTTTGACGTTATTGAAGTTTCTCTTTGCTTGTTTGTGGGCTTACCTGTGTCATCATGCAGACTAACTCATCTATCAGTCACCTCAACACCCACTGACTCGCATCACACCAAGACAAGGGCGCTGTCCATCTGGTAGCGCATCCACCTGATTCTTCAGCTGTCTGCTCAGCTAATCGTGCTTTCGCTGCCGGCGCGGCGGTTGAGCGTTGTGGAGGTCAAGCGATGCAGAGTCTGTCATTACCGCGTCCGAACTTACATCCGTCAACGCCGTTTGGGCGACCTACAGAGCCAGAGGTCGGTCTGGCAAACTTCATTCCCAAGTTCAGTCCCCACAGGTCCGAACAGCCAGGCTACCCATCTCCTCCCATGTCAGAGCCTCATTCTCCCTCTCAACGCCCAGCACGTACTGTTGAATCTGAGCGTCTGCAGTACCCTGCGCCAGCAAGTGCACCACAGAGGATCCAAGCCGGTCTACCTTTACCGCCGCCCTCTTCAGCGTTGTTCGACCCTCGGCAGCCATTGCCAAACCAAAGCGATCAACAGCAAAGGTCACTGTATCCTGGTGGACATCACCCGCAACACCAGGCGCACCACTATCAGCCTGGACGCGCAACTGAGCATGCTCCGTATGGAGCACTTCCAGCTCCACAGAGCTATGCCTATGGCTATCCACCAGCCGGCGCATCCCCTTACGTCCTTGGAGCGCAACACGCAGGACCTCAGGCGCAGCCTGCGGCGATTATAGCACCACCACCTACTAGGCCTTCTAAACCAGCAAGACGAACAAAGGCTCATGTAGCCTCAGCATGTGTCAACTGCAAGAAGGCGCATCTTAGCTGCGATGTTCAGCGCCCGTGCGGACGGTGCGTCGCATCTGGAAAACAGGTAAGCAGACCTCGTACCCGTAGGCGCTAGGAAAATTAGGAGCATGGACACATGTAAAGACTGACACTGGACCGAATAGGACACATGCAAGGACGTGCTACACAAGAAACGGGGAAGACCGCGACTAAGAGACGACAGAGACTTTACTAGACCGGAGCAGGAAATACAGCAGCCTGACCAAACTCTAGTTTCGAATCTTCCAGCGTCAACAGAAGCTTTCGGCCATCCATCATCTCACCCAGCTCCGCATTCGCATCGAGCCGCCGATCTACCCCGTACGACAATTACACAACGAGGGAATAGCATCCCAAGTGTAGGCGCATCTTCAATCGGATGCCGTACACTAAGTGTCGGTAGTTATGGTGGCGTGTCTGCGTCCTCCTATGGTGTGGGACCGGATTTGGTGTACCAGTCTTTGCCCGTCGCGTTCCTGAACTTGGATCTAGTGATTCAAAAGTCGAACCAAGCATTCCAGGATTTGGTTTCCTTCCTAGGAAGTGTAGGAGGGAAACACCTAGGGGAATTACTCGAACCGAGACAGAATGAAAGCTTGCAACGGTTGCGCAATGACCTTCGCGACGAACGAGACGAACGCGAGCCCGCCTACATGGCACCCATCACGCCAGTCGGGCACGATCCGATGCGCTCAGTCATGGAGTCTGTTGCAGACCGAGATGTGGAACATGTCAGTCATGGCTTTACGGATAGGCCCATGTTCCTTAGTTATCGTCTTCCCAATGGGCAGTACCAGTCTCTTCAAACCCAGATCCGACTTGCAAAAACGTCGCTGTACTTCGTCACGCTGGTCGTGCGTACACCTCCAAGAGCTCTTGGTCCTCCTCTTTTGACGCAGCAGCTGGCGCCTCCAACGCCCATCCACGCCTCGCAATCCATGTCGGCGCCGACCCCTCTTTCGACAAGGACTGGGCATTACACTCCCCAACAAGTTCGCCCACCATCGTCAGCAAGCTCCGCGCCTAACTCGCCTTACTCTTTCAGCTTTTCGTCAATTCGCACGTCGTTGCCGAACTTCAGTCCCAGCTCTTACACAAGTAGTCCGACCTACGGCTACTCTCCCACTGCTGGTCCAGAAGCGGGCTACTTCTCGACGTACCCACCCTCGCAGTCAGTAGCACATGCTCCTTCTCACCCATCTGGTCCTCGAACAGGGTCAGTAACATCGGAGCCTTTGCGCGAGCTTAATCGCCCGGCTCGACTAGAAGGCCTGCAGCTTCCTCCGATTCGCACTGGTCCAGCTCCTCTGGGCTCGCCGCTCCACCTTGCGACCAGCCATAGCGCGACAGATAGCGATCGAGAGCGCGTGCGTCGAAGAGAGTCGAGCTCAAGTGCCGAGAAACGTCCAGATACGCCGGGGGAAGCCGGTAAGCGTCGTCGGCTCAATATCCATGAGATGCTGGAGTAGAGCAGAAGAGACGAAAAGTCGCGATGACGGTTGAGAAAGCGGTCCAACGTAGTACAACTTGTTTTGCGGTTGTCCGTTTCAGATATGGTATCCGGTTACCGATTGCCGTATCCTGGTCGATTTGACACACTTGACACGGAACGGACAGTGCACGTCGTTCAACGTCACATCTGCAGCTCTTTCTGAACATGATACCTTTCCTGTCCCCAAATTTGAGATACCACGGATGCCATCATTTTGGATGGGTCCACAGCCGTTGGTTGGCCACGGCTTTGTTGATTTTCTGCGTAGCTGTGTGCATGGGCCTCGAGTTCACCGGCATTCTGGCATGGGAGTTGGTTGTTAGACAAGCACCGCGACAAGGGCGCACTCTGGCCTTTATATGTATCATACGTCCACGGACAGCCATGTGGTTTGTTCAAGGGTTATGTAGACTACCATAGCCAGACTATCAAGTCGCGTGTGTGCGTTACTGTGCATAAACACGAGAGCTAGATCCGTGCTCTGTGGTTAGTGTTTGATGTTTTATTGGGGCCTCAACGTGTGCGCCTTGCCGTAACTCGAGTAGCTCGAAGAACCGAGCATGGCGAGAACGAGCGCGGCAGAGCGCAGGCTGTGTGAGCCTGGGTTTGAGGCCGTGAGCCGTGGCCTGGTGACGGGTCCTAAACGCACGTTGTATGCTGCTGTGTTTGAGACTGGTCATTGTCATCCAGGACGCGAGCTTGTAGTCGCAGTGACGCTCTGTATGCATTTCTTTTCTCCAAGCGATCAGTCCGCTTCTGTGCATGCATGTTCAGAGCAGTTAGGGTAGTGTTTCTCCGTAGCGCTGGGGGTGGGGTGGGGGGGGGGGGATTGCAAGGAGAGCGGTTCTTGACAGTCCGTCGTTTATGGCGGCTGCATTGGCTATCGCTATGCTGTACTATGCCGTGCTATGCTGTACTATGCCGTGCTATGCTGTACTATGCCGTGCTATGCTGTGCTATGCTATGCTGTGCTGTACTGTACTGTGCTGTTGCTATTCTTGAGTGGAAGTGGACTCGGAGTACAGCCCGGAAGTTTGTTATTGCGGAGCTGGACTGGACTGGACTGAACTGGGCAGGCTTTGGGTGGGGGCTGGATGAGTGTCTTTCGAGCACGTACTGCAGACACGGCGACAGAACAGTGTGAGGAGGTCAAGTAGATGGCATGTCGTGTGGTTTTGTGTTTCAGGTCTGTCCGGAAGGCATCTTCGCCCTATCTGGGACAGTGTTGAAGTAACCTAAGCTAAGCTAACCTACCGCGCAATGGATACCATGTCGGAGATGCCGTCCTAGCTTACGCTTCAAAGGTGAAACGTCCCGGCCTGTCCTTGGCGCGTTTAATAAACTCTAAGACTGTGAGAGGATCGAGGGTATGATCTTTTAGCATGTCGCGTACCATTTACATAGCGAGAAGGAGAGGAAACGGGTTGCTTCCATGTCGACGGCGTGTGAGTTGATGGGTTGTGACTGGCTGCGAGGTCAAGGGGCGCAGGGCGAGCGGGGTATGCAATGTTGTGAAAGTACGCATGTGGACATGTGTAGCGGCTTGGTTCAAAAAGCAGGCACAATGCAGTGCAGGGCAGGGCAGAGCGGCGTTCAACCGAGAGCCTTGACCTTCTTTTTCTTCTTCTTGCCGCCCTCGGCCTCGGGCTTCTTGGCCTGCTGGTAGTCGCGCCAGCTGTTGATGCGTGTGTCACGTGACTTCTCCCAGGCCTGGTCGTGGTCGCGCTTGCGCTTGCGCTCGACGGCTTCCTCCTCCTCTTTCTTCTGCTGCCGGCCCTCCTCGCGCATCTGTGCCTTCATCTGGCGTTGGCGCCTCAGCTCGTTGTCGCGGATCACCCAGGCGGTCTTCTCGCGCCACTCCTTGAGGAACTCGGGGCTGCGTGTCTCTTCGTCGTCGGCCGTCAGCTTCTTCTCGCGCATCAGCAGCATGCGTGCGTCGGCGATGTCCTCGTCCAGCTTGGCGCGCAGCTTCTCGTCGAGGAGCACCGTCTGGGCCTTCTTGAGCCTGTCGAAGGCATCTGGGGCGTTGGGGTTGGGCGTCTTGTCCGGATGGATGAGCAGCGACTTGGCGCGGTAGACTTTCTTGATGTCCGAGTCCGGCACACCCGGCTGCAGGTCAAGCACGGCGTAGGCGTTGAGGCTGAAGACATTGCGGATGCCTGGAGGCAGTCAGTGGTGTGCAGACACAAGGCGTTCTCGTTGCGCCTGGACGTACGCTCAATTTCCGCGTCCTGCCGACCTGTCAGCGCCGCATGCAGAGGCCGTAGAGCCTAGTGACGTACCTTGTCGAGCTCCTTGCCAGCCGCGTTCAGCTCGGCCTCGATGTCATCCGCCATCTTCGCCGCGTGTAGCTTGAGAGTCGAGGCTGGACGTGTCCGGGCGTTGGATGCGCCAGACGGCGATCGGCTCGGCTGGCTCCAAGACCCCCGCGGCGAACGTGCACGGGCCGCTGCTCCACCAAAATTATTTCCTCGATCGCGACGGCGGAGGAACTTCCCTACCAAATCCTGGAGGCAGGCGATGCACTGAAACAATGGGCGGCGCGGGTATCACAGGTCGCACGCGGCCCACCAAGGTCAAGAAGCAGGCCTCTGCTGCCAAGAGGAAGCGCGACGATGTTGACGTCGAGAAGCTGGAGGCGGCCGTCGCGGCACTGGTAGGAGGACATCAGATGGCCTGCACACGAGGGACGTGGCTGACAGCGCACAGGAGCCCAGGTCTGGCACATACAAGGACTTCACCGATCTCCCGCTCTCGGAGCCCACCAAGGCAGGTCTGAAGGCATGCCACTTCGCTGTCATGACCGATATCCAGGCCAAGGCGATCCCTCTTGCGCTCCAAGGTCACGACATACTCGGTGCAGCCAAAACCGGCAGCGGCAAGACCCTTTCCTTCATCATCCCCGTCCTCGAGAACCTCTACCGGCTCCAGCACATCGGTGCAGACGCAGGCCTCGGCGCCCTCATCCTCTCGCCGACGCGCGAACTAGCGATCCAGATCTTCGATGTGTTGCGCAAGATTGGAAAGCACGGGCACATGTTTGCAGCCGGCTTGCTGATCGGAGGGAAGAGCCTGGAGTCCGAGAGGGACGCTCTGACAAGGATGAACATCCTGGTCGCAACACCGGGGCGAATGTTGCAGCACCTCTCGCAGACTGCTGCATTCAACGTCGACGACTTGAAGATGCTGGTCTTGGACGAGGCCGACCGAATCCTTGACATGGGCTTCCAGAGGGACGTCGACGCCATCGTCGAGTACCTTCCAAAGGAACGTCAGACCATGCTCTTCTCCGCCACCCAGTCACGCAAGGTGTCCGACCTCGCACGCCTGAGCCTTCAGGACCCCGAATACGTCTCTGTCCACGCCGAAGACAAGAGCGCGACACCCAGCGGACTCACGCAAAACTACATCATCTGCCCCATCGAACAGAAGATGGACACCTTGTGGAGTTTCTTGCAGGCCAGCAAGAAGTCAAAGATTCTGTGCTTCTTCTCCTCGGCAAAGACAGTGCGTTTCGTCTACGAGTCCTTCCGGCACATGCAGCCCGGCATTCCACTGCTTCATATTCACGGCCGCCAAAAACAGGGTGCTCGTCTGGACGTGACGGCAAAGTTCTCTGCAGCCAAAAACTCGTGTTTATTCGCAACCGACGTTGCAGCTCGAGGTCTAGATTTCCCAGCCGTCGACTTTGTCATCCAGGTCGATTGCCCTGACGATGTCGATACCTACATTCACCGTGTCGGTCGTACAGCCCGCTACAACCGAGAAGGACGAGGTGTCTTGTTTCTAGCGCCGAGCGAAGAAGAGGGCATGCTGAAGCGTTTCGAGCAGAAGAAGGTCCCAGTCGAGCTCATCAACGTTCGACAAAAGAAGAAGACATCGATCAAGGAGCAGTTGCAGAACATGAACTTCAAAGATCCGGCCATCAAGTACTTGGGCCAGAAGGCATTCATGACACATGTCAAATCGCTCTACCTGCAGAAGGATAAAGAGGTCTTCAAGCTCAAAGAGTACGATCTGGAGGCGTATGCGGCAAGTTTAGGTCTGCCAGGAACACCAAGGATCAAGTTCCTGCAGAACGATGACAGCAAACAGAAGAAACAGGCGAACAGAGAGAAGATCGAAGTATCAGAGGAGTCCGAAGAGGAGGAGGAAGAGGCAGCGAAGGCAGCGAAGCCCGTACGCACAAAGTACGACCGCATGTTCGAGCGTCAGAACCAGGATGTTCTTGCAGAGCACTACAAGAAGCTTGTCCGAGACGGCGACGACAAAGCAGCAGACGACTTCACTGGCGCTGGTGCCGCCGACGGAGACGACGACTTCATGGCCGTTAAGCGCCGTATTCCCGCCGACGACGACGATGATGCCGATGACAATGAAACATTCGGCATTGACTCTACAACCGACCCATCCGTACCTGGCGGCAAAGTCGTCAACCTCGCCGGCGCATCGCAACCCCTCATCATCGACTCGAACCGGCGCGAGAAGCTGCTTAAATCCAAGAAGAAACTATTGCAATTCATGGACAAGGGTAAGAAGCTCGTTTACGATGATGAAGGCAACCCGCACGAAGTCTACGAGCTCGAGAACGAAGACGACTTCAAGGCCCGTGGCTTGCCAGAGGAGCAGAGACAGAAGTTCATCGAGCAGGCAAGACAAATCGTTGAGCAGGCGGACGTCGATGACAAGGCTGCGGCGCGGGAGAAGAGGAGGGAGAAGCTCAGGAAACGGAAAGAGAAAGAGCGAGGCGGGCTGGTCGAGGCGTCTGATGACGAAGAGGACGGTGGTGTCGAGCTTCCAGATGCTGGTGAAGACCTTCTGGCGAACTTCAGGGCCGACGCGATGTCCAGTAATGAGGATGATGACGATGACGACGAGGAAGAAGCCCCGCAGCTGGTCGAGAAGAAGCCGAAGAAGTGGTTCCAATCCGACTCCGAAGACGAGGAAGGGAGCAGCAAAAAGAAGCGGAAGAAGGGCAAGAGCGCGCGGCACGTTGTCGAACAGCCAGAGACTCTGGAAGACATGGAAGACATGGCTGCCAGATTGCTCGGTTGACCTACTATCTAAGTCCTTCACGCATAGCAAGATATCCAGTTCTGAAGAATACATCCAACCTCAATCCAGCGTTCGTTCATCGAAAACATCTCAGCCTCACCAGTCCATCTCATTCCCAATCCAACATCCCAATCGCCCTCCTGATATGCTCCCCATTAAGACTCTCGCACACACTCCTATCCCTCTCGCAATGCTCCCTGCCCCATACTCTCATCCTCTCTGCACCTAGAAAACCCTCATCATTGTGCCACCGTTGCTGCCTCACCTCCACATCCTTAAGCAACTGCCGCAGCGGCACGGGATTACTGCCGCCGCCATCCACCTCCGTCCTCAGCGCTGTCTTAACCAGCTTCTTCCACACCTCAGGCTCCAACTCGACATTGAAGCCCATAGGACAGTCCAGCGTGCCTGTGTGCAGGTGCGCGAGCGCGGGATTGTTGTCGCCGATCCGGTATGGTTTCCTCGCCCCTGTGGCTGTAAGGCGCGCAGCTTCCAGATCGACTTCGTGCAGCACTTTGCTGAAGCGCTCGACGATTGCTTTGAACAGAGAGACGATTGAGGATACGTTTTGGATCGCGGAGAAGGGGTCTAGCGGGCATGTGGGGCAGTGGAGGAGGGAGGCGATGGCGGCCATTGCTTTGCGTAGTGGGATGATGACTTGGGGGAAAGAGAAGGTGGGTACTGTTTGGAGGTTGGTGAGGGTCAGGTACGTGAGCGAGAGGCAGGTGCATGGGCCCATTGCTGTTTGGTCGGGTGGTGTTATGTCGTAGTTTGCTGCTTGGTACCCGGTCTGGGTGTCTGGTGTGGCAATTTGGGTGTCCCATAGTGAAGGATCGATTGGGGTTGTGAGACCGAAGCTATGACAATAAGTATCTCGGAGTTGTTGTATGGACGTATGACTTACTCAAAACTAGTCTTAAGGGGTGATGGTCCGTAGATTCCTACCAGACTGGGGTCAAGCTGTGTCTGAGCATACACTTCATTCCTACTCGGCGCGTCTGCAAACTCAGGTGGAGAAACTAGGCCAAAGCTGCTAAAGTTCGTTCGTGTCGTGAAGCTGTTCACACCACTGTCGTGTCCATTGTTGCTCGTTGCTAGTTGTTCGGAAGGCGTGTTTGCCTCGCTCTCCCTTCTTCTCTTTCTTGGTCGGCCCATGGTCTTTTGCGGCGAGTATATGCATTCTATCTTTTCCCTTTGACATCTCCCGCATACCGGCTTCTCCCCCGAGCACTTCAGCTTTCGAGCACCTAGTCTTGTGTAAGCTTCAATCAGTCACACCGAACCAGGGTCTGTCGGCTTACGGCATTCATCACAGGCGGCATGCAGTTTTTCCGTGGTCTGACTTTGTGCCATGTTGCACTTGGTGAATATTCTCAAAGAACGCTATCTCAAAACCTTTAGTCTTTTCGTACAGAGTCTGGATGATTTGGTCGCTGCTGACTCTGAGCTTCAAGCTGTCCTGGAAGGCGCTAAGAGGGGAGCAGCGCCCGCTGTCAGGCCGCCAGCGGAAGCTGACCCACGTGCTCGACCTTTGCTTCGCCCCCATCAACGCTACGTTACGCCCGCAATCATGCCTGTAGAAGAATTCGAGCTCTACCTCTCGATCTGGGCTCACTCTACCAGCAAATTTATCTAATGCTGGGATGAGAACGATGTGGGTCTTGAAACAGCTCACTTCGCATAGTGCAGACTTCTGAAATACGTTGGAACTGGAGGGAAGTGATGAATGTGCATAAGCGGATGCTGGGCTCCTTCTCACTTCTCAGCCTCGCGCTCCAATTCACTTGCAGTGACTTCTGACAACCACAGCAGTCGCCTGTTCGAACGTTACACTTATTGTCATGTATTTGATCGACGCAACGACGCTCGAGCTCAAACTCTTCGAGGATGAGGCTCACTTACCCCCATACGCGATCCTGTCCCATACATGGGGCAATACTGAAGTCACGCTGAAGCAATTTCAAATGTTGCAGAGCAGCCTTAATGTTGCAAAGCACCAGCTTCGTGACAGTCCAGGCTATTGGAAGATACGTAAAGCGTGCGAGCAAGCACTCAGCGATGGCCTCAATCATGTTTGGATAGATACATGCTGCATCGACAAGCGGTCGTCGGCAGAACTGAGCGAGGCTATAAATAGTATGTTCAGATGGTATCGACAGGCTTCGATCTGTTACGCTTATCTTGGTGACGTCGAGAGGATATCGTCTGTGGATGCTCAAGACCCACAGAGGTCTAAAGGGCGCGAAACACCGCAGAGTTCACAAGCAGAAGGGGATCTAGAACTTGTCAGACAGACAGAGCTGGCTCAAGCAAGGTGGTTCACAAGGGGATGGACACTTCAAGAGCTTATTGCCCCGCGCAAGATGAGGTTTTATGGCAAGAATTGGACGCTCCTAGGATCGAAAGACTCTCTGGCAGAGTTTCTTGCGAGCATCACTGGTATTGAGATGGCCGCTCTGCAAGGCGACGACCTTGATGCGTTCAGTATAGCACAGAGGATGAGTTGGGCCTCAAACCGAGTCACAACCCGATCCGAAGATCTGGCCTACAGTCTGCTTGGCATCTTCGACGTCAACATGCCACTTCTCTACGGAGAAGGTATGAAAGCTTTCGTACGACTCCAGGAGGAGATCATGAAGGATAGTAATGACCAGACGCTCTTTGCATGGACACCTCCGTATGCGCCCGAATCCAGCCCTGGACACATTTCGGAACGTGGACGATCGGTGTTTGCAAGCCACCCTCGAGACTTTGCCCCATCAACACGTGCAATACCAGTACCATGTCAGGGCCCAACCGAATCGTTTGCACTGACCAACAAGGGCGTCAAGATTGTCAGCCCTATTCTACCGTACGAGCGGCATCTCTGGGACAGTGATTGGGTACCGACGTTCAGCGAGCCAGGACTCGGGCCTTTGTACAAACAACCACTTTATCTGGTGGTGCTCGACTGCAGTTATGCTCAAGACGGAGCTCTTCAACGTCGGGCAGCTATCGTGTGTCACCGTGTGGCTGGCACTTCGGATCAACTGATCCGGCATAATTCCGCTGCAGTGTTCAGTGTCACCGACAGAGACCTTCACCAGGCGCAACGGCTCGATGTGTATCTGCTCAAGAAGGTGCCTTCGTCGTGGCAATCGCAGATTGACGTGCAAAAGGCCAGACAAGAAAATTTGCCCAGTACACCGAAAGTGGCTTCGGAAACAACTATTGATGTGGCCTTCGGCTTCAACTTTACCCGCCGCAGAGATGGTCTTATGGCTGCTAGCACGATCCTGCGCCAATACACTCGCCAACGCACATAATCATACCCAACTACTGACTCTTCATTACGACAATGATATTCATACAAAAAACGAAGAATGGACAAGCCACAACGTTTCCCGCCACGCGTCTAAAATACCGTACATGCAAACCTTCGCGCCCCATTATTCCCTAGGGAGGAAAATATGCAGATGAGTTTTCCCATCCAGTAAACGCCGCATCGCACATACAGGCAGTAATCCAGACTGCACAACAACATAAGCAAAGACCAACCAAGAAAGCGGAAAGCGAAAAGCGAAAATCAGACAAAGTACTCAACGAGCCGATCCATTCCCAAATCCGTTCTCCCCAACCGGCGCAAGTCGATGCCTGTCCGGCGCCGGACTGCTCTTCTTCACCGGCGGACTCAAAATCTGCGGACTCGAATCGGGGTTTAGACTCTTCACTGGCGGAAAAATAGGCGTCTCGCTCATCTCGTGACTACTCATTGGTCTTGCACCGTCATGTTTCAAGGGCGCAGGGATAGCATCGGGCAAGATCTGCGCGGGCATCTGCGACGGCGAAGGAGCAATGCGGACCGGTGCAGGCGCAGGCGAGGACATGTGAGGCATCGGTGCAGGTGAGCTGTGTTTGATCGGCGAGAAGGAAGGGCGTTGAGCGGAGCTGGGTGGAAAGGAAGAGTGGGGGCTGTTGAAGTTGTACACAGCTGGAAGACCGTTGGCGGGACGGGGAGAGTTTGCGGGAGAGTGCTTTACGGGTGACCCAGCGGGTCCAGCAGCTGTACTTGGTCGACTGAAGCTCTGATTGAAGCTCTGCGCAACGGGTGTGTGCTGTGACGGACCGAATGGATTCGACAGGCCAAACGAACCACCGTTCTGTTGAGGAAGAGGCATGCGAATGCTCTTGAAGGGACTTGTAGGTGCCTTTGGCAGGTTGAAAGGTGGCGGCGAAGAGCCTAGGCCATTTGATCTGAAAGAGCTCTCGGCGGGGCGCGACGAAGATGCCGGCCGCTGTCGTATTGGCGATGAGCTCGCGTCGAGTATACGAGACGGTGATCCATAGGCGGCTTCTGAGTTTTGAATGCCTGGAGGGCCCAGAGCTTGGCCGCGAGGAGACAGACTTGGACCATCTACCCAAGGTTGTGCAGGCTGGAAATGAGGTTGGTGGCTTTGCGTTGAAGCAGGCTGTGGCGCGGGGATCGATATAGAGTCTAGACGAGATGGGGGCGCGGACGCTCCTTCTCCATTCGTTTGCGAAGCTGGTGATGCGGAGGTCAGTCGCAGTTTCAGCGGTGGCAGCTTCGGCTGGTTGGCTTCCTCCTCTTTGCGCTTGCATGAGGTGCAGACAAACTCGAACTTGGGGTCTTCCACCTCCTCTTCGGAGATGCCATGACACTTGACATGCTGCCACACATTGCACTTCTCGCACGATACTTGCGGCGAATTGTCGTTGAGGTTCGACCCGTACACACCGCACTTCTCACAGTCGAAGAACCAATCTTCTTCCTCATTGAGTCTCTTGAGGTCTGCCTCATGTTGCTTCATCATCGCCTTGAGATGTCGCTCGGATAGGCGAGCATTGTTGGAGGCTAATTTTTGCTCATTCTCCTGTAACTTGCGCAACTCCTCCTCCTTGAGAATCTTCGCGGTTTCGCGTTCACGGAGTCGCTGCTCGCGTGTCATGCGGCGGGTGTCGTGCGCCTGCATCATATTAGCTTGAACAAACACTACGACCAAATCGGCATACCTCTTCCAGCTTCTTCTGCCTCGCTTGCTCGGCCTGAGCCATAGCAAGTTCTTCCTGCCTCTTACGTTCTGCAGCTTCAACTTCTTCAATCTCTTTCTGCTTCTCAACCCTGGCTGAGATGCGAGATGAGCGTTTCGCCGTGGCGAGTTTCTGCAGGTTCTCGAGCTCTTTTGCCTTGCGAGCATGTTTTCGAGCCTGCTCCTCAGCCAGTCCCTCCATGACAGGTATTACCTCTTCTTCGAGACGCTTGTATAATATCTTCTCATTTGGGTCACGACTTTTGCGAATACTGCTGAGATAATCACGGTAATCTTCCAATGTGATACAGAGGCATTCCCACTTCATGCCCCCAAGACCATAGTCCCCAGTTGCGTCTGGCTCTTGAACAGCTGCAGTCTCCTCTTCCTCGACCTCATCTTCGGGTTCTGGTGTTGACTGTTTTTGGCGCTTGCTGGCGCGGGTGCCTCTCGTCTTCTTCGTCTTCGGTTTGGGCTTGGCTTTGACCTTCTGTGCAGGCGCAGGAGGCGGTGGATCGGTTCGGCGGTACATGCGGTTGTCGTCTAACACAAAGAGGACCCTGTCTTGTGAATCCCAGCCGGTGGGCTCCATGCGCTAAGAAGCTCAATTAGCCATTGCACGCTATGTGAAGCGTCCCGCGCTTACCCATAATGTTTGTTCGTGGTCGGTGGCTGCTAGCCTCTCTCGTATTGAGTTGGGGTTGTTCAATGTCCATATTGAGAGTTGTTGTAGTACCCGAATCTTGGTAAAGATGTCGAAGTCGTCGAACTTATTGGGGTCCTCCTCTTCACCAAACGGGTTTCGCTCGGGCGCTTTGGCGACGAATTGGCGGCGCGTGTATTCATCGAAGATGGCTGGTCTGAGTTTTGTTAGAGGTGAAATGGCGTAAGTAGGCGGGCAGCGTACGTTAGACCCTTGTGTGACGACACATGCTTCAAAAGCGCCAGCCCTATCTGCGCAAGCTTTTCGGACGGTCCAGGTTTCAAGCACTCAGACTCGAGCTCCTGCATCTCAATCAGTCCTCGTTCCATCAGAACTATGTCCAGCGCATCCACAGAAGCGTTTGGCGCAAAGTGGGCGTACCTCGATGTCAAAGTCCTTGTCGATCTTCACTGCGTCGCCAAATATAGCAATGTATTGTGCGAGGTTTGCGAACTGCCACATGTTACGTAGTTTCCGTAATGTGCTCGGTGTTTCGACATGCTCTTCCACCTCCATCTCGCTCGCGGCGCGCTTGCGGGCAGGCATCGTGGTAGAGCGTGCCGTGGGCGACGCGTCCAAAGGGCGTGGTGTGGTCGCAGACAGCGGTGATGGCAGCGGAAAAAATGTCGCAGATGGCGTCGAGGAGATGTGGGCTCGAAAAATGGCACGTGGGCGGCGGACAGAGCGATATGGTGAGCGTGAAAGGCGTGAAGTGGTGAGGGCGAGGGCGCGTCGCCTAGAATTGCGGCCAACTCGGAGGTTCCTAACTGGGACGCGCTAGTGCTCTCCCTTCACGTCACAGCCAGCGGCAGGTGTGCATCGAAATGCCATCTTCCACGCACAGACTGGCCCATTCCTGACGTGTGGTGGCTCTTCGGCCTTTCGTGCACGATTGTGTTGGCGTGGCGGTGGCATTGAAGGGACACAGCGAGATGTTGGGAAAGCTGGAAGCCGGCAACATGGCTTCTCAACCTGCAATGCATTCAGACAGTACTCCAGATATTAGGATTCGAGCAGGCCATGTGCTGAAGCCATCAGTCAAGACGTTGCAATTGTGAGGCTTGTGCTGGGCTTCCGCTATGACTTGGGCAAGGCTGTCAATGCGTGCTGGAAGTGTGGCTGAAACGTATGCAGCTGACAGGGGACTTTCGCATTTGACAGCAGGAGAACCGTGAGAAGGCCAACAGCTGCAAGGAGAAACGTTGGGTGGCTGAGCTGCAGCTGCGTTCGTGTCACGACGAACTAAACAGCATGAGCTCTGGAGTGCATCTGTGTACATATGCAGGCCTGCGTCGAGCCATGAATTGGCGTCGTAGTTTTCCAGTGCTTCTGTGGTCACCACCTTTACAGCTGCAGACGCTGAGCTAAGAATACACGCGTACGGGCCCGAGTCAGCCCTATTGCCGGTCTTAGCACTCCCTGCGGCTACCAGTGCTACCCTGGCGCGCATATCCACACGGCGCTGGCACATGCCGCCATCCCGCATCTTTTGCATCTTTCTGTCCTGCAGACCTCTCAACTTCATACACACACCTAGAAATCCTCGCAGGACCTGCACATACCTCTGTTGACGCCGTCCCAGCACTGCTACCGCCCTCGCGCTCGCTAGGCCGCTGCTTACGTTCTTCATGTGCACGCGATAGTGTTTACCAGCTGAAGAGCGGCCAGATGCACGATTGAGAGCTGCACACCCGCACCAGAAGCCTCAATGTCCTACCCCGACCCCGATCACAACCACCGGCGAAGCCAGACACATCAATCGATACCACTGCAAGACCTCAATCGCCCGCCGGACGAAGATGATGCGCCCGCGCCGCAACAGCACCGCCGCACCCTGAGTGACCGGGGGCGCAACCTTCTCAGGCAGACTGGATCGATGGCAACGGGCCAGTCCAGGTCCACACAGTATGCGCCCATCGCTGAAGTGTCGCCAAGTCCTACACGGCGGCTTCAGCTGAATACGAATACGGCAGTCCGCCAAGGTGCAATACGGACGGTCCAAGACGATGGGGTCGACTCGCCCATAGACGCAGGTGCCTTTCAGTCCGCCATTGGCTTTGGCATGGACATGAACTTCCAGGGCGACACATCACCCCCGCTGTCGCCCATCATACCTGCGCCTGGGTCGTCCAAGCAGTCCTACCACCCACACAATCAAGATCCGTATGCGCAAAGGGGACCGTCTGAGGACCACGGCTACTTTGCTTCCGTGGATGTCGAAGACGACACAGCACGGCTGACAGATGCGCGCCATCTGCAGCCCATCAGTGGTGCTGCAGACAACATATCACCCGGATCTGTCGATCGCTCCAGTTTCCAGAGTGTCCAGTTCCTGAGTCCTGGTGGCACGTCGCCAGGAGGAAGATTCAGCGGCGATGTTGGACAAGCGGAAAGTGCGACAGGTCTCAGTCCATCACGAAGCAGAGCCCGTTCGCTCTCGCCTGCTACTTTGGGGTTGCCGCTGCAACGCGCCGGAACCATCGTCCGGAACATGTCTCAGCGTGTTGTCAACGTCAGCAACGACTCAGAGGTAGCTGAGCGCCATATCCAGAGAAAGTCCACTCAAAATCAACCGCACATGCAAAGACAACCCTCGTTGGTAGCACTGCCTGGATTCATGACTGATGGTCCTTCGTCACCGGGGCCGACAACGCCAATCGAGAAACCACCAACACCTATCGTGCGCTCTCGCAGGTCTAGTTTGCAATGGCAGAAGCCTTCGAATCCGTTCCGCGGTAAGAGCCTGGGAGTCTTCCCCGCAGACAGCGCATTGCGGATGAAGTTGAGCGACGTCCTGGTTAATCCAATCACTGAACCACTACTGCTCGTTCTCATTGTGGTGCAGACAGTCCTCCTGGCCGTCGACGCAAGAACTAAAGCGCAGTATGAACCCGGCCACGTGAAAGAGTTGGATAGGTTTTCGACTATCGACTGGGTTTTGCTTGGCCTCTTTATCATCTATACGATCGAAGCTATTATTCGCATCATTGTCTCTGGCTTCATCATCAACCCTGTCGAGTACAGTACCATTAACAGACAGGTGGGATTACGGGAAGCTGTACTTACGAAAGCGAACCAGCTTTTTGGTGGGCCACAACGACAGTCATCGCAAAGAAGAGGCGGTGTGAACACCGATTCCACTCTAGGCGGTCCTCAACAGCCATCTGTGCTTCGAACCTTCACGACTGCCCAGATGAACCCCGAGGTTGGTCCAACCGACTCGCGCGAGCGACAACGTGTTCGTTTGGCGCACCGAGCGTATCTGAGGCACTCCTTCAATCGAACCGACTTTGTTGCTATTGTTTCTTTCTGGATAGCACTGCTTCTAGGTGCGCTCAACATCAAGAACACCCGGGTCATCTTGGTCTTTCAAATGCTTAGCTGTTTACGCATTATTCGCCTTTTAAATCTCACAAGTGGTACTTCGGTATGTATTATTACACGTTCGTCATGTACATGAATAACATTGGTATAGGTCATTCTGAGAAGTCTGAAAAAAGCCGCTCCTCTACTCCTGAATGTGGCGTTTCTGATTGGGTTCTTCTGGCTTTTGTTCTCAATTGTTGGCGTGCAGAGTTTCAAGTCTAGCCTCCGAAGAAACTGTGTATGGACCGACCCGGATGACCCGTCCCAGACCTTCACCAACTCAGATCAATTCTGTGGTGGTCAATTGAGGAATGACTCAGGTGTGCTTGTCCATGAGGGTTACAAAGCTGCACCAGGAAGACCGGACGCGCCTAAAAAGGGCAAGGGTTTCCTGTGCCCTGTAAATTCGGTCTGCATCGAAGACGACAATCCATACAACGGCACGCAGAGTTTCGACAACGTCCTACAGTCCCTTGAACTGGTCTTCGTTATCATGTCATCCAATACCTGGTCCGATTTGCTCTACCTCGTATCAGATACCGACTATCTAGTCAGTTCCTTGTTCTTCATCGTCGGGATATTGATCCTCAGTTTGTGGCTTATCTCACTTCTGATTGCGGTCATCACCTCAACATTTCAGATCATTCGCGAAGAGAGCAAAACCAGTGCTTTCACGGGCGAAGAGATTGTGGGAGAAGATGCCGAAAAAGAGCAAGCAAACCAGCGTGTCAGCAGCCTGAAGCGAATGTACGATAAGACCTCTGGGGTGTGGGTTTTCATCATCGCCTTCGGTCTTGTTGCTCAGATGATGAGGAGTGCTACCATGAGCAACTTCCGGCGAAACTTCATCGACGCAACCGAAACTATTGTTACGCTTGTGCTCCTTGCTGAGATTCTGACCCGATTTTTAGTGGACTGGAGACACTTTTTCAAGAGCAAGCGCAACACAACCGATTTGATGATCGCAATCATCACCACTGTCATCCAAATACCAGCCATCAAACATGCTCACGGCGGGAGAGCTTATGCTTGGCTAAGTATCTTTCAGATCATGCGAGTATACCGTGTTGTTCTGGCTGTCCCTGTTACTCGAGATCTCATCGTAAGTATTTCTTGTGCCTACTGACATGCATCATTAACGCGCTTCCAGATGATAGTTTTCGGCAACGTCGGTGGTCTGCTCAACCTCATCCTCTTTGTGTTCCTCCTTACGTTCCTCGCGTCCATCTTCGCATCTCAGCTCTTTCGTGGTGAGATACCCGAGTCAGACGATGGCGATACGATCCGTGTACCATTCAATGACATCTGGAATTCATTCATTGGCATGTACATCATCTTCTCCAGTGAGAATTGGACTGAGATCTTGTACACCGTAACTGGGTACCAAAAGGCCTTCGGTACCGCTTGGATCGGAGCGTCCTTTTTCATACTATGGTTCATCTTCGCCAACTGTAAGTAAACCCAGTTACACTTCGAACCCAGCTGACGCGAATCAGTCATCGTACTCAACATGTTCATTGCTGTCATCCAAGAGAATTTTGATGTGTCTGAAGATGAGAAACGACTACAACAGGTTAAAGCCTTCCTTCAGCAGAAAGAGCAAGGACTCAACTCTTCTTACGGGTAAGTAACGATTAATGCTCTTAGAGTGCTAGTTGACATGGAATAGCAACTTATCGCTTTCATCGATATTTAAGCTTGGTCACGCCAATCGCAGGGATCCACTTGATTATGGTTCTGCCGCTGCTGAAATGTTGCTCAAGGATGCTGTTGTTCGCGACTTTCTCGACGAAGGTGACGAGGATACGTCGCCGCGCGAAGAAGAGCCTCGACCTGGTATTCGCCCTGCAAAGACCATTGTTGGCTCGGGTACCATGTCCACTATGTGGCAAAGAATTCTGCGCAGGACCGTTCACAGAGAGCCTAACCCTTTCTACGCTCCCCTCGACTATGGCCGCGCATACGAAGATCTGGATCCAAGGAAGATGGCCAAGGAGGTGGTCTCCGCTACAGAAAGAAGGAAGAAGGCTCAGCGGGAATACCTGCGGAATCATCCCAATTACAACGTCTCTCTGTTCCTGTTCAAACCTAGTAACCCCATTCGAAGGCTTTGTCAGCGTATCGTAGGGCCTGGTCGTGGCGGCGATCGCATAGAGGGACTGGCTCCCTCAGTTCCAATCTGGTATGCATTCTCGGCCTTTGTTTACGCTGCCATTATTGCCATGGTGTTATTGGCTTGTGTCACTACACCTCTATACCAGCGTCAATATTTCACGACGCACGAATTCAGCGTCAGGAATTGGTTCGTCTGGACTGACATGGGTTTTGCTATCCTGTTCACCTTTGAAGCGCTTGTCAAAGTTATTGCAGATGGGTTCTTCTGGACACCCAATGCCTATTTCCGCGGGTCATGGGGCTTTATTGACGGTATAGTGTTGGTAACTTTGTGGGTCAATGTCGCTACGTCGCTTCTCAACGAGGGGCAAATCACGAGGACTGTCGGTGCCTTCAAGGCGCTCAGAGCGCTTCGATTGCTCAATGTCAGCGACAGTACCCGCGACCACTTCCACTCGCTCATAGTTCGGGGGTGGTGGAAGCTTTTCTCGGTAAGCTTGTGCTTGCATTCTGATCTCACATTACTAACTTACGTAGGCTGCGTTTGTGTCTCTTAGCTTGCTGATTCCCTTCGCTATATATGGGTTGAATCTCTTCGTCGGACAGTTCCAGACCTGCAACGATGACGACTTCGGCTCAACCAACCTCAAAGACTGTGTCGGAGAATACGACAGCTCACCGTTCGACTGGGATGTTTTGGCACCACGTCAGGCCGCCAACCCCTACTTCGATTTCGATAACTTTGGGAACTCGCTGTTTATCTTGTTCCAAATCGTGTCTCAGGAAGGTTGGACTGATGTTTTATTCGCAAGCATGGCCATTACTGGCGTCAACACCCAGCCCGAGGATTTCAACCGCCGGGGCAACGGCGTGTTCTTCATCGCCTTCAACTTGCTTGGTGCCGTCTTTGTCCTGACGCTTTTCATCTCTGTCTTCATGCGCAATTACACGGAGCAGACCGGAGTAGCGTTCCTTACCACCGACCAACGTTCATGGCTCGAGTTACGCAAGTTGCTTCGACAAGTATCACCATCAAAGCGACCTTCTTCCACACGGCAGCGCGAGTCTTGGGAGGAATGGTGTTACCGTCGAGCTGTCCGCAAGACAGGTAAATGGCAGCGTTTCATCACCGGAGTGCTCCTTTTACACCTTCTCCTGTTATGTTTGGAATGGTACCCAGGCTACGCAGGCTGGGATCTCGCAAGAGGTAAGGTGATGCATCTTCAACCTAAAACAATGCTAATCACTTCACAGACTACATCTTCCTTGCTTTGACCTGCGTGTTCATTGCGAATGTAGTCATCCGTATCATCGGTCTCTCGTGGCACCGGTTCCGCAAAAGTTCTTGGGACGTATTCTCGATCTTTTCTGTCTCCGGCACGTTTATTACTTCCATTCTCATCCTTGCTAGACGCGACGAGAGAGTGTTTGTTCAACTCCATAAGCTCTTCTTGGTATCGATCGCTCTCATGCTCATTCCTCGCAACAATCAGCTCGATCAACTTTTTAAGACCGCGGCGGCGAGTTTGGCAGCAATTGCGAACTTGCTGGCCACATGGTTTGTTCTGTTCTTGGTTTACTCAATTGCACTCACACAAACCTTCGGTCTCACTCGATTCGGCGCCAACGAGACGGCCAACCAGAACTTTCGTACAGTACCCAAGGCTCTGATCTTCCTGTTCACCATGAGTATGGGTGAGGGATGGAATGAGTTCATGGAAGACTTTGCCAATGTCGACAAGCCTTACTGTACAGAAGGAGAGAGGTATTTTGAGAGTGACTGTGGTAGCCCTGAATGGGCGCGAGCGTTGTTCATAAGTTGGAACATTCTCAGCATGTACATCTTCGTCAACTTGTTCGTCTCGTTGATATACGAGAGCTTCAGTTACGTGTACCAGCGGAGCAGTGGGCTATCAGTCATCAGCCGGGAAGAGATCAGACGTTTCAAGCAAGCTTGGGCTGAATTCGACCCCAATGGGACCGGCTACGTCTCGAGAGACGTCTTCCCAAGACTTTTGGGCGTAAGTTTTCTTGGCACTGATTGGTGACACTGTACTGATATGTGCAGGAATTATCTGGGATCTTCGAGATGCGGATTTACGACGGTGATTTCACTGTTGGCCGACTGATCGAAGATTGTGCAATAACGTCGCGTCGCGCATCCAACCTCAATCTGGGAGGCCGTGAACCTTCGCCTGAGATTGATATCGATAAACTCAATCGTCGTCTTGCACAGCTTCCGGTCCACGAGATTCGTCGCAGAAGGGCGCGCATGAACACTTTTTACGAGGAGGTGCTTGTGTCAAGTGATCCGGACAGAGGCATTCAGTTCAGTTCACTGCTTATGATTCTTGCTCATCATAAGGTCATTAATGACAACAAGAGCTTGAGGTACATCCTTGTCCTAACACAAGTTACTCAATCTGTACTGACATGATACTAGGCTTGAAGAATTCCTACGACGTCGAGCTCGCCTACAGCGTGTAGAAGAGGCTGTCCGGCGCAACGTTGTTGTTGGCTTTTTTGACACTTTGTACTGGGCTCGTCGATTCCGCCGCGCAATGGAGCAGAAAAAGCAAGGCCGCATGGCAACAATGCCAACATTCAATGTGCCCGAGATTTTCGTTGACGACGAAGATATTGCAGACGCGGAGCGCGGACAACAATCTCGTGCAGGAAGTCCACTTTTCTCTCCCACAGATTTGCACTCTGGCAATCGTCTTTCGGGAGGCAGCGTCCGCTCAATACCAAGCTTGGACACATCGATGCGCAGCCGGTCGAACTCAATTCAGATGACACCCACAGGCTCGCCAACTCGGGGAGGGCCGTTGTCACCATCTTCACCACGAGCATCGCCATTCTCACCACCTGCCGATGCAGACTGGCACTTCGCATCAGCTCTTACTCTGAGTCGACCGCCCAGTCCACTCGAGGAGCAACTTGCCCCAACAGATACCCGCAGCAGAGCAAACAGCGCTGTCAGTGCTGCCGAAGTCCTGGAAGTTCTCGACAGCTCTGCTTGGGGCGAGAGTATTCGCCGAAGTTTTACAACGCGACGGCCTGGACAATGATCACATGTATACGAGCTGTGTACGACGACCGGTCGCATAAATAACGCTCATTAGCAACGATGGCGATCGAAAGCGATTCAGTCTTCTCACACTCTACACGAAGCGTAGTTCCTAGCTCGGCAGCGTCCGGTCGATCTTTCTTTCGCAACCGACAAATTTTGCGCATCAGAGCAGAGTATGACACGCTGTGAGCCCACACAAAATCTCGGGTCCAATCTCTACACATCCCAGGAACAACACGACAGACGAACAGATCACCCCTCCGGAGCCTTACCTAAAATAGGTGTCGGGGGCAGGGGTAGCCGGTACGAGGGACGTTGCATGAACGTTTGGACTGGCCTAGAAGAGTAATACCCGGCATCACCCCAACGCACAAGAGGTGCGCCATGGCACGTTAACGTGTCGCACATTAAAGGATAGACTAGATTTTTGTTTGAACGGTTTGGCATAATGAGGATGAAGAAGGGCATTACGAGGGGACGATAATGGGCTTAGTGGTGGATGGGCAACCTGGATTAGCGTAGCATAGCGGCGGCGTCATGTTGTATAGCGATGCATTCACCACCTCTTGACTCGCCGCATGGCAGATAGTGAGAGTGCCTCTTTGTGCAGAGACTGCAGATGCAGTGTACGACGTGTGTGTTGTTGCTGATCGGCAGCCATCGTTCCTTCCCCATGGACTTCGGACACGGCGGTGTTGAGTTAGCCAGCAGACTTAAAAAACCACGCCATCTCTCCACCACTCACCCACCGACACCCTCAGCCTTCGATGCCTTCCCATCCTTCACACAGGCTTGCATATCGCAAACTGTAGAGGAGCAAATGTCCGATAAACACCCATCCATGTCCGCCACAACCTGAAACGCTGGTGCATCTCAAGACGGGCGCGGCACACGCCATTGCTCGTTCCAGAAGCCCTCGCTCGTCGCAAGCACCTCTTCAAACGCACCTCAGCTACGCGAAGGCACCGTTGTTGAGACAGCGAGGGCGCGCGAGGGCGCTGGACGGCGACGTTGTAGGCTTCATGTGTAGGGATTCCCTTTGGGGTGCGGGTGCAGGTAAGAATGGGACTGTTGACGGGCTGTCAGCTGCTTGCTCCTGAGCTCGCTAGCATTGCTCCGGCGTGGCAAGGGAGTCAGCTGCGTTGCATCTTGCAGAAGCTCGACCGAAATTTTGACGTAAGACGGTAGTAGTGAGCATGTTTGCCATTGTGGATGAGGAATGAGTAGTTGACCATGTCGTCGCACGCGTAACGAAGGCCGACGCGCTGCGTCCCAACCACGAGTCCGACACCACAAGCGAGCTACCGGATCTCCAGACCAACGTTCGTAATTACCGCGTCTCTGCTTATGCAGTCACGCGCCATCAAGTCCGTCCAGCCAGCGGACTCTGATCTGACGCAGGCAAACAGCTTGCGGGCTCAATCATTCTGCGGCAGAGTCTCGCTTGTTTCTGGATGCAGATCAAACAACTAGGATGCATCCCAACCCCGAAGCTGTGAGGGGATAGCAAGCGCAGGGTCCAACCCGGACATCGACACCTGGGACATATTACGCATGGGTGTACGACTTGCGACATCCTTAAACACCCGCCGTTCGTCGCGAGTGCGAGCTGCATCCTGCATACTACTTCAAGCCTCCTCACCCCTTACCTTCGTTTACTACGCCTACCACTGCTCGTCAGCTTCGTTCCTGTTACCAAACTCCTTGAACCCAGAACTCTAGACTTTACTCGACTACGTTCTCTATTTGCTTGTGGATACACGTTGCTGCCGACTACGCTTGTTGAGCTCTTCCAGACTGGTCTGACACGCGTAACACCTGTGTCACCAACTCAACAACGCGCGGACCATACACGTCATAACATTCTTGCTTGCGAGTCGATCTGCGATCGATTTCCGTTGCGAATCAAACTACGTTCTTGAAGAACTTCAAGTCTCAATTTCCAACGTGTCGACAGCTGGATCTGCTCTGAACGCCTTACTCTCGCTGGACTCGATCACTCATTACCATTCTTGAAACAAGCAATCGCCACAACATATCCATCGGGCTTTCCCATATCAAGAACTATCTTCAATCATCCCACCATGTCCACCCGCAGCAACCGCTTCTCCGGCTCCTTCCAGCCCCTCCGCAATACCTCCCTGAACATGCGCTCCCTCAAGACCGCCTTCAGCCCAACCCGCTCTTCTCGCTCCGCCTCCGCCACCAGCTACTCCAGCACATCCACCACATCACCCCTTACACAATCCCGCAACGTCTCTGGCTCCTACTCGCGCAACTCGAGCCCCCAGAGCAGCCGCTCCAATTACAGCCTTGCTGAGATGCTGGCTGTGCGGAGGCGCCCAAGCAACCTCGAATTCGAGATGCAGGTGGAGATGCAGACGTTCGGAAGTGAGATGGACGTCCTCGAACCCAGGCCGATGGGTGTTGAGCATGCGAGTGTAGTGGGCATCTTTGAGGTGTTGGATGGGAAGTGCTAGACTGCGACTACAACCACGATGAGTTTTGATGGATCAAGACTGGCTTCAACGAACGATTGACGAGTTACCGTGATGGTGTTTGGGGTTTTGATTTCTGGTTAGGATGGCGGCGGCGTTAGATTCTCTTGGTGCTTTGGTTCGATCTGGCTTGACGTTGCGTTGCGTCGCCAACTTTCCTTGTACATTTTCTTCTCGCTCGCGCGACATGCTCACTGTCGCTTTGACGGGTGCTGTTACGCCGGTTTTTATACCCCCAGTGTGGTTTTGAAGATAGATTTTTGAATATCGATGCTTTTCCAAATTTCAATGTGCCAACCTATCCATCTTAGCAGGCATGATGTGATGGTTCCAACCGCCCTGCCTTAGAATATGCCTAACTCCTTTACCATGCAAACACCGATCCTGATGTGTAATGTCAATACATGGATATCAAGTCTCCTACACCGTATCTCTCATCCCTGCCCTCCTCAGTGCACGCCATTGACCGGCTCTTGCAAGCCATCCAACTCGTCCTTCCTCGCTCTATACAGCTCCTGCGCCTCTCGCTCTCGCCTCGTCACAAACGAGACCTCCTCCCTCAAACTTTCGAGTCGCCGCCCGATCGCCATCTGCTCCGCGTATTGCATCGTGCGCTGACTATCCACATCAACCCTCTGCTTCTGCAGCGCGGCATACGCTTGCCCAATCTTCTCTCTCAGCATCTTGCTACGCTGTATGTACCCGCCATGATGCCTGGCGAGGTTCTTCTCCAGCTTGTTTGCCTGCTCCGCGGCCGAGATGATGGCTTCCTGGGCGCCGTCGAAGGCTTCGACGAGGAGTTGGTGCTCGTCGATCTCATCCTCCTCGTAGCCCGCAATTCCTGGGAGGACAGCGGAGCCGTGCAGGTTTGTCCAGGACGATGCGAAGTCGGTTGCGAAAGTGGACTTCTCTGCTGACGATTGCAGCGCGTATTCCAGCGCGAGCTCCATTTTTGCGGCTCGCAGCGCTTCGTCCGAGTGTCTCTGTAACGGCTTTACGACGCCTGTGACACGGCCGGAGCCGAACTTTTGTACGTCGTGGGCGATGAGTTGTGCCATCTCGAGCTCGACTTCGCGCTCGATGGGATCTGAAAGGTCAAGCGCCCTTTTCATAAGGACATCGATGTCAACTACTGATGGGCGGGGAAGGAATCGTTGGACAACTTGGGTTTGACGTGCGAATTCGGCGCGTTCGGCTGCTTCTTTGGCCTCGCGGGCGCGGCGGTCGCGCTCTGCGGCATCTTCTTCGCTAAGTTCGACGGGTTGCGGCTCTGCAGCTTCGTCAGGGAGTTCGAATTCCCAGCTTTCTTCTTTCGGCTTTGGAAGTGCGGCGAGTCTGCTCCTAAGGTCCGCTCGCTTGGCTTGCTCTCGAAGTCTGATGTCGCGCGGTGTTTGTCCAACCAGCTGCATTGTACCGTCCTCCCCGTTCAACCGCAATGTATCGCGGGGCGTGCGCATTGGTGTCGCCCCTGGCCCTTGATACATGGGCGTAGCACCCACTCCACCCTGTCGGAAGGGAGTTGCAAGTGGGTTCGGTGTGACTATTTGGTGTCGTGTGGAGGGCGCAGACAATGATACTGGTGCTTCGTCTTCTTCGAAGTCGGGGTTGTCGCCTCCTAGCAGGGCGGATTGTGTTTCTGTTCTTAGGCGGGCGTTCCGTGCTTCGTTCGCGATCATGTCCTCTTCTTTCGGTGCCATCGGTGTGCGAATTGGCGTGCTGCTGACGATGCTCGAGTAGTTGCCAACCAAGCCCTGTGTTGCGACGTTGTCACTGGCGGTTCCAGTAATGGCTCGCTCTCCTAGCATACCCATCTTGACAATGTCCTCCATCTCAGCCTCGCCAACCTGTGGCGCTGGCAGTACCAGCCCACGTCGCTTGCTACTTTGCTCCGCCTCTCGAATCTTCTGCATCTGCGCAGCCTTAGCATAAGACGCTGCCAGTCCGCCAGACTTGTCGTCTTTCTTCTTCTTTTTGCTTTCTCCATCATCATCCTGCGGGTCTGCCTTGCGCTTGTTGGCGAGTTGCTGCTTCCGCGGGTCAAAGGACTCCCTCGCGCGTTCGTTGCTGTCGAGTTCCTCAACAGTGTCGAAGAAGCCTGCAGGGACCTCCTTCTCAAGCGGCACGTCGGCGTTGTAATCGATGTGGTTGCCCTTTTTTGGCGTGATCTTGATGTTGATACCGGCCGCCTTGAGCTCTCGTCGTTTCTGCAGCAGAGCAAGCCTACGAGACTCCTCCAGCTGCCTCTCGCGCGCCTTTCGTTTTGCCTTCTTTCCGCTGACGTTAGCCAGACGCGCACGTGCTTCAGAAAGCATCTCCTTGTCCTCCTCGTCCATGTCGATCGCATCGGGGCGAGCAGGTCGGCTCTCGGAGTACGCATCGACTTCACCGGGGCGCAATCTTCGAACCTCGTCGGCCGTGGGCGCTGCTGACTCGCCTCCGTCCGGGCCTGCCAAACCCAGGTCTCCGCTTTCTCTCGCCTCCTGCTCGTCCAGCAGCTTCTGGTATCGCTCCAAGCACTGTGTCGCGGTCCTGCCGACGATCGGGGCGATGGTGCGCCATTGTGTAGGGAGCAGCTTGGCCATGGTCAGCAGCTTTTCGTCATCCTCCCTCGACCATTCCGTCTTCTTGATGGAGGGGTCGAGCCATTCATTCCATCGCGCCTTGCACTGCTTGGCCGTCTTCTTTGCAAGCAGTGAGGCGCATCGTGCCCATTGGTTCAAGCCATATTTTGAGATGGCCGCCTTGAGCACCTCGTCCTCAACGTTGCTCCACTGGCCGACCTTGGTGACGACCATGCTGACGGTGGTTCCGGAAGCAATTCAGTAAGGCTGCCGAGCTCCGATGTCGAAGTGAGCTGGTCGGTCGACGCGTGCTGGGTCGCTTCACAGTCACTGCACAATCGCGACATGTCGCAAAGCTTAGAAACTTGAGAGCTGCGGAGACTAGCGTGCCTTGGCACGGCTCCACCTTAGTCAGCGACCATCCCCAGAGACCAGCAGTCACGGTGACGTAGATGCATTTACTTCATCTGTGATCTCCTTGCTATTCTCTGTTTGATAACTTTTCCAATCCTCACACTCAAACATAATTTCTGCAAAATGATGAACCTACGGCTTATCTCCCGCCGCGTTCCTGCCGCTCGCGCTTTCAGCACGTCCAGAGTAGCCTATTCTGGCAAGTCGTCTATGACCGAAGTCAGTGACGGTGGATCGAAGAACGATAAGGTGCAGGAGCCTGTATGTTGAACTCTACAGGTTTATTGTCTCACGGCTTATGAGTGGCAGCGATCTTCTATCAAGCCTGAGGGTAACCCAAATCCACGCCAAGATGTAGACCATGTCGAGGAAGCCAAAGCCAAAAAGGTGAAGACACAAGCAGAGCTTGACGCAGAATTTCAACTGAAAATGCAAGAACACTCCGGAGACGGCGGCGCATCTGGAGTCGAGTACGAAGACGGGCAGCCAGTCTCAATGAAGCGGAGTGTCAAAAACAACATGTTCCGATACATCTGAGCTGTATTGGTGCTTTCTCTTTCTCGTACGTTTTGCAACCTTAGCGTCCAAGTCCCAGCATACTGAGAGGTTCGAAAATACAGTGTAACATTATCGCTGTATATCTACATTACGACTGCGTTTGGGTATCATGAAATAGGAAATTAACGTCTGTCGTCTTCAGAGCTCAATGCTCTCAACATCACCCTGCGGTCTCGTCCAGTCCTTCCATGTCTCAGCTCTCTTTGCGAATCCTGCTGCACCACGCGCCGCCAACAACCCTACATCCTCAGCCTTATTAGCACTCAACATTAACGAGACGTCAATCTCTAGGACGTCCCACAAAGCAGCTTTGACAACGTCTAGAAACTCGGCGTCTGCGCCGTGCTCTCCAAGCAGAACAATCTTGTTGGGCGCCCTCTGTAAAGCTCCGGCTACCTCGAGGACCATCTCGTGGACTTGTGCCCAGAATCGTGCCCTTGAAACTTCGAAGACTGGTAGATTCCACCATCCGAGTTCCATAGCAACCTTATTAGAGTAGGACCACTCCTGGTCCGCGTGCTGCAAGTATTGCACCGTTGCACTAAAGGACGAGTTGTCGAAGTCCAAGAACAGCACATGCTCATACGGCATCTGGCGCTCCTCGTCCAGACAGTCTGCCAGATTTGTCTTAGACTCGCAAAGACCATATCCTAGCCCTGCGAACGCAGCGTTCGTGTCCCAGTACGTTGGCTTGTCATTTGAGCTACGCTCGCTCACTCTTGAAGAAGTCAATCCAGCCAGGTCCAGTGCATCTTGAAAGTCTTCGGAGTCCCAGCCTACTAGTTGAGGAGCCACAGGAGCAATCGTGAATACCAACGTCTCCAGCTCTTCTTCAATGGAACCTCGCACTTTCTTCACAAACTTGCTGAGTGCCGCTGATTCACGTGTGATGGGTAGTCCCAACCGTCTCCTCGCTTCGCGCCGTACTTGCTCAAGGTCACATCGTAGTCGCTTGACCGGGCCTTCGCAATCGAACTCCTTCCATGATCTCGTCCATTGTGACATCAGTTCAATGTAATCTGCATCTGCTTCCACCTGCGCAAACGTTAGTAAGTGGATGCTAACAGGAGCCTGCACAACGTACCCTGACCAAGTCGACCGTTGTTCCGTTCTCGTACTTTGCAGCAGCAGTCGCATACGAGGTTGTGAAGTGTACACCAATTGCAGGCGCAGCAGAATCGTCAACTTCCTTTTGCAAAATGGGTACCTGCTGCTCATACTGCACGACGCGGGCACCGACCAAAGGCACGACAAGAGCAGCAAGGAGCTTCATGGTAAATTCCGAAAACGTTCCGATCCGTGACAAGGTTTCCCCACAAGTAACAAATGCGCAACCAACAACAACAAAGTCTGAGGGAGTGACGGCGCGCGAGCAATTGACCATGCACCCCGCGCGGTCCCCTCCACCTTATGTAGCGCAGGGTACGCTCCAAGGAGGCGTGCCGCGGTGGCTTGAACGAGGCGTGCCGGTCGTCAGGCGCAAGTTCCTAAGTGCCTGGGCCAACCGCATACCGATTTACTAACTTTATTGGATTCGCCAAGAAGCGGCGGAAGCGCGAAAGCTTACCTTTTGCGCTGCTGGATACGAAGAGCGACCCTGAACCACGCGATTCCCAGCCTGTGGCGCGCTGCAAGTTCGTCGAGGGCTTCCCACCCTTCTCCCGAGCACTTCTATAGCCTCAAAAATGTCATGGATGGGCTGGACAGTTGTTTTGGAGACGTCACGAGAGCAGAGAGGAATGAAAGCTCTCCTCTTGGCATACATTCTGTTCCGGACTGGTTTCCGCATATCCGGTCCGTGCAGTGTTGCTATTTCCAGAGCTTGCTTTTGGTCTCCTTTTCTGTCATCTGGGGTTCCTGAACGAGGCTGTACGCGAGAGGTCATTTTACTGCGAAGGCCTGTTTAGGCGACCGCCTGCCATACGTACGGACGACTGCCAGGCGCCGCCCTGTGTCACTCCCGCACTGTGATACGATGCCATCTCATTGTCTTGACGCTGGACGTGGGCTAAGACGTGGTTTGGCAACGGCACGCGACTTCCGAGTCGCGGTGTGAGGGCACTTTACACCTCGGTTCGATGTACTCAGGCAGGCATGCAGGCAGCAGCGACCGATGTCCGACTCTCCGCATTTTGGTCTCGTGCGAAAAATGATCCGTATAGTAATTAATTGATAATTTCGTTACTATTGACTGAATTTGGTGCGCAAATAGAATCACTAGACGAGGGTGTCAATAGTCATACTTTCTCCCCCGCCGTATATTCGTCATCTTTTCGTAGGCACAACGCCCGACAACTCTCGCGGCTGTACTGGCGGCTCCTGAGTATGATGCTGCTCTAGTCCTGATAGCCGCACAGACCGAGAGTCCCGCCTGCAATGCTCTGTTACTAACCCACATCCGCTAATATGTCTTCACAAACATCCCTTACACTCGATGAATCAGAATCCGGCCCTTTACCTAAGGCATACAAGGACTCAGACCCTCTCTTCTACTACGCTATGCCCTACACCCCGCCAGAAACCCGTGTTGCAGCTATGCGCGCCGCCGTCGCGGCTGGCGCAGACCCAAATAAGCTTGGCCGTGGAAGGCTCAACGTAGGCCGTCCACTACACTTCGCAGTCTGTGGTATGGCCATGATCGACGTCAACCAACTTAAGCAGAACCTCCCTACTGTAGAACTCTTATGAGAGGCTGGTGCAGATCCGCGGTTAATTACTCAGACCCGAATTTCTAGGAGCCCTACTAAGGAGCTAGAGGGCTGGTTCTGGGCGTATAAACAGGATCACGAAACTATGTCGTAGGAGGAATTGGGATTGTATAATTGCTGTAAAAACGCATTTAATGCTCTGAAAGAAGTAGCCAGGAGGCTTCATAGTAAGTGTTCTGCGTAATTCTCTAGTGTTAGGGCAGTGCCTTACGCGAGTGTAATAGCGGAAGAGGCTGCGCAAGGTGCAACAAAAGCAGAGAGTGAGGCATCTTAGTCTAGCAAGTTGAAGCTTTAGTAAGCTTCTAACAAATTCTCTACAGCTTATCTCTTTTTCTACTTCTATCCTCCTCGGGAATAAAATCCTAGTTGGTACCAAAATCCGGTGTTTCAAAGCCCAAATTTTGTAGCTTTTCTTCTTCTTCTTCTTCTTCTTCTTCTTCTTCTTGGTGCTCGCAGAGCTCAGAGCTGCCAGCAATGAACGATGCTGTCTTGACGCTACGTTTAGATCCTGGGCTGTGCCCTTGCTTCCAGCTCCTTGATCTTGCGGTGTTTGCGGTAGAAAAGTTATCATATGGCAGTTACTGTGATTTCAGCAGAGTCAGCGCTGATGGCATCTCCTACTTTGGCGCCAACCGAGAGTCGATTATCGCTTTTCGGAGGTATCGCGCTTGCGGTTGGCGAAGAGGTTGCTGTAGGGGAGCTGGGTGATGACGCGATTGAAACAGTGGAGCTCACGAGCGAACTCAAAGAAGTCGATGTTAGAGTTGCCAATGTGCCAACTTGGGTAGCGCGACGCCCAAAGTTCATTGCGATCTTCTCGCTTGCTCGCGAGGCGATGTTAAGGTTGGGTCTGATCATGCCTTCTGGTTCCTCGTTTTGAGCAGATTAGCTCAAAGTGGCACGAATGTGGGTATTCTTCAGTTCGACTGTTGGTGTCGGACTCGAGCGTATCCCACGGTCTGCATGCCGTGTCACCAGAAGCGAATACCTCTCTGGTGGATATATTTTCTTCAAGAGAACAGGCCTTGCTCATATCGATAAGCTGCTTTCTTCGCGTCATCCTCAGGCTTATACTCATTGCACCAATAGGTAAAGCCATGTCTGGCCATACGTCGAGACCCACTCTATACTAACGTAATCGAAAAAAATTAAATCATTAGATGGGGCCCGCCAGTCGATTCTGCTGATGAGTATGCGAAGGACGCGGCGGGTAATTGTGTAGAGGTTGACTGTGCAAGGACAAAGACCGCCGGCTAGAGGAACACACGGATCCGGATGCCAAAAGCCAGGCCTCTGATGTTCATGTCGACGACTCAGCCGATGGCGGTGCTGTATTGAGACAACCAAGAACTTAGAATTCTGTTTGGCGGTGCACATACAGCACGCCTAACACTGCAAAGACCGAAAGAGCAATCTTTCAGGTTTCACACGCGCGTGGGCGCAGCCATGCTTTTAAACACACCGCCTGCGAGGCTTTGCACCGCCAACGTAGTGATACAAGAAAACACAGTTTCAAATTGTATCAGCCAATCGTCGTGCTGGGAACCAGAGCTTGTGCACTGTTGAGTATGGCCCGGGGATGATGAAGGCGGCTATGAAACTGTCCCCAAATCAGTACGGCTCGCTAATATCGACTTGCAGGCCGCTCTCCAGCCTCTTCCGTCTGGATGTTGTGTCAAACGTTGTGAACACAACACGCATCGAACGATCTAGTAGGCTATGTTGCCTCTGATCTGAAATCTCTGTGTTCTGGCATCGATAATATAATTAATTAGCTTAGCTGATACAATGCAGTGGACAGTCTAGCGTGATGTTGCAAGAGTCGGTTTGAAAGTGACTTTCAGCACCACAATATCATCATTGCATTGTTGGAAACTTACAATGTGAGATTGGTCCTGATATTAGAGGTGTGTTTGTTGGAGTAGAGACCGGAAGTAGTATCAATGATGTCAAGTGGTAATGCCGGCATTGATGCGGGGAAAGGCTCATCTCCGGCAAGCAACGACTGGCTGCAGGGAGCAAGCATTTGACAAATCTACCTAGGACAATCGTCAACTACCTTCCTAGATTCCACAAAAACAAGCATTGATCCTACCAACATACCATCACTATAATGACTTCGCCGCAACCTTACACCATCTCCGTCCCAGATGCAGCGATTGACAAACTGAAGCGGAAACTACATGATGCCGACTATCCAGACGAACTGGAAACAGCAACGCAATGGCCTTACGGCTCTCCGTTAGCAGACGTCAAACGCCTCGCTAAGCACTGGGAAACCAAATACTCATGGAGTGACGCGGAGGCCAAGTTGAACGAATTGCCCAACTATCGCCAGACGATCAAGGTCGATAACTTCGACCCCATTGATGTACACTTTATATGGAAGAAGAGCTCAAACCCAAATGCTATTCCGCTGTTGTTCGTTCACGGCTGGCCCGGGTCTTTCATTGAAGTCACTAAGATGCTACCAATGCTCGAGGATGGTGAAAAACATGGAGGACCTGCCTTCAGTGTCGTTGCACCTTCCCTGCCAAATTTTGGCTTTAGTACAAAGGTAACTAAGCCCGGATTCGCACTGTCACAATACGCAGAGACGTGTCATCGTCTAATGCAGAAGCTGGGCTACGACAAATATGTGACTCAGGGTGGTGATTGGGGCTTCTACATCACACGTGTCTTGGGAATCCTATATCCCGATTCCGTTCTGGCAAGCCACATCAACATGATAAGGGCTCAACCCCCCACCTTCACGTCTCAGCCTGCACTGGCACTTCAACATTCCCTAACGCCCTACACCAAGGCAGAGCAGAAAGGAATCGAGCGCTCAGACTGGTTCATTAATCAAGGTCAGGCCTACCGTATCCTGCAGTCCACAAAACCACAGACCATCTCATACGCTTTTGCTGACAGCCCTGTCGCTCTGCTAGCCTGGATCTACGAGAAGCTGGTGGACTGGACTGACAACTATCCTTGGACCGACGATGAGATCTTGACTTGGGTCAGCATCTACTGGTTTAGCACAAGTGGACCCAATGCTCATGTCAGGATCTACTATGAGGCTCAGCACAACCCGACAGATGATGTGCCAAACAGGGATCGCGCAAGTCAGTGGGTGGACAGGGTGAAGTTGGGATTAGCACACTTCCCAAAGGAATTGAGCGTTGTGCCAATGATCTGGGGTCAAACACTGGGTGAGCTGGTACCATTTCGACATTCCTTTGGGGTTTTGCTAATATAGAACAGGGCCAGTAGTGCTGGAGAGTACAAACGACAAGGGAGGCCATTTTGCCGCTTGGGAGAGACCAGATGCTATTGTCCGAGATTTGAAAGACATGTTTGGGAAAAACGGTCAATGTTACAAGATCTTGCCTGGTAAGAGTGGATACTAGGGCGACAGATGCATGCAGATCAGGAATATCTGAAGTTGCGCTGGATGTGATACGGTGTGTCTTGACACTTTTTGTTAGGTCTAGCTATGGATGAGGAAATCCTCTACATCGGAGCTAACGTCAGTTGCAAAGAAATGCTTCATGGTGTCTTGATATGAAGTAATTGTGTAGAGCTCAGTGAGTCTTGCATAATAGAAACCGAGGCCAGGTAATGCTGGAATACCACAGAAAGTTGATGCAGACACCTGTTTAGTCGCTAATATGTGAGACGGCGACCATGACGGCCAACCGCCCCAGTCGCATGAGTTCCCAGAACGCTCCGATATGCTGAAAGAAAATACTTAAAATGATAAAACAGGCTCGCTTTCATGAAATTCAAATGCAGCAGCTCGCAGACGGAGAGCCAAGCGAAGTAAACTTCAGCTGACGACTCTTCAGGTCCACAACCACTTGCGGCACTTCGCAGCGCCACAAAGACACGGGATAGCGTCTTCCCCCGGGTCCTCCATCTCTTCCCCTTCCTCTTTGTCGAGGTAGTCGAAGGTCAGCTCCTCATATGCTGGAATATCCTGGCAAGCAAAGAAGGCAATGTCGTAGATATAGGGGTCATGCTTGTTATAGCTGACTGTGTATTGTCGACAATTCGGTTCACAAGAGTGATTGATGAATTTGGAAGGGCCCCCCATAAATTCCCCATCAACCACGTAAGGTTCGTGATCCAGTTCTTCAGAATCTGAAAACTTGTCAAGAGAGTACAGATACGACGCTTTTGCTTTGGACGATGTATTCTCTCGGCGTGTGGCCTCCTCATCCGTAATGATTTCGCCGCGGTATGTGTCGATGAACTGTCCGTGATGCAAATCCTGTTTGCAGCGTAGGCCCCATCCTCTGCCGCTTTGAGTCTTAAAGATCTCAAGCTCAACCTTACGACCAAACTGAACATTCTTGTTGCGGCAAGCTGGCCCGCAACGGCAGTTATCGTTGCATTCATAGATCGGTCTACGAGAGTCGAGGTAGAATGGAACAAGAGCTCCCGTGTGTTGAATTTTGGTGCCTTTGGCGAAGTATGGAAACTTTTTGGGAAGTCCCAATGTTGGAAGGCCTTCAGCCTGGCACCGCTCATATTCCTCTCGTTGTTTGTCGTTCAAACGTTCTTCATCGACTGCAGCATACTCAAGACAGTCACACTTTTTTGTGTATTCACAACCAATATTGCGTCCCATGTGCGGGGAACATTGTTGACACCCAGTTGCAGTAGCGGAGGGGTACTGATAAACGCCCTTCGCCAGGACGTACCGAGGAATGTAGCGAAAGCGGAGTGGAGGCGTGGTTGCATCGACAGTGTTAATCAGCTCAATCCGGGGACCAGAGACACTATCTAACTTTCGCACGTATGCGGCACGTATGAGGGTCTGAGCAGTCTGTACTTCTGACTTATACGCAGTCGTTCTCATCTCCAAGGTAGGGATGTCAGCGACAGCGACTGAAGCGATATCTGCGCCCGAGGCCTGTTATGGTTAGAGCTAATAAGTTCTGGATATACTTTCACTTACTGGTCGACAAAACGCAAAGCCATGTTGATCCAAATCTAATACACCATTGTATACATCAGGAGATGTGTATGATATTGGTGGTATGCTTGAGGACACTGAGGATGACCTGGAAGCTGAGGGTGTTCGGCTGTCTTGCTGTAATCGCCGATCGAACGGTGAGAGACGACATTCGATCTCCAACCACGTATCCGGGCTCTTTCGCTTTTTAGATAGCTCTGTGTTCTGTAATGAGGTTTTCTTGAACCTGGCTACTGTCAGCATTGCTTTAGTGTTCTACGCATGTTCCATACTTCTCTCGCTCATCCAGGTAGTCCTGAACATGTTCCAGGCATCGTTGCAGTTCGTCGATGAGATGCCAGCTTAATGGGGGAGTCGACACGTTTTTCTCAGTATGCCATCGTACAAGGTATTGTTCGTCCTACGAAGGCATTCTCAGCATCAGTGCGCACGGACCACCTGGGGTCGTTGATTGAGCGAGGTACGTACACCGTTCTTAACGCGATTGCAGATAACAGAATGGACCTAGAGCATGTTAAGGCTGTTTTACACGTAAAGTAGCATAACAAGGCTTGACTTACCTTATCCACAGCAACACGACGCGTATGTCGGCTACCGCTCGGTATAACAACCATAGCGGGCATAACCGTCCTAGATGACGTTAGTTTGCTCCACTAGATCCCGAAAAATTATCTAAATGATTTTAGACATCGCTTGCAGCAGAATAGATGTTATAGGAGCTATAAAGGCAAGGTAAGAGTAGAGAGCTGACTAACCTCAAACGTACTGCACAGAGCTTAGGAAATAACTGTGTCTAGCTTAGATAAGCTACTATGCACACAGCTGAGATCTATATTAACTAGTCTAGCACTTTTTTAGTGCTGTGCAGGTGCTGTTGCTAGTTAGAGAGTTGCTAGAAACAGAGCTTGTGCGCAGTTTAGGCTCCAGCACTACATTTATCCGCTTAAATAAGCGCGCTCGGACCATTCATGCTCTAAAATACCAGTATATTAAACATAACACCTATCAGTCTAATTGATAGTGCTTAGAGTGTTTTAATAAATCTAGCATTTACAGTGCTTACTTAAGAACCTATGTGCCTATTCCGGAATTCTTCTTACAGAACCTTTACTAGGACAGCCCACGTGCTGTTGATGCAAACTAAATACAACGTCTGAAAGTATCAATATGGAAAAAAGCAAACAAGACCTGTAGACTGCATGTCAAACACAAAGTCGATGCCTTGGAGAGGTCGTGTTTAGACATCAGCTTCGGCTTTCCAGTACCAGGGGTCTTTACAAGCGCGGCGCTAGCTTATCGATTGCACCGCGCTTGCCAGAAAAAAGTCCCCGCGGCAAGAGTCTCAGAATTCACAACCAAGATACATTTCACACACTCTGCAGTTCACGTCATGACTGAGAACAGTCCCTTTATCAAGAACCTCGCTTCGAGCGGTATGTTTTTCCTTAATCACTCAACACATCTAAATTCTGATACATGCGACACAGACAAGGAAATCCGCGACAATGCGCTCGATTCTCTGCGAACATACCTTGGAGGGCGATCGGAAATATCAGAGCTTGATCTTTTGAAGCTTTGGAAAGGACTGTTTTACTGTACGTCGAACGCTTCCCACCTGTTACCCCAGCTGTCGTGTTATCTGCTACGCTCCGCCATGCGCTGATCGAATTTTAGGTCTATGGATGCAAGACAAACCCGCACTGCAGCAGCGGCTCTCGCGCGATCTCGCATCGCTAGTGTCGACTCTTCAATCCGGCGTTGCACTCCCCTTCATCCGCGCGTTTTTCATTACCATGGCCCGCGAATGGACGAACATCGAAGCGCTCCGTCTCGACAAATACCTATACCTCATCCGTCAATACATGAACGCATCTTTCCAACATCTTGCGGCAAAGAAGTGGAAGCCATCGGTTCTTGAGAGGTTCAACAAGATAATGGGTGAGACACCGCTCAACCCTACCGACATGAAGATCCCAAACGGGTTGCGATATCACGTACTGGACGTATGGGTCGATGAGCTCGAGAAAGTCAACTCAGATTGGGAGGATGAGAAGAAACAGGAAAGACTGGAGACACTGGTGCAGCCGATCGAGAAGCTGGCAAAGAACGGCAGCCTCAAGGTGGTTAGGGAAGCTGCGAAGGAGGTGTTGGCAGACGACACCCTGCGCAAGTGGAGAGGGCAAGAAGACGAGACTATGGCCGAGCCAGAGCCTGAAGAAGAAGATGACGATGGGTGGGGCGGTTTCGATGACTAGTCGTGTAACGGATGCCGGTCAAATGAGCAGGGTACGAGGACTTTGCATTTATTTCAGCGTGGCGTTATGGCGGATGCACATTAAGACCAATAGCTCGAGAGGTCAAAAAGTTGGAAGAATTATCAGGGATATGCCATGTACATGTCTCAAGAAACTCTAGGATACCAATTTACTCGTTCACACATTTGGAGAAATGGTCATGCAGTATCACTCTGGGCTTCTTCTATTCGTCACCAGAGCTGATAGAGCCATCTACACCACGATCAGCAAGAAGTCTCTGAACCACGCTCAATCAAACTTACAATCGCCCCTCCCGCCACCGCTCTTCTTGTCCGTGTATCTCCCAAGAAGATCCGGCCTCACACCAAGCACATAAATCCTCCACAGCAATGGTGGCAACAACATGCCGATACTGACACCCGCAACTTTCTTACTAACCGCCGCATCCCTGCCGCCATCCTTCAACATCTCGTTCAACAAAATCGGAATCAACAATGCCTCTCCAACACCCAACATCAGATACGTCGGTCGTCTGCTCTCAATGCCATTGCGCGTGTTGGTGTATCCAGCAAGCAGAGCAGATGTCAAACCGCCAATGACCAGGCCACCAAACAGACGCGCAAAGAGGATGGAGGAAGGGTTAATGTCCGCGGGACGGTTGAGGATTAGGGAGAGCACCCAGGATGTATTTGTTACAAGAGGTATGGTGAAGAGGTTTGCAATTGCCTCTGCGAGAAACGCCTTGCGGATTGTTGAGCCGTTGACGTTGGGGTCAGGTGTGATTTCGGGGTTTGCGGCGGGCGATTTGGAGTTCGGCATGATGATGGTAGAATATGGTTGAATGTTCTGGATCAGGATCTTGTTCGCTGCTGTGAAAGAGGAAATATGCGGATGTATGTTGATATATAAGTGGTTGTTGCATATAGTCGTCATGAGATGTGGATGGTCACGGTGACGTCACGCCAGTACACACCATGAGCCACAATTATACTTTGACACATTTCTTTTGTCTCGAAATCAAGCCTGGTAATTTAAACGTTTAGGCAGTGAGAGTCTATCAAGTGATGCGGGACCAGCTATCCTCAGAGTTTAGCAGGATCCAAGCATCATTCTGTACCCAAACAAGTGGCTGTACAGTCAAACCTCCGTTCTTGCAGTGAAGTAAGCTAGGCAGCAAAGAGACAAAGGCAGGCAGGACTTATATAATCAAAAGCCTTTAGCACAGCTAGAGCGAGAGGCGTTTTGTCTCAATGCAACACAGCTTCACATAGCCAACATCCATCCAGTCGAAGCCTTCATCAACCCATCAAGCACTCAGCTGCTCTGCTCGCGGAAAGCTCTACCATCACCCTTGCTGTCGTCCCAGTTCACGGGTATGACTACATTTTTCGTATCATACCGATCTCTTCGATTGGGGTTCGGGATCTTCGCGACGAATTTGCCAGCTAAGTTAGACGTGGTAGCATCAAAATTCTTACAGACGGAGGGTTTGACGGACGGATCATAGCCTTGATATTGGAGAGCACAGGCGTAGGCGCTGGCAAAGCATTTCAGACGTACGATACAACGTATCCAGAGCATAGGTGTGTATGGAATTAATGGCAACTTCTGAGCGAAAGGGAACTTGTCCGTGCGTATGTTGAAACCACGACGAAAGGGTCCGTTGATAATTTCTTTCAGATCATCGATGGAGACTTGGTATTTTCGTCGATCATCGAAACCGGAGGTATGGCTTGGAAAGACCTACGGTCGCCATAGTGTATATCTGTAAGTCTGCGTTCTCTGGACAGTGTGATCCAGGTAGGATGGTTGGTCTTCTGTGAGGGTGAAGCTTGCAATTCTTGCGGCTGCCATCCTGCGGTCTGCGGATTCAGCAGTACGAGAACACATTCGAGGCGGACTGGTAGAAAAAATTGGGTTGTCGAAATGAGAGTGTTTTGATAAGGTAGTATGCAGCATGTAACTATGTTATTGTCGCTAGCGCCTGGAGCTTACGACTATTGTGAGGACTAATTCAGCTGCGCCAGAGAACGAACGATGTAATCACACTCCAGCATCGAGCGGTTGACCAGGCTGCAGGTAGACTCGATATTGTGGCTGGCAGCACAATCTGCATCCACTGCTGGAGATCCGACTCGTATCATGGCCCTTGCGTTGCCTTAGAATCGTCTACGATAAAGCAAACGGGCACCTTCCTCGATCGCTTGTCAGGAGTCGGTCACGCGTTGCCTTGCATTCGTCAAGGCCATGACCCTCCAGCTTCCCTGGCCCGATTTCGAAGATCTTGTAGCCTTGCGGCTTGTAGTCCTTTCCATTTGGATATGGTTTACCGACAGCCCAGCGCAGCCATGCAAGAGGTGAGTACCGCGCGGCGAATGTAGGCTTGATGTACCTGTAATTTAGTCAGTACTTGTAGGCGGCGTAGGGTGGCAGCCTTACCATGGCTCGTTCTCGTACTCTGTCATGAAGAACCTTCCAGTCTTGGGATCCGGCTCATCGGTGACAGGGCTCACTCGAAAAGCGTAGGGTCGTGGCGGGAAGAGATTCCTCGAGAGAAACTTCCTCAATCCAAACACAACTTCGACTATCTTCAAGTAGATCGGTGGAGGATCGTCATACAGCATGGCGCGTCTCAGTCGGTCACTCATGAGAGCGGTAACAACGTGCTGTCCATATGGCTTGAACGCCTCAGGGGCATTGGCAAGGAGAATGCGAGTCGTTTCTTCCGCTAATTGGTGGTTGTACTTGTCAGGTACCATATGCTCTTTCCCGTAATTGCTGGCCCACTCGTTGATGTCCTCAAAGAACTCTAGACCGTCTCGGAACGAATGAGGACCGTGACGGAGACCTGCGTAGTCAATGCCCATGGCGTCACCGACGACTTTCCAGTGTGTGCCACTGTGTGTAGTGTCAAAGCCTGAAACCATCCCATAACTGCCGCAGACTTAAGAGCAGCGGGTAGCGTACAGAGCATCGGAACGAATTACTTACAGGGCGCAGATCTCCATTGGTGTAAGCGTCCTCCATTCATAGACCCTGATCCATCTCTCAACTTCAATGACGAACAGTGACAAGGTGTATAGCATATCATCATTGCTGATTTTGTTCGCCTTCTGGTACCTGCCATGCAAGTAGTTCATTCGGGCGATGGCCGAGTTGGCACGCACTGAAGTAGGACTGTACCCAAGGAACTCTACGATCAGAATGCTAGTATCGGCGAAGCGCCGTCCGGCATACTCGACTCTGCCAAGCTGTTGGGTCTCGCAAAGTAGCTTGGAGATCGTTGGTATTCCATAAGTTCTACTCTAGAGTTAGGTGAGGCGTATGCTTGTACATGGTATGTACGTACTTGAAAAGGGCGAAGGACAGTGCCTTTTTGGTGATCCATGGAAATTCGCAGCTCTGCACATATTTGATGATTTGCCAAGCGTCTTCAGCAGTCATCTTGTGGAAGTCCTCGCGACTTCGGTATGGCCTCTGTGAATGCTCTTGATCGCGTCTCGCGTACCTCAAAACTCGACACAACACAACGTAGCCAGCAACAACAACCACTACAAACGCTACCCATGGGCTCACCACATCGCCAAGTCCAACAAAAGTATCTGATGAGGCGGTAAATGACATTATACGAGTGCGCAACGATTCTGCGCCGCCAAGTTAAGAGCAGTAAACACTACGAATGAGTCCAAGTTGTCGTTGCCTGCGATTCGCACGATTCGTCAGAGGATTACGTCCCCGTACATGTGGCCGAACGGCCTTGCATAAATTACAGTAGATTTGAAACCTTTGGATGCCGCAGCAGATGGTACGCTTGGGGTCTGCTTATGCTGTGTGATAAGGCGGAAGAGGAAGCCAACTGAAGGCTGTATCATCGACTTGGCGCGCCTGTCCTCTCAGGAAAAGAACATCACATCTATTAGACAGATCGGTCAGACCATACTTAGTTTGAAGCGATGCAGTATCTTCGGTGATGTTCAGCGTGATAAAGAGGTCGACTGCAGGTCTGCTTCCGCGGTTGAACATGACGCATTCGCGCTAGTGAAGCCGCTTTGCTTTCTGCCCGCATTTTCGCAACCCTTGTCCGCAGAGCTTACTGCTACCGCTCAACTCACCGCCATGGGCAGGTACGCCTTCACAACATCACACAGGACGCGCAGATGCTGATCAAAGTCGCAGGAGGCCAAATCAGCTCATTCTCGAGTATTTTGAACGCGGTCCGAAGCTCGAAGACGCGAGCAATCGCTATCAACACACATGCAAATCATGCGGTGAGAAAGTGCGACCAACCCCACCACGGAAAAAGTTATGGACCAGCGACTGACGCGCACAGTTCCCCAAAGGTCGCATAGACAGCCTCACGAACCATCTGGTCAAAAAATGCCCGGCCTTACCTCTGCGCGACCGCCAACGGGCGCTGCTGCAATTCCACGAGCTGCCCCTCCCCGACAACATGGCGCAGACTGTCGTGAATGCGACCGGGCCAGTGCACAACGGACAAAAGGTCAACCTCCCATTCACACCCTCGAAGCAGTTGTCGGCGCTCGAGACCCTTGCAGAGGTGTCGCGGCAACATCTGGACCTCTCCGGGAAGCGTCCAGTCGAGCAGCAGCAGCAGCAGCAGCAACGAGGACCACCACCACAGCAGCAGCAGGTGCATCACAACACAGGGCAGGGAGAATTGCTAGATGAATGGATACAGGATGACAGAACGGAGGGTACCGATCTGAGCGGTCTGTCTCATGCTATGGACATGTCTGGTGCGCCGGCTTTACCATCCATGTACCAGTTCAACGGCCCTCTGCACCACTCGCCCACAAACTCGCCTCACATGAGTAACATGCCTCTCTCGAGCTCAGGATCCATGGCGCAGATGGTTCCCTCGCTTGTCATGGCGGCATCTGCAGCTAATGACCTGATGCCGCTGGCGAGCGGCATGACCATGGATTCAGACCTCAATCTTTCGCACAACGGAATGGGCTTCCAGCGCCCACAATGGCCCAATCTCCAGCCTCACCCCTTGGATCCTTTGTTGCAAGACCACAGCAAGGATCAGTTGTTGCAAAAGGACGAGAGCTCTTCCAAGTTCCCCCAGCCGCGGCCAATTGCGATCAATCCAAACACCCAAACGCATTTTACCACTGATTTCAGCATTCACCAGAAGCCTGCAAAGCCCAAAGTGCGAGGTCGTTTCACTGACACTAGACGGAAGGAGGTACAAGAAGTCCGAAAACGAGGCGCGTGCATTCGATGCCGTATGTTGAAAAAACCGTGTTCCGGCGACAATCCATGCAACACTTGTCAAAATGTTGAAAGTGCGCGGTTGTGGAAGCAGCCCTGCATACGGACGCGTATTGCTGAAGAGTTCAATCTCTACTCAGCTGGTCTGCACGGTGTGCTGGCCTATCATGCTACCAACCAAGCCAAAGGCCAAATACGCCTAGACCAGACCCCTGGTCGTATAGAAGCCTCTCACCACCCCGAATCTGGTATCTTCTCTACTTTCACTCCTCTCAAATGTCATCAAGCCCAAGCCGTTCAGAACGCCGATATCGACCCCGCAATCTTCGCCGCAATCAGCACCCCGGATCTCGAACTCATAGATGGGGAAGATGACATTAGCGGGAAGCTGGACCTCTACATGAAGAAAATTGGCCCCCATTTTCTTCAGTCAGAGGATTCGGCGTTCATGAAGATAACACAACAGACTGTATCAAGACTGGCCTCGCCAAACCAGGACGGTCTGTTAGCTAAAGTGATGGAGCTCTGGCACTACACACGGATACTTACGTCCCGTAATCTGCACTGGCATATGTTCTCTAACCCATCCCTCCCACCTACACTCTCAGCACCGAGCCTATCCCCATCAGACATGGAAGACACCGCACGCTCCCCCATTACAGCGCTCGACCAACCCTCATCCTACAACCTCATCAAAATGCAACTTATGGGGGCCACCGAGAAGCGCGCTGCATGCGTAGCCCGCGTCGTAATGAATGACCTTGAGCGGCGTCTCCTGCAGCGTCAACAAGCCAACCCCTTCGAAACCTTCCTTGTCGCCGTCATCCTCCTCGCCAGTGTAGAACGTATGTGCTGGCTCTTCCGCACTTGGGAACTTTCGGCACCGTCTGAACCTACCCACACCGACCCTGTGTCAAAAGTGGACGAGGACCTAGCGTCTGTTTTGCAGTCCCCGCCTCCACCACGTATGAACGTGCAACCAGCTCCTCGACACCCTAAGTGGCCGCTCGATAAGCCTGCGGCATCGTTCTCGCAGCAGGGTGAACGGTTTAGCGATATCTTGAACATGCTGCTGAAAATGCGCGGTGTACCGCCCAAACCAATCCCACGCAGTACGGATGGGATGCTGGTTATGTGGGGTGATGATGTGGATGAGACAATTCGAGAGTGGTATGAGGGCATTGCGGTTACAACGCAGACTATAGAAGAACGAGCGAACGCAAAGTTCGTAGGTGAGGATCCGGCGGAGTGGGAGTTGAAGTTTTTAGGCAAGATTATCCGGGGCGATTAAGAATCAGTGCTTGGATACTAGTTCTGAATCCATGACGGTTGAGGAGCGAAGAGCAAAAAGCACTTGGGCGGTGTTCTGTTATGGAGCGATTGATACCACAGTCACTTGTAGCTAGAGTCAGAATTAAGTCTCGGAAAGGCGTGGATGTATCATTTGATTTGTCTCGTGTAGAAGTCGTCAATTATACGCACGCAAGTTTCCTCGAAGGCTCTACGTAGCGTGTCCCCATACGCCCCCATGCTAGGCCATATCCTGACCAAAATATCGCCCAGATATGCCGCAGCGCCGTAAAGTCGTAAACTCCGTGCGTCCACTTTTACCATGTCATTCAATCGTAACGAGGGTATCAACTGTTTATGCGACCTCCTCGATCTTGGGCTTGTCACCAGAAGCAGCTGCGGCGGCAGGCTTATCCTTGCTGTCCTCTTCGTTCTCAAGCTCGGGCATGTCCTCGTCATCGTCGTCGCTGTCATCGCCCTCGAGACCCTCCATGCCAGGCATTCCACCCATTCCACCCATTCCTGGGAGGCCGCCCATGCCCTGTGCTGCGCCGAGCTTGGAGAAGTCGATGCCGCCGAAGCCACCATCGCCGCCCATGGGGTTCATCTGGTTCATCATCTCCTCATCGGCGGGAGCCTCGTCCTGCTCATCCTCATCAACCCACTGTATAAAGTTAGCGCTACGGTTCTTGAAGATACGCCGACTTTGGCATTCGTTATGGCTGTATTTAACTAACCTTGTCGAAGTTGGTCTTGAGGAAGTGGACCTTCGCCTTGTCCTTGAGCAGGCGCGGCCAGAATTCCTCCTTGAGCTCCTTCTTGCGAAGGACAAGTGTGACATCGCGACCACTGTGCTGGATCTTTGACTCCTTAGGGTCGATCTCGGCGAAGAACTCGAGGTCGACAGCGTAAGTGACCTTTTTCGATGTCGAGGTGCCCTTGAAGCTGAGCTTTGTAGGCTGCAGATCGAGCTTCAGGTCTGACTCGGGGACATCGGCGGCAACGATGGTGAGGAAGACATAGTTCCTCTCAGGGTCGCTGTCAGATGAACGTTGCGCCCAGGTGACTGCGCTGGATTAGCTTGTATTGCTGAGAGAAGAGAGTTCCAAGGTTTGCGTCTGCCAATTGCAGTGTCATAATTCGACAACAAAGCTCGCGCAATAACGTCGAAGGACCAGACCCGGAGCTCAAGGTCGACAAGGCTACGACTTACCTTCAGGTGTGACGGTAGGTGTAGACATGATTGCAGATGTATGTGTGGGCGTGGGTTGGAGTCAAGGTTACGTGGAGCAGATAGCTTTGTGCGTTGTATGACGGAGTCGTGTAGCTGCAAAGTCAAGGTCGAGAAGGCGGAAGAAATGCAGACGCGGTGTTGTGGAGAGACTAGCGTAGAAAGCAATGGAAGCTATGGAATACCCAGCTCCAGCCCCAGTTTTGTGGCTAGTGTTTGCTAGCAAACTGCAGCCTGACGATCACAAGTGTATTATGGAGCTTCCCGCTTGCAAATGGAATGGGAAAAGGCTGCCTCGGTGGTGGTGAGGCAATTCCCAGGAAGCGTGGTGGTTGCCCTGGCGGCTAGTGCCCCGCCAAACGTGAGGTCACCGGAGCTGGCCCGAGCGAGCACTGGCATCCGTCGTCACGAACCAAGGCATCAATCACCATTGTGCCTTCATTCATGCATATCGACCACCGCGCAATCGCAGTCGCACCACAATCGTCGTCGTCTACCACAATCTCGTGGAGGCATTAAAAGCGACTCCACTTTGATCAGCCAAAGAATTCGAATACTACACCGTGACCAACCACGTCCATCGCGCATTCGGCGCAGAGGCTTCCGTAGCTGCCCGCCCCCGAAAGCGTCCAATCATAGTGTAATTGAGCCATGGAGACTATTCGCGGTCTTCTGTGGAAACCGACACCGGAGGAGCAGGTACGGGCAGTTTGACATGGAGCCTCAGCATGACGATCTAACGCCCCAGTAGAAGCGCAAATGCAATGCTCTCGTGCGGCAGAATGTGCGCAAACTTGATCGCGACATTCAAGGCCTCAAGATGACCGAGCAGAAGACGAAGAATTTGATCCTGCAGTCGTCCAAGCGTGCGCAACGTAACCCCTCCATGGCCAAGCAAGCGAACCAAGAAGTACGAATCTTTGCTCGAGAGTTGATTCGCGTACGGAAACAGAGCGGTCGGTTGCAGACGAGCAAAGCGCAACTTAACTCTGTCCAGATGCAGGTCAACGAAGCCTTCTCCGTGCGGAAGATTGAAGGCAGCATCAAAGCAAGCACAGGGATCATGAAGGATGTGAATTCGCTGGTCAGGTTACCGGAGCTGACAGGTACGATGCGTGAGCTGTCGTCTGAGCTCATGAAGGCTGGTATTATCGAGGAGATGGTGGACGATACCCTGATGGACACGGAGGGCCTGGAGGAGGACGAGGAGGCTGAAGAGGAGGTTGATAAGGTCTTGTCAGACATATTGAAAGACAGACTACCGGCGAGCAAAGCGAGGGAGGAAGAGCTACCCTCTGTGGCTCAGCCAGTGGAAGAAGAAGAGGACGACCAGGAAGAGATGTTGGCACAAATGAGGGGCAGACTCGAGGCCTTGAAGAGCTGAGGTTTCTACCCAGAGAACCTATACGTGTGCCACAAAAGCGCGGGGGACACTATTTTTAAGCCTTCATATCTAGGGGTATATCTTGCAGATGGACACATATCCCGACAAATCTATCAAACAACCCATCTCACAAGTTTTTCGTCACATTATCCTTACTTCCCGGGGTTCTGATTAAAATTCATGCTGTAACCACCAGTTTTCGGGTCCTGCTGAAATTGAAAATTGTCGGTGCTCAGCCCGAACGGCTTCAAGATTCCGTTGCCTAGCTTTTTCAGGTTCCCCATCATTTCTGCCATCTCCTTGTCTTTCGCAGCGTTCAGCTCCGTAGGCAAAGTCCTCATTGCAGCCTGTACAGCCTTCTGGTCTAAGCCAGACAACTGATGCGGCGGTTTTGACAGAGCCTGGTAATCTTCTAGCGAGCCCTGCAACGATGCCCAACCACCAACTTCGTGCCGTGCTTTTGCGCGGCGTAAGAGAGCTTTTGTGCGCAGCTTATGGACGTCGTTGATACCATGTCCTGTGCGCGTGAGCGCTTCGAGAAGTATTTCGGTGCTGTCGTCGATCTCGCTCACACCACGCACTGAATCCCCCCGTCCATCCTCTCCTGCTTCTTTCTCCGGCAGCGGATCGATCCTATCCAATGCGTCTAATGCTTTCGTTGCCGAATCAACGGCTTCCTTCCATTCTTCTAGCTTAATGTGGCATGCGGAGATGTTCGAGCGGAGGACGGCGATGTCGTATTCGAGATAAGTAGGGCAAACAGCGAGCGCTTTTTCGTAGCCTTGGATTGCGGTGGTGTAGTCGCCTGATGTGAAGACCTTATTTGCGGAGGTCTTTTCTGTGTTTGACTCCTCAAGTAGCTGTTTCTCCTCGTCTGGAGGGAAGATCTCAGGTGTGTAGGTGGCGTAGGTATTGGCCTCTGTAACAGGTTCAGCTTTGGCTGATGCCATGGTAGGTTGAAGCTTCTGGAAGGGGTAGAAAGTCTTGATTACTCTGTGGAACGCGATTGTGTGGAATGTTTTCAAAGTGACGTCGATCGAACCCTGAGAACGCTAATGGCTAGCCTCGGTCTGTGGGGTCGCGACTCACCTTCGGAATAATCCTACACGAAAGTATCAACAATCTCACAAACATATCGAACTCTCAAAAGACAATCAAAATGAGCTCAAAGTATGATACTCTAGACAATATCACCGCGAATATCGCGTAGCATTGCTGACATTCTACAGTAGTACCCCACCACCCCGCATTCGCGCGGCGCTGTTCGACATGGACGGCTTGCTCATCGACTCGGAGGACATCTATACAGAAGTCACAAACACTATTCTTGCACGATACGGCAAGCCAGACCTACCATGGTCTATCAAGGCGCAACTACAAGGTCGTCCTGGCCCCCAGGCTGGCCAGATCTTCCACTCATGGGCCCAACTACCTATCGACCATGAGCAGTTCATGGAAGAGCAGAAAGAGCTCCAGGTGAAGCTGTTTTCGAACACAAAGCCATTGCCAGGCGTAATGGATCTTTTGGCAGGATTGAAGAAGAGGGGCGTACATATGGCATTAGCGACGAGCAGCAACAAGAACAACTTCAAAATCAAGAGCGAGCACCTCGGTGACCTCTTCCAGAACTTCGAGCTTGAGCACCAAGTCCTTGGCGACGACCCACGGATACCTGCTGGTCGCGGCAAGCCAGCACCAGATATCTACCTTCTCGCTCTCTCCACGCTCAATAGGACCCTTGAGGCACAAGGCCAGCCGCCGATACAACCAGAGGAGTGCTTGGTGTTCGAGGATAGTGTGATAGGGGTCGAGTCGGGGCGTCGGGCGGGTATGCAGGCAGTTTGGGTACCTCACCCTGGGCTGCTGAAAGAATATAAGGGTCGGGAGAAGGAAGTCTTGGCTGGACTGACTGGCGAACACAAGGAGGATGAAGAACAGCAACTGCAAAAAACGGAAGTCGAGGTCAATCAGGGTAAGAGGCGGGTTGGTATACCGGGCGAGATCGATGACGGCTGGGCGAGGCTGCTGAACAGCTTGGAAAGCTTCCCCTACGAGAGCTATGGCATGGAGGAGACGAAAGCATAGCGACGCTACCGTTCACGGTTCGAGCACAACCTACCTAGACTTGAACATTCTCCCACCGATGTACATTCCCATCGAGACGCCCAATACTGACGTTTTCGAGAACGTAACGAATTAATACCGACTCCTTTGTTTGCGCAAATGAAGAAAGTAGAGTTGGCTATGCACAAGAGGAATGTACTATACAGCTCGGTAACGCGCTGACAAACACAGGCGTGAACTCGCCATTTTGCATTATTTTTGATCCTAAACTCCCCACCTTTCGAACAGAGCTTGCTACGTTGTCATCGAAGACCACCTCTATTCTCAGCGCTGGCTAGAGCTCTGTGAAATGAATTTGAGATCCAGGAAGTCGACTTGTCCTGATATGCACCAGGAACTTTCTAATGCCAGGCCTTTGGTATCAAAACACGGCGGCCAATGGTAAATCACAATTTTCGTTCGATTGCAGCTTTCTCGGTGCTACCTGATAACTTCCCTCCAAGGATTCAGCTCAGCAAAGGTCTGAAAAGCAGGTATGCACCCCGCCATCATACTCTAAATCTTACGGTATATCATCTGACGCCGTAGCTACACAAAACGTCACTTTGGGGCGCCACAGCCTCCGGGTTTGCCTGCACAACCGGAAGCTAGACTATGCCTTTGAAGAACGCCTTCAAAATCTTGAACCAAGAACAGAGTGAGATACGTTTGCTATATCTCAGTCATGCCAGTCCAACAGAAGATGGTTCCTTTCTTCGGTTGACTGGTCGTCTTGAGTACGTGTCGTTTTTGGATGCACCCAAATACAACGCGTTGTCGTATGTCTGGGGTAACCAGAATGCTTCCTCTGCAATCTTCTTGGACGATGGGTCATACATCCCAGTAGCAGCAAATCTCTTTGCACTTTCACACATAACTGAGGTCGAATCATTACCGGTGAGTCTATTACGATTTATCGAAACCGGGACTGACAATCGCAGCCGCCAATATGGATTGATGCTTTGTGTATGGACCAAGCCAACGACGTGGAGAAGAGTTGGCAAGTACAGATGATGGAGAAGATCTATTTCAACGCTTTCAAAACGTTTATATACCTTTGATCAGCGACAACGGAGTCTGACGAGGCACTTCGATCCTTCACTATGCACGGGCGCAAGGCTATGCGATACGGCATACTCAAGATCTTCAGCAGACCCGATCCCAGCGACTCGTTTCAGTTTGAGTACGAGAGATGGACCCTGGACCCTATGACCCTCATGGCAAAAATATCATCAGCGAAGTAATTCATACGCTCCGGGAGTCAGACAGGATGTCGCCACTGGAAATGCTTACTTCGACCATGCAGAGGCCGTGGTGGTCAAGGGTCTGCATCCTCCAAGAGTTTTTGCTATCACCTGACCCAATATCGGTATGTGGTAATCAGATCATTTCCGCAAGAGAATTCGTTGCCAGCGTGAGACTGTACGAAGAAGCACTTACTGTGTACTTTGAACATCTGTTACTAAAGCCAAGAGATCAATTGACACGCGACTCCAGCTGGTCTGCCATACACGACATTGGCCACAAGACACGAATGTTTCACAACATGGCGATGTTCCTGCGCTGGCTTTGTATACTACCCAGGTTCGGCAACTTGAAAGATCGAAACACCATGGAATCGAGGAACCGTATTTTGGATTGGAAACCTTTGGGACCTAGTTCAGGATATAACTCTGAGCATGCGGCGCCTTGATGCATCCGACCCACGAGATAGGGTATATGAATAGGTTGGAATAGCGCTTTTGAGCCGTGTGGATGCTGTCATGATTCAACATAAATACGCCCTGACATGTGTGGATGTGTACGCACAGGCCACACACTTGTTCATGCGGTATACTGGTGCGCGCATGCTTGAGTTGGCAGCTTGCAATCATAAGCGCACTTCCATCCCGGATATGCTGTCCTGGGCAGTAGATTGGTCTTTGACCGACCTCATGACAGTGCCTCTTGCTCTCACTTCCAAATCACACCAAGAGGCATTCGAGATCGCTCGCAGTACCTGCAACAATAATATTCTGACAACCTCAGTCAATGTACATGGCAAAATAGGAACAACAATGGCTAAGGCCCCAGTATTGGATATCGATCCTGCAGAGGACCATCGCGTAGACATCATCCCACGCCTGTCGGAATTTCGATCAGATCTCGGCGCACACGTGAAAGCGAATTATAACACTCCGGGCCGTCAACAGTTTTACCTCGAAGCGCTCATCCGTGCCCTGATACTATACTCCAGTTCAAACAATTCCGATTCCGATTCCGAGAAGCCAGCATACACCACGTCGCAGCTCGATGAGGCTTTTTCTCTTGTCCATAGTAGGTTCTCGGAGCTGCCAAATCTCATATCACAAGCAAGTGAAGACCGCAGCCTTGTCGCTGCGATAAAAACGAGGCACAGTTGGCCTAGATTCAGCCCACTGACATTTGCGGACACACTTAGACTTGATAAAGCCGGACTGAGCCTACAGACAGAACTGCTCTCTTTTGTGCTTACTAGTATACACAACACAGTTGAGGGAGGCACGAAAGCGTTCATCGCTGACGACAGTCTGGTTGGGATTGGGCCTCAGATGATCTGCGATGACGACATACTTATTGGATACCAAAAGGGTGCGCTGAGGTTTGTTGTTAGGTAGGTCGAGGGCGGGTTGTACGAATTGATCGGAAAGGCTTGTGTTCCCCAGCTCGATTCGGAGCACGATACGAAAAGTTATCAGATGTCTATGCTTAGTCTTTGTTGAATGGAGATATCTTTAAGCTCAAAACAAGCCGTTATACAGTGAAAATTCCAATCATCCCGAGATAGCTAGCTACCAGGTGAGCCAGCAGAGGTATGACTGTCTGTCTAAGAAAAGCTCATCAGTCGACTTTAATGGCAGACTCTTCTGAAGCACCTTCTGTACGCATCGCAGCGCGCTCACGCGCAAGTCCATTTCGCACGAACTCATCACGACTGTTTTTGGTCTTCATACTGGGTCTTAATGACTTTTCTTCTCTTTCTTTCTGGAATCGTGGAGCCCGATACCATAGCTTGTAAGCGGTGGAATATGCGACTTCCATATGTGCCAACAGCTTGTCATGTTGCCTAACACGTTTGCGCAGCTGAGTATCAATCCTTTCTGCGGGGCTGAGCTGGCTATGAATAAAGACTCGTCGCGAGATGAGATCTGGCTCGTATATCACTGAGCTGTTAGCAATATCAACGTTGAGCTTAGGATACTCATACGTACTGGTGGCGACACCACCCATGACAGAGTATTCTCCATGTGCTAGAGGTGGAAGTGTGGGATGCAGACGATTCGGTGTGAAGATGTCGAGCTTTGAGAGATCATGTTGCTTGATAGCATTCGTCATGGTCTACAGGCCGTCAGCTAAAACTCATAGTTTTTGATATGTCTAAGCATACTACTTTCGGAAAGTGCTTTTTGTCGCATGCTAAACAACATGTCAAATTACTCCATAGCGTTGATCGCCGCTTGCTCTTCTTATAACAGAGTTGGCATGTTTCTGCCAGCCATTTCTTCCGGCTCGTGTAGGTTTTTGGCTTTTTTTGAGGCGCAAATTTCGCATGCTGTTTGAGCAGAGCACGTGTGTACTCTTCAACCGCCGAGTCAAAGTGCTTGCTTGTCGCGGCAAGGCTGTTAAGTGGATGGTAGGGTGGCGAGCTTGGATCGTAAGGGCTTGTGATGAAATCGAAAACTCGGAACAAGACCTCAAGCGGTAGCCTGTCGAATGTTGACATGTTGTTTGACGTTGTTTGACTTTGTCGTCGATATGCAGATCATAACGGAAGTTGGGGCTGGCTGCCTGTTGACGTAATTACCTGGGCGCTTTTGTCAGGCAAATCCAACGTGCTGCTAAGAGCGCAGTGTATCGCAAAGCTAACTGTACATGTTTTGAAGCTGCTCTGGAGCTGTGTATTGCCCGAACGGGCTCTCACTGAGGTGAGGTTAGGCAGTCGCGCGGGTGATTGGTTGGAAGGGATGCAAGTGAACCCTGAGTGAACGCTAACTTTTGGCGAAGCCAGTTAGGACTTGGCGTATGAACGCCTCCCCACCGACGATCTTCTCCTCGATCTTCACCTCCCCCAAACCCCCTCTGAGGATCGAAATTACCCATTTGCACATTTGACCTATGTACGAGAAGCAAGATGACCCAAGACCCGCCAATCGCCTTTCTAGGCATCGTGGCGGCACATGCTGTCATATACTAATGTATTCTGCATTACCCTGAGGACGCGTTGAGTTGCGACATCAATGTGTGATAGTGTTGCACGCAGTTTGCGTTCTGGATACACGCCTGCACGCGTGTCTATGACCTGTTCCTTTCCTTGAGATGCGCCGCGCCGCGTACGCCGAATCTATCTGCCGATATCTTCGAGACACTTACCGCGATGCTATACTGGAGTCGATGCTGGAGGGGCAGGATGACGCCGGTCGTACATTTGCCTCACATGTCAGCAACGCTACAGGCGCCGCCCTTGGTCCCTTACCTACTGAGATCCTGGAGGCAATCCTTCAATACCTTGACTTTTGGACTCTGGCACGATGCCTCCGTGTGTCGAAGTATTGGAATTCAGCTATTTCACGATCCCCACAGTTGCAGCAGGCCCTTTTTCTCAGCCCGAACGTTGAGGACACCAGCGACGGTCCAACACTCGTCTTCAAGCTCGTCATAGATACCCGGAGACCCCGGAGGGTTCAGCGGCAGCAGCGGCCAATCTTCTATATCGACATTAGCAAGGTTTACAACAATCCACCAAAACTCCAGCGACCGAAGCTCATCCTAGATGACGTCGTGTTCAATCCAATTTTACAGAACATGTTTCGCTCTGCACACTCTCTGGATACACCGAGTCTCCCTTCAACACCCGAGGCCGAGCAAGTGAAGCGGAGAGATCCTGCGGCACTTTGCCGTACTGCGCGGGGTTTGCCAGGGGCGATATGGAAAAGAATGCTGATATCTCAACCGCCTGCACACACCATCATGATGGAGTGCGATTTCACCTTTGATCCATCCTACCGCTGTAAAGCCTGGACGCCATATACTGTCGATGGAGGGATCACAATGGAAGACTTCTTCTCGCTTGTTCAGACGCGCATCGAGCTGAGTTTTGATGATTATCGAAGGGACCAAGCACACCGACTTGGAGATAGTGGCTGAGTTCCAAGCAATGTTGAAAGGTACCTCTTTAGCGAACACATGGAGACGGCTTTGTAAAGTTTTGGTTGAAATATGGGAACGAAAGTTTGGTTTCGCACGGTGACAAGGGTGCAGCTGTCCACACAAGCTACACCAGCAACAAGCACCGCGCATGTATCACAGAGTCCTGGAGGAGTCTCCGTACCTTCAGCTTACGAATCTCTTGCCCCCACACCCAGAACAGCGTTAGATTACGACACGAAATGACTTATGGACAAGGTAAATGCTCTATACGCTTCACCATCCGACATCTTGAATCGTGAATGTCGTGCCTATATCATCACGCACCGATGTTCTTCAACAGATGCTAAATCCGGGATGCAATTTGCTCCCATCGGATCAAGAGCTTTCTACGCATACCAAGTCTATGCGAATTCTCGAGAAAACAGGCATCATAACCCCTTGTATGACTAACAAACCAATTTAGCGCAAGTGGTCGCTGTTCCAGCATTTTTGGCCGTGACCTAACATATCTGCAGGCTAACTCTGTAATGATACGTATAACGCTGTGACCTATATGTAGCCTCTGTGAGTGGCTGTGAAGGTGTCGTTTATGGTCTGCATAGTTACAATTAAGCGTCTAAAGTTTGTTAGTACGCATGTCAGGGGGCATCATCCTACAAGTATATGAGCGGAATGTGAACGTCAAATATACTCAGCAGACAATAAACTTCGTCTTCTTCGTGGTTAGTCTGGCGGCCTAAAGTCATGACATGCGCTCATCGGCATCAAACTCCGACTGGCTAGTCCACTCGGAGGCTAGCAATGCTATTCCAGTAGTTTTATGCAACATATGCTGCAGTGACTGCTTGATTCCGAGATATCTCCATCTTTTTGTGGAGATAGCTATATTTTAAACCCATTCTATATAAGAGTTATAGAGCTAATTGTCTTCCATAACTTTAGTATTAGGTGTTTCTACTAGAGGTGCTGTAGAGCTAGATATCTCCAAGTTGATTTAGTATATTTTTGTAATTCTACGGTCAGCACCTTTGGCCTCCCAGTACGGGTTGGCCGGAAGGCACCTCGTGTGGGATAGTCTCACTATGTATAGTCCCTGCCTGTCTGTTCGCTGCCCGGCAGCGATCAGTCTACATTCTATTAATTTACCCCGTGGCTACCCATAACTATTGCCTTGTGTTGTGAACTACTCCTTCGGTGAATTCGGCCTAGGGGCCTGACATTTACTAGTAAAAAGCGTGCATTGGCAGCACGGACACGGCACGGCCCCAAAGCGACACCACAGCGTCGTGAAATGTGAGATTATTTGTTGCGTAAACATGTTACAAACAAGATTTATCCATCACATGGGCTCAAGCTGCTCTCAAGGTAATAATGAAAGAAAGTAATGGTATTGAAGGCCTTGACAGAGTGCTACATACGATGCAGAAGGAAGGAAAAGGGTATATGTATGCTAACGTCCCAAGTCCAGTTGTGCAAAGCGCCGATCTATGCAATAAATTGATGTGAAGACAGGGTATGATGTAAAAAGGAAGAAACGCATGCGTACGGTACGCGAAGGAAATAGTTATCCTTGTGATTTATGCGCGCCACGAAAACTCCTCTTCCATAGGCATCGGCGTGCGCTCGGTGAGTTCAAGCTCGCGGTTTAGTCGTTCAGCGTCCTCCTCCTCTTCACTGCGCTGACTATGACCCGAAAGTGGAGTACGCATAGGACTGGTCTGCATCGAAAGCTCTGCGTCGAGACTCGCCGAGATGGACTTTGTATCCTCTTGCGTCACAGGCGACATGGGCTCCTCGGTAGTAGCAGAGGCCTTACTGGCCCTCTTCCTGGCGCGCTCAAGTCGTGCTTCCTCACGCTGCTTCATAAGCTCCTGCTCGTGCGCCACAGCGCGCGCTCGCCTCTCTTCAACATCCTTGCGCTTGACAAACCGGCCCAGGGCATCAGAAGCCTGGATTAGACCGTCGATGGAGATAGCGTGGTTTGTCATCTGGTGATTGATGTAATGATAGACGCCGGCCGGGGTGTCGCATTGCAGGAGCGCCTTCTCGTTGAGTTTGAGTAAAGCAAGCGCGATCTGGAAAAGGAAGGTGGAGCCGTCGTGCATGCACAGCACAACATCCCAAACGCGGAATAAGGCCTCGGCGGAAAGGCAGTCTGTGAATACAGACAGGAACCATTGGAAAGTCAATGCCTCGAGCTCAATTTCTAGCTCGTCGAGATGGGCAGACAGCTTGGGGAGAAGTTCGACAACGTAGGAGCGTAAGACGCTCTGATCCGCACGAGAGGTGAGCAGATTCTGGTCGTAGTAATTCTGGGGCAGGATATTCTCGATCATGGTGGCAAGAACCCAAAATGCGTCCTCAGCGGTAGGCATAATGAGCAGGAGGCAGGCAGTAATGAGGTTCATGCCTTGGCAGTATCCAACCTCTGGGTTGCGGCGTGAGTAAGCAAGCAAGACTTCGTTTAGCTTCTGCACACCAGGTCCCGTACGGAAGAAGATGTTGTCGGTTAGCGTGCGCGTAATGTCCATCTCGATTTGTGTCGCGATTGAAGGATCGGTTTCGCCATTGCTGACAAGGTCCTCGTAATAGCCAGGTATGCGCAAACTAGAGGCACCGCTACACTCAGCCCAGATCTTAGCTCGGTAGCTGACAGGTATGCCACCCAGAACGAGGCGACGGAACTCTTGCCATTTGGCGCGACCGACCTTGCCTTTATTCCCTAAGCTGGCAATACCAATGATCTCGCCGTCAGTTAGGAGAGTCTCAGGCATGGCCTTCGAGCCACTGTCGGCTGCAGCATCACCCTCGCGTTTTTGCTGCGCCCGAACCTTCTTGTGAAACTCGTTCCAGATCTGCGTTCGCTCTTTTTGGATATTATCGTGGAGTTCGCTCATCTGGTCCAGCAGCGACTTCACTGGGTCAGCTTGAGAGGGTGGGTACGGGCTTATAGGCGTTGTGGGTACCGATGGTGTGACGATAGAGAGCTCGGCATGATTCGAAGAAACACGAGTCGGAGCAGGCTCTGGGTTCGCGCTCGAAGATGGCAGAGATCCACGCTTCGTCATTGTGATTTGACTCTTTGCATTAGATAGTTCAGCTTCGACCGGTTCCACAGTTACGGTCGTGATAGGTGCTGCTGATGGAGTGTGGGACAAAAGCTCAGTTGGCTGTGTTGCGAGCTTGAGGTAGTCAACCCACGACTTCAACACAGGCTTATTGCTCAGATCGTCCGAACCTGAACTTGATGGCCGTGAGGGGTCGCCACTACTTGCTGCTGAAGCGGGATCTTCGTTTTCTTCGTCAAGTCCCATTAAGTTGACTGCAGCCCTACCACCTCCAAGTGGTTCCACTCTGCTGCTGCGCTTGTGTTGGGCCAACGCAGCCGCGGCCTCGCTCTGCCTCTTCTTTCGACGTTGGTCGTAAATGAAACCAAATCGATCAGTGAGATACTCGCTACTACCAACGAATCGATTGTGATGCTGAACCAATGTGGGTGGTCGTGACTCCTCAGGTAAGATACGGTCCATCTCAACTGGTCCGAGATTACTTAGGCCACGAGAGGGTTGTGGGCTTGCAATGCTAGAACCAATTTTAGGAGTATCCCCGGCAATACTCTTGATGGTTCCGTTGGGACCAAGGTTTCGTTTCTGAACATTCGTCAGAGACGTTTTTGCAGACTGCGTGGTCCGTGTCGAAACCACAGATGGGGTACGGTCTGCACCGTCTGAATCTGTGCGCTTGCGACCTCTGACCGTGCTAGCCTTCGCATTGCTCGCTTGGGTATTCCCAGCAACCATCTTCAGCGCCCAGCTTGCGATAGAGACTGATGAGGATCGACGACTTGAGCCTTCACCACCATGGTCGTGACTTTGTAACCTGCGAAGAGCAGGAACTGCATTGCCTCCCTTGTCTGAACCAGGAGGCACGAAAAGGTCGTTCGCAAGAGCCTTTCGAGGCGCCTTGGCTCCACTATTCGCTCGTGACCGTGTATGTCCTGATAGGCTCGATGCTTCCCTATCGACCATGCTTGCAACTGAAGGAGCTCTGCTACTCTTTCTGCTCGTGCCGTTCCAAATGTAGTTCTTCCAGCCAGGTCGTCCCACATCGCGTGGTGCGTCTGAGGCAGCTGAGTAGATTGAGGCAACATCAGCTCGCGGTGCTGAGCCTGCAGTGTCGATGCCGAGAGCGTCAGGGTGTTGTGCGACCTCGTCCTCCATGGCACGTGCCAGTCTATCTTCCATAGGATCATCTGGGTGGAGCCCAGAGAGTGCACTGTCGCCTCTTGTTCTTTGTTTTGTAAGTTCATTTGGATGCTCCCTGGTTCTCTCAAGATCGCGAAGCCGGGTTTCGATGTCCATGTTCGAGACCTCGCATTCCTGCAGCATCTTCTTCAGTATCCTCTCTCGTTCTTCAGCTCTTCGACGTAGAGCGGTGATCTGAGCATCTCGCTGGGCCAAATCTCCCGCCAGCTGCCTGACAAGGGCAACGGCGCCTGCCTGATCAATTGCGTCTTTGATGTTCTCGTCGGTGGAAAAATGCAGATTGCCAGGGACTTTCGAGGGCTCGGTCGGTGTGTCGTCGAAAAGCGCCGAGCGATCTCTGGCTGAAGGTGCTCCCATCAAGCTTCCTACGATCTGCTGTGTCGACTTGGTGACCTTCCTCACCGTCGCGGTAGGTATAGGACTTTTCAAGGCATCAGGTGGAGGTACAGCCTTCACAGTGTCCGGCGACGCTACGGTATTGTTGTCGCCATTTTTGACAATCTCATCTGCTACGCCGCTGGTTGCGCGAAACCAGCCGTTGATGCGCGCCTGTACTGGAGACGCTTCTGGACTTGGGGACAGCGAGGGAAACGATGTCAGACTCTTGGTATCCTCAGGTGGAGAAGGGTGTCGGCTGCGGCTGCGGCTCAGAGACGCATTGGAGGCTCGCTTGCTCGGCCGTACACGCTGTATGCTGCGGTTCCTAGGGTTGGAGAGGGTCGAAGTCTGCGAGGCGGTGCGCACGAGATCAACCGACCGCGGAGTGTCAACCGCCGCCATTTCTTTTAGGCTCTGCAGCGAGCGCGCGCATGCGTGTGGTGAACGAAGGCCGCACGTGGAGGTTTCGTTGCAGCTGTGTTGTGGCGGGCGTGAGGGTTGTGTGTTTGCTGTGTGCTCGTGTTGTTTGTGTGCGGCGCTGCGTGCATGTGGGACAGGCGTGCTGTGTGCGTCATAACAGTATGCGTCGTGGACGATCGTTATCCTCTCTGCGTGCTTTCGACGTGATCAAAATTCTTCGCAGCAGCGGACAGTGCACACCAGGGAAATCACGGCGAAAGGGATGGGCTGCAATAAAGCGCACTGCAAGGGGGTTCCAGGCACAACTCACGGACGGTGCCTTGGGCGTGGACGGTTTGGACATAAGGCGGACGGACCGACCTGCCAAATCCCATCCACTAGCCACGAAGCCACATGCTTGACAGCCAATGCCTGTCATTTTTGCCCTACCGGCTCGTGTTCCGGAACGATATCGATACGCCTACCTGAAACGTGCCTCTTTTATCGCCCAATGTTCCAATGCCTATTACGGACGAGGATGCCGCACTGCAGGCAATTGCAACCCTAGACTCACTGTCGGCTGAGCAACAGGATGCACTGCATGCCATCAATGCCGTCATCAACAATGGAGACCCGTTCGTTGATGCTTTTGAGCTATTTGGGTACTACGACAAACTGTATTTCAGGAATCTTCTGGTGCCACGCGTAGAGCTAATGTGGTCACCACGACTGACTTTGTAAGTGTTGCTTCCATGTCTCATCGGAGCACATCTGGAGCAAGGTCTCAGGTTGACAAGCCGGGCCGGCCCACGTGCATCCAGATTCACGTGCGAAACGCATGCTAACTCTAATTTTAGGTGTGCTGGAATCTGTGAAGTTTCGAAGGATCCCTCGACGAACAAATTCACGCGCATTCGCCTGAAGCTGAGCACTCCTTTGTTGCAGTATCGGCCGCGCTCTGACACGATTAACACGCTACTGCACGAAGCCATACACGCCTACTTCTTTATCACGACGTCGTGGAGTCATTCAAGGGGCGATGATGGCACAGGGCATGGTGTTGGGTTTCAATTACTCGCTGACGCTATCAATAACCACGGCAACTATGGGGTTACTGTCTACCACAGATTTCACGACGAGGTAGAGAGCTACCGAACGCATGTCTGGCAGTGCGGCGGGCCATGCAAGACTCAGCCACCGTTTTTTGGCCAGGTGAAGCGTAGCATGAACCGAGCGCCAGGTAAAGCCGATAACTGGTGGGCAAGACATGAAGCTGAATGTGGAGGGGCGTACACAAAAATCAGTGAGCCTGGGCTTACCAAGAAGCAACTCCAGAATCTGAGTGGCAAGGAGAGAGCAAGACGACAAAAAAACAAGCTCGACAGTTGGATTACGACATCAAAGAAGAACAGTAACGTTGAGGGTGAGACCTCCAGGAAGCCTACTGCTCTGAATGAAGAGGATGAAACCTCTTCGACACCGAGCGTGAAAGACACGGTAGTGACCTCGGGCGTAGGCCAGAAACGTTCGAGAGCTGAAAACGACGACGGTAGTATGCTCATTGTTGGCAAGAAAACGCTCGTTGAGTGCCCGATCTGCACCATGCGAATTGCGGATACGAAGATCAACGATCATTTGGATGTGCTGCATGCTTGAGGCATGACCCTGACTGGCTGGTGCATGCACGTCATCCCGTCGCCGTTGATGCCCCACCTAGGGTCCAACTGCAACACCGCCAGGATATCATCAAACCAAAACTACATCGCCAGTCGCCAGTGCACCTGGACTAAACTGGCAGCTTCAAGCAGTGTGCAACTTTACCTGTTGTCCAAATCATCAGCCTGCGTCAAAGACAAAAGCTTTCACAAGGCTAGCACAACCTAGACACGATGACAACGCCTGCAATCCCACCCTTCCTCCGTCTCCCTCTGGAGCTCCGCTATGCAATCTACGACCAATTCTGCATTCCCAAATTGCATAGCTACCCCTACAAACAGCCATCACCCATCGCAGCAATCGACATAGTTGGTCCACCAATGAGCCTCCTTCTTCTCAACCATGCACTGCTCGAAGAAATATTAAACTACTACTTCGCACACTGCACCTTCCGTTTCGTGGCGCAGAGCTTCAGCAATGCAAAAAACATCAGGAATATGCCAGCGGGCTCTTTGCAGATCATTCATAGGTTAAGAAAGGTGGAGCTTCTACTCTTGCCGGGAACGATGAAGGCTACACCCTACTCTACCAGAGTACCTATGAATACCCGAGGAATGTCCGAATTCTGGCTTGCTAACCACATAAGTCTGTTACGGGATGAGGCGAACGAATTGAAAACGGTAATTGTATCGATGAGGAGAGTGAGTTGGAACCACGAATGGAGTATGAGGGAAGAGACGCAGGCGTTGTTAATACCGTTGGAGGACTTGAAGGGGAGGGTCTGTTTTAGGGTTGGCGAGGTCGTGGGGCCAGCGGCGGTTGAAAAGGAGATGCTTGAGGAACTAACGCTGCTTCTTGAAGGATTGAATAGTTAATCTGTGCATACATTCGTAGCAAGAAAGGACAACTTGGAGGCATTTAAATCTTTTATCGGGATATGGTAACTGTCTACATTCATCAGGCTCGTAGGCGGCCTTCTCTCACATCTATATCTTTGTGTCTGGTTCGACTAAGATTGACGGCGGTCACCTAGCTTGACCCGGGCTGATTGATTGTGCTTGCTTGCCTTCATTTGATCAGACAGCGCAGGAGGTCGACCGCCATCGCAATGATTCATCCTCTTCATCGTCCTCGTCACACTCAAGGACCTCATCTAGAAAGCTTGAGCGTGCCCTCAGGCCCCGCTTCTTGTTCCCCCTCTTGGTGCCCCCGATCACTGCATGCCCCTTAGGGCGGCGCTGGGAAGGGGCATTGTACTTTTGGTCATGAACAACTTCAAGCATCATCTTCCAAGAAGAAATAGTTCCCAGTCAACTTCTGCTCTTGGTCAAGCTGAGAGTTGTACTTGTTGATACGCGGGCGGTAGGAGTTAGGGTCACGACGGAAGGTGACATCCAGGTTCTTCAAGAAGGAGTTGCAACCGGAGAGGAGAGACTCGGGGGCGCGGGCGCGGGCGTGAACGGCAGGCTGACCATCGAAGACGATGACACGGTCGGCAAGGTAGGTGGCCATGACGAAATCGTGCTCGACAACAAAAGCGGTCTTCTTAGCGTGCATAATGAAGCGCTTGATGACACGAGCAGCAATGATACGCTGCTCAGAATCCAAGTAAGCACTGGGCTCGTCGATGAGGTAGATGTCAGCTGGAATACCCAAAGCCAAGACGATAGCAACACGTTGCAATTCACCACCAGACAGGTTCTGGACCTCCTGGTCAATGAAGTCGTCCATCTTCAGTGGCTTGTAAACATCAGTCTGGAACTGAGGGCTTAAGAAAGCAGCCTTAATCTTCTTAAAGAAAAGTTGGCGCACAGTACCCTGGAACTTGGGTGTGATGGTCTGAGGCTTCATAGAGATGCTCATCTTAGGGATCTTGGTTGTGCCATCTGGCTGGATGGCACCAGCAAGCATCTTACAGAAAGTGGTCTTTCCGGTACCGTTCTCACCCATCATGACAATGATCTCAGAGTCGTTGAACTCTCCAGATTCGATATCCAGCTTGAAGTTACCCTGGGTCCTGGACATCTTCGGGTAGGTGTAGTCGTGGGCATGATCGATCATGAACTCATCACCAGCCTCGCCAATGCGGAACTGCAACGACTCCTCGCGGAAACGTAGGTTCTCAGTTGGGATGTTACCGTCCAAAAAGATGTTGATACCTTCACGGACGGATGCTGGGAGAGTGACAACACCGTAAACGGCAGGCTTTCCGTAAAGAACACAGATGAAGTCGGAAAGGTAGTCGAGAACAGACAGATCGTGCTCGACACAGATAACGTAGTCGTCAGGACGGAGCAAGCTACGGATCTTGCGACCGGCGGCAAGACGTTGCTTTACGTCCAAGAAAGAGGATGGTTCGTCGAACATGTACACGTCGGCCTTCTGCACGCAGACAAGGGCGATGGCAAAACGCTGAAGTTCTCCGCCGGACAGTAGGTTAACTTCACGGTCGAAGATGTGCCTCAATTCGAGATCATCAATCATCTCGTCAAGGTTGTCCATTTGCGCGCGCGCACCGATAAGCTTTCCGACGGCCCTATCGGTACTCTTAATGGCCTTGGGAATCTGGTCGACATACTGAGGCTTGACGACGGCCTTGAGGTTGTCCTCGAGGATCTTGGTGAAGTAGTCTGCAAATCATCAGGACCAGAACGCGCAGCAAAATTTCTTAGTATACTCACTCTGCAGCTCAGATCCACGGAAGTGCTTCAGAATCTCCTCCCAGTCAGGTGGGTTGTCGTAACGTCCCAGGTTGGGCTTGAGCTTGCCACTGAGAATTTTGAGTGCGGTACTCTTGCCAATACCGTTCGTTCCAACAAGACCCAGCACCTGTCCAGGGCGGGGCATAGGCAGCCTGTGCAGCTTGAAGCTGTTCGCCGAGTAGCGGTGGGTAACCTGGGTCTCGAGGTTGGTGGGCAAGTTGATGATGTTGATGGCGTCGAAGGGGCATTTCTTCGGGCAGATACCGCAACCGATACACAGGCGCTCAGAGATGAAGGCGATCTTAGACTCGGGGGTAACTTCGATGCACAGCTTGCCTGTGCGGACTACAGGACACGACTTCTTGCATTCTTGTCTGCATTTCTGCTACTTGTTAGTGCACGGACTGGAAGTGGGGAGTTTCTGGCACTCACCTTCGGCTTGCACTGTCGTCACGAACATCCTCACGTTAGCCATGCCAAATTTTTGTGCGTAGAGGGGCAGCGCGGGGTACCTTGTCCGAGTTGATGATGGCGATACTATCGTGTGTTAGTAAAAGTACTCGTACTCATACTGTGGAGTTCGACATACCGGGTGAGCTTGTCCGACATGGTGGTGGTGGTTGGCGGCGTCTGGACGCGGCTTCAAAGAGAGTCGAGGAACGATGTTGGCGGGGTGAATTTTGGCCTTCAAGTGTGCCAGCGAGAGACGAGGAGTTGAGCAGAGGACCAATGCGTGCTGCACGCCAAACAAACACCGGGGGCTAAGTGCGGGCAACGACGCTGCGGCAGGTACGAGAGTGGAGGAAGCGCAAGAGGACGGTGGAGAGATTCGCAGGGCTTTCTTCCTGTGACGTTGCGCGACGAACAATCAACGAGGCCGTTGTCAGCGACTCTGGTCCGCGCTGATTGGTCGGCGCTTGTCTGGCGTGCAGTTCGTCCCCCAAGCCCTGAAGGCCGAACTTGAACATCCCGATTCCTCACACACTACCCCATACCTCACTCACACCAAGTGCCCACCCCGGCCCCCCAGCCTGAGGGCAGCTTCGTCATGGACTGTGAGTACTGACCCCGTGCCTTTTTTCTCTGCCAGTCTTGCACGTATCAACGCGCCGGTTTTTCGCGCGTCGCCGGCTTCGCTCAAGTCCATCAATACCATCGCGAATCCATGCCGCTGCATCCAGAAACTCGCCCAAGACACATAGTACAGACGAGCGCAACGCTTTGATCGCTTCAGCGCGTTCTCTATCGCCCATTCTACGTCCTCCGCCCGCCTACTGGGCCACGCCGCCCAGCCGCCTATTCTCCATCACTCGTCCATCGACTATCGACCCATTCCATCAGACCTCCATTGAAGAAGTCTTTCCCTCGACCCCAGGCTACTTTCCGGTCTATTTGAGTCGCGTAGTTCTGCTCTATCCAACGCACCCGCTCTCGCTCACCCGACCCATGCGCATCTTGAGATATCACGCTGACCATCTCTCGCAGCTACGTCCGTCATGATGTCCACTTCACCGGGCCATGTGGTCTCCCTCCCACTCACAAACGGTCACGGATCACCGTACGCGGCTGACACAACGGTGACGAACGGTCTGGCACCCCACAGTGACAGCGATATGTCCAACGTCCACGAGGACGCCGCAGCAGAGCCAGCCTCTGACGTCGATGCACCAGGCGAGGACGACGACGAAGACGTAGAGATGGCGCAGGACTCAGAATCTTCTGACGACGTGGATGCTGAGGGCGAGGCAGACGGCGACTATGACTCCGAATCACCGCTGCCGGAGCAGGCAGAGAGTGACGATGCCGGTAGCTCAGTGTCCCAAGAGTCCAGGAGGCCGTCGAAACGGAAGGTCAGCCCAGAAGGAGACGATTATATCACACAGAACCCCGAATTATATGGCCTGCGTCGCAGTGTACGTGGCATCACCGCCTCCATGTTCCCGAGCTAACCACAACCCAGGGTCGCGCCAGGCCTCATCGTCGAGTCGTAAGCTACTCCAGAACGGCTATAAGAGATGACGCTTACAACTCCTAGGTTGATAGCAGTGACGAAGAGGATGAATCCGGCTCTGATGTGCCTCGCAAGCGTCAGCGCACAGCCTCGCGCAAAGGTGTGCTATTTCATCAATCTCTCATATCGAGTCCCACTAATCCTTCCTCCCAGCGTCGAAGCAGCCTACACCAGTCTATCGGTCAGCCGACTCTGACTCTGACTCTGATGGCTACGTTGGCCCTCGTCGCAGCATGCCCACTAAAAAGGATCGTCAGCGACAACTGCTCGTAGCTCAAGGATCGCTGCCCCCATCACAAGCGGAGGTCCGCTTCTCCTCGCGTCGCACCGCACAAGCTACCAACTACAATGAAGAGGACGATGAAGACTCCTTCCTAGAATCCGAGGATGAGACTACACCTGCCTACTGGGCCAACGTGCCTGAAGAGACTGGTCCAGTCATCGACAAAGTGCTCGACCATCGGCCACTAGAAGGAACAGAGATTGACCCCTCGTATGCCCAGAAGCAAGACTTTGAGTACTTGATCAAATGGCAGGACAAGGCACACTACCATTCCACGTGGGAGGACTACCGAACAGCCGCTTCGTACAAAGGCTTCCGAAAGCTTGACAACTACTTCAAGGGCCCTGTCATGTCCGACATGTATGCTACGTACAAGAGAAAGCAGGAGCCTGAGGAGTACGAGCAACATATGGTTGCCCGTGAGACTGAACGTCAGAGCCAGCTCGACTTCCAGGTTGTTGAGCGTGTCATCGATGCACAGGATGGCGAAGATGAGACCGAATACTACGTCAAATGTAAGCATCTCACACTTGCTGCCTTTCCTGAAAAGATTCTAATGTGATGTTAGGGAAGGGTTTAACGTACGATTCCTGTACATGGGAACCTGCTTCCCTTGTCAGTCGCCTATCCCAGACCGAGATCGACCGTTTTCTCGATCGCTCTTCGAATCGCCCGTCCTCAGACTTAAACGAGTCGAACTTGAAGACGCGGCGGAAGTTTGTAAAGCTTGACGAGCAGCCCGACTATATCAAATTCGGTCGATTGAGACCTTTCCAGATGCAGGGCGTAAACTTCCTCGCCCACAACTGGTGTAAGGGGACCAACGTCATCTTAGCTGATGAGATGGGTCTCGGTAAAACCGTGCAGACTGTCTCGTTTATGAACTGGCTGCGACATGATCGTGGCCAGGACGGACCTTTCATCTGCGTTGTGCCTCTTTCAACTATGCCGGCCTGGGCGGACACTTTCAACAACTGGACACCGGACATCAACTATGTCATTTACACCGGCAGGGAAGACGCTCGAAGCATCATCCGGGACAAAGAGCTCCTTGTTGATGGCAATCCTAAGAAGATCAAGTTCAACGTCTTGTTGACAACCTACGAATACGTCCTCGCTGATTGGCAGTTCCTGTCTAGCATCAAGTGGCAGTTCCTGGCTGTTGATGAGGCGCATAGATTGAAGAACCGCGAGTCTCAGCTATATGAGAAATTGCGAGGTTTTAGCGCACCAAGTCGACTACTCATCACGGGTACGCCTATTCAGAACACATTGGGCGAGCTGTCTGCGTTGATGGACTTTCTCATGCCAGGCGTGATCACTGTCGACGAGGAAGTCGACCTTGCATCGGAAGATGCTAGTCACAAGCTTGCAGAGCTCAGCAAGTCGATCGAACCTTTCATGATCCGCCGTACCAAGGAGAAAGTCGAGAATGATCTGCCACCGAAAACCGAGAAGATCCTTCGCGTCGAATTGTCTGACATTCAGCTTGAGTATTACAAGAACATTCTCACCCGTAATTATGAGGCCCTCAACGAAGGCGGCGGTGGCCAGAAGCAGTCATTGCTGAACATCGTCATGGAATTGAAGAAGGCCAGTAATCATGCGCTCCTCTTTCCCAATGCGGAGGCAAAGTTCATCAAGGGTGATGCCACTAAGGAAGAGACGTTGAAGGCTCTCATCACGACAAGTGGAAAGATGATGTTACTGGACCGACTTTTGACCAAGCTCAAGAAGGACGGTCATCGCGTCTTGATTTTCAGTCAGATGGTTCACATGCTGGATATCTTGACGGATTATCTCAAACTTCGAAACTACACATTCCAGCGTCTGGATGGTACTGTCCCGGCGAGCGACAGGAAGATCGCCATAGATCACTTCAACGCTCCCGACAGTGATGATTACTGCTTCCTCTTATCAACTCGCGCTGGTGGTCTAGGTATCAACTTGATGACTGCCGATACAGTTGTTCTCTTTGATTCGGACTGGAACCCTCAGGCTGATCTGCAAGCCATGGCTAGAGCCCATCGTATTGGTCAGCAGAAGCCCGTTAGTGTCTATCGTCTGGTGTCGAAGGACACCATTGAGGAGGAAATTCTGGAGCGAGCCCGTAACAAGCGTATGCTGGAGTTCATCACTATACAGCGTGGTGTCACAGATCGCCAGCAGAAGGAGTTGAACGACAAGATGAGTCGCGCTGCAGCGGAGCCAAATTCCGCAGATGACATCAACAACATTTTGAAACGTCGTGGTCAGAAAATGTTTGAACAGTCAGGAAACCAGAAGAAGCTTGAAGAGCTTGATATCGACTCAGTTCTGGAAAATGCTGAAGAACACAAGACTGAGCAGGCTGCTGGTCTAACATCTGATGGTGGTGCGGAATTCTTGAAGAATTTTGAGTACACCGATGTCAAAATTGATCTGGAATGGGACGACATCATCCCCAAAGAAGAACTTGAGGTTGTCAAGGCTGAGATACAGCAACGCAAAGACGAAGAGCAGACTCAGAAGCTCCTTGACGAGAGTGCTCCTCGCAAACGTAAGGCCGCGGCGGCGAGTGCACGTGAGCAACGTGCTGCGAAGAAGCGTGCTATGGAAGCCGCCCGGGACGTAGACATTGACGACGATGAGCCATCAGAGGATGATAACGTTAAAAGGGACCCCAAGCGTCCCCTCAACACGAAGGAGACACGGAACCTGGTACGTGCCTACGAACGATATGGTTCGCTTGAAGAGCGAGCCGAAGAGATGCTCAAGGCTGCAAAGCTTGTTGGCCGCGATATGGACGTCATTCGTACCACTCTCAACACAATCATCACCACCAGTCAAGATCTTGTCAAACAGGAACAAGCAAGACTCAAAAATTTGGAGATCGACGAGAACCGTGCCATCACAAAGAAGGATAAGAAGGCTGTGCTTTTTGACTTCAATGGCGTCAAGAAGTTAAACGCGGAGACTATCATCGACAGGCCTATCGAAATGCGCATTCTCAAAGAAGCAGTCGAAAGCGTGCAAGATTGGCACAACTTCCGCATCGCTGACGCTATCAAACCTGCGAGTTACTCCTGTCCTTGGGGTGCTCGAGAGGATGGCATGCTTAGTGTGGGTATCTCTCGTCATGGTTATGGTGCCTGGGTACAAATTCGTGATGACCCGGAACTTGGACTAACCGATAAATTTTTCCTGGAGGAGCATCGCGTCGATAAGAAGGAGGAACGTACCAAGGGCGAAGACAAGAACGCGAAGTCTCCCGGTGCCGTACACTTGGTACGCCGTGCCAACTACCTTCTTACCGTCCTGAAGGACAAGACTGGTGCGGATCCAAACGTCAAACGTCTCATGGAGAACCATCACCGCAACAACAAGAAGCACCACTTAAATGCCGCCCGCCGAACTGACAAAGCATCGAGTGTTTCTGCTAGCCCCGCGCCTCCAGGTCACGCTAGGAAGATTGTGTCGCGTGACGTGAATCGTCCGATTCAGCGCACACATAGCAACAGCGAGAGTCGACGTTCAGAAGGTCGATCTGATCACCGACAGCACGATAAACCCAGGCACAGCGACCAATACCGACCTTCAGAGCGTAACCGCGACGATCGAGGCAGCGTTGACAGACGCCCAGAACACCCTGAACGCACTGATATACCGGAATTTCGACGAAAGATCAGTGGCGACCTGGATCGACAGCGTCCTCGAGACGACCGGCCTCGCCCTTCCGAGGAGCGACCTCGTGCGCCTAGCCAGAGCCAGAATCATAACCGCACTGTCGACTTGACTCCTAAGGCGAGCAAGGAGAAGAAGCCGGAGGATTTTGTTGAACGCAAGATGCGACCAGTGCGTGATAACCTAAGTCGCCTGAAGAAAGCAACGGCGAAGAACTACCCACAGAAGGAGATCATGATCAAGGTTCTCAAGACCGAGTTGATTGCCATTGGCAACTTCATCCGCGCTGAAACACGTGATAATGCCGAGCTGGAAGAGCGCCTATGGTAAGCCGAACAATAACCATGCGATAAGAGATCATTCACTAATTCGACCTTGTAGGAACTACACGGTTAATAATCACTGGCCACGTACTGGCGTCACCGTCCCTCAGGTCAAGGGGATGTACAGTAAGATGCGCAGCTCCGAAATGAACAGCAAGCAATCTGCAACGCCGCAGCAGAGCAACGGACAGAAGACAGAATCGTAACATACTTGAAGAGGAGGCACGCTTCAGCGTCAACATAAAGACTATTTTTATGGCGTTTTTTATTGTGTGGCGACAAACAATCTTGATTTTTGGGCATAGCGTAGGTGTTTTGGTTATTGGACTACCCGAGACCTTTTCTCGGGTCGCGTCTGGCTTTGCTTTTATTGCATGAGCCGCTACACGCGGGCTCAATATGGTGTTTTGCATGGGTTCAGAAGAGGTGCATCACAAGGAAGAAAACATGGCAGGGTGTTGCATGAGCATTTACGATATCTGGCATGGACACGCGCATCATTCCATCTTTACATGGCAGAGGCACGATTGTCGAATAGCGCCGATATTCTTCGCGGAATTCTGCATTTGCGCCTAGTGGTGGCATAGCTGCCTAGAGACTTCAAATTTCAAAACCACACACAACACCTTGCTCCTGCGTGACCTGCTTGATGATCATTGATACGCGTACTTTTACTCCCGCGATGAATATGTCTAGGCAAAAGTCACACGAGTCCAACATGCAGGCGTTGCGCGGGGGAGCGTGTTAAGTTGTGGTTGCGGTCAGGCGCGCTTAGTGCCACAAGATGCTGCGAAAATGACGTCCAATGGCAGGGATAGACTGCGGCACGAGCCTCAAATGTCTCGGACGAAACTCTGACGCGCCCTGCTTTTCAGCCATCACGGTGCTAAGACGTAGGCGCGAGTCAATATACAATTCTGCATTTACCCAGATGCTCGCGAGACCATATCCACAATCCATCCACAATGTTACGGCCTCGCGATGCACTCGTATGTGGCCTGCTCGTTTGGGGAGGTGCTTCCATGGCCGCTCCGCCTAGCGCTGTGACGTCGAGTGACACTGGGGCGGCACAGAGCGGGCGAAAGCTCACAGGCCGGTTTTTGCACGTTACAGGTGGGTTTGTGGGATTCTATGGGGGCGCCCAGTGAGGGTTGACGGCTGACATGATGTTGCAGACTTCCACCCTGACCCGTTCTATAAGACATACTCGAGCACCACAGCGGAAGCAGCATGTCACCGCCAAAGAGGGCCTGCAGGCATATATGGTGCCGAGACATCAGGCTGCGATTCACCATTTTCCCTAGTGAATGAGACGTTCAGATGGATCAAGAACAATGTGAAGGACGACATCGATTTCGTAATCTGGACGGGCGACTCGGCGCGACACGACAACGATGAGAAGCATGCACGCACGCAGAAGCAGATCATAAGCCAGAACGAGTTTCTGGTCCAGAAGTTCGCGGAGGTTTTCGGGGTGTCTGATGAGGATCGCAGAGGAATCAACGACTATGTGATCCCAATCGTGCCTACATTTGGCAACAACGACATTATGCCGCACAACATCTTCCTCCAGGGCCCGAACAAATGGACAATGAAATACCTAGATATCTGGCGCAGCTTTATCCCAGAAGCGCAAAGGCACCAATTCCAACAGGGCGGCTGGTTCTCAGTCGAGGTCATCCCTGGCAGGCTCGCTGTGATCAGCCTGAACACCATGTAAGACGTCCCAGAAAGGGTTGAGAAAGAAGGCACTGACATAACAACAGCTACTTCTTCACCTCCAACTCCGGCGTCGACGGCTGCGCGGACAGGAACGAACCTGGCTACGAACATATGGAATGGCTGCGCATCCAGCTCAAGATCATGCGCGAGCGCGGCATAAAGGCCATTCTCATGGGCCACGTCCCACCTGCACGAGTCGACAGCAAAGAGAGTTGGGACGAGACGTGCTGGCAGAAGTACACGCTGTGGGTCCAGCAGTACCGAGATGTGATCGTGGGTTCGCTTTACGGACACATGAATATCGACCACTTTATGCTTCAGGACTTCGAGCAGGTTGACGATAACACAAGAAAGGGCGACATGGCCGCGCAGGCTCGGGCTAAGAGTGGTCAAAGCGAAATTAGACTGCTTGAGGACGGTGAAGTTACGGTAGCATCTGCTTCGGACTACTTGCTTAGTCTCCGAGACTTTTGGGCACACCTTCCATCACCTCTCGCGGACAAAAACCGCAAGTCACGAACAAAGTCGAACATTTGGGACGATGAGGAAGATGAAGATGACAATTCCGTTTTGGGCTCGCTGATGTCTAGAATGGCCAGCTTAGGAAAACAGAAAAAGACTGGAAAGAGCGCCAAGAAGAAGTATCTCGAAAGGATTGGAGGGAAGTATGCGCAACGCTATAGCGCATCGCTCGTCTCACCCAGCGTAGTCCCGAACTACTATCCTACCCTCCGCATTGTCGAGTATAACATTACTGGTCTCGAGCATCTCCGCACCTACAGTGGCACTGAAGAACCTGGGGATCAACAAACGTCCAAGCACGGATTTTCGGACGATGATGGGTACAGGAGAGAAGTTGACACTATGGTCAGAAGGAAGGAGAAGCAGAAGAACAAGAAAAGGGCGGGGAAACATTCGAAGAAGTTCCGCTTCAAGGTGCCTGAAGGCCCATCCAAATCCGCGCCACCCGGCCCTGCATACTCGCCACAAACTTTTACTTGGACCCGCTACACACAATACTTTGCCAATTTGACGCGCATCAACAATGACTTCGTTGATCCTCAGCACCACCAACTCGACTTTGATGAGAAACCCACCTCCGCGAACAATCTAGCTCCGCGTACGATTTTCGGTCTACAGGTCGATGGAAAGGGCGAAATTGAAAGCAAAGGCTGGAAAGAAGGCAAACACAAAAAGCATAATGGGAAGCATCCGCGACCCGAGCCCCATCCAAAAGAGTTTGTGTACGAAGTTGAGTACGACACAAGGGACAGGAAGTTCCCTGACCTTACTGTTAGGAGATGGGTTGAGTATGCGAGGAAGATCGGAGGCAGCGGCGCGAAGGCCGCCGATGTCGGTAATTTTGGAGAAGAGGAAGTTGATGAGTTCGAGGTTGATGTAGAAGAGACGGACGAAGATGAGCTCAATGCAGAAGGCAAGAAGCATAAGAAACACAAGAAACACAAGAAGGGCAGGAAGCATCGCAAGGCCTCGAAAGAGTGGTTTACATTCGTCAAGCGTGCATTTGTGGGTACTATGGACCCGCATGAAATCAAGGAGGTGTTTGGGCAGACAGCGTCGGTCGTGGAAGAGAGGCAAGACGAAGTCATGGAGTTGTGAGACTGTGACGAGATTACTGTTTAGGATACTGTACAGGGGAGTGGTATTGGGTCTTCTGATTTACGTGTTGCTCTTTAGCGTTGCATATCATGACATTCCAAACGGTTTGGGTGCATAACGGGAGACGAGCATTGGGAGGTGTTGCATGGGATCGTTATACAGGACGACTTCTTCATATTAATCATATACACATCAGAAGTGCATGTACATCAAGGCCTGCTGTTGCCTATACTGCATCTCAGCTTCGACATACCAGTGAGCAAAACTGTCAATATGTACCTGCCTTGTCCCTTCTAGCGCGGTACGGCGTCCAATAGGAATGACTCACTACTACCCTCCGTAAATATCCGCGATTTACTCGAGGATGCCTCTCAGACACAAACGCCATCATGGGAAGCACGACAACAGACCAAACAATGACTAGGACAACTCATCCAATAGGATGGATTGGCCTGGGCTCTATGGGTCTTGCTATGGCCATCAACGTTCAGAAGCATCTGAAAGCTATGGGTTTACCAAACCTACACTACTGGAATCGCACGATATCGAAGGGAGAAAAGCTGAAGGAGATCGGTAGTGAGCCTTGCAAGCATCCTGCTGACGTACCCTGGAACTGCGGTGTGACGTTCATATCGGTCGGTCATAGCTCTGCTCGACCGATACGTGCACTAACGCATCACTAGGTCAGCGATGATCAGACTTTGAAGCATATTGTGGGCGAGATAGCAACTCTGGGCGATTCTCTCAAGGGCAAGATTTTCGTAGACACCACAACCGTTCATCCCTCGACCACAACAACTGTTGCTAAACAGCTTGAGCAACTCGGTGCCTTCTACATTGCCGCTCCTGTTTTTGGCTCCACTCCCGTCGCACAAGCGGGTCAACTCCTTGTCGCTGTTGCTGGCCATGAGGATGCTGTCGCTGCAGTTAGCCCGCTCCTGAAGGGCGTCATCGCTAGGGGAGTCATTCGCGTCGGTGAAGACCCAGCACAAGCTTTGCTCCTGAAGACGACGAGCAACATGCTGACAGCAGGCATGATGTACCTGATCTCTGAAGCGCACACACTCGCCGAGAAATCTGGACTTCCTTCATCAATTCTCGAATCTCTTATCGAACAGAATCTTGGCACTTATGCGCACGGGGTTTCAAAGAGGCTGACGAGTGGCGCATACCTGCCGGCTGAGGGACAAGCGCCGCAGAGTAGCTTGGAATTGGGCATCAAGGATGTGCAGCATGGTGTCGATTTGGCGAGGGGCAAGGGGATGAAATTGGATGTTGCGGAGAGCTATGTGGGCGCGGCGAAGGAGGCGAAGGCATGGAGTACAGAGAATGGAAGATCGTTAGACAGTAGTAGTGTATTTGGGATTGTAAGGAAGAGAGCGGGGCTAGCTTTTGAGAATGAGGTGGTGAAGGAGAGTGATGCAAGGAAAAGAAAGAGGACAGACGATTCATAAGCACCACCCTCTTACTGCAGCAATATAGACTTAACATAGCTCTCAAGGCTTGTATCACTCTTTCACTTATTGGTTAGAGAGTCATGCTGCGAAGAGGATACCAGGGACGCAGACGAGCAAACCGTAGGCAAAGATGAGGTTCTGGAGGTCGAAGTTGGTCAGGGCAACCCGCCACAGTCTGTGCTATTCAGTTTCGCACAGAAGGGTAATTGTCGGTATTAGCAAAAACATCGTGGCATTGAAGAGAAGCCAGGAGCGTGAACTGAAAGGCATATAAAAAGATTGAGTAAGGAAAGGTTGTGAAAGGCTGTTTGTAGGATCTCCCGAAGCAAGGCAGCAAGTCTTCACACATATCGAAGGAGCTGTTGCAGGAGAAGTGTGCAGAATGGTGCTATAGAGATGTAGAAACAGGAAGGGGCGCGATTCTGGCCTACATGCTAGCACTGAACAGTCCAGATGCTACTGAAATACGGCTCTAAGTGAAGGTGAACTATACTGATGAAGTACACGGCATCGTCGTCTCGCAGCCTCCACGCGCATTGTTTTTGTGTTTTTTTTTTCACCGACATGTTGTGCTGGGTGCAGTGTTGAATTGTACGCGCATGCTGTAGCCACCTTGAACTCCCCATTTTCAATCGTATGTGTGCAGTCAAACCCCTGCTTATGGATTTCCTTTGTATCTTGTGCCATGATTAGCTCTTCTTTCACCGCTTGTGCGACTTGACCATGAATGATCCCAGAAGCGTCTTTCTCGGCGCTCAAGATGCGTACCAGACACTTGTTCAATGGTCAGCTGGTCATGGTCTTCAAGCGGTGCGCAACGGCCTCAAGCTCATGATCTTCATTCGCTCTACTGTTGTTGTCATGTGCAGCTCCAATTCTCAGAGATGTCTTTACTCCATAGTAATGCCATGTACCAACGCCTGCCCAAAACGTACAATCGTAAGCCATGGTTCGTCATTCTTATCAAACCTCCTATTTTTCATCACATGATATCAGCCAACACTTATCCAACATGTCATGTCCTTCCTAACGAGACCTATCGCCATCCTCTGCGGCCGCCCTGCTGCTTTGCTTGCAATCTAATCTGTGCTTCCTGATCTTGCTGAAACCTCTTAACCTCCCCACTGTACTTCTCGTACTCGCCCGCCCACGTCTGCGCCAGATCCTGTATGTCCTGAACGAACCCATCAACGCCCCTATTGTATATCCACAGACCGATCAGCCCAATGCTGCCCCACAGCAACAGCCTGATCGCTAGGCTGACCCAGAACAGCACCGCGCGGTACATCATATCGAGGATCTTGAAGCTGATAAAAAGCGCGGCGACCACAACGAGGATGGACGCGGCATCGGGCTGCGTAACGAGCCGTGTGAAGAGGGGCGTGAGGTGAGTTTGCAGGGTGCGAAAGATACCGAAAGCGGTTGTGACGAAGGTGAGGAGGGGCGAAGCGATGGATGGCGGGAGCAGCCGCGGCAGAAGTGTGGCGTAGTCTGCTGTATGTTAGTCATGGGCTTCCAGAAGGCCGGTGAACGTTTGGACTATGCACCCTGAACGAACTCCATGATGAGGCGTGGGCGTGGTGATGGACGAGGCCGTGTGTGGGACGTGGAGACGCGTTTGCGCGGGGTGGAGAAATGTTGCAACGGCGGTTTGCGCGTAGAGCGGTGGGAAGCAGTGAACCGGTCAAGAGGAGTGGAGTGTCAATGCGTTAGTGCTGCTCTGGGCGAGCGCTGAGACGTGCTCTTCAGTCGGTGTGGTTTGGAGGCGTCTGTGCGGGCGGTGACAACTGTCTCGCCAGGGTCTTTGTGGTGCTCTGTCGTGGTTCAACTTTCACTCCATCGGTGGCGCTAGCATGTCGCTGGCCCTCCCATGCTTTGTCTCGCTTAACCATCACACCGCGACCCCCACAACGCCCCAAGCCATGTGTATCACGACTGCACGACATTGTGGGGTGGTCCTGGTTGCTCGAGCAAGCATATGCGGTGACTGACTTGCTCCGCGTCGTGCGCTTAGCTCGCGGCTTTCCCTTTGCTTTCGATGGAAGCGATGTGGGTCGGCACGTAATGCGGGATCTTCATCGTCTGGCGATTAGGTTCGAGATCTAAGGGGTGTTGGATGGAACTGGCGGTGAAAGACATTCTTCGGACCGAGTTTTTAAACGTCTTATTGCCGGCAGCCGAAGGCACAGAGGAGGATGGGTACTGTCGATATGGCACAAGATGTCCGACAACATGAGCTGTCGCTATGTTACGATATTACAAGGTCGATCATGGGAAGTGCAGCGGTGTTGATGGTGGCACAAAGTTGTGTTCATTCTGTTCAACTGCTAGTGAGTATCTGCTCACAGTGTATCTGCTAAGTAAATGTATTTCCCTTGCTTGTTGCGTTGCAACATTTCCATCCCGCGGTGTGACCTCTAGTCCACCTCCAACAACGTGCTTCGCATCATAACGGAACATAAAGAAATGAGGCCGAAGCCTGTGTAGGTGACAAATGTCTGGTATCACAGATGCAAAAGATGCCCAAACGCCGGATGATAAAAGTCATATGCTGTCGTGGAAGTGTAAAAGTGGAAGCCTGATATGTCAAGTGATGACAAGAGGGCACGCTGACTGGTGTGTGGTTGCACGGTTGTACAGCGGGGATTGATGTGATCGACGATGGAGGGGTGATAGTCTTTGTACGACTTTGAAGTGTCAAGTTGCCCTGCAGGGAGACGACCGCACAGTCGGTACTGGTGCTTCTTTCCATTGTTGCCCGTGCTAATGGTTCCACATGGTAGTCGTCAAGAATGTGGCGATTGCTCAAACCCAGTGCTCGGGTCTCTTCTGGTGGGCCTCGTGGTTTGATTCGAACTCGAACCTGAAAGTAGATGCTTCTGACATTGAGGGTTGGTGACGGATCAATGGCTGCGATTTGCGAGAGCCATATGAGCCAACAACGAGGTCGCTGTTGGTAGAAGTCGGCGAGTAGGGTGTCGGTGGCCGGTCAGCGACAGAGGAAGCAACGCTCGACTTTCTTCGTGCTCGCTCTGGCTTGCGTATCGAATCTCTTGGCGACTGAAGAGGAGGTGAAATGTCTTCTGGGGACGGTGACCGGGGATAATCGTACAGATCTAGTTCCTTCTCGAACATAGTGGGTGAGGTTTCGTGGCGTATAACTGCTGGGTGCACAGGTCGGATGCCGTACTTCTCGTTGCGCTGTGCGTGCTCGCTGGGTCGCCGCCATGATTCGAAGACAGAGTCGTCCAAAGGTGTAACGGCACGGAGAGAGAAGCCTCGTACCCTTCTCTTGTTACGCTTCCAGCAAAAGAGCACTGCAACTAAAACTCCTGCAAGAACCAGTGTACCCACAACGGCACCGAGGATGATGTACAGCTTTGTTTCGTCCATGATGTGGATGTAACTGTTAAGTTTGTCCCTTCGTAAATAGAAATAGGGCCGGTTGTTGGTATTAGACCCTGCCGCAGAGACACGACAGTAGGTTCAGCACAAGGTTGAATGACGGCGACAAGATTGACCGAGTAGATCGACAGAGGCAAGTGCCGGTAGTGAGAGGGAAGTCAATCCGAATAAGAATGGAAGAATTGACAGAGCGGTCAGTCGACCTCGACCATGGTGGATATTTGGAACGAGGAAACAATCGTCCGACGTGACTGCGGATACTGGTCCTGGGATGGGAGGGCAGATACGGATATAGTATTACTGCGGGACAGGCGGAGGAGACTTGGTCATGCGTGTGTGGCTTGCTCCACAAGACCCCGGGCAGACAGTTATGGTATGTGACTAGCGGAGCAAAACGAGAAAGAACAAAGAATAGTCCGTTCGGCAAGAAGCAACGGAGGCGCACCGAGTGAGGGGAGTCTTGCGGCTTGTAGAGACGGTGGACCTTGGCTTGGCTTGGGGCGATATGCAGGTACAGAGTCCAACTACCTGATGGTGGGCTGCAAAGTCTGTTAGTAGGGCAAAGGCTCTGAAATATCGGTGAGCATGACACTAGGTGGTAATCCATGAGCAGGCTAATTTGGGCTGCCTTGAATTCATCCCGCCGTTGAGATGGTGCACCGTCCGCGATAGGCAGTTGCTCCTTCCCGCTGCTTGAGAGAACCGTGGCGCTGTCGAGCAGCCAGCGTGAATGTGCGTTGTTCATTCCGAAATTCTGCTGATGCCTGGCGCTCCAATCCAGACGGTCAAGCGCTGCAGAACGGAGGCTGACGTCCTTCGACGACAGCGCACATGCTTGTACTATCCCACACTTCTTTTCGAGCGTCCCCTTGCTTGTTCGGAGGAGTGGTCCAAACGAGACAAGCAAAAGCTCAGACTCAAGGGCGCCGGCCGCTTGCTTCGCTTCGGTGGAGCGCACTGGGCACCACGTCGATCTGCGAAACACTACCATCGCCCTTTGAGTATAGCGTTAACTACATGACATGCGCACCTGGACCCAATCCCGTTCGCAAGCGGGCTCTAGGTGCGTGCCGTCGCGATACCTGCTTTCTTAGCTTCAGACAGCCAGGCCACGCATCCTGGGTGTTGTACTTTCTGGACGAGCGAACACCAACGTCGAGAACACAGCGACTTTGCTTTGCGCAGGCAAGATGGTGACGACCCCTGGATGTTGCAATGGTGATGTGAGTCGGCGATAAGCGCGCTGATAACGCATGCATCCAACCCTGGTTCCAACGGCTTCCTCCTGCAGGCAACTGAAGGATAGTTGCAGGACGCACTGACTGGTGCTCAGTCTTGAGCTGTTGCTTGGTTGACACTCTGCCAGGTCATTCTCTGCTTACTTACATCCTCTGATGCTTCACTTGGGGGCCATTGCCTGCGCGGCCAATGGAACTTCTTTGCCTTCATCCTGCGGATGACAGGAGGCTGAGCTGAAACACAACTGTAGGGGTCTGAATTCCAGCTTAATGACGACTTCCGCACGGCGGCCCACTATCGATACCGCGATGGTGACATGGGCCCGTCTCGTCTCTGCCTACTGTTGTTCGGCTAGGCGAAGAGCTGTTGATTCTTGGTCTGATTCTAATGTCAATGCAGCCAGTATATACAATTACTCAGGTATTGAGAGTTGTCCGAGGCACTCTAGCTCAAAAGATTAATCGGTTTTTGTAAGAGTCCGGGCAGCACAAAAGATGATGTCTCTTCTGGTGTGTACCGCGCAATCTCAAATTCTTGAGTATTGGTCTCGGAATCATGATCCCTACGAGATGACGCACAAGACAATCTGTAGTTCATCCAAGATGGGATGTCCAGTCGACGACAAGCTCACTTCAGCGCTTAACGCGTTTTTGGTCAACACACATCAGCAAAAGAGGCCCCTCTTCACACAACGAGCAATCGATGGCGACAGAGTTCGTGATATCTATGGTCGAACGAATTGACCAGGTAACCCGCTTTGCCGCTGTATCCGGAGAACTTTGATGAGGTTGTTCCTGGATTCACAGGGATGACACCTCTGGCCAGAGGGTGTACCTGCACGTGGACCTGATCGTCAACGCCATCAAGCGAGATGGCCCACTTAGCGGAGAGTCGTCATTTTGGTGGCGCGGGAAAGGAAGAACCCATCGAAAAGGTTCATCGCATTTCTCGTATTATAACTTGCCATACCGTACGTTGAGAAAGAATGGCGACCTGCTCTCATCTCGAGAGAACCGGTTCTCCAGCTCTGCGCACCGCTGGATGCACCGATGGAGAAGGTGTCAAGAAATCTTGCAAACAAGGTGCATTCCACTTGAGCCAATCAGACATGCCAAGTGTCATGCTGCTGCAGACCATTTGCAAGCTCTGCCATAGCGTTGCACTTGCAGTCCACACAGGTTTTCTCCAGTTTTCTCAGACGTCAAAGCCTGGGGGGGAACGTCAAGAACTTCGCGGCAATGTAAATTCGGCATCGCATCGGCCAACGCACCACCAGACGGTGCAGTTGCAAGAGTTTCTATTGGTGCTCGTCACATATACCCGAAATGAAACATGACAGCCTCAACGTTCATCCAGATGTACAACTTGCACCACTACGGGCCGCTTCCAATGATTGTTCTATATGGTATCGTGACCGTCAGTGTTTGACTTGAGGCTTGGAGGGGATATGAGTCGCAAGTGTTGCTGGCCTTGATACTAGCAAACTAGCTCCAGGAACGCTCAATGGACTGATCTTTCTAATATGAAGCACACAGTTCACCGCTCTTTACTGGCCCAACGCGTTATTGATTCTCTAGTCCGTCATGCCGGTGTCGTGCCGCAATTCGTCGCTTGCAAACGTCTGGACGGCACTCGGCCTGACCCTGAATCGTGCAACAGTGTTGCTGGTGGTTGCGTTCATGCAGGACATAACGCGGCGCATGCAACCACCAAATGGCCTAGAATAGCTCGGAGCGATCACTCCTACGATGTGCATGGTTTTACACTTCTCAAAGATAGGAGATATTGCGCCCAATAATCCTCAACGATTAAAGATAAACACGTCGATCACTTTCATAACCAAAGCCACACACACAACTTTCATGACACGTTCTCCCAAACGCAAACGTAGAAGCAAATAAATATTCAGATCTCGTAAATTGCTATGTCAACCTCTAAGTGAGATTGTGGTCAAATGAGACCATTTCACAGTAATCCCGTCACGGGAAACCTTCCTCCACCCATCGCTATTCCCGACGCAACGCACAGCGCACAGCGCACCAAACCCTCCCAGCGATCACAACGTCCCTCTCCGAACCTTTCGCGAACTTTTCGGTCCTTCCCGCAGTTTTCCACCAAACAGTGCAGCACAGGCAACTCTTCGCCCATTTGTCATGCCCTACAAACCTTAATCCGGCACCAAGCCCTTACAAATGAGAGACAGAATTGCACTGCAGCACAAGAGCGACATCAAGCCAGACTCGTAGTCGAACTCTCTTACGCCCGGGGTCCAGTTCGCAATTCGGGGCGCAGGTGTCTGCAGGAATATGTAGGCGTAATGCAAGGACCCTGACTTCATCACGTTGATCGACGGTGGTGCTTATGGTAACTGCTTGGATGTCATTCCGAAGGTTCTAATACGCTGTAGGACTAAAGGTTATAGATTTGAAAGACTGGGTAAGCGACGCATCGCCTACAAAGTTTCGGTACTCGGTCAAGCAGACAGCTGTGGCTATGAGGTTTTTGCTTGTGTGGCGCAGAGCTGTTCTTCGTTTTGATCATGAAGTGAAACTCTAAGTCGCAATAAGACTGACTTGAGTATCGAGCGCATCCTTTTCAGCTGTTGAACAGCTAGTGCAATCACTCCTGCTTTGCTTCGGCGACTCTGTATTTTCCGTGATTAGCATTCTTGACTGAGCTTGCAATCAGTTGGCAGCCTCTCAGTCTTGGCTCGTATGGTCTGCCCTTTGGGAGTGGGAATAGAACAGAAGTGCGTAGTCGTAACTTTGCGGGGCGTAAGTTCAAGTGTCTCCTCACTTATACCCCATCGGGTTCTTTGCACGAGGCGACCAAAGCTTGTATGTTGCGCTCAACTATATGAAATCAAGGAGAGAGCCACAATTCATATCAGGTCACAGGATCACAGCACGAGCTTCCGAAGATGCAGATCTAGATCTTGTATAACCTACACGCACAAGCGACGGCTGAGTTGTCTTCTGCTCATATCTTACACTAGCGTCAGCTTCACCTTCCTCTTTCCAGTACTCTCCTCTAGCTCATCTGTAATCCTGACCATGACCCTTTCGAATAGCTCAACACTCCTGTTCAATTCGCCCTTGATATTCAATTGGTAGTTGTCAGCATCGAACTCGGCGTCCGGCTCAGGCATAGCCAGATCCCTCAGGCGAATCAGGCTCTCAATACCAAAACGTGGCACGAAGACAACAAAGCCGTTCGAGAAGATCTTCATGACGAAACCCTCCTCTTCTAGGTCCTTACCCTTCAGCGCTTGGCCGACGTAATACTCAATCGAGGCACGTCCAGCCATCTGTGCGTTACGGTGGCGGACGTTGATGTTCTTACAAACAGCTTCTAGCTTAGCTTTCGAGTGCAGACTGGGGTCCAGCTGTTCGTATTCGATCGCAGCGGCAAGCTGTCGGTGGGCTTCGAGATCGGCATAACGACGGATTGGTGATGTGAAATGGGTGTAGATCTCACTTGCAAGACCGTAATGTCTGAACTCAGGGTATGCTTGTGTACCGGCGCAGAAATACTCTGCAGACATCATGCACCGTGTAGCCATAATCCTCACAAGCGTATTAAAGAATGGGTTGTTTGGGTCCACGCACTTGTCAAGTGAGTCTGCCACCGCACCAGAGCTGTCGCTTCGGAGTTCCAACCCCTTCTTCACCTTCAGCTGGTTTGCAAGTTCCTCAAAGTTGGACTTGGGAGGCGCAGCGTGGCGGCGCAGCAAAGCGGTCTGTGGGAAGGCCTCGTAATTCCTTGCCGCGACACTGATGTTGGCAAGCAACATGAACTCTTCGACAAGGGAGTTCGTAGCTAGCGACTTCTTCACATGGACGTCGACCGGATCTGAAGTCTCAGACTCTGAACGGACCTTTACTTCGGGCGATGCGAGGTTCAGTGCACCAGCATCCATTCGCTTTTGCTTCAGCTTTTGAGAAAGCATCAGCAGAGTGCGCATGCCGGTTGTAAGCTCGTCCTGTTGAGACGCATCGTCGATACGTAGCTGTGCCTGCTCATAGCTGAATGCTTCTCTCGACCGGATGACAGACTTTGTAAACTCTGATTTGATGATATCAGCATTCTCGTTCACCTCCCAAATGACAGAGAAGGCATATCGCTCGACGTATGGCTTCAACGAGCAAAGATCTGTTCCAAGAAGCATCGGCAGCATGTCGATACGTTTGTCAACAAGGTAGACCGTCGTGCCACGTTGACTAGCCTCCTTATCCATAGCGTTGTTTGGTTTCACAAAATGTGACACATCGGCGATGTGCACACCAACCTCGTAGTTGCCATTAGGCAGCTTCCTTGCGTGTAGTGCATCATCGATATCAACACAACCAGGGGGGTCGATACTGCAGACAATGAGATCACGCAAATCTCTTCGCCCCTTCCAACCTGGATCATCCGTGCTCGCAGGTACTTTCCAGTCATGTCCTTCAGCAGGTAGACAGTCCAATACCGTTTTGGGGAATGGCTTGTACTGAACGTCCCACTCAAGTAGCAGAGCTTCAGTCTCAGCGCCTTTGGACTCCAACTCGCCTAACGAGCGCACAAAGTGACCAACCGGATATCTTGAGTCTTTCTCCCAGGAATCGATTGTGGCCAGAACACGTTGACCAAGAAGCTCTCCAGCTTGACGAGTTCGTATTCTGATCTTCGGCACACGCTTGTCCATAGGCACAAGGAAGACCGTTTGTTGCTGCCTACTTGTCTTCGCTGTTGATCGTACCGAGTCGCGATCAATGTGCCCTACGTATTGCCGCCAGTTCCTCTTGATGATGCCAACAACGCGTGCCGTGGGTTGTGCCTTACCCTCGGTGCTCTGGCCATGTGCGCGCTTGACCTCCTCTTGCAGCGCTCGCTTCTCCCTCTCAGTTACAACGTTTTCGCCCTCCTCTTGCTCGGCATTGTCGTTTTTGGCAATAGTATCTTCTTCGACGATCTTGGTAGACGGCGCCTTCCATTGGTCCTGCGGTAGTACTTCGACTACTACAACATCACCGGAAACTGCTCGGTTGCTGTTTTCGCGACCCAGAATAATGAGGGACTTCTCAAATGCGGGTACGTGCACCGAGCCTTCTAGGTAGTTGTACTGCGAAACGTTGAATATGCCTTGGTGCATTGTGCCAGCTTTCACACCAGTTATCATCTTCGACATTGAGAAATGGTCAGGATAGAACACTTCCGGCTTCTTCGAGCGGACTTCCCTTTGCTCCTGTGCGGCGCTGATCATGTCCAATAATTCGTCTGCGTTTTCAAGGCCAGACACGAAGTCAGAGAGCGTCATACCAGGAACGCTCTCTGCTTTGGCCTTGCGCAGATTGTCTCTGTCATCGGTAATCATAACCACAGTAGGTATGCGCTTCTGTTTCTTGCTTCGTGCAGCGACTGCTTCAGTGATGTGCTCATTATACCACTGGACAGCCCTCCTGACAGCGCGATCGTTGCGGTCGTTGATAGACTCTCCCTGGTCACGTGGGATGTGTGTTTCTTGTCGGAATTCGTTGAAAAAGACGTAGAAACGCTTTCCCTCATTCTTCGTCAACGCAATCAGACGATGATACAATGGCAACGATCGGTTCTTGACTTCCTCAAGTACAGTTTGCAGTACTATGACATCATGGAACGCCGTCTCGACTTCGAACAAGTCCATTCCAGTCAGAAAAGCATTGGTGTCTGGGACGAGATATTGCCCGTTGGGAAAGTTCTTCGATCCAGCAGGTGTATCTGAAAGTACGAATGGCGCAACTGCTTTCAGTCAGCCGTACCCTTGTTTATGCAGCCCAGAAACCAACCTTTCTTTGAGTAATCTTTTGGTGCAATATCTAGGCATTCTCTGCATAGATTTGACGAGCATGGGATATCTTGTCGTAGATACAGCTCCCGCACAATCTTTTGGACCTTGCCACTCTTCGTTGATCGCACATAAACCTTGCTTGACAGGTTGGCTTGGCCACGATCGGCCACAGTCGACCTCTTCAAGCTGAAATACTCCATGTCCCTTGATTGTGATGCGTCAAAAACGCGGTGTTGCTGTCGCCGCTGGCAGCTCGATCGGAAAAAGATACCAAACCCACTAGCGTTGTGGCCCGTGCCCAAACTCCGTCATCCTCCTGGAGCTTGGTGCGCGACAGACCAGGCACAACATCACATCTTCGACGCTCCTAGCCCCTCGACCGCAACCTTCGCTGCTCGCTCGAAGCCGAATCACACGATGTCGTCGCTAGACCCACCGACCTATCTCACTTCGATTCAGAACAACATCCGTGCTCGGCCAATATCATGGGAAGGCGCAGTGCGGGCCAAGACAATCACAGATGAGGACCTCAAGAAGATCAAATCAATTGACAAAGTGCGCAAGGAGCAGCGCAAGCAGACGATCGAATCCGATGTCAACAGCTTCGTCACGCTATTGCTGGGCGGGGATGGGACGCAGAGCATCTTCGAGGCCGCGGCAAAACGCCAGGACATCATTCACTACATGTTGGTGCTGTTGGGAGACATCATTGACGGTACGAAGTCTTGATGCAAACAAGCAATTTCGTACGGAATGCTAAGACCCTTTAGACATCCCTGCACTTACGTCGGCTCTCATCCAGCACCCAACGCCATACAAGCCTTTCTTGCCTTTGCTGAAGGCTTCATCGAACAACGAAGATCCCGTCCCACTGCTTACATCCTCGGTTCTTTCTGGTCTTATGTCACACGCCGTTGTGATGCCATCGAAGGACACCACACAGCTTGACCAAGCTCTCCCACAGCTATACACCTATCTCTCAACACTGGCCAAAGCAACAGACGCTGGGCTTCAGGACATTGCTGTACGAGAGTTTTCCGCGGTTCTCCGCAGTGCAAAGGCAAGGCAGTTGTTCTGGAAGCAAAGAAAGGAAACTCTTGATCCATTGTTCGATATTTTGCGATCAGCAGCAGGGTCAAGCAACGATCGCGAATCCACCCTTTACAGTGGTGGTAGCATCCGTAGTGCTGGAGACAACGGTCTGTCTGGTGGTGTAGGGCTGCAGCTTCTCTACCACGTTCTGCTTGTTATCTGGCAGCTTAGCTTTGAGGGCGAGCTTGTTGGTGATGGTCTCCAGGAGTATGTTTATTCTAGACTTTCGTCCTGGCTTTTACTGACACTTTCTAGTGAACACGACATTGTTGTCCTATACACAGGTTTGTTGCGCGTATCGCCCAAGGAGAAGACTACACGCCTCCTTCTGTCGACTCTCGTCAACCTTCTCACCACCAACCGTCAAACATTGTTGCCCACAGCTGTCCTTGCCCGTCTGCCAGCCCTGCTCAACAGCCTGAAGTCGCGCCATTTGACCGACGAAGATGCCCTTGAAGACCTCAAGACACTTACAGAGCTTCTGGAGGAGTATACCAAGACACAAACCACGTTCGACGAATATGCCGCGGAACTACAATCTGGTCATCTTCGTTGGTCTCCACCTCACCGCAATCCTACTTTCTGGCGTGATAACGCTCGCCGTATCTTGGATGAGAACAAGGGCGAACTGCCGAGAAAGCTTGCGGAAATTCTTTCCAAGAGCTGGGAGAATGACAAACAGGTGTTGGCTATTGGATGCAACGACGTCGCATGCCTTGTGAAAGAGGTGCCAGAGAAGAGGCAACAGTTAGAGAAACTAGGCCTGAAGGGCAGAGTTATGGAGCTTATGCAAGAAGCAGACGAGAGCGTAAGATGGGAGAGCTTGAGGGCTGTCGGAGAATGGCTCAGGTACAGTTTTGAGTCCAAGACCGAACTGCCTGTGAGATAAGGTGACTTCCTCAGTCAGCGTTCGGTCCATTTGAAGCGATGTAGTGTTTCCTTGTTAGTATACATTCGCAAGACTAGGTCACACTCTTGACCTTATAGAACATCTTGCATTGCATTATGCACATGTCAACGGTAACCTCTATGTTTACGGGTCTCAATGGATTTGTGCAGATGCTGATGCTAACAGACACAGCTCAGGGACCGGAATTAGACTTTCTCATGGCACCGTCTTCCCTTGTTGTCCCTTCAATTCCACCCTCACGGTAGCCTCCATGCCATCAATCCAGGTTCCTATCGATCTCGTCCCAGGCATGATCGCAACCTCTCGCATCACTTTGCTTTTAGCTGTTTCGTTTTCGCTGTCTTCAGAATCCCAGTCCTCATCCTCAATGTCAGCCATTGTCTTTCTCGCAGGCATCCAGTCACCTGTTTCCCAAATGAGTTTGCAATCCATTGGCATGACTCCAAACTGCTTTCCCACGACACCCAGAACCGTGTACGCTGTGTAGCTCATTGGTATCTCTACCTCGTGCGCCTTCGTCTTGTCATTTGCAAGGTAGAACTTGATCCTCAGCAACCGTGCAGCTAATGAGTTTGGGTTCACCGCATTCTTACTCCGTTGAATATCTGGCTCCCCATACTCTTCACACAGCCACTTATATCTTGGGTGGCTGCTCAGAATCTGCTCTTGTAGGCTTTCGGGCGCGAACTGCACTTCCTTTGCAATGAGCGACAGGTAGTAGGATTCGGCGTTTAGTCGCTCCTTGTCGCTTATAGGGCTATGATTCAATGTCTTGAGGTTTCCGAGTCGCGCGAGCGTAAGCATATAACCGTCATCTGCGGTGAGCGGGCGGCCATCAGGCGACTGCAGAGCTTCGTAAAGCGGATTATGGGACACGCGGAGGCTGATAAGGCCAGGGAAGATATGTTCGAGTTGCTCGATGAAGGGCCAGGCTGTAATTTCGTTGAAAGAGAGATCGACTTCTTTCAGGGTTGTAGGGAAGATAGATCGCAGTGTGCCAACTTCGGAAATTCTGTTGGACTTCAAAACGAGGCGCTGTAGGTTTGGCATCTTAGTCAGTGGTTCGAGGGCGGATAAAGACGTTAACAGGTTCTCTTCCAGTGTCAGGTCGGTGATTGCTGGGTTCAAGACGTGCGGTGTTAGGCTCGAATAGAAGTTGCTGGAAGCTGAGAATGTACTGAGGGTGGAGAACTGGTATGTGATGTTGACAAGGTCTTCCCAAGGTAGTAAATTGTTTTCCAGCTTTAATGTTGTGACGTTGGCGAAGATTCGGACGCAACGCTCCAGCTCGAGTTCAGTCAGTGATGTGTCTTTGAACCGCGTCCCGTCTACTCTCAGACTTCTCAATCGGTCGAGCTGTTCGCAAATAGAGGCAACTTCTCTCCATTCTTCAAACAGGTTTCGACTGAGGTCCAGCTCATAGGTCTTTGGGCACGCATCTTTGATGTCCGTTGCGCCCTGAGGCCATTCTAGCTCACCGTCGGTTCTTGAGCTCTGCCTAACTTCAGGCCTCCACACTCGCAAGCCGTCAAGAATGACGAATTTCAGTTCCTCTAGTTGGGCAAGCTGTTTTCTAATCTTGTCAAATCCCACCTCTTCAGCAACCTTGCCGTTAAAACGTATTGGTTGGTTCAGCCTTGCTGCTGGGTCTTTTCTCTTCATTGAATTATCGCCCTCTTTCATGACAAACACTACCTCAACGCTGGGGTCTTCGAATTCGTCGTCTGCGTACTTTGCTTTCAACGCCTCCACAAATGAGCGTGGTGCATCCGGCTTACGAGTTGGTCTGATAAAAGACCCGGCCGTTGCATGCGTACTGAGGCCTAGTCATCAATCAGCTCCTGTTCACCTTCTTTTTCGAGGACGATGTTTATTACACTTGAAGTATCTGTGACCTTGGTGTTCACCAGAGTGCTTTCCGCGGGTTGGGTCGTCCCACTCTACACCCAACCACTCGCCTTTTGTGCCCTCGACTGCACCACGAAACCGAACAGTGCAGAGTTGGCCATCGAAAGACAGTCTCTTGCCGATGTAAATGTCTGTCGCCATAGAGGTGTCAGAGAAGCCCGCTTCACAGGCTTTTGGAGTGACTGTTAGTCGTGGCTCTGTCCGATCTTCAAGAACTAATACGAGATTTCTCGAATGCAAATTAAGGAATTCTCTTCCTCAAGAGCAGTTTACACTTTGGCGACCGTGTTTCGTACATGTGACTTTGAAGAAGGGAATGATTGCCTGCCTCCAAAGCACGGCTTACGTAACAGCACTAGTGCAGTTCTCGATCGCCGCTTCCACAATTGCTGGACTACAACCTCAACCCCAACGTGCGACAACACAGTCCTTACACGAAGTTAACAAAGTCTCGAGATCCCCTGTTAGGGTTCTAAAAGCACCGTTGGTCCTGGAACATAAAGCTCTTCTAGCTTAATTACGCACAACTATGGATTACCAGGTACGTTCTACCAGCAGATGGTACCAGAAAACAGCTATTAACATTGTCAGAATCGCGCAGGTTCCAAATTTGGTGGCGGCGGTGTCGCATCGAGTTCAGCAACTAATGCCGACCGACGAGAGCGTCTGCGCAAGCTCGCGCTCGAGACCATCGACCTTGACAAAGACCCGTACTTCTTCAAGAACCACGTTGGAAGCTTCGAATGCCGCCTGTGTCTTACAGTCCACCAAAACGATGGCTCGTACCTCGCCCATACACAAGGAAGAAAGCATCAGACGAATCTGGCGCGACGTGCCGCAAAAGAACAGCGAGAAGGAAAGAAGGATGATGTTGGGCAACAGGGTCTACTTGCTGGTGTGCAGGTGAAGAAGAATGTCATCAAGATTGGCCGACCCGGATACCGGATAACGAAAGTCCGCGATCCTATTACCCGCCAAAACGGACTTCTGTTCCAATTCCAGTTCCCAGATATCACGCCAGGCACTGTTCCGCGTGTCCGGTTCATGAGCGCATACGAGCAGAAGGTCGAGGAGCCTGATCCAAACTACCAGTACATCATCGTCGCGGGAGAACCCTATGAGACAGTTGCGGTCAAGCTGCAGGCACGCGAGGTGGACAGACGGGAGGGCAAGTTCTGGACTTGGTTTGACGACGACAACAAGGAGTTCTGGTGCCAACTGCTATTCAAGACTGAACGCGATGAACGCTTCAGCGCAGTGCCTGGTCTGGCACCTGGCCGCAAGTAAGCCTTTGGTGTGGCTCAATGCCTGAAGTAACAGCTTTCCTACGTTCTCTGTACGAAAAGCGTCAGGACCCTGAGCCGCTTGTTTCGGCTTTCACGATTATTCTTCCTGCTTCCCTAAAGATGGCACTACGGCGTTAAAACGGAGTTTATGGCAGTAAACGATTCTGCAGGATAGCAGTGAGATGTTTCGGACTGTAGGTAGTCCCAGCTTTCAAAATTCCAACATAACAATGTGACCTGACATGACAGATCCACATCACATACTCTTCGACCTGCATGTAATGACTGGATACGTACAACGTTCCGAGCCTGACACGGTGGCGAGGTGTGTAGGCTGACTGTCTCATTCGTGCCCAGATGAGCATCGATCGTTGTGAGCTAACTTTAAGAGCAGGGCTCTTGAGCTTGCGCCAACCACCACTGGTCCTTCGTTATCCTCAAGTTCTGGAAAACCTTGACCAGGAAACCCAATCTGGGGAACGTCGAGTGCCTAGAACCTGTTCTTCTGCTCATTTCCAGACAGTGTCAATCGGCCGTGATCATCTGACGCTATTGCATCACGCCGTAATCCGCCTCAAGTCTGGACAAACTCGATTGCACTCTGTCCCATGTCCCACATGATCGCCTTACAAATGGTCAGAGTCGAGCTTCGACTCCTGATTCGCTACCATCCATTGCACCGTGCGATAGCCTTGCAAGAGCCTCGCAAGTGTGCTTCAAATCAGCACAGCTCGACACACCCTTACCAGGCTGTACTCAAGCCTAACGGAACCTGCCTGGAGTAAGTAGTACGACTTCAATAACATGGTCAACCGGGCAGCGTCACCCAAGTGTATTGCAGTTCGCATGCCTTCGACATTCGCGGAATTGTCCTGTCACAGGGCCATTCCTGGTATGTTCCTTGATGTCTTTGCACACCGTCATTCGTAAGTTTGCCATCGCCTCAAATTGGTCACCAACTCATTACGGCCACCCATATGGCGTGACCCTCGCACTATCGAGGGTCCGCTGAAACAACTACAGGCATACGCCTGTTTGTTTCCGGGCGGCGGGATCTCATTGCGCGGCGTTACGATCAACTTCTACGCCATGAGTCCTTCGTGGAGATAAGCGACTACACGGACCCAAACGAGTATGCGGAACACTTCACCGCTAAACCTGTACAACCCAAGGCTGTCGCCACTGAGCTCGTGCAGGCAAACGGTTTTGACCACGCCCCGAAAATGAAACAATTTCACTGCCTACGGCCGATCCACTCGTGAAGTGAGACATATGGCATTGAACCTGATTCTCGGAATCTTGAAACGAGGCACTTATCAAATCATCGTAGTCTCATCCCCACACGTATTTCGCTTCTTGCGATGATCTCTCCCCGAGCAGTCGAAGTGGGGTATTTTGCATCTCTAACCTTTCTTGGGTTGCAGGTTCGAGGGTAAAGTGGAGCAAAATCATATGATCAAGCACGCCTCCCGGCCTGCTCTATAGCGTCTCGCCAAGAAGTGGACGAGAACCCGCCTCTCAACCGGCAGACACCTATTCTTAAATGGTCTGCTTCTTCTGCATCTACTGATGGTTTGTCGCCGTGCCCGACGAGGGCAAGAGCAAGGAATACGACGCTAACACACAAATGCACTATGGATTCAACGTCTTCTAAACGCGTTCTTGGGAACGGTCATCCTCTCGTTACTGTCTCGGACTATCTCGTACTAAAGCATCAAGCTTCTTTTACATTTTCAGCCTGCAAGAGACTGGCTTGTCTTCCCAGGTGCGTTCACCAAGGGTAGGCCAACGGACTGAATTATCCAGACAGGAGCTTGTGACAATGTTCATTGTTCCATCATCTCTCCTCGTAAAGCAGTATTTTCCAGTGTCCAGGAGACTTGATTGCTTGTAAACAATCGGGCCGACACATTTCTTTTGACCATGTTTCGTCGATGCAGAAAATTAAACGTAAATCTTCTACTTTCGATTGGTTTTCAATGGGTACCGAACGCGCCGAAGAAGCATCTGACAGGCCTTCCACCCTGAGACATTTCCAACACGGTTACACAGCCTTGGGTGGACGCGTCAAAAGCAAAGGACACGCCATGAGTGCCAAGGAGATGGTGAAGTTTCGCATCTGATGTTGTTCGTGACAATGCATTACAGTCCATGGTGGGCCCGTTGTTGCAAACTCGTTCGAACAAAAGGAACATGTTTTCTCCATATGTCATGCACGGGTACGGATAAATTGATTGTTTGCTTTTACTCCAAAACTCACGTCATCTCTATATGCACAGACAAACGTCAAAGAGCGACAGGCAGCGTGAAGGACGGACGTGGCGTTTCAAGCCCCCGCCAGGGTATAGTGGCGCGAGCTACGGAAGGGATGTGAGATACTGGCAAGGTATGACGGAGAGATCGATGACAGCACGGGCAAGTCAAGGGACGCCCTTGTCGGCGGAGAGCGGAGCGTCCTTGTGGAACGGATCGTCAACTTTGACCAAAAGTTCTGTCCACACGGATTCCGTCGCTCGGACGGCATGGCGAACTGGCGTCTTCACTGGTTACGTTGGCCAGATACGACACCGGGGCGACGGAACTGCATCTGCCACAAGCTGACAGAGAGCCGGTAACAGGCTGAAGTTGCGCGCCAGGACGACTTTCGAGACGCCTAGTAGAGACATGCACGCAAGTAGTGAATTATATGCTCGCCGATCAACGCAGCTCTTCAGACGGAGCGCGGTCGATACGGGCATGGAAGCGTCTTACGCTATGCACTCTTCAGTCGAGCCTAGTGCGCTCTATCAAGGCCACATGTAATAACTGATACTGCCTCTTCCGGCCGCTGCGGCAAGCATAAGCGGGCAGGTCCTCTGTTGCGGGCGCGGTAGGAGTCATCAGACAATGCGGGAGGGATTGATAGACTAGGGATTCGAGAATGCATGACGACGGCCGCTTATGCACGTCCTAATTCTGTCTGGCTTGGGCAGCTGCAGGACTAGCAATCAATGATTCGATAAACAGCCTGCTGACATGCCTGCCCTGCTCAATCAGCAGCACTGGTGCTTGTGACTGGTGGAGGACGGGCAAACAGCTCGCGACGGCTGCACCTTATCGCCCTTTTTGTGCTGAGGTTCGTGATAGGCAGCTCAGGCGGGCAAGGTGGCTAGAGAGGTGCTGAAGATTGACGAAGAGGGGTCTTTGGTTCGTGTCGGCCCATGCCTTCCTTGGCGGAGTGGACTAAATATCGAGATCCAAGCTAGCGGTCGCAATCGCGGACGGCCGCTGGTTAGTCTTCATGTCGCCGTCGATGCTGCAGGCGCTGCAAGTGATCTGCCCGCGAGAGACATGAACATGCGGCAATATGGAAGGGGATTTGGAGAAGAGTGGAGCTGTGGCTTTTTCACGGCGACGCGCCCAAGCCGCTGCCCCCAGCCTGCTCGCTCCTGCCGCGGAGCAAGCTTCAGTATCATCACGCGGCGCCCCCAGCGTGCCGAAGCTTGATGTCGAGTGAAGAGAAGAGTGGATGCGTGCCGGCCGGCTAGCTCAGCAGCCCGCATTGACTGCTCCAAGCAAGAGCACGCCCGACCTGAGGAGCTCCAAGCGCTCGCCAGCACCGGCCTCTGCAGAGCGAGTAGCCGCGTCCACACACCCGGCCGGGCCGTGCTGGGCCTGCCTGCCTGCCTGGCTGCTCGCCTGCTCCTGGGTGCTGTCGTGGTGGAGTAGACAAGCTGTCATCGCGCTGGGACGCTCACTGGGCGCGCTGCCTGCCATCCCAGTCCAAACCCTTACAGCGGCAAGCAGCATACCCATCTCCAACCTGGGCGCCCGTCGTGCATTGCCTGCCCTCACGTGGCTGCATGAATCGGCGCGCAGAACGGCAGCGCTGCGAGCTGGTTTATAGTGCCAGAGGGCGCGGGCACTCTATTCGTCTGGCCGCCGTGTGCACTACTTGTCCACTCGCTTGCCTGCTGCCTCCCGTACCCTTCTGTGGACAAGACCTGCCTCGCGTACTGGCGGCGATCCACCCGCGATTCGTCATATCAGTCGTCGCACCCGCCCAGAGGTCTGCCTTTACCTGCCTAGCTGCCGCCGCACACACCCAGCACCTTGCATTCGCAGCCTTCTTGCACTGACACGCCTGCTGTGTGGACTGCCTGCCCTCCACCGACTGGCTGCCGCCGCCGCTCCTCCCCAGCTCGCCTGGCCTGCGCGCACGAACTGCAGTTCGACAGTGTCTGTTTGGTCTGCTGCTGATCCTGCCTGCCCGCCGTGGTTCCTTCTGTCTTGGCTGCTCGCTCTTTCCTCGGGAACGTGCAGGCGCATCCACAACGACACCAACCTAAACACCACGACCACCCACCTATGCCCATCGCCGCGCAGCACCCGTCTGTCGCGAGCCGTCACTGCGCCAGCCCTGCGCGCCCCAGCACACTCCCGCCCGTGCGCCAATCAAGCGTTTCGTCCTGAGCGCTCCTTCCGCACCGCCCGCGCGCTCGGCTGCTCTTGCGCCGCCTTGGAATGTACTCGGTGCATCCCGCCCACACCATGTCAAATGGTAGCATTGGGAACGGCATCATGGACCTCCAGGGGACCATCGACCCGTCTGCCCTCAACTCTGCAGGTATGACGACGCGACTGCCATCACTGTCACGGCCACGGCCACTGTCACCGTTACTGTCACCGTTACTGTCACCGTCACTGACGCGCGCGCGTCCGTTACATCCGCCGCGCCCGCCCGTCTACTTATCAATGGACTCGCTAACACGCCCTCTAGGAGTACTTGCTGGCCCACAGGCCGTCGCACAGCAACCCTCCAGAGGCCTAAAGCGCAGCCGCTCTCCGGAGAACAGCTACACCGACGCGCAGCATGGCGACGTGGCCGATGCCGATGAGAGTGAGAAGCCACGAAAGCGCGGTCGTCCACCAAAGTCAGCAAAGGTCGCCTTTGCTGGTAGTCCGACCCGTGGATCGCTGCCGCCGCCCACGCCTACGCACGCCGGCATCGCCCCACCAGTGCAAACACCGCAGCTGCAGACATCGCCGCTGCCCCAGACCTCACCCACCCAGGCACCGCCCTCCGCCAAGTCGACGCCCACCAAGCCTGCCGTTATCAAGGCCCTCCCCACCGTGCGCGATCATACCACCGACCAACTGAACCCCGAAGGCGATGAGTACATACCTCGCGAGATCGACGAAGCTGGCGAACGAAAAGTCACGCAAACTGGCCATCCGCTCGAGAATCGCGAGTATCGCTGCCGCACTTTCTTCGTTCCCAACCGTGGCGACAAGCTGTTCATGCTTGCGACTGAGTGCGCACGCGTTCTCGGCTACCGCGACTCGTACCTGCTTTTCAACAAGAATAGGTCTTTGTACAAAATCATCGCTACCCAAGCGGAGAAGGACGACTTAATTCACCAGGAGATCCTGCCCTATTCGTACCGCTCTCGACAGATTGCCATAGTGACAGCAAGATCGATGTTTAGGCAGTTTGGAAGCAGGCTGATTGTGAATGGAAGAAGAGTACGAGATGACTACTGGGAAAGCAAGGCCCGCAAGCAAGGCTTCACAGAAGAAGATGCAGCGGGTGAGAAGCGTCCAGGTGCAGCGAAGGCTAGAGAGGCAGCGGCCGCCGAAGCCAATCACGCTAGTGCTATGGCCTTTGCCCACCCAGGAGCCTTCGCAGGTGCGAACGCTGACTACCTGGGCGCTGCATCGAATCCTCTGCAGCCTTTTGGTGGCTTGACGCCAGCACCCCACAGCATACCAATCGGCGGCTTGGAGCCATACAATCAGCGCACTACAACTGACTTGCAGCCTCGAGACTACAGCGGCGTGCAACGACCACGACACGAAATTGCCGGTGCGCCGTACCAGGATACTACAAGGCCTTCTCCCTCCGGCGAGATTCTGAACCAAGCCGCCCAGACAGCTGAGATTAACAAGCAATTCGAGCAGCAGCGTAAGAACCGCAAGCAGTACCTGGATGACCTATGGAACCGACCACACGAGCCACCAGCGCAGCCAGAACGCCCAACGACTGCAGATGGTAGCCAAATCCCGCAAGTCTCGCAAACTATGCAGTCACCACGCATGCCTTCTACTAGCGTTACCATGCCCGGCAACCAGTATAGTATGCCGGCCCAGACGCCACAAAGGCCAAGCCAAGGCATGGGCGTGCAGTCTTATCGTCCGCAGTCTATGCCACAGAACAACATGGTTCCCTCCCCCATGACTCAGCAGCACACCCCTCTGCCAAATCAGATGCACCGTCGTCCACCAAGCCTCGGTCTGCCGCAGGGTATGTCTCCTGGAATGGGTACGAGTGGTATACTTCCTGGCGTTCAGAATCCAGGTCAAGGTTATGCTCCTTCTCATATGTGGCAGGGTGGCCCACCCCAGCCATCACCATTATCTCAGCAACACAACATGCAGCAGTACGCTCAAAGGCCACCACAGCAGTCGCCACACCCGCAGCAATCCCCTATGCATGCATCGCCGCAGATGCATCACGCGCAAAGCAGTGGGTCAATGCACGGTACCCCGATGCAACAATACCAAACGATGAACGCCATGGGAAGCACGGGGTTTCCCAATATGGATCAGAATCCCTACCAGCCTAGCCCCAGCCCTCACCAGTTTATGCAACATCAGAGCGGTGCTGGTCAGCAACCTGGCATGTACGGCATGAGCCAGCCGCAGTCCCAACAAGGATGGCAGTCATATTAGGATGATTTTCCAACCGAACGACAACTCAGCAGCAACCGGCCGCTACCTCGAGAACATGGACAGCAGCGACTCGCATGGAGCTCATTGAGGCCCCAAGGCTACCGCGCAACAAGCCTGTCTGACCGTGAACGCCCTTGGAAGGTTAAAAGCACGATCAGTCAAGAACACTTAATAGGCGATACCAACTACAAACGTACACGTATCGAGCAAGGTACAACAGTCAGGACACACACCTTGAAGCTCATCTCAACCCCTGGAGCCCGTCGCCATCCCTCTGATACGGTATACCCTACCTCTAGATCATCAACAGCATTTCTAGCCAGTACTAGAGTACTCCACTCCAACTGCCGTACAACGCACGCTCTCGGCAACGAACGGTCATGCTCATCGTAGACGACGCACGATCACGATGCCATAACGGATATCATTTGCATTATTATGAGTACGGCATGAGGTATTGCGATCAGCGTTGGTCTGGTCGCTCACCACACCTTCTTTCGCTATGCGCGAACCATTTTTCGGTGTTTCAGTGCATGTTTACATTTGTTTACATTGCATGGAATTGCGGGGGTATATCGATAGGCTTGGGGTTTCTGCATCGTTGGCGCTTCGTTTACCCATCTTTCTCTTCGCTCACAGATTGATTTTGTCGTTTCACTACATAGTTAACCCCCATCCGTTCCGTTGGCGGTACAGTCGGAATACCCGGTTTTGCACAAGATTCCCCCATTTCCAATTATCTCGTACGGTTCATGCAGTGGCGTTTATGTTTGCTTGCATGTAGGCTGGATGTTGGTAGGACACATAGGAAATACGATACTCACGGTGATGAGAGATGCCGATGGTTGTGGATGACGATGCATGGGCATGGTGAAGTAGATTCCTGGGATAGCATAGGAGGATTCCTGGCCTTTCCCGTAATATTAATACCAATTGTTTCGCTTCCAAACTTATGTCTCTGTGTGTCGTGTTTCGTGTGCATGATCAACTCATGGTTGATCTCAACCTACTCCTGCGCATCATCGTACTGTGCTACAAGGCCTCAACCTCAGCCTCAAGTCAGCACGAAAAGCTTCCCACCCAGCTCTACGGTCCCGGTACAGTAATACTGCAGGGTGACAAGCGCACAAACTCAAAGCAGGGCGACACGCAGTGCATTCCTTGGTGAATGGCCCTTGCCTTACTTCCTCGTGCTCGGCCCAGATCTTCTTACATCATCATCGTCGTCGTGGTACTGAGTGGAGTCCAACCCAAGAAACTCGACTAGTTCAACTTTAGCCGCGGCGCTGGAATGTGCGGAAAGCTACTCGCTTTGGTCTATAGCACGCACTATCAGCCTTTCCGCAGAAGAGAAGTGGAGCAAGGACGACTAGCCATGGCCAGATTGTGGCTGTCTTTTGTAAGCCATTCATTATTCAGGAATCAAGGAGGAAGGCGCGGAGACTCTGCATCTACGGTACAGGATGCGCAAGGATAACCGCAGCGCGCTCGAATCGGCAGGTTCGGCAGCCCAGATCTCGCAAAAGGAACAGAGTTTCGAGATTGCTGGAGCGCCATCGGATACCTCACGTACCATCGGTAGCAGCCGCGCCAATCAGCACAGTTGGTTGCTTATGGGGTCTGGAAGACGGCACCCGCGCTCGTGTGCTCGACCGGACGGCCTTGTATGATGCATGCATGCATAAACGGCTCGGACACGGCTTCCTGTTGCGCTCTGTCTTGATGTCAAGAGCCTGATCATGCAAGGCAAAGTAAGACGGATAGGGAGGGAATTCGCAAAAGGCTGAGAGCGAATCAGGAACGACTTGGGTTTCAAGTATATCCGTGGCGCGCAGTCGATGATTCTACGTTTCTCGGCGTTGAGAGCCGACTATTGAGAGCGAGAGCGCATGCCAGCGCGGTACCTCGTATGGATGCTTGCGGAGCTGCAAAAAGTATGTATATATATTAGGAAGATGGTGAATATAGTGTTCGACACTTAGGTTTTGGTTTTTGGGCTACGTGAAAGCGTGTTGTGTGCTGGAGTAAGCAGGAACGGTGCCGGCGCCTCGAGCCGTACCACGTCCTGTACCAACATACCAGTCCGTGAAAATACAGCTGACATGACGCTACTAGACAGAACGTTACTAGATGGAGGCAGCAATTTTTACCCTGTTAAACTATTGACGCTCTTGTTCTACGTCAAACGTGATTCGCTGAGGAGAAGATCACCGGACAGTAAACTCTCCCATAGTGACGCGTCGAATACCGGCACGAGAGAGCGTGACTGCGCGTGCCCTTTCGAGCCTTGTCCCTGTCCCTGTCCCCTTCCTACAAATTTTGTTGCTGCCGATAAGAGCGCCGAACCTGAGACATTGCTTCCGTTTATCTTGCGTCTACTTTAGTAGTGTCAAAGTCTGGCCGGTGTAGCTTGTGACTACTGTAAAGATCCAGGCTCAATTAGAAGCGCCACACATACTACTGTAGGATAGTGCGACAAGGTTGCAAAAGACCCGAAGGCTCTTTCAAAATCGCGAGATCGTGATTGTAGCGTGCCAGCGGAGTCATGAGGTTGGGTGCAGCCTGGAGGCATTCAGACTAATGGCAATACGGAGGTAGGAACTGAGCTTGCTTTGCTCCACGTCAAGCCTGCACCGGATGGTTCCTGCCATCATCAAGGTTTTCATGGTTCATACTTGAGGAAGCCGGAGCGAGCAATAGGTTTCGGCCGTGAACTTACACCGACGAAGCACAAGTGCCTGCATTGCCTACCGATCATCATGTATCTGCTGCTCAGTGCTTGGCGTTGGTTAGCAAGGTCGACACACGAGCTCTAGATGATTAAAACGTGGGCCGTCCTCTGCAGTACCGCGCCTTGCATCAATTGAGTGCAGCGAACAGTTCGGGCCTTCATATCTTAGTTCTGTGTTGGGTAGCCACGAAGCGCTGACGGCAGATATCTTGTGAACCAAGATATCACTTCCTCTGGTTTCACTACGTCCAGACATCTCGCGGGAGCGATGTGTTGACATTGCTCGGTATAAAAGGCAGCGTTCATCGGAACCACCAGTTGACCTGCATACTGTCAGCTTGAGTCCTCTGACACGTGCGTGTCCACTCACTGAAGCGTTCGCGCCTGTGCCAATGCCTCGTACAGCATGCCACCAGCCTAGTGGAATGTATAGTCCGTCTCCAGCTGACAGCTGTGCTTCAACACCTTCTGCAGCTTCATCTTGCCCGTCCCAAACAGCCTCCTCGAGTGCCCGCATCTCAGCCCCAACCATCATCTCTTCACCCCTTATGCTGGCTCTGCTACTCCCACCAGCCTTCAGTCGTGCCCGCTCATACACTCCACGCCCAACATCCGGCCTTATCAATCTGACAACCTTCTGCCCAGCTAATTGCACAAACAGATTTGGATTCGGGTCGCGATGCAAGGGCGTGCGTGTAGGTGATCTGCCCATCCAAAGACTTGAAGCATATATATCGCCACGGCCAATTTTGGTCAGGATCGCAGGGGTGGGCACATCGGCTTGAAGAGGAGCTGGTAGGTCGGCGAGAGTGTGTTGCGCAAGGTATATGCGGATGTCTGGTGTGGAAGGGCCGGTCATGTGAGTAAGAAGGAGCGAAAGGGGAGCTTCGAACCGTTCGAACGTTGCGGGTTCATCTGGATTTAAGCGTGTGAGCTCAAGGGGAACGCTGGATGCACCGTGTTGCTCTAGGTAGGAGACAGCGAGGTCATGTGAGCCTTCGTTAGTCCTGGAAGGTGTGAACCACGTCGCTATGGCCGGCAGACTACTGAAGCTCTTTCTAAATATTGCAGGCTTGTTTGCATTGAAGCCATTGATGTCATTCTTGTCTGTTCCTTCGAGGCATTGTGCTTGGACGAAGCGCGCGTGTGACGAGTAGCAGCGTACACGAAGTACTCTGAGCCGCGAGCGGAGTGTCCTCGACATGAGACAGCGTTGTGAGGTGTGACGAACTTAACATTTCGAGAAGCTCGAACGAAGCGCGTCGGCACGTGTAGGCGTTCCCCACATTCAGCGCTGCAGCCCCGCCAAAAGGTGTCGTACCAAACACCACGTCAATTGACAGCCTCTAAAGCTCTGCACAACACCAAATGGCCTCAAACCAGGGACAGCCAGGCTCTGGCCAGAGTATGTATGGCCAATCTACTGCAGGATCGCCTCTAACACATTGCAGTCGACGTAACACAGCTCCCTGTTCCGCAACTCCAGGAACTAAAAACCCAACTCGACCGCGAACTCGAGCACCTGACCACCTCCTTTCAATCGCTGCGTACCGCACAAGCAAAATTCCGCGACTGTCTGACATCCATCGCAACCGGCCTTTCTACTTCCACCGCCGAGAAGACTCTTCTCGTACCGCTCACAAGCTCACTATACGTGCCGGGAAAGTTGGCGGATCATGAACATGTGCTGGTAGACGTTGGCACAGGCTTCTTCGTTGAGAAGGATATTCCCAGCGCCAAAGATTTCTATGAGAGGAAAGTCAAGGACCTTCAGGACAGCTTGAGGGATCTGGAGGGAGTAGTCAATTCGAAGGCACAAAATGTCAGAGTGGTTGAGGAAGTCATAAGACTGAAGGTCATGAACGCGCAGGAGCAGGAGAACAAGAGCAAGAGTGGATAAAAGTATTGGAGAAAGAAGAAAACATCATTAGGACCGTGCAGTAGAGACAGCACATGTCACGCATCGGCCGCTAGTCCAACAAGACATGACATAACAAGACAGACAATCAAGACCCTGTGATACGACTGTTTCGGACTATATGCTAATTACTCTATATTCTCTTGATTTTGGTCTAGATCGGCTCATCCCTCGGCTCAATCATTACTTCATTAACAGCAACGTGCTCTGGCTGCTTCAGCGCATACACGATACTGCCAGCCACATCCTCCGGATCCAGCACCTTCGCGCCACTCGGCTCACCATACTTCTTCAACGCCTCCTTGTCTGTACTCATACCCAACAGATCTGTTGCGACGTTACCCGGCTGCACACTCGTAACTCTCAAACCAGTGCCGGCAGTCTCGACGCGCAGAGCCTGCAGCGTCGCCTCTACGAAGAACTTGGAAGCCGAGTATACGCCTAGGCCAGGGAAAACCTTCCGGCCAGCGTCCGAGGAGATGGCTACAAAGTGACCCTTTCCGCGCTTGAGCATCGAGGGCACTACAGCGGCGATGGTGTTGCATATACCCTTGCAGTTGACATCAACAGTTTGGTTCCACTGGTCTGTCAATGCGTTGGCCATCATGGTGAAATACATGACACCCGAAACATTAACGAAGATGTCGACAGGGCCGAGCTGCTTCTCTGCGGCGGCCACGAGGGCTTCGACTTGAGCTTTGTCCGTGACGTCGGTCTTTTGGGTAATGATTTTGCCCTCGCGGATAGTGAGACGCTTCTTGAGACTCTCCAGTGCCTCGATGCGGCGGGCAGCGAGAGCGACGTGGCAGCCCTCTCTTGTAAGTGCTGCGGCAGTAGCTGCACCGATGCCTGAAGAGGCGCCCATGACAATCGCAACCTTGCCGTAGAGGGGTCCTCGACGTGGGAGTGTCCTGGCTGATCCACCTACAGCGTTCTGGCTCTGGGGCGGCTGCGCTAGCCAACCACGTGCGTACCAGTGTCGTGTGTAAGTCTCGAGAAGTGCCTCATCGACCTTCGGACGCTCAACCGACGAACGAAGTGGTCGTGTCTTTGCGTTATCGAGCACAACGACATCCCTCAGGAATTCTATGCTGGGCATACCGCTGCGGAGGATGTCGATGGTGAAAGCGCCGACACCACCCTTAGCAGATCCACGCTTCTCGTCCCATAAGGCGACCCACTTCTGGAATTCCAAGGGTTTGGTGGGGTAGCCGAGCTTCTCAACATCTTCGAAGACTTTGCTAATATCGACTGGGTCTGGGTCGCCGATATGGAAAATGGCTTGGTCAGTATCAACCTGGTCGCTAAGATGCAGGATAGCCTTGCTAACGAAGTCGACTGGTGTCATCTCAGCGCGCCAGCCCTTGACATCTGGGTAGTGACCGATTCTGATTGACTCGACAATCAATGCAGTCAGCAAATCCCAGGCGTTGGCTGCACCGGTCTCGCTGTGTCCGCTGATAGTTCCGAGACGGTGGATCTTTAGTGGCAGGCCACGCTTCTGTGCTTCAAGAGCGAGCTGTTCAGCAACCCACTTGGTCTGTCCGTAACCGTCAGCAAGCTTAGTGGGCACGTCTTCCACACCCAGCATGCTATCCTCGGACCATCCCTCGCGACCTTTCGCGGGAGGAAGCACACCGTTTGTGGATATGTATTGAACTGTGACCCCACCGGCACTGGCAAGGCGAAGAATCTCTCTTGTGCCGCCGACGTTAGGCTTCTGCAGCGCGGCGTACGGATATACCAAGTTGACAGTAGCGGCAGCGTGAATGATGACATCAAGCCGATCAGCGAGCTTCTGGAAGGTGTCTGGGGGCAGACCGAACCGCTTCCTAGATAAGTTACCCGGCATGATCTCGACACGCTCCATGATGGAGTCACTCCATAAGCCAAAATCAAGGAGATTGCTTCGGATCCTTGCTATGGCAGCCGGAACATCGTCCTGAGAGGCGTCGGCAAATCGTACCATACAGATGATGGTAGCAGATGTGTGCTCAAGGAGATCTCTGAGAAGAAAGGCGCCCAAGAAACCAGTAACACCAGTGAGAAGCACTGTCTTCGCATCCTTCAGTGCGACAAATTTGGCTTCCTTAGGCTGAATATCCTTATCCAAGACAGAATCGGCCTTTAGGACGGCAGGCAGGTTCTCCTGAATCTCAGCAGTGTTGCCATCTCGAATTTTGCGGACGGTATCAAGGTGGCCGTTGAGGGTCGCTGGTGTTGCAAGACGCGCAACTGGAACTCGAAAACCGAAAGTATTCGACAGACGTGCTGCAAGATCAGCAAGTAAAAGTGAGTGACCTCCGAGATCGAAAAAGTTGTACTCTGGCGTAATCGAGCTGGCATCAATATTGAGAATGGAAGCCCAGATCGTTGTGATCTGCTCAATAGTAATGGGACTTTGCTCGTACTTGCGAGCACTCCCGGTCGGCGAACTCGATCTTGGTGGAGGTAGAGCCTTGACGTTCACCTTACCAGAAACATCGTTGGTGGGCAACGTCTCGAGCTCGACCCAAAGAGCGGGTAACATATAGTGAGCGAGGTATGCTTGCAGCATGCGGCGTGCGGTTGAACTGCGTCCTGCCTTGTCAATCTCGACAACGGGCCGCTCTTCAGAGGAGTCTTTGTCACGGACGATGTACGCAACGAGTTGCCTATCGATGCCGTCACCGTGAGCAATGACAGCGCAATGGCTGACAGCCAGGTGATTGCGGATCTCGCTTTCAACCTTGCCAGGAACGACCGAGTAACCACGAATCTTGATCATCGCACCAACGCGCCCGGTGATCTCAAGTAGACCGCTTGGCAGTAATCTGGCCTTGTCCCCCGTCCTGTACATTCGTGCGCCCTTCTGCGAGCTGAACGGGTTGGGCGTGAACGCCTTTGCCGTGACTTCCGGAAGATTAAGGTAGCCACGAGCGAGGAGGTGGCCACCGATGAATAGCTCACCGCTTTCCCCCTCGTCCACCTTTTGACCACTTTCGTTGAGGATGTAGACATATTTTTTGTCAATGAGAGGTGGACCAACCGGACAGTACGCAGTATCCTTGTTGAGCTGCCCAAGCATCTCCTTGATGTCACCGCAAGCAATTTCGTGTGTTTCGCAGGCGCTGTAGACATTGAGAAGTCGCGTATTGGGCAAAGCCTTGATACCTCGTCTTGCCAAGTCGGTGGTGACTACCTCGCCGTTAAGCCATACGGTCTTTAGGTGGGGAAGGCGCGTCTCCAGCGCTTGGTGACGGGCAAGTACAGCGGCGAACAGCGTAGGTGTGAACAGTGTCTCCGTAACCTTCTTCGCACCAAGGAGATCAACAAGCATTCGGGGGTCATAGCTGGCCTCGTCAGGTACCGCAATGACCGTTGCTCCTCGTAATAGTGGTCGAATGATCTCCCATACAAAGAACACGTTGCAGGCTACCCGGTCTCCAGGCTGGATGTCTGAGAAGCCAAATCTGAGGTTATATGATAGCACGGCCGCTTTGTGCGGGTTGGCGATTCCCTTTGGCTTGCCAGTAGTGCCGCTAGAGTAGGCAACGAAGCATAGCCGGTCCAAGTCCGTCTCTTCTGGTAGGGGCGGTAGTTCCGACTCGTCCACGTGGCCGTTTGATTTTGGGTCTTGCTCATCAAGTACCACCAGCGGGACTCCGGCCGAGATCTTTCCAACCTCAGCACTGATCGTGACCACAGCCGTAGGTCGCGCATCGTCGAGCACGTCTGCAAGTAGATCCGGTGGGTATGCTAGTTCGAGCACCAGGAAGGCTCCACCAGCTCTCAGCGCAGCCAAACACGCAATGACATAGTCGGCGGAGCGCGGTAGTAGCACACCGACTAAGCTGTCACGACCCACACCATGACTGCGGAGCTGGAGAGCAAGCTCGGCGACCTTGTCGTGGAGTTGCTGGTATGTATATGTGTTCTTCTCGTCTTCTAACGCAATGGCACCAGGTGTGGCTTTGACCTGCTGCGTGAAGAGTGCTGATAGATCCTTAGTAGTGTCGATGATAGACATCGTCTGTGTACTTTGTGTGGGGGAGGGGAAGAGCGTGGAGAAGGTTGCAATACTCAAGCAATTGACGTCTATTTATTCGGTTATATCCCGTACCTCTACCGGGGTTCGCCGCTAAGGAAAGTTGCATGTGCAGCAGGAATCCAGTGTTCGAGGGTTGTTGAGGGGCACAACCTTGACCTGTTAACTCTTAGTGCCCCTCGCTTGTCGCTGTCGTCATTTCCTAGCCCACTACCTAAAGCCCAACTTCCGTTCTCATTGATCAACTCCACACGTTTACGGCGGGCTAGATCTGGAGACAGATAGTGTGTGGTTTGCCGCTGACAGCTTGGTACCCGGGGCGTCGCTGTTCACTAGCGCTGCCTGTCGGCCTGTCGGTAGCTGCGTCAATCGAAGGCTCACTCAGGGTAGCCACCAAATTCAAGATGATCGTGTGTGGATGCAAGGAACGAATTGAGACTTTTGTTCCGTATTCCTGAAGGATTCACATAGCACGAGACCCACTTCTGCATTGGGAAGCGCGAGGCGGTGTATCCGCATAACTTAGCACGTGTTATCCGGAATACCTGGAAACTTCTCAGGTAACCATAAGTAAGGTTCTCAACTTGGGAATGTTTGACAAAGTATCCAGAGTGATTTGTCGAAGAAGAAAATGGCGCATTGGGTTGACAGCACTCGCTTCAGGAAGGGTTGATATGCTCGAGAATTTGAGATACACGTTGGGTTGATCTCTCGATTGGTCCGCAGGTAAACAGACGCGGAGGAACTTGAGAAGGGTGTATCCTATCACTTGAGTCTTCATAATCTGCTTGGCATCTTCCAGCAAGCGTATTGAAACCGGCAGTCGGATGTCGCTGCGCTTTTATTGCACATCTGGAACATCTCATTCCCAACGTTCCCTACTCCTCGATTGTCTTGACACAGTCCCAGCCACCGCTCAGCCTCTCCTTCCACAGGCTGACTCGGTTGTCACCAGTGCTGACGGCGAGAACATTGCCGCTGAGGCTCCAGCTTACGCGCCATGCGGCGGCATCGACGTTGAGCACGGTAGATTTCCAGTCGCCTAGGGGAAGTTAGTATAGAGCAGTTACTGTAGCAGCTCCTGTACGTACGCAGGTCCGAGGATGTCCAGATCCGCACAGTCTTGTCTTGGGATGCAGAGGCAATGTACGACTTGGAGAGTACAGTCGGCGACCATGCAACATCGCGAACCCAGTCTGTGTGGCCGGTCAGAATCTGTGTGTTTTGCCAGCTTCCTGTCTCAGCACTGAACTCCCAGAGCTTGACTTGGCAATCGCTGCCGCCAGTGACGAATCGTCGCGCAGTGCCGGCCTGGTTTCCACTTGCACTGACAACCTGTCCAGGTGCAACAGCTGGTGCCCATGAAACACTGTTCACGCCGGAGCCGCATGCCTGGAAGATCTGGTGTGTCCAGTTATTGTCCTTGAACTCGAGAACCGAGACGTTGCCGTCGGAGGAAGCACAAGCGAGGAGGCAGCCGGCCTCGTGAGGCGCCCAGGCGACGTGGTTGACAGATGCGGTGTGGAGCGCGACATCGTATATTTTCTGCCAGGCGCCGCCTTGTTCGCGCCAGATAAGGACCTTGCCGTCGTACGAGGAAGAGGCGAGAATATTGCCGTACTTTGGGTGCGCCCATGCTACACACCATACAGCGCCCTCGTGTCTGCAAGGCTGTCAACAACCATGTCGTGCCAAAGTTCCGTAGTGACGTACCCCTTCAATGTCTCCACCAGCCTGTGGGTTTCGCCCTCAACCTCGAAGATCTTGATCGTCTTGTCCGAAGAGCATGTCGCTAACCGCCTACCGTAGTAGTCCAAAACGGCGTCGTGCTGAGCCTCGTTAGCTTCTATCGACAGCAAGTCGACCCCGTTGGCGGCCATTGCGCGTTGTCTTGTTTGGTTGCGCAGGTTGGAAGGTAGCAGTCGTACGGGATCGAAGAAAGGTCGAGGCGAGAGCGTGACGTACAATCATATCATCGTGGCCCGAATTCGCTATTACGTTCGCCTACATTGAAGTCAGCGGGTGAAGCTCGGGCAGGCGCGTTTGAACAGTGGGTGCGGGGAGGTACTTACCATTTTGCTGGTGTAGCAATCGCGCCAATGTACTGGGAGCACAACTGAACAGAGCAATGTAGAGCAATAAGGTCGACGGGTGGAGTGTTGCGTGTTATGTGGGAGCCTGCAATGTTGATGTGCTGCTCTGGCCTCTAGTCGCAGGGGTCGTGGCCAGTTCGGCGTGGGCGGTGATGAGATAAGATTAGATCCTGGGTCGCAACGTTGCAGGATGCACGTAATCTGCACCCGTCTTCAGCCTCTTGACTCTTTCCCAGAACCTCTCTAGTTTCTTCACAGTGGCATTGTCTAGACATGTGGTATATATTTGCGAGGGTATACGCTCAGCAAGCTCTGCCGTTCACAAGACTAACCAAACATATCTTCAAGGCTGGTAATAGTGCATTACAGATCGGCTACACAACACACAGCATGCTCCGTACTTCTTGGTAAGGCGTTCTCTACGCAAGAACACCTTTGATGGCCAGAGATTCTAGCATCTGGGCATTATGTATGTCTTCAACAACAACCGCGGCACCCATGGCAGCTAAAGACTGTTTCTGAAGGATTCAGCTTGTTGCATGGGTACCCATCCCGAGGGGCGCCTGTTATCGACACCAAAGCAACACTCCTGCCTTATCAGGCAATTCCATCAGCCGCTAAAGCTTTCAAGCCTCATCTGTGCTCGACTCCAGGAACACCAACATCACTAACAACTAGACATCCAAAGCTTTGTGAGCCTGTCATTCAAGACTCTAACCGCGTCGTATCACTATTACTAGGCAGAAGACGCACAAGTAAATGCTCAGACAGCTTCGACTTTCGCCCCTTGCCTTCCCACTAGCCGGATCAAGCCCTCTGCGTAGCTCCTGCACCTTGAGGCGACAGGTGGAAGAGTTGGAGTTATTTACGATATGGCGAGTTCTCAAAATTCATCTCAAAATGTGCACACGGCTCGAACGTGGGTCTCAAACTCATCAACCACCACATCGACGTCGACTGCAAGAATGAATGACATTCCTGCTCAACTATCACCAGCACAGATCGAAGCACAAGGCATACTGAAGCACTTGTTATCAAAACTGCAAGAGCCGGAATCAAAATACTATGCTCGGTACGGTAAGTGGACAGAACGCCACCCACGCCTTGACGACTTCTGCCTCCGCTGCATTCGCCCGCAAGTCTGGTCCTACCTGAACGGGCGATGGAGCCTCGATGCGTACGTCCAAACCCACCCACCAACCACTTTACCGAGTGACCAAAGGCTGTACTATCTGAAGAATCATTTTATCTGTTCGGTGGGATGTTGTTGTACGGGCTTCTGCAAATTCTTGTAATCCTTAACGATGTTATCAGACTCTAGAAGGTCTGCAGAATAACACTGAGCACATCGCATAAAGCCAGGCACGTAACTGGCTTGCTCTGCTGCTCGAGCGAGAAAGGTCCACTGAATAGTTAGAACACTTTTCCAGATAGTACGACCGACCATCAACCGACTTAACGAACCAACTCCTCTGAATACAGCAATACTAATGTTGCAGCAGGCTCAAACTCATCACCGGTGACCTGCGCACCGAATCCCGCGCCATTTATCTCAACGGCATCCTGGGGCTCGACAAGCGCGTCCGCATATACATCGGGCAAGCCTCCTCGCTGCGCCCGCGTATCGCCCAGCATTTAAACTTCCGCTACCGCCGCGACAACCCCAGCTTGCACTACCACGCGCTGCAGGCCTCCGTCTATAACGCCATTGGCGTGCTCGCCGTGCTCCCATCACCAAATATGGGCGGGCACGGGCTCCCGGGCATGGACGATCCTGGACTGCTGTTGAATGTGCTGGAGATGTGGATGAGTCTTGTCTTCAGGACCTTGCCTGCCTCTGCGCTGGAAGAATGGATACCAAGTGATATGAGCCCGGCGAGGAGGGAAGGGAAGGAGGGGGTGTTTGGAGGGTTGAATATAAGATGCCCGCTTGATCAAGGAGATAGCAAGTCAGACTGGGTCGATCTCAGGGGAAGCGACGATCCGTTGGTGAGAGATTACCTGGGTGTTGGTGGCGCGAAGGATAGCAAGCCTGAAGACCTACAGGACGAGGTTGAGAAAAGGAAGAAGGAGTACGCTGATAAGGCGAAGAGGCTGAATCAGGGCTCGAGGAGGCCAAGCTCAACAACTAACACTTGGATAGTCTTTGGCATGGGGGTAGTTGTGGGCTTCGCATTAGTGAAGGGCTTCAGCGGACCGACACGGTGAAGCGACTATAGCTTACTTTCAAAGACAGGCAAATAGAGATGAGAACCAACTACAGCAGAGGTTCAATCCAGGTCGCTGGAAACTACCCTCCGCCTCTATTGAAACCTGCGTAGCGGCTTTACGTGACACTAGGAGTGGCAATTTCAGGCTCTCAAACGTGGATAGGTAATACCGCAACACATAGGATATCTTGTTCATATATATGCACCTAAGCTACGCATCGATATAGAGCAGCATATAAGGTTTTCAGCCGTCCGGCGGACGCCTCTCTCAACTACCAAGAGAGTGCTCAGGCGGACCCTGTAGAATGAAGGCTAATAGAGAGAGAGCGGTTCCTGCGCCCACTGTGCAGCAGATAAAGCCGTCCAATGATGTGGTTGCAGGCTGCAGTGAAGGAGAGATGGTCAGCGTGGTGTTGATCATAGTGCTTCATGTGGAGACCTGAGAACCACTTGAACTTTGCTGCAGGACATCAGTGAAGGGAAAACCTTGGAAATAATGAGATGAACTATCAGCATCCACTGTGGTCACTTTCACAAGCTCAGTGATGCACAAGGAAGTAGCGGAAGCAATCTTAGTCGATTTTTAGTTGAAGAGCTTAGACTGCTGTTTACTCAAACATGCTGGTGTACGCAAGGTCATACTGGAAAACTGGCGCATCTTCAAAAATGAGTCTTTTCGGAAAGCTGATATTCCCGTGCCCTAGAAAGATGGAGAAGAGCCGTCGCTCAGCGGATGCTATCCCCCAAAGCTCTCTGCCCTAGCTCTCCTGTGTGTTCTCCCAATCTGCCCAAAGTCCTGGCTTCCATGCACTGACCTGATCTCGCCCCGACTCCCGCTCTTTCGCAACCCGCCACTCCTCACACTCTCAAACGGCTTCCGCCTCCTTACCAACTGATATCCCCTATCCAGCTCCACCTCGATTGCGCAGCGAATCTTCAGCGCTGTAACCGCAGGCCATACACTCCTCTCGCCCTTCAGTATCCAATAATCAATAGCCTCCTTTGTCGGATTCTCCAGCAATTTGAAAAAGTCCCCTGGAGTAAGCTCAGGAACCAGCGTCAGACTCGCGCCAGGAACGTTTTCGTCGAGCAGGAATCTGCGTATCGACGGACTCAGATAACCCAATTCATCTAGCTGATTCAGTCGATGCTGTACCTCTAGTACCACAAGTCTTAGAATCGGCATGCTGAGCTTCCAGCGCCCATCTTGTCTGGGATTCGGGTGGTGCAGGTCGGAGCGCAGGAAGGGTGCGAGGTATGGCCGTGCTTGGGAAACGATAAAGTGGTTGACGTTGAAGAGCTCGGCTATGCGGTGGAGCGGTGATTGGCGGTCGGTGTAGTAGGCATGCGTCCAGGGGCGGAATGTGGTTTCTGAGGCCGGGGACCATGGGACGATGGCGCCGGATTCGTCTTTGCACATAAGGACGACAGGATTGTAGAGAGTCGAGGATGAGGTTGCGTTGGAGGCAAGAGCGGCAGACCAAATGAGCTAGTAGTGTCAGCAGAGTGTTCTTTTGTAGGGTGGGTGCTACTGACTACGTTCGGCGCTGTGAGGTAGTTGAGCAGATTTGGCACACCTCCACCGCTAGTGGTCACGGTGATGTTCAGCACCCGCTTTGTCCTGGTGTATGCTTCTTCGAAGGTGAGATCACCTACGTTCGCCCTCAGGAGCTGCTCCAGCACGCCGACATCGAGGAAGTGGCCCTCCTGCCACCACCGTCTGACACGGCGCGTAAGAGTCTCGAACCAGCCGCTGCCTTTCGAGCCCTTCTTTCGTGGGCGCTTCGTGAAAGCGGTGAGGTCGATGTTCTTCCCATTGAGGAAGTCCAGCAGCTCGTCTTCAGAATGGACGCCGACCAAGGCTGCAATGATGGCGCCTGTTGCGGTCCCGGCGATAATGCGAGGAAGCAGACCGCGCAGGTGGAGAGCCTTGACAACACCCAGGTGACAAATGCCGAAGATCTGTCCGCCTTGCAACACCAGCACTGATCTTCCAAATGCCTGCCTTGTGTCATGCAAGACATCCAGCTTCGCCTGGTTCGTCAAGCCGGTATCCGAGCTTGCCGCCGTCGGATACTGGGTGAGGTATTCGATCGCATACGCGACTTGGGTCACATAGTCTTCGATCAGCAGCTTCGTTCCGCCATAAGCACGGTTGAACAGACGCGGCGCAGTTATATTTCCGAGGTTGCGCACTAGGCCGCTCCGCAGCAGACCAATTAGCCCCAGCATGTCATCGTATTCGTGGGCCTCGATGATGGCCGTGAGGCGCTGGTGTATGAGGCGGTAGTTGTAGTACTTGCTGGTGGCATTTTGGCGCCAGAGATCGTAGCCCTGCAGCTCGTCGAGATGGTAGGCTGCAGCTTCCCATTCTTCGAAACAGCGTGCATCTGCGATTGTCTCGAGGAGTAGCTCTCGCGCGCTCTTCTTGGTCCACCATGCAAGGAGTCGCTTTAGCATCGGGCGTTAGTGGGAGGCCTGCAAGTAGCCTTTACAGCAGCATCGAGGAGCAACACACCCGTAGCCAGAACAAGAAGATCTCAGCAAAGCAGCCAAAGACGCTCCACAGTAACGCGCCAGCCATTGTGACAAAGTCTAGGGGATCAGCTGATGACGCCACTGAGTGGCATGTCGTCGCGTTGCTTGTCGCGCGGCTCGGACCTGTGCTGTCATGGAGAAGTTTGGTTTTGAAGTAAGCATTCACATGTGAAAGCAGGCGTCGCGGGAACGAAGCGTCGGGGTGCCGATGCCGAGACGGAGGGATCGTGCGGAGGGTATCGCGCTAGCTGCATGCCGCCGCTTGACAAACTATGACGCATTGGGGTAGTAACGACGGTGCTTCAATAAACTGTTTGGCCAACCCTCCCAAACTCTTGCAATTGCTAGTGCAACATGCCTGGCTCATCTCTTTGGCTACTTCCGCCAGAAGCGCATCCTCTCAACAACGCGCTTACATCCCTGATCAAGCGAATGGCCTCACGTTTCGGCTCATCCGCTCTCTTCATTCCGCACGTTACATTGACGTCTGACCTGGTCTGCCCCTCCACTTATGCATCAGAACCCCAGAAATGGCTTGACTCTCTGCATTTCCCAGCTAGTGATCATGTGCAGGTCGAGTTTGGAAAGTTGGACAGCGAGGATGTTTACTTCCGCAAGCTCTACATCAAGTGCCAAAAGACCGCTGGACTGAAAGCGCTAGCCACAGTCTGTAGGCAGCAGGTTGCTAATCACGAAGATGAGGAGACCGCCAGGAAGTGGGCGGAAGAAACCTATAATCCGCATGTGAGCTTGTTGTAGTAAGTCCCGTGCAATCGTTCACTTGAGATGCCATGTTTGACCCCTTGACACAGTCATGACTGCCCGCCGGTCGACGCAAATGGCCTTGAAGAGACGAGCAAGCTCGCTCAGGAGGAAGGCATTGACCTTGTCAAGCGAAGTGAGGGGTTGTCTTGGACGGGAGGCCGCGTTGTGCTCGTTGCGACGGACAAACCGACTTCTGAGTGGACGCCCATCGCCCAGAGGGTGCTTTAATGCGTCATTATCTTGTGATTGCATCTTGAGCATTTGTCAGTCAATGCGAAGAAACTTGATGTCTGCTTGTCGCTCCGTACTGCCGAGCTAGCTAGCCATGTGAAGCAGTCAGTACGTTTTAGTACGAGCCGCTTGAGGCTGCTGTGGCTGAAGAACAGTGGATACCTAGGTACCGCATGTGTACTTAAGTAAAGCTAAAATAAGCCAAACGTCACAGACGTCATTGAGGGGTAGTTATGCGAACACACCTCGATGACATATGTAAGACTGATTTGGAAGGGTTTATAGAAATGTGTAAATCTTTCATTTTTCATTATAACAGAATATTGCATATGGTATCTACATACTCATCGCTAAATAAGATATTAGGAGATCAGGACGCATGAATTGTACATCTATTTCATGAAACCGCGCTTGCCATCACCGTCGGCATCGACCTTGGGGTTGAGCTTGTCCATCAAGCTGGGCTTCTTGTGCTCGCTAGAGACAGAGTCGCGGGTATGGGTGTTGTGAGCGTCAGCCCTGGAACGGTCCTCAGTAAGGGCATCAGGCATGCCATCCTTGGTAGTGTGGGTGCGGTTGTCGCGAGCGAAGTCGTTGTGCTGCTGGCCATGGTGCCCAGCAGCGCCAACACCTGCCTCGCGGTGGCCAGTGAGACCAGAACCAGAGCTGCCGCTGCTGTGGGAATGTGTACCAGTGAGGCCGGAGCCAGTGTTGGTGCCCTGAGCAGCGTTCAACTCACGCTGGCTCAGACCAGTAGCATCGTTGCCGTGACGGGCAGTGTTGTCGTAGTCGCCGTGGCGTGCATCGCCAGAGACGTGGTGGTGATCGTGGTGACCCTCGGTGTTACGGATCGCACCAAAACCTCCAGCAGTACCAGCGCCAATGTTCTTGGGCACACCCTCGAAGGCATCGTAGCGCTCCTCACGGCCAGTGAGAGCTCCACCCTTGTTCTTGAATTCGTCCATAGTCATGGCAGGCAGAGCGGTAGTGCTGTGGTGGGTAGCCTTGTTGTGATGAACTTCGTGAATAGGAACAGTGGTGTGAACAACATTGGGCTGGATGGTCTCCTTCTGAACAACGGGCTGGATGGTCTCGTGAATGTGGTGGTGGACATGCTCACCACCAATGGCAGCGGCAGCACTTTGGCTGTGGGTGGTGGCATCTACACGGCGCTCATCCTTGAAGTGGGCCTGCTCTTCTACGAGGTTTCTCTTTGTGGTGTCGTGGTCGCGGTGGTCGAATTCGCGGTGCTGAACAGCGCCGAGTTTAGCAGTGTGTGCCTCAGGGAGAACCTCGCGGTCCTGGACCGGCTGAACTGTGCGGTGGTAGTGGTCCTGGTGAACCTCCTTGTCGACGGCGGTCTGAACCTCCTCGTGAACGTGGGGCTTAACAACCTCGTGCTGAACAGCAGGGGCAACGGACTCATGAACAGTGGTGTCGTGGTGTCCAGACTTGGACATGAAGTCAGTGATAGCTGCCTTGGCCTTGTCCATTGTGATGTGTTGTGTTGTTGATTGGTGTAAGAGTGATAAAAGTCGGGATGAAGAAGATCTTGGAGTTGTGAAGCTCGGAGAATTGATGTTTGATGATGGTATGATGATGAGCTTGAGCTGTAGCTGCTAGAGCTCTTTATACCTCTACACTGTCGCAGCCTACGCAGAACGACGTAATTGACAGGAGCTCAAAGCCCATAAAGCTTGCTCGGTGCCCATTCACGGCACACCAGGTCAGCCCCAGCACCCATGACTGACCTAGCTCCTTCATGCATACGTGTGGCGATGTTCATTGGCTCCAAAACGTGGACTCGATGTTGACGGGTCCCGCTCTGTGGTATTGACAGTAGCTCCGAGGGCTGGAATCACAAAGACGTGTTTGTTAATGTACGTCAGGAGTACCTCGAATCAGCCCATCAGCCACTTTACGCCGTCACAATAGGCATTACGCTTGACGTAGAGTTCATGCTCAGAGACGAGTGGAGCACGGTGATCCGGTCCTTCCTAGGACTTCCGCTGAGGCTGCTAGCCCACCTACCTCGCAACTTTCACGGCGCTACGAATTCACTGGCAAACCTCACCTCGAAAACATTGTTAAACTTAGCCGAGTTTGTGTATGTTCACATGTGCCGTAAGAGCGAACATGGAGAAGTGAAGATCTGCACCAGGGTGGCACTGGGGTGATGTGATTGATCTTGATCGGTTAGGGAATGGTGTCTGTGCGCATGCCCAAAAAAACACGACAGAACGGCAAGGCAAGCACCTTTTCGATGTTGTTCGTCCCCACACTCCCTACGCGTTGCCCGCAGGGGTGCCTGTCGCATCCTGTTTCGCTCTCTGGCCGGAGCCATAGCCCCGCCGAGACTGACGCACTGAAAATCATCCTCCTTGTTGGTACGCTAGTACGATCAGCAGCGGAGCCGTCCGCTGTTGGCCACCTCATTTGTTTGTCGTCATCCCGTCTTTGTATGCCCACCACGCCCACTGCAAACACGCGGTGCTCGCCACAGTGCCTAAGTGGGCCTGATATGCTACTGTTGATCGTTGAGCGATTGTTGTACGAGAAGAAGTGAGTATCACGATGCTTCTACGTCATCAAGGACGCCGTGCATCAGTAGCAGCCTCGACTGAGTACTCGCTTGGGTCCATCAAGAAGGGAATGCCGTGGGAGCTTAGTAGAAGAAAAGAAGCAGGCAGGCCGGAGTGTCTAGATCTCTCGGAGACTCCGCCATCATTTGCGATTGAATCTGCCGCGCTCTGCCGTGCCACTATGATACACTGACGAGCCACGGCGTCACCATAAGGGTCCATGGTCCATGTCCGCGGTTGAACATTCGACCGTGGTGTCTATGAACGGCTTCTGGACTGTTCTTTTTGGTCCACCGAATGATTTTGTGCTTCAAAAAACTTCGCTTCTTTATTCGATAGCATTCTAACCTCTAGGAAAGCACTTTGCATGCGTCATAGTCTCCTACGGCCCATATTGTAACCTTGCGAATCCTGCACCTGAATTTGTAAGTTGTACCTGTGTTGCGTGCTTTCGGCGTAAGTTCCCTACCTAATTTTTTTTTTTTGAAGCTTTGCGTATTCATCGTTTTACCTATGTCTCCTTGTGGGAAACAAACATCATGCAACGAAAATTGAAGTCCGTCTTCCGGAAGTCCAGTAAATCAAGGGGCTCCTCGGGTCAATCTGAGCAATTGAAGAGCAATAATCACCACGCCGAACCAAGTCCACCACGTGGTGATAAGCACCGCGTGTCCTCAGATAGGCGTGGCCGCGCCTCCGTCGACTCATCCGCGACTGGATCTGTCTATACCAGCCGTAGCAGACCTGTCAGTTCGATCTACGATAGCCCTCAGAGTCAAGCTTTTGTAAGGCACACGCCAGCCGGTGATTCCGCGTCGTCTTCCGACCCCAATGGCGGTGCCATATCGAACGACTATAAGGCGTATCTGCCTGTCCTCTCTCCAGTGAACGACGACCACGGCGACGAATACGTTACAATTAGTGGGGCTGGGCGACAGCTTACTGGAGAGAGTGAAGTACGACACGAGGAAGATGTCGCCGATCGCAATATCGCGCGATACAGTAACTCAACGAATAGTAGTAACCGTAGGGAGCCTGCTTCGAACTTAATACCCGGCCGTCAGCACTTGCGCAGAGCTTCCATTGGTCAAGACGTGGTGACGAACGGCGGCCTCACTGATGGCATTCGTCTACATACGGAGACAGCCTCACACGAAAAAAGATCGAGCATTCCTATCAAAACTACCCGAGTCGAACCTGGGTGGGAGGGGAGGAAACCGCGTACCTCGAACGACGATAACCGCGGGTCTCACTCATTACAAGACGCTACAGTGGCTCAAGGATCACAAGCTGACGTCCATTATGCTAACATGGAGGGAAGTGCAAACGGCGAAGAGACTGCATTGGCCAAGAAATTACGTGAGGATGGAGTTGTGGATCTCAGAAATACGGTCGATACAGACGGAGAAATTACATGGGCTCCTGGTGCGTACTCTCTGTCCTCTGTCACTTTGCTATACTACATTCTCTTGAACAACCTTGCTCTACACGCTGAACACGTACTGAATTTGAAACAGCTGTTACACATGAAGTGATCAAGCCACATCAGCATGAGATTATTCAGCATAAGATCTACCGCGAAATTCACAACTACGAACATTTCCATCGTATACAGCCTGTTGTCATGACAGAAGTCCTCCCTCCTCGTCACTGGATCCCTAACCCAGATGGAGAGGGGCTCATCGAAATATCTGCTGACGAGTTACCTGCCCGTACTGGAGAGAACCGTTGGTGGTCAATCTGCGAGCACTCGAGCCCTTACTCCCGCCAGACGACGATACCCAAGTATCGCACGGAGCCGGAGATTATAGAAGCGGGTACCTTCATGACCGAAGGAGGTTACGAGCGAAGAGAGACAATCATCATCCACCCACCAACACTGGCTGACCTCACTGGGTACGGTGGGCCAGTGCAGCCTATGCATTTCGACCATAAGACTGGCAAGAGCTGGATGGGAGAGCTTACGACGATGGAAAAACTTCAGACACTCCAACAAGAGCTTGACCGTGCTCCGGATGCACGACAGTTCAACATGGATGGACTTGCAGAGAGCCTCCCAAAGGTGTCTTCAGACTCGACTCGTAGGGGTTCTAATTCCATCCCCGCTCGCAAGCCAATTAGCGGATATTCCCCTACAGTACGCGGCTCGAATGTTGGACGAAAGATGGTTGCGACATGAGCAAACGACTTTCTTAATTCTTACCGTATTTCACTTACCCTGTGAATATATTCTGTAACTTTTGCAAGGAGGAAAGGGAGGTGTCGATGACTGGTATCTCTCAGGATAGAGCGTGGTTGTCCGAGCACTTGAATGATGACATTTGAAGCAAGCATGGCGTTCGGCATGGTATCTAATAAAACGATCCCAACAAATAATCTTTCTCTGCGTGTTCGACGTTCTTCAATCTTGCATTCTCGCCTTGCCGTTGCTCGCATTTACCTTCCATAACCAGCTGAGTTACGATTGCGTCACTCAGCAATCAGCGATATTTGATTTAGTACTGCCTCCAATTACTCGCTCTTCATCTTGAGTCCAACACCTCTATATTCCGAAAGCACGGTCAGAGCAAAGTATGAAGGCCACCACCAGTACCTCGCACATAACTATTAACGCCGGCTGAAGCATCGCTATCAACAAACAAGGCTGCAACGCACCCAAGTTCCTTATGATATCCAAAGCGATAGGGCTCGCTATGTAGGACAATGTAAGGTGCCTCGGCTTTGAGCACGTAATGGTCATGCTTCTTGTTGCACTTGATCCGCAACCTCGAGCCTGTCGAACGATATCGCAGAGAATGAGAGGTTTCCGCGAGCGAGCCTAAGGACGGTCTCATCAACACGCCTTTACTAGGGTGTTGCTACCAGTGGGGTTCTCTGATGCGTGTTCTACCAGGAAAGCTTGTCAACCAACTTAACACAGTATTCGCTTACACTACGTCCGACTACATCGACATTATAAGCTCTGGTACAGACACACACCCCGCTCTGGCAATTTTTACACGCGTTAGGACCTTACTCCAACGTCGACCATGTTGCATTCTCCAAGAAGACTTCTAGCAGCTTACTGCAACCACCAGTCGCCTCTGTTACTAAGGCATGCAGGGCTTTATACAAGCTCAACCCTGACCAGGTTTCCTCCAGTGGCAAGGCAGAGGGCAAATCGACTCTCAAGTCGTGCGCCCCAAAGTCAGTCGACCATAGTGACTTCATGAGCACATCAATCAAGCTGTTAGTAAACTTTGTAGCACACGTCTTCTCCAAATGTGAATCTTCGCCAGTAAGTTTTCATATTTGCTACTGCAGAAACACTTTTCTCCACCTCGCTATCCTGATAACTATAAGCCAGCGCATATCCACCAGCAGACTAAACCCTCGACTATATTCCTGAAGATCGAGGAGTCTTCTTGCACTCGGCGATGGCTCGGAGCTAGCGTATACATTGCTGCCTATACAAATGGAGATAATCCGTGAGATTACGCGGCCTGCCACGAAGTAAATTCCGTTGGCTAGAGCAAAGATCCGCTATACAGAGATGTCCGCCGATGATGCAGTGCACAGACGTAGACTTACTCACTCGAGTTGGATCCTCAGGAGATGGTCAGCACCCATGGAAGCATCAGCATGTTGGCAGTAAAGCCCCAGCGGCTTACCTGACAGGGTGCTTAGCAACCGCCAGCCGATTAAAAAACGAAAGTAGGGCAGCTTCCACCTGTACAGCAACATAAGGATTTTACTTGAGAACATCATTACAACATCATGTTCAGTAGCCTCTCTCAGTGACAAGGTAAACGAACTGCAAACACTGCCTTGCCAGGTCCCTGATGCCGATTAGTCTTCGACAAAAGTCACGTTTGGGCTCGAGGATGATGTCCCTCGATGCCTCGATCAAAAGGGGAAGACCAACGCTTTTTGATGCATGCAACTTAATGGTTGGTATTATTGTGCATTACACCAGTTATGCATGGAGGTTCTGACTGAGAGAGGCTCTTGGTTCTGCGCGTAGCACCAGATTGTTATTGCCAAGTTCTTTCTGTCACTAGGAGGCCATTGTGCTCAGAAGAGCGGTGCTCAAAAGAGGGTTGTCTCGGAGAAAGATGGGGATGCTCAAAGGCGCGAGGACTACATCCAGTCCAGCATATTTAACAGGGTGACGTTCAAACGTTCCTTATTTTAAACTCAGCGCCCTGTAATAGGTGCTCGAGCTAGCCAAGGTGAAGAGTAGGGCTCAGCTGTACACAGTGCAGCTGTCTGGAAACCGCTCAACGCCGAACGATCAAGCCTCTCACAGATCGTCCACAGAGCTTGCAGGACCCACCGACTTTATCAACTGTAAGGTGTTGTAATTCAGAATTTCCATCAAGCATAGCCAGCACGAACCCTAGGATGTTTGGCTTTTTGAAACGTCCAAATGCCAGGGTTCCCGTCGCCTGTCAGTGGGGAGTGGGTGCGTTCGCCCACACAATCTGACAGGCTCTATCGCAACGTCAGAACAGCCTTCTGGGCTGAACTACGAGGACGCAAAGGCCGCCCATTCTTCAACCACTCTCAACCTGACAGCATATCGAGGCGCTCCAGTGCAAAGGCCAAAGGTGCGTGAGCGGTCGTGCCGGTGTAACGATGTGGACACACAATGTTACGTACCGAGGCTAAGGTCTCGGGTCGTCGAATAAGGATCCTGGCACTCGGAAGCATGGGCGTTGCATTCTGCGTGCTCAAAAGCTTGGATCCCCAACCGTGTGCGAGGTGTGCGAGCTAAAGACAGGCTATTCGATGTTTAGATAAGCCTGTGGCGGGAGACAGAGTGGACGAAGCCTGAAGCCAACCTCGAAGCCCAGCATTGCCAAGCTCATTTTCAGACCGTAGGACACGCTGCAGCCGCTGCAATTGGAGAAGCTTTAAGGGCCAAGACGATGTCAAGAACTGGAGGGATTTTCGAGACTCCAGCCGTGAATGATTCGGGGTGGCCGAGGGCAATGGCGCGATCAGGCTGTAGATCCCATCAAGCCGTGGGCTTCCTGTGAGCCAAAAAAACAGGAAAGCTCCAGAATCAGACATTAATCGAACGTACTCTGGGAGTACAGGTATATGTCATGAAAGTCGGTGTTGGCCGCTTGCCATGAAGCTGCCCCGCTCAGGACATGTTTCCAGGTTAGCGGGCTAATATCTCGAACCAGACCCTGCAACACCACGCTGCTATCTTGTCATCCTTGCCTAAAGCGTACCGCTACGCACATGGCAAGAGGCGACGTTCACAGCTGGATGACGAGAGCACCACCATTCCAGAAAGTTGAACGATGACCTAGTCTGGACAATGTAATTGTGATCAGCAGATTGCGATGCATGTTGGAACTCGCAATGCGCAATCGAAATCAAAATCTGACGCTACACCTGGTGCCGGGAAACGGCATGCAGGACCAGGTAAGTTCTAGGCTGACGCTAGGGTGGTCCACATTCTACTGTCCACAGCGGTTTCGCGGAGGCTCATGCGACCGTCGACCTTCACCTCCAAGGCTGAGTTCGCGCTAGCGCTACTGAGTATTTTATCAAGCTGCCACGCTCCTCTTTTCTCTCTGCTCACGTTCACGTTACACCAACCGCGAACAGCCTCACGTACTGCCCACTTACCCATATTAGTGGTACATGGAATTCGCGGTGCAATATTTCTGTCTTCTACTTAAGGACCTTTGCTGAGACTTGCGGACCAACAATCCCGAGCTTCTCCCACAATGGCCTCCAGCGGCATCGATTACCTCCCAAATGGGCCCGGCGATAAGAATGGAAAGGGCGTGTCTGTTGATGAAGAGAAGAATTTCGAGCACCGGCGCAGCGACTCTGTGGGCTCCGTTAGAGTAGTTCACGATAATACCCATCGAAAGCTCAAGAGTCGACACATTCAGCTTATTGGTATTGGTGGTACCATTGGAACTGCTCTTTATGTTCAGATAGGTCGAGGCTTAATGAATGGCGGCCCTGCGTCGCTGTTCATTGCTTTCTCGTTATGTGAGTCGCACGCAGGTGCACATTGCTCAAAGTACGACAGCTGACAGCAACATTCTAGGGTGTACTGTGATCCTAGCGGTCACTGTCAGTGAGACTCCCCATTTTCGGTTTTCCTTATGCAACACTTCCCATCGCGACAATACCAAAACATCCCCCATTCGCCAAAAGCACCACATTCCACATATGTCCCAATGCGGAAGCCGAACTAACCTAAACTTCAGGTATCGCCGAAATGGTCACTTACCTCCCAATATCTTCACCATTTATTCGATTTGCTGGTCGCTTCGTTGATGATGCTTTCGGTGTTGCTGCTGGCTGGAACTTCTTCGTTTTCGAAGCTGCGCTTGTGCCGTTCGAAATCGTCGCTTGCAATGTCATTATCCATTTCTGGAGTGACGTTGTGCCTGTCGGCGCAATCATTGCGATTGTAATTGTCCTCTATGGGTATGTCAACCTTATTGCGGCTCAAAGCCCACTTGAAAGTGAGATTAATGTGGCGACAGCTTGATCAACCTGATGGCCGTGAAATGGTACGGTGAAACTGAATTCTGGGCTGCCGTCGGCAAGGTTCTACTCATTATCGGCCTCCTCATCTTCACGTTCATTTCTATGCTTGGCGGAAACCCTGAGAAAGATCGATATGGCTTTAGGTACTGGAAGAATCCCGGATCTTTCGCCCCGCTGTACTACGGCGGCGACTTGGGGCGCTTCCTTGGATTTCTGCAGTGCTTGATCCAAGCCTCGTTTACCATTGCTGGTCCTGATTACGTTTCAATGGCTGCTGGAGAGACTGAAAACCCCCGCAAGGTCATGCCTCGCGCCTACAACGCTGTCTTCTACCGCCTCACAACTTTCTTCGTTCTCGGCTCCCTGGCGGTTGGTATCAACGTCCCATACAATGACCCTGAGTTGAAGGCTGCGTTTGCTGATGGCAAACCGGGTATGTTACGTCCTTGCTCAATCCTACAAACAATATGGAACTGCTATAGATCAAGTGTCACAACAACTAACATCGTTTCTAGGTGCTGCAGCGAGTCCATATGTCGTCGCCATGAACAGGCTCAGGATCGAAGTCCTTCCCCACATCGTCAATGCCGGTGTCCTCGCTTCTGCTTTCTCCGCCGGCAACTCATACGTCTACTGCGCATCTCGCTCACTCTTCGGCCTCGCACTCGAAGGAAAAGCACCTAAGGTCCTGACCAAGTGCACCAAACAGGGTGTTCCCTATCTCTGCGTTGGCGTTGTGCTTGTCATTTCCCTTCTGTCGTTCTTGCAGTTGGGCGAGAACTCTGCGGTTGTCCTCAGCTGGTTCGTCAGCTTGGTGACTGCCTCCCAGCTGATCAACTTCTCCGTTATGTGTTACACTTTCTTGTGCTTCTACAAGGCGTGCAAAGCGCAGGGGCTGGATCGGAATAGTCTGCCATACAAGGGTATTCTGCAGCCATATGCTGCATACTATGCCCTGACTGCAACGTTCATCATGACATTTGTCGGTGGTTACACGGTGTTTCTGCCGGGTTATTGGGATGTTCCAAACTTCCTTTTCAGGTAAGTATCCACTACGATCATATTCAAACCTATACTAACGAGCCTCCAGCTACATGATGGTGTTCCTGTTTCCCATCATCTTTCTCGGTTGGAAGTTTATCAAGAAGACCAAGACAGTTAAAGCGCATGAGGCTGATCTTGTCACCGATCTGGCCGAGATTGAGGAGTATACCCGCAATTTCGTGCCAACACCTGAGACCAACTGGTTCAACAGGGCGTTGGACAAGCTGTTCGGTTAGCGCTCCAGCATTCACTCTTCGAGAAGCGACAACGGGAAGGATTTCCAGGTTTTCTGCTGCCCATTGCTATACATTGCTACCTTCCAGATCGCTCCTCATACCCGCTGGGCACGATAGAATGCGTTTACTCCGTCTTTAGAGATACCCATACATACAATGGAAGACATACACAAGGGGCGTATATGAACCATCGAACTTTTGCATTAGTGAATACGTAGATACAATGCCACAGACAAGCACATCCAGGGTATTATCACCGAAACTCCAATACCCATACAAATTAAAATAGGAATGTAGGAATGTCGTCAAGTTGGATAGTCCCCTTTTCTTTACTATCGCTTTCTTTCATCCTCTCGGCCTTTCTCTTCGCAATCTGATCAGCGACCTCCTTACTGACACCACTGCCGTTATTTGGGGCTCCCCAGTCATCGAGAAGATATAAAGATCGCCGAGACTTAGCAGTTTTCGTGGTCATTGTTTGTGGTGTTTGAGATGAGGAGCGATTAGAAGATATCGACTGCGGGCGTGGCTTATCGCGGGAGCCAGTAGTTGACAGTCTTCCTGTGTCGAATGTTGGCGGTGTATACTCGTCAAGCATGTCGAGCGGCGTCAATCTGGAAGGCCTGGCGTGTGATCTTGTGGGCGCTGTCGTTACTGGGAGAGCAGGCTTGGCGAACGAAGATGTTGCTGGTTTGAAGACGGGTGGTGGAACAGGGTTTGCTTTTGAGACCACTGTCGGTGCAGGTGCTACGACCTTGGCCTTCGACGGACGCGGTGCGTCCAGGTCGTCGCTATCTGTGTCTTGTAATCCGCTGGTGGTTGGTCGAGGCGATACTGTTGTTGATAAAGTCTTGCTTGATTTGGGGCGACCTGAAGCTATATAGTCCTTATTCGAGTCTCCTTGTGAAGCAAACACGTCTCGAATGGCCTTCTTTTGTTTGTTGTCTCTCACTTTTGCCCTCTCTTTCATTACTCCGTCGACTGAGCGCTTTGCACCCGTGACAACGGGTCTTGCTATTGCAGCTTCTTTCTTTTTCGCCTCAATATTCTCTTTCAGTCGGTCATATTCTGCGATATGCAAGTGCCGTGTAAACAGCTTTGCGGTCTCGAGGAACTCATCTTCAACCATCATCCATTCATCATCTCGAAGATCGAACTTTGACACGCCTTTGCGCATGTGTTCAGAGTGTGGAAGTGCATAGTCTGATAGAGGTGGTGGTGAAGACGATGCCGCTCGCTCCTTTGGATCCACGTTCTTCGCTCTTTTGGTGCGCGGTGTCGATATCTCGGCGGGAAGCTCAGGTAACGGATTGTCCGAATCTGAGGTGGCTTTTGCTTTGCCTTTGCCGCTACGAGTTAGAACTGTACCGTCAAAAAACTCGTCATCGATATCATCTGGTATTTCGGTTGTCTTAGGTGGGTGGGTAGATGATTTTATTGTTTGCGTGCGACTTCCGCCGCCACCATTGCTCTTCCAGGGCAGCTGTCGCGGCATTGTCCTGGCCTGCGACGACACGCCTGAGCGAACACTTCAGTAGACCGAAAAGTTGAGGCCCGCTTCGCCCGAGCATGTTCCAATATCAGCGTTGTAGGCCGCGCATTTTGACGTTCGTCTTGCCCCGTCGCGTAGTTGCTGTTTCTGGACGCGTCACGCACGTGCACACGAGGGTGAATGGAGCGACTTGCCCCACTTCTGCCTAGCCTCTTTTCCAAACCACGTCACTCCAGATGAACATTGCTGTGCGCCCTTGGCGCATCTCGAATACCGAAAGAGCCACGTTCCTCTTCCATTGTATTCTGAGACGTTCCAAATTCATGAGTCTCTAAGGACCTTGAAGGGCCCTTCACAGATGGAGGTCCCTTCCCCATCTGGTCGCCGACAACGAGCAGGTTCTCACTCTGTTGCTGCAGCTATATCAACACCAACGACGAGCAATACTTCCAACCAGACCGCGTAGCCACGTTCAACCGCACTCAACCGCAAGGGACTATACTACCTGAATCTATCGAGCGTCAATTGAAACGGCGCAGGTTGTAAGCAACCCTGATCGAGTGCACCTTCCGCACACGTTCAACGACTTCCTTTCACACATCATCATGTCCATGTTTCGTAGACCCGGAGACTCGTCGTCATCATCAGAGGCGTCCTATGATCAAACCGAAGATGAAGAGCCAAGACTGCATCAATCGGATAGCATGATGACTCGCCTCAACACCTTGGATTCAAGTACATCTGAAATACCCATCAATGCTCAACGCCCATCTCTGGCAGATATGCGGGGTTTTTCGACGCAAGACATTCAAGCTTTAGGGTTTCACGCGATGCTTGAGCAAAATGCAATTACTGCAGCGGCAGCAAGATTGGATGTGGATCCTACCGACCAAGAGGCACAGAGACAAGGTCGAGAAGCATACCAACGGATGGCCCGCCAATTACCGAACGGCATTGACGACAAATATGCTGGTGATGAGTTTCGTACCCTTCGCGCGACAATGCAAGATGGTATCAACCAGACCACAACCGCACATTTGCAAACGATTGCAGCAGCACCTGATACCCAAACTTTGATCATGCAACATAGAAATGGCAATGCTGTGCCCATGACACAGGCACCACTTGCTGGAGTGAAGGCGCTATCAGGTCTGTCTGCACCAGCCGGCCCATGGCTGCGCGGATATCCTGACCTGCAGAACGATCGCTATGCGCGGGACTTCTCCGAGCTTGAAATCGTTGGCAAAGGTGGATATGGCAAAGTCTTCAAAGTCAAACACAAGCTTGATGGCTCTTTCTATGCAGTCAAACGAATTGCAGTGCCACCTGCCAGGCTAGCAAAGGTCCAGCAACATGGTCCTGAAGCATTGAATAGTATTTTAGAAGAGGTACGGTCCTTGGCTAGATTCGACCATGCAAACATTGTCCGTTATCACAATGCCTGGTTGGAGTTTACAACAGCACCCACGGATGCGCTGTCCGCACCAACGACCTTTCTGCTGAACAATCGTCTTCTCGAAGACCCTGCGAACTTCTCGTCTAGTCCCCCTGATGTTCGCCATTTGCAGGCAGAGTTCGAGGATATTCAGTTTGAAGCGCCTTCTGCTGGCTCCGGCGCAGACATCCTCTTCGAAGCAAGTAACACTGGCGAAGCGGAAGACTCAAGGAATAACGGGAACTATCTCTCTTTAAAAGAGAGATTAAGTGTCAGACGAAGAAACCGACGTACCAGCCAGGCTAGTCAGGCTACTATTGCCACTATTTCGTCGACAAGGTCTCGCATGAGTGCCGTAGAGGATGTATCCGAAGGCTCTGACGATGAAGAGATTGAAATGATTCAGCGCTGCCATATGCCCTCTTCGCAGGATCCAACCACCGACCTGTCTGACAGCATGATTTCACACAGTGACATGCCGGCAGGGTCTCTTGTCAACACCCGCCCTACAGGCCCAGTCTTGACCTTGAACGTACAAATGTCACTCTACGAATCCAACCTTGCGGCCTTCCTTTCGCCAGAACGGACTTCGTTCGCCAGCAAACCGGGCCTCACGCACTGCTTTCACACTTGCGTATCATTGGAGCTTCTGAGCAACATCCTTTCCGGCGTCGAATACTTACACAGCCAAGGTGTTGTTCACCGAGATCTCAAGCCAGCCAACATCTTCCTCGCGCTCACAACAGGGCGCCGGCCACCCTATGGATCCGTCGACCTTTCAACATGCAAGCCGTGTCCTGATCGGGAATGTGTGTATATCGTACCCCGTATCGGGGACTTTGGGCTCGTGACTGCACTTGATGACAAGTACACAACGGGAGAGACTCAGATAGACGCGAAACCTGTGGGCACAGAGTTCTATCGTCCGGACACGCATACGCGTAACAGTGACAAGCTTGACGTATTTGCGCTGGGCGTTATTGCGATGGAGATGCTGTGCAAGTTTGGTACGAGGATGGAACGGCACGATACTCTGTCTCGCCTGAAGAAGGGTGATTTGCCGGATGATTTCGCAGAGACGGTGGGACCGCATGGAGACAAGGTGCAGCAGCTCATTGGAGCTATGGTGTTGGCGGACGAGCAGCAGCGTATGGGCTGTGACGAGGCGAGGAGCGAGCTTGCATCGCTCATTGAAGCTTTGAACAAGCAAGCATGAAGCGGATTGAACACTGCGGTTACACAAAGACACGTGATCAAGGAAGAAGCACGGCACACGAGAGCGCGTGATAGAAATATACCCAAAGCGATAGAATAAGCATTTCGAACTGGCGCGCGAGCGTACTGTACGTACCACTTCAAACACATCCATCCATCCATCCGCTCCCTCCCCTCCCCTCCACTCTTGATCCAAACATAGTTCGAGCATCCGTCACCTAAGGATGTAGGACATTTACAAGGATGTACAATAGTAACCTTTCAAGGACATAGAATAGCAACCTTCCAAGGATGTAGAATATCCCCCACCCAAGGACAGTACGCAAGATATTCACCTGCATCAGCCCGTTCCCGACCCAGATCTCACTCGACTAGAAACGAGCTTCGCTTCCAGAGCGGACAGGGTAGAACCAACCCCCCTTATTTCCTGGGGCGGGCTTCGCGTCTTGCAACCGCATCTGAACTACACTCTGTGTGTTTGCTGGAGAAGTGCAAAGTCGGTTGCCTGGTTTCCAAGGGTCTGGGCTTGATTACTGGAAGTACTCTACTGGAAGTACTTTACTGGAAGTACCTGCGGTGACTGCTCTTCTGTAGTGCTGACTGGAGTAACTGCCTACCTTTCAGGCTCGCGGCGAGGTCCACTCGTGTGGAGAGGGTGAGGCCATGGTCGATCCAGAAGCGGTGGTATCGTGCGAACGAGATGGTTTGTGTGGAGTGGCCGCGCAGTGTGTAACGCAGAGCAGTCCAAGTGTCGAGAACTCATAGCGAAGCATGACAAGAACAAAGAAACTGGTACACTTCCGACGTGAAAGGATAGAATGCAGATTGGAATGCAAAGTACGTGGTCGCCTATACCCATATATACAAGGCGCGCAGATGCCAAACAAGTCTCCCAACGCCGTAAGCAAATGCAGGCCATAACAAAGCAGAACATGCCAGAGTACTCCAACCAATCGCACTTATACTGCAACATGCCTCCTCTTCCACCCTCCCGGCCCTCTCCAAGCATACACCCAGAGCCCCATGGCTACCCAGACGGAGATTGTCATGGCCCAAAACGTTGGGGCATAGCAAGACTTGCCATAGCACAAGACATCATCGACGTCCTTCTCGCCCACATTCATGTTATCAGCGCCCTTCTGGTACACGAAGGCGTAGATGGCGCCCCACAGGGTTGCACCAGCCGCGGGCGTCATAGCCAGAATCCCCCAGTTGGTACCAAAGTTCTCTACACCCCATACCACGCTGACGACAATCGGAGTCAGGCTGAAGACAGCGCCATAGCCAGCGCCGATCAGGCTGGAGACCAGGGCGAAGCGCGAGGGGTGGTTTTGGATGACTCCAGAGGCGAGGAGGAGCTGGCCCAGCGAAAGAAGGAAGGCGAAGGTGAGTAGGAATGTGATGCGGCTGACAGTGAAGCGGCGAGTTTGCTGGGGAGGCAAGGAAGACAGGCTGTTCGCGATGCTGTCAGGTCCCTGGAGGTGCGAGCGTACTGGGGCGGTGGGGGCAAGGAGGTCGCTCAGTGTGCCAGTGATGAGGCGGGCAAGGGTCGAGGTTATGGCTACGATGGAGACGTGTGTTGCGGGTGTTGTGCTTACGTCGACGTGAGGGGGCGTGAGGGTGTTGATGATAGTGCCTAGATTGTTTATGAATGCTTCGCCTGGGCCAGTCACCAGGAAGAAACCGGCGGCCAGCCACCACATTGTCGGGTCGAGGATGTAGCGCCGTGTCTCTTCGTTGAGGAGCCAGGTCTTCTTGCGTGCTTCTTCCTCATGACGGGCCTTGAGGGCGGCGGCTTCGGATTGCAGGAAGTCGAAGGTCGAGTCGGAGAGGTCTTGGGGCGGGAGGGTGCCGTAGCCGTGGTTCTGGGCGGCGACGGTGAAGAACTCGTCGTGTGTGAGGAGGCCGGAGCGCTCGAGCTCTTCGACGGCGTCGTCGATCAGCTCTTCCTCGTCGATGATGCGCAGGGTGAAGGCGCCAATGAGGCCGACGGCGAGGAGCAGGATGGCGAGGAACAGGAAGAAGCGGAAGACGTCAACGTCGCCTCTGCTGCCGTCGGGCCTCCGCTCGCACAGCAGGTGGGCGCCGACCTGGCTCTGCCACATGCCGCTCAGGCCAAAGGCGGCAATGGGGACGGCCAGGGCGATGCCCTTTGCGTTGCCGCGGCCAAAGTTCTTGGCGCAGGTGGTGACGGCGGACAGGTACATGCAGCTCGTGCCCATGCCGACGAAGACGAAGGCCAGCACCATGGCGGCAAAGGGCCAGCCGTGGCTGCCGGCAGACGGCGGCGGGCCGCTGTGGTAGGCAAAGGCGGCCAGCAGGTAGCCAGAGCCAAAGAAGGCACCGGAGAGGGCAGAGGGGGCGCCGGGCCCCAGGCGGTCGCACAGGTAGCCGAACAGCGGCACGGGCAGGTACATGCCCAGCTCGGCGACGATGCTGACGACGTTGACCTGCAACTGGGTGTAGTGCAGGCGGCTCTGGAACAGGTGGCCGTACAGCGAGTAGGCGGTGATGCTGCCGGCGCAGAGGCAGTTGACAATGGCCCACGCGAAGCTCAGCCAGCGCACGGCGAGGCGCTGCAGACGCTCGCGGTCGCGCTCCATGACGCCCTCGGCGACCTGGTCGAAAAAGCTGCCGGCGTAGCTGTTGTCGTTGCTGGGGCCGTTGGTGCTGGACGCGTCGGAGCCGGCGAGCAGCGGGCGGCGGGGGCTGGTGTAGTCGAGCCTGTCGATGCCGCTGCTGCGCTTGGGCGAGGGCGACGGCATGGGTGGCAGCGGGCGGCGGGCGGCGGGCGGCGGGCAGGGCGGAGGTGTGGCTGCCTCGTGTGACGTGAGGCGTGAGGCGTGAGGCGTGAGGCGTGAGGCTTGGACGTGCAGGTGCAGGTGACGGACCCGGCTACAGCGACATAGCGCTGGGCGATGCGGCTCCGGTCGATGGGCGCTGCCGTGCGCGGTGCAGGTGACGATGGGCGCCGTGGCAGAGCAGGAGGAGGAGATGTCTGCGGTCCCGGCGCGTCAACCAGGACCGGCGGTCAAGGCGACACCTCACCTCGCCGCGCCCTCGTCGTCGCCCTAGCCAAAGCGCCCATGGCGTCACCCGCCGTGATTCGCCAGCCCCGCCCGCCGCCCGCCGCCCGCCCGCCGCGCTGCGACAAAAGTTCGAGCTCCAGCACGGCCGCGAGCTGCCACCGCCAGCAGTCGACGACCGCCGCCAGCACCTGACGACCGCCGCCGCCGCCCGCCACCATGCCCCCCCCGGCCGCCCTCGTCAACCTCTCGCCCGCCGAGCTCTCCTTCCTGCGCTGCACCCTCGCCCAGACGCCGCCCCTCCGCCTCGATGTCACCAAGGGCCCGCGCGACTTCCGCTCCATGCGCGCCGAGTACGACGTGCTGCCCAGCGCAAACGGCAGCGCCCGCATAGCCCTCGACGACGGCACCGAGGCCCTTGTCGGCGTCAAGGCCGAGGTCGAGAAGACGCCGCAGCGCCCCGTCCTGGGCGAGCAGGACCGTGTCGACGGCGACGGCGACGGCGCCGACGAGCACAGTGACGCCAAAGGCCAGGGCCAGAACGGCTGGGTCGAGATGAGCGTCGAAATCCCCGGCTTCCGCGACGACGATGCTCTGCCCGTCTTCCTGGCCTCGATGCTCACCGAGAGCCTGCTCGCGAGCGGAGAGCTCAAAGACCGCCTGTACATCAACAGACGCTTCCACTGGAAACTCTACATTGACGTCCGTCGCGCCCCCCCCCCCCTCTCCTGCTCCACCAGTGCCCCCGCTGACAATCCCTCCAGATCCTCCTCCTCTCCCCACCACTCTCCTACCCGCTCGGCCTCCTCTCCATGACCACCCACCTCGCCCTCCTGACCACCCACCTCCCGGCCCTCAAGTCCGAACAAGATGAGGACCCGCTCTTCGACGACGACTGGGCCGCCGCAGCCCCGCTCTACCCCAAGCCCACCAAGACATCCTCGGCCGCGCGAGACAAGCCCCCCGTCATCATCCTGGCCATAGCCGTGGGCCCCAACATCATCTTCGACCCGTGCAAGGAGGAGCTCGCTGTCGCCGACGCCGTCCTGGCGGTAGCATGCACAACCTCGAGCGCCTCGAGCACGGGCGCGAAGATAGTCTCGATTCGAACCATCGACCCGCCGAGCCACCTGACGCCGCCCGCCGTGCCCAACAGCATGAACTCGGCGACCGGAGGCACCGCGCCCGAGACCAGTGCCCAGGCACTCACCATGCGCGAGATGCTGGCCACGAGTGGAGTATGGACACCGCCGCGGGGAGGCCTGAAGAGAGGACTAGTGAGCCAGGTGACGAAGATGGTTATTGAAAAGGGCGGCGTGGCAGAGGAAGTCATTGGAGCTCTGGCAGGTATCGAACTCGGTTGAAGTCGTGCCACCCAAAGGGGAACACACGACACCAAGAGAGCCTGGCTTCTGAAGATGAGCCGCGACCGCGCACCCGCCATCTTCTGATGCTCAGTAGGTGCTGCGAACACGAGCAATGCCTGGCTTGGCTTGGCCTGGCCTGGCCTGGCCTGGCCTGGCCTAGTCCAGGCAAGAGAATACTGTGCATGCGCCGAGTGAATCGTAGAGAGTGTAGAGAGCTTTTCATTGACCGACTACCATAAACCGCTGCGCAAGCCATCCAACTTATCCAACTTGGTCCGGGACAGTCCAGAAATAAAGACTAAGCACTTTTGGCCGTGAGGCCCTCCTTCTTCTCTTGCTTCCATGTCATTTTCCATGCCATTTTCCATGTCATCGTAAGCTTCCCTCCACGTCCATCCTAACGTCGCTTTGGGCAGGATTATAAAAAGTCAAGTGAGCATAGCCAGCAAACGCGAGTATGAAGCAATACGAATCTCGACAACATTCCAGCGAACGATGAGAATACTCGGCAAGAATGTACATTGAATAGCGTGAAAAGATATCCGGCTCTTGATCCCTCCCATCCCCGTCCATAATGCCCTTCATCTCTCATCTCTCATCTCCTTCCTTTCATAAAACGCACAATAAACATGGAAATACCACAAAATGTCTGCCATCAGACCAAAGTCTGTCAAGAAAAAGAAGAAGAAGAAGAAGAAGAAGAGAAGAAGGAAAGGGTATCGACTATTCCCGCTGCGAAGCGCTTGGAGCTATCCCTCCAACCCAAGTCTTAATCTCCACACAACAAAGGCCGCTAATGCTACTGGAATCTGGAATCTGGAATCTCGAATCTCAACTTCAAATATGAATATGAATACTTCGAACCTGGTTATGAAATAGGAAATGATAACAATGCTACGCTCCTTCATGACTATGCTGTCCAAATGGGTATGAGAGATTGTGCCGAAGGTACAGGGGTCGTTAGGTCGTTGAAATATTGCTGCACGCAAGAAATTATGTGTTTGCTGACTGAAAGAGGATAAACTGCCCTAGATCATCGGCGTAGCCTCGCGCTTGTACACACCAGCTTGAAGCGTCTCTGGTGGCATGTTGGCGCGGATCTCTTTAGGGTGCTTGTAGAAGGATTGCTCCTCCGATGGCGGAATCACTTGCTCCCATGGCTGCACCGGAGGGGGTGGCGGAGGCAGTGGCATGTTGTTGAAGTACGAGTCTATATTGTTGCCTTCGCCCGGTGAGCGCGTGGTTGCGTTGCGAGAGAATGAGTAGTCCGGGACGCTCTCATAAGGGGCGACACCATCTGCGCGCAAAGCTGGCGGAGACCTGTGGCCTGATCTGCTGGTACTACGCATGCGATCGGTAACGCGTCTGAAAGTTGAACCAAGGTTCTCGCTGACGCTGCCGCGACCTCGTCGATGAGCTTGCGGAGATCCAGCTGCGGGGACATTGGTGGGAGAGACACGCTGTGGCTGTTCATCTATGCCAACATTCACAATGCTAATTCCATTGGGAGTACCGCTGCCGCCAACGCCAAATGGCGGTGGTGGTGGTGGCGGAGGAGGTGGAGGTGGAGCACCCAAGTGTTGAAGCTGAGCGAGGACAGGCGGTGCGACGTCCTCTTCCTCGAGAATGATTACCTGGGTCTCGTTGTTGCCGTCAATGCTGTTTCTGGAGGGAGGTGGACTGATGCGCTTGTAGTTGGAAGGCGGTATGATCTCCGGTGGTGAGTTCATCCGCGTATGGCCGCGGGATCCATTCAGGGATGGACGTCTCCCTAGGCCAGAAAAGGCGTTGGGCAGAAGGATCTCCTGTGGGGGCGCCGATGCTGAGCGAGGGAGGTTTGTGGGCTGTCCAAATGTAGTCGATGGAAGGAAAGTGGTTGCTGGTAGCAGGGGACCGATATCATCTTCTTTCTCTTCTTGTGGACCTTGCGCGTAGATGTTCTGCGGAATAACAGGCACATCTGGTATGTCTTCTTCTGGCTCTGCGGACATGTATCTTGGATGCCTCATAGCTCGAGGGTTGGCAGGAAGCCCGATAGGCACAGAAGGTGTTGATGTCCCCTTAGCCAAGAATCTGTTTACTGGCTTATTGATTGGATCCGCCGTTTGACTTCGCTGGATGGGATCGTGATACATCGCAATCGAATCCAGCATATCGTCTGTGTTGGAACGTCCACCAGACAGTGGTCTGAACTTCAGCTCTGCGGGATGAGGAATCGCCGGTGCCGAAGGTCGTCGAGCCAATGACAACCTACGAGCTTCCAGCTCCTTGGCTGCAAGTTCCTTCTTAGACCTAGCGAGAGGGCGCGATCGAGGAGCGCCCTGGAGGCTAGAGGAGATCGAGTCGGGTGAACCAGCGCGTACATGGTTGCGGGTCAGGCTAGGGCCCCGGACAGCAGGTGTAGGTCTCCTGCTGATTGAGCGGTCGCGAGGCTGACGACTGGAACTGCGTTGTCTTGGAAGTGTCGAGCTAGCGTCTGCACTGCTGCCAAAATCTTCGGCTCGCATTGACTGCGGTGATTCAGGAGAGCGGTCACCACCATTACCACTACGGCCACGGTCGGTGGTAGGACGGCGGCTCGAAGCTCGGCTGGCACCTCTGCTGCGTGCACGCACGCCACCATCAGGAGATTCAGCACGATGTGCGGTCTTGGAAGAGGCTCTGGTCTTGCTTGTGCCGTATCTTGCACGACTACGTGCCCTGCGGGTGCTTGCGACAGATTCCGTAGCAACAGGAGAAGCAAGATCCCTATAGAATCGCTCATCATCATAGGTTTCCGTATTTGTTGCAGCTTCTTTCATACTGGCCACACCCGCATCCTCGTGTGACATGGGCACTGGTGAAGATGGAGATCGTTTCGCGGGTCGAATATAACGGACATCAGACCGCCCACGGCCTTGTGACTCGTCGCGGGTACGACTCTGGGTCCTTGCCGTACGTGAGGCGGGCCTCTCTTCAGTCCTTGAGTCAGCACGCTCGCGAGCGAAGTAGTTGGCTTCATCGAGGCTACTTATGTACTGATCGATGCTACGTGCTTTGGCGCTCTTCAAGCTAGCATCTGTCAGAGGTGGGCTGAGGTTGTTGGTATAATGCGTGTCTGGGCCTGCTTCCACAACAGTTGTATCCATGGCCAGGTGAAGCTCCCTCTGGTTTCGACTGCGAGAGCTGGTGCGGGAGATTGTCTTCTTCTCCTTGTATGCGTCGAACACACCGACTGCCGGGGAAGGCAGATGATCGTCTGGCTTAGCAGGCGCAAACATAGACGCGGACAGCATAAGGTCACTGGCGTTGCCTCCAGAAGTAGCTCGTCTGGTTGAGAATGGAAGAGTCTCAGCTTCACGGCCGATGTTATCAATAGCAGTCCTAGGTTTCGAATCTGCGCGTTGTCCACGATCGGGAATGGCTAGAGACGCAAGGCTCTCGTTGGTTGTTGTGGAGCGTCCTGCATCTGACCGTGACGGCATTCGTTTCCTTCCATATGCTCCAGGTGTTGCAGTCCGTGCTGAAGAAGGCTCTAAAGATCTGTCCCGAGTAGCGCTGCGGCCGATCCAGCCATGATTACCGACAGCTGGAGTCGTCGCGGACTCTGCAATAGGTGTGGTACCAGCAACCATTGGAGTCCGCTCATCGTCCTCCCCGCGAACGATCTGCCTGGGCTGAGGACCGCGAGAAAAGTCCGTAACAAGCTTAAGGGACGCCATCCTGGCGGCAACTCTGCTGCTACCCACGCTGGGAGGAGACAATGGTGGGCTGAGCTGTGAGCCCAACAAGGCTTGCTTTTGCGCAGAAAAAATAGCATCCTGGGCTCGTGGTGAAAACCATGGCTCAGTAGTCTCCAACCCCATGCAGGAGAAACACCGTACTGCTAGCTCAGCCTTGCCCTTGGCTACTGCGGCTTCTCCCCACTTCCGCACAAGGAAGGACTGTCTCTGCCAGTCAGCAGGGAAAATCAGACAAGTCAACAGGACCGCCTCCATGTAGTGACGTTGCGAGACGTAGACCTCGATAGCATCGTTTTGTTCACCCAAACCGAGGAGGATAGCAACCGCAGGATGAATGTCGCCCTTTTCGAGCAGTCGCTGAACGAATGCCTCTCCCACCTTCTTCTGTGACCCGTGACCCATGTTACTCAAAGCGAGCAACATCCAGTCAGACGAGGTCATCGACTCAGAACCTATCATAGATGCCATAACGTCGGCTCCCAGGTCACCCAACCACTTCGAAAGCAGAACAGCGGCAGCTGACCCAGGGCTGTGGCGCGCAAGCTCGTCACGAATGAGCTCATCGATATCGTTCTCCCATCCAAAGACGACCTTTAGTAGATTCCTCCTCAGATCGTCAGGCGTACGCTCAGGACCAAGCTCTGTAGGTCGGAAAGGAACGTCGGCAAGTCTGGCTTTGGTGAAAGGAAATAGGTCCATCTTTTGGATTTTCTTTGACTCGTCCGGGCTGCGCATTACCTCTTTGCGAAGGGCGGATGAGCCATAACGGGAAGAGGCTGCGGCTGATGTACCAGAGCGAATGGACATACTGGCTTGTGACGTGCCTGCTGCGAATGATGACTCCCCCGAGGAGAAGACTGTGCCTGACGCGCCGGAAGCTGTACTTCTTGATGAGCGTGATGTGCCCCATGTAGGCCTATCGTAACGGTAACGTGGCTGACGTCCGCTGCCACCAGAGGATCGTGAGGTGGCCGATGCACGACTTGATACTGGGCTCAAGGGGCCAACCCGGTCTCGACGCTCTTCCTCTAGCTCCACCAACTCGTTTGCAATCTTCTGTAGTGGGGACATTACAGCATCTTCGTCCTCGCTCGCTTCAGAAGCAAGGAGCATCTGGGGCGCTGTCTTAATGGGGTGCGCTGTCACTGGATGTGCTGTGACAGGCTCTTCTTCCACCTGCAGCTGTACCTGCCTCTGTTCATCCAAGGAAACCGGGGGCGATGGAGGCGTGTTTGCGGGCGCATGTTGAACATTAGCAACCATAGTCGGTTGGCCACTGGGGTTGAGATCGTATTGCTGAACACTGTAGTTGCGGCTCAGGGTGAACAGAGTTGCAGTAGGACCGTAACTGCAGATTGCTGCAACGTCTTGCGTCGTGGGGACCGTCTCATACGTGACTCTCTTAGTTCGGACATCCCACGCGCATGTTTGGCTGAGATCACAGTCAGTATCAGTTGGAAAGGCTTGGGAAGGGTGCAAGGCACTTACCCCTCAGTGTACTGCACAATTCGCCCGTTCTTTGACCATGAGAACCAGCAAGGGCCAGGTTCTCTTTGGTCGGACTTGTTGAGCACACGAATCACGCAAGGTGCATCACCACTGTGTGAGCTCTTGGGAACACTCCACACTCTAAGGTCACCATCTGATGCTTGGGCGGCCAACATTTCAGACTTCTGCTTCGACGAGGACCCATGCCAAGCTAGCCCCGCAATAGGGGAGGGGATCCTAGGGGTTGTGAGAGTATGAAGAATGGTGAATGATGGCTGTAGTGTTGCAATGAGAATTGAGCCATTGTGGTAGCTATGCGCCATTAGTACAGCTCGCGCATCACCTGAGCGACACTTACCCAATTGCGAATGTGCGACAATCTGAGGCTGGTGCAAGTGCGGTGATTGGGTCGAAAATGGTTCTTGCAGAGAGATGTTCAGAGGTCGAAGGTTCGAACAGAATGATGTTGCCCTGCGCATTGCCTGTTGCCTCATCAGCTCAAGTATGGGCAGTTGCGGCCCGGCGCCTTGGTACTTACCAAACGCAACATTGCCGTTTCTCATCCACGTCGCTACTCTTATTTGCTCATACGACGCAAACCGTGCAACCTCGTCTCCAGTCAACAAATCCCACACTATGGCTGTTGAGCCGGTGTCATAGCTCAAGACTAATCGACCGGCTCCGCGCTCGCTGACGTTGTCTGTCGAGATCCACGAAACATCTTCTCTATGCCTTTCGAATCGCCTCTCTATCGCCAGCGTATCGTGGTGAAGACAGTAAATGATGTTCTGCTGCGCATAGAGCAGAAACGACCCGGTTGCGGCGCATGGCTGGAAGGCGAACTCGTCGTTCTGTGGGGTGATGCTCGGTGTGGGTATCTGAAACTTGACATCTGATCGGATTGAGGAGCCCTTTGCCGAGTTCGAACGCTGGCGGGCATGGCCTAAGGACATTGTGGGTGGCCTGCAAGACGGTTGCTGTCAGTCGAGGTTGGTTCCAAGCACACACGCGAGGCGCATCACGGAGGGAATACTATCGATTAAGGACGACCGGAATTTCCAGAATGACAGAGCTGACACTGCAGGATTTGCCAGGGGCTTCAAACTCACTGCAATGTGCGCGCTAAAGAGCAGTGCGCTTTTCACACTTGCTCCACGGCGTCTCGAGGTATACTTTAGCCCCTCACGGCTTACAAGGTTCGAGGTTGGCGGTTAGACAAGCACTGCATTCGACCGTTTTGAACTTCGTGTAAGCGGTACAACAAGTTCATGCAGCTGAAAAGACAGACTGTCAGGACAGGATTGAAAGAGAAGGAGAAAAGCAACAGAAGCGCGGACGAGATGTGAAGAGTTGCGCGTGGGCACCTGGGGCCTATCAAGGTTCGGCGCTTAAGAGTGCAGGACGGATTGATCTTGCTCAGAATAGGACGAAGAGCACGGTTAGAATCGTCGAGCCAGCGATGCTTAACGAGAGCATGGCAGGGGAGCATGAGGCGTCTAATGGCTGTAGACCAGCCTGCTCATTTGCTGGCCGCCGTGAAAGCTCGCAATGGACCTGGGACTCGACACACCAAGAAGAGTCATGCTGCATGGCGAGCTATGCTGGTCACCAAGTTGGCCTTTCGAAGTGACACAGCACGTCAATGGTCCAGTTTCGCGCCGCAAAAACAGCGGTGCCTGCATGGACATGGAAGGCAGCCTCTCAAAACGCTTCTCGACGCAGGGAACGAGTTCGCGGAAGACCAAAGTGAGGAGGAACGGAGGATGGAGGAAAATGATTGGGTGCACTAAGGTGACGGTGCAAGCCGAATCACACCTTGGACGCCCGCAGCCACCCAATCGTGGCGCGCAGCGGCATTGAAGCTACGGCCCGTTGGCAAGGATTAACCACGCTTCACCCAGACTATGCGCAGAACTGCAACGCCAGCGACTCATCCATATATCAGACTGATTGTTCTCAAAGCACCGTGATACCTAGTGCTCCAGTCTCTGGTGATGATTGCGCAATGACATCGCTCTTCGCGCTCTGCTAGCAGCTTGCAGCCCAACGCGACGACTGCTGCGGACACTATTCACCGCCTCGGAACGATCCCTATCCCGCTCGGGAGGCGGCCATGTAGGTTGTGGCACCACCATCGTGTCTTTGAGCAACGACTGTTCTGTTCGATGCAATGCCACGGACCAGCCCTGTCCATGGCACACCGATACAGCACAATGTCCCCATGCCCTCGTACCCATTGAATGGATAACCCGACCTTTCGCTGCACCCGAAGACTTGTATCGCAATGTATTGCAGCCCCTCATTCACGAATCTGTCGGCACACATATAGACAGTGCCTAGCTCCAGGAACCGTCTGTTGAACGGTTCACAGAGGTGACGGCATGTTCCTCATGGCACACGAAGGCGCACATGAACCTCTTCTCCGCACGCCATCTTCCCGCATAGGCAGCTGCGGTAGTCAAAGCTTTGTCTACCCACCAGATACGCCGCATCTGAAATTCAGGTACATGGTACACGGCATGACGAACCAGGATCGACTGTAAATCTACTTGGTTCAACATGCAGGCAATGTGTGGATCCTGGCAGCATGGCCTTATCTGATCAATGGCGCCTTGACGTGTCTTCCGCTGTCAATCCCATGTCAACATCATCACGAGAACTACAGAAATGCAAAGATGCCCAGCACACAATTGTCTGCGTGTCGTTCACAATCTTCACTGCAAGCGCTGGCACTAAGGAGTGGTATCCTTGTCGGGCTTCACCTCTGTTCCAGCCACCAAGTTCCCTCGCTACGACCATCCCCACGGTTGCCATGTCGAGTTGATGCGAGGGATAATAGAAGTGTGCAAATCGCGTGGTTTGTGGCTCTGGTTCGCCCTCAACATGAGACAGATCTATCATTGCCAGACCGCAATCCTGACCAACAGTATCACAGAATCTGCTGTGCATGCCAGATGCGTGAGCTCGAACATGCAAGTGCAGGCCTGTACGGGACAGGACCCCCGCTTCCGTTCGCTTACCAAAAATCAGTTTTCGAAGCTTATTTTTGGCTTTCGCCATCTCGCCTAGGATTCCAAATGAGTCTGTTGGAAAGATTCTTCATGCAACGATTCGAAGAGGGATCGTTCGGAGGATTGTGTTGAAGCACCTATCTCTAGAGGCAGATCGTTTGGGCGACGTACCAAGGCTCTCATCCTGAACACAGTTTACGCATCAATATCCCGACAATAGGGTTTCGCCGTCAATGATGCTAGGCCATACTGTCTGAGCAAGTCGCCGCGATGAGCGCGCAAAAAAGGAGATGGTTTATGAACTTCACTTTCAAAGGAGTGCGCCACACATCTCAACAGTCACGTTAAGTGTGTGACGAAGTGTGATGGGCTTTTTAGCTCCAGATCAGCACCACTATCACGAAAACCATCACCAGGGAACGGAGGAGTATTTGGGGTAAAGTATCGATAAGATGCTGGGTATCTAAGAATGGGTATCAAAATTGGCAAGGTGAGGCAAGCCACCGGCAGGCCTTACAAGCCTCGCTAAATGCAAACGCAGCGCTGTGCATGAAATGCCATTCGTTCCCAGCCATTTCCGTCCAATGTGCGGAGCGGGGGTATCGATGGCGGTGCGAAAATGTCAAACGCCTGCAAAAATGCCCAAAGATTATCGCAATGCTTTCCTCCAATGACCTGGGACTTCCATCCCTGCTTTCGACTGATCGTTTCCATGTGCGGAACGCGGCTGCAGTCCCGTACCCCCAGATCTTCAGGTCTGGATGCAGCCGTCGCAGAAGGCTGGGTCCCATGAGAGCCTTGCGCAGCTGAGCGCAGTCTCTAAGCGTGTCGCAAAGCCGTTGCATGCATGTTGCAACGACAAGGCCGTGAGCTCTCAGCACATGTAGTTGATGATAGCATGTGATGAGGCTGACACAAGACACTGATGAGCGTTGGAGGGTCAGGGGGGGTCAGACTGGGTGTTGAAGTCTGACGCTCACTACACTATGCGTGCGACAGGGTGAGGCTGTCGCAGCGACTTTAAAGAGACCTATCAGGCCTCATGACTATCGGCAGTCCCAAAGGAGTTATGCCGATAGACTGTGGCTGAGTGTGGCTGATGTCTCTCGGCCTCGGACATGTGAATGAGGCGCGGCACAAGGCGCGGCACAAGGCGCGCGCTTCGCGGTGACGTATGTGTCAACAAATGACTGCAATTTCATGTTAACACTGCACTGCGATTCGACAAAGTGTGGTGATAGACTTACGTGGTAGCGATGACGCTCATCTGTTGCTATTTATTCGCGGTCGACCTGCTCTGGTGACTCACTGATGGGAGTCATAGGTGTCGAGGTGCGGCGCTGCTTTCCGCTGCTGCGCCTTCGCTGAGTCTTGGGCTTCTTCTGAGCGTAGAGAGGAGGCAGCACGGGGAAGGCCTGAGCCATGGGAGGAACTCGTGGTGGGGCTGGCGCCTTCTTGAGAATGGGGCAGTACTCGTCCTCGAAATCTTCGCCGAAGAGGTCCTCGTCGCTGATATACGATGATGGGTTGCGATACTCTAGAGAAGGGCCAGTGGGCCACGACGGGTAGGCACATGAAGAGCCGCGGCGAGAGTTGGACTCCATGGAGTAGTTGCTGTAGAGAGAGCTGGTGGGTGAAGCCATGTTTCTTGGTGAGATGCTGATTGGGATTGACTTGGATGGTGACGAGCCTGGCGAAGCTTCGAAATGCATGTTGGATATTTGGGTAGCGTACGGGGTGGGTCGATGTATGTATACACACAACAATCGGGCTTTGTCGGCCGTGAACAGTTTTGCTCGGTTGTGGAGTTCACGTTAGTGTAGCGGCGCGGCAAGTCGACCGAGGCGAAAACGGCCGGTGATGTATGACGGTGGGATGTCGGATGGCTGAAAACAAGGTTGCGCGATTCAGCTCCGTATTGGGTCCAGGTTCGTGTCGAGGGTCGCCGGTCTGGGGATTATCGAGATTTGGCGGACACAAGATCCAAGGGGCAATGCCGTGCTTTAATGTTTAGGGAAGTGTTCCGGAGTCAGGCGTCCGAGTCAGAAGCAAAGTGCGACTTGTGTCTCGACACAGAAGATCAGATGGTCTGGATGGGCGTGGGATGCGCAACGAGGTGACAGCTCGCGTTATATCTTCCGCTTCCGCAAAATACAGTGTGCACAAATAGCGGTGGGTCACCGCCTGGATTCGTCTCAGGCGGCGTGCAGCTGCGAAGGGGGCGGAACAAGATTGCTATTGGCCCATGTCCGGCGTCGCAATTCACCGCTGTTTACCAAAGCGGGCATTCACTGCTGCCACCTGCCCGTCAGCCCCGTCTGGTCCGCTGCAACTGGACGACGACCGCGGCATTCGGGGCCCACGACCGCCTTTCCTCTGCGAGATTGCGCCCGACGCTGGCCCTGTCATCTTGCGCACATGGACCTGGCTGCGACGAGTCGTCCGCAGGGCCATCAATCACCACTCAGTCCTGCTGGACAGCTGCTCGTCTCACAGCCCCCAATGCGCGACAGCTCACGGCCTGACAAGGCCTCTGTTGTTGTTGTCGCCGCCCCCTGCCGCAAACCTTGCTTCTCCCTTCGTGATCCTGAAAAAGCACTCAGCCAGAATGTCACAGTCACAGTCACAGCACGGATGCCGTCCCCCACGACTTGCTGGGACGCCACGGCCGCTTCCGCGAAATAACTTTCCCGCTGAAGCTCAGTCAGTTGCTTGAAACAGGAAAGTTCACGCTGGAGATCATCTCGGGGATCGGGGGAGGCCAACCCTGCCATGCCTCCCTTCATCCCGTGCACATGAGCCGGACGTTTGCATTTCCTTTTGCGGTGCCCAGACCCGCTGCTCCGCTTCCTGTGCTTGCCGCGGTTTGCAGACGGTGCGAGGACCCGTCAAGCTGCAAACGACGCTCAATACGACCTTGACGGGGCTACCAAACCGGCAATGTGTTCTGTCTCATTTGCCTCACTCTGTCGCATCATGACCAGCAGCCTCCATGTCCTCTGATGAGGCGGCGCTGGACAAAAGGCCAAGTGTGCAGCCACGCCGAAACAGCTCGTGAACTCTGTATGTTGCCTGATACCCCGCGACTGTCTTGCCGTGGGATTCTTCCGGCTGTCTTTCGTTCTCGAGTTGCGAGGGACAAGATCAACCGCGGAGTATGGGGTACATTAGCCCCATTCACATGCAGCAACAGAAGATCTCAGGGTCCATGTGGACCGAAGGCCTTCTGCCCCACCTTGGTATCGGAGGCTAGATATTATGTCGGAGCTCTTCACGAGCACTCCTGACGGCCGGCTCGAGGACCGTCGCAACCTCTGAACTTTGGATAGGGTCGTATTCAGCGTGTGAAGCCACGGTTGCGCATCTGATAGTGGATCCGGGGTGGAGTACAGCTTCATTGCGCAAACCTCGGACAACTACACGAAGCCCTCGGCAGATGGGCATCGCGGAGTCATACAGCGTTGCAGACCATTTAGACCTCAGCCTTGCAATATCGGGTTCCGCATCCAGTTCATGCTGATGGCAGCACCCTGCAGGGCTGAGTAGAGCTCAGTAATATCCGTACCACACAATCAGCACACCTTCTCGAGCAGTTACTGTAAGGAGAATGCAACGCGTACGCAGCCTTGAGACGCGGTCTTTGCTATTCTCAGCACTCCACGTTTCTGTCATCTCTGTTTCACTCACCCTTCCGCATGCAGCCATGCAGGGTGTCAGCAAATCTGGGGTTCTTCTCCAGTCCATGCTCACGAGTTCCGAATCTTAATTGTACTTTGACAAATGCATGAGAAATCTTCCTCATGTTTTTCGGTTGTTTCGAAACCTCCCTAGGTTTCGAGTTGATATGCCTCGCGCTTCAAAGTATTCCTAAACGACAAGTTTACCCTGCATCAACCTACGGCCAACTACGGCGTATCTCCTCTCGAGGAAGTCCTGGACAAAGCGGTCTGCGCCACGATAGGAAATTCACGATAGTCCAATGGCTACTGCAACCGCCACGATGCCAGTGTTTCTAGTCTCAAGTGGATAGAACGCTGCTAGAAGGTGGCGTAGAAGCTCACCCGAATGCAGAGCAGCCCGCTGTAAGACAGTTCAAAGACGGCACTCAAGGGAGCATCCGATGGTTGACAAGCTGCATGCAGGACATTCCGCACATCACTGCGGACCGTCGACAAAATTCGTGAATGCAGGTTTCCCGACGACAGGCATGAGCAAACTGCGACTGCTTCATCACATCACCAGCAACACCCATGCCCCAACATCTTCAACCCTGGTGAAGACATCGTCATTGTTCATGTCGTTCATGAAGAGCCGCATGGTATACCCACTTTTCATCGCAGAGAAGTTTCTCAGCTCCGGTTTGTTCGCGGGCCCACTGTTGCTATCACCAAATCTACCTACTCATTCAGGCAACTTTGAAGCAATTGTTATCCACTTTGACGTCAGCCATGAATTCGAAGTTCCACACACGTGGGTCGGCAGCACCCGTTAATGAGACTTTGTGGAGAACGACCTTACAGTGAGATTATGTTGGGGGGTATCTTCGGCTCAGCGAGGTGGCTGGAGAAGCAGATCCGAAGTTTCTGCGTAGAAATTTGCTCCGCTTGACCTTCCCGGCCGACTCGATGTGGAGGTGCAATTCCGCACTTCATGCAAAACCAAGAAAATTCCTTCACATAGGAAAGTAATCTAAAGGAAGGACCTGGCTTCGTGATTGGTACCACCAGTCTTCCCATTTTCCAATTTTCCAATTTTCCGTCCTCCAAGTACAAAAGTACCTCTAGACTGCATAAATGGCACCAAGGTACATTGACTTTCCTAATAAGGGAGTACATCCGCCTCTCCAGAACATTGGGTGGCTTGTTAAACCCTGTGATCATCAGTTTTAGGCGGCGTCGAATCGTTCCAATGACCGCGATCGTCTTCCAGAACAACCCTCCCCTCGTGGGATGCTGATAGCGGGGTCTAGGCGCGGGATTGCCTTTTTGTTCGGTGGATGTTTCTCCGCCTCTGTATTGAGGGGTGATTCGAGAAAGTCCGTCCATAGCGCTGGTGCAAAAAGCACCTTTCAGATGTCAAGCAGACGGACCGAGTGAAGCGCGGGTGGGCTTCCTCACATTGTGAATCGTTCCCGTCTCCGGAAGATTCGCCTCGAGTTATCGGTGGCTGTATTGGTCCTATGGTTTATGCAGGGCAGACGTCCGGTTCTCGGTGCGAGCTGCGAGCTACGAGCCCTCGGTGCAACCTGCAACGGTGATCTGACAGCTGGCCAGTCGTGCAACATTGACCCAGGACCTGAGTGATGGAGATGCTACCCCACGCTGACTATGTCTTGTGTCTATTGGGTCGCAGTCGGTCACTTGGACGCTCAGGCGCGAGGCGAGTAGACACAGTTTGATTCGTAACCAGTAAAGGAAACCAGCAACACCCGTTGCGATGCTCAGATCTTGGAGTCATACTCAACAATCCGGTCTATCGGTGTGATAAGGCTGCTATTGATAGCGGTGAATGCGTGCTGTGCTGTTCGTTGCATTGCCTGGCTGCACTCTACAGCACCGGCAAGCCTGCGTGCATCCGCTGCTGTACGACACGCAGGGCTGTCGATCCTAGCGTTTCAGCTTGTCGAGACTGCCGCCGGAGATGCGCTACCATCACGAGTCGGTATGAGCTGTCAGATGCTACAACAAGGCATCACAAGCCACCAAGAAGATAGGGAGAGGAACATCAGTGGTTAGAAAGCACCCATTCACGGTGGTCGCAGCTGCTTGCTGGTTGGACTTTGTTTTTGGCTCCAAAGCTTTGGCGACAAATATGAGTGGGAGGCAAACCTGGGTCCTTGCCCTAGGGTTGGTTATGCTGTTGCTGCCACAACGAATCAAAGCTGTCGCGACGCGCCCACACGGGGTACCAACTGCGGTTGAACCTTCCCAGTACGAAGAACTCCACGACTCCGTAGATAATCAACACCCAATCTTGTTTTCAGCTCTCCTCATCATGACTTCATACCCACTCGCTCTACTAAGTATTGAGGCTTATCCAGGGCAAACGCGGTTATCAAAATGATAGAGGACAGTGGTGAGCATACCCACTCATACTGACGTGCATGCGGAGCAGGAAGTGGAGGGCGATCGACAGCGTGGGGTTTTTCCAGCCCGCAACTCCACGCTCTCTTTGGACCCTTTTTCTCTCCAGATGGGGACCCGTGGACTTGTTCACCATGATAAGTCGGCCATTCGCCGTGCTCTCCGAATCGTGATCTCGTGCAAATCACGTCCAGCGCTGTGGTGTCGAAACCACTGGTCAAGCACGCTCATCCTCGTCGGTTCATTCGGTCTGCCGTACTGAGCTGCAAGTTAAATATTTGCTCCTGAGCTGCTCTTTCTAGGTGTATGCTTTGTGCGAATGGGCAGCAAAAGCGTGGGGATTGATTTCTTTGAATTGACCTTCGGCTATGCCTAATTGAGATAGCCGAAGTTGCACTCATTTAGTATCGCACGATGGTTCACGTCTAGTGTTCCTACACCACCGCATTCTATTGGCTTTTCGAATTCTGTTCACTTCTACATAACAAGTGTTTCAATCCGGGACCGATCCTGGACTTGAAGAGGTAAGACCGTATGTTGAAGTAATTTATGCAAAGCTCGGTCTGCGGCAAATTTCTCAAGACATAACCTGGTGTGCATTGTGGTGATCAAAGAGAAGACTAGGTAATGAAATAACATTTATAACTTACCTCATAGATTAACATCAGTTCTGCAGGCAGGTTCTGTCGGCACATGCATGATCGTGGTCTCCAGCACTCTTCCGTGTGAGGTGCAAGCCTAGAATTGAATACCAAGGAAGTCAGCAGGATCGAGGCAACACTAAGGCAGGGTCCGCTTGAAAATTGACCAACTCTTGCACTGGTGCTGCTGCCCGACCACAGTTTGATCTGCTAGGAGTCATAACTGCAGGAGCATATAGCAAACCAACGTGCATACCTCCTGTACACACAAGATCTGAGGCTGCCAAAGCCTTATCCCAGGTATGAGGTGTCAAGGAGACGCCAAAGAGCTTTACAATGTTGTAGTCCGTAGGCTATATGGCGCCGCCGATTACAAATCCAAGGATTTGAGCGACAACATTAGATAAACAACAATATCCAACGAAGTCAGATATTCTAGCAACGCCTTGCGACTGTTTCTGGTCACTGACAAGAACATATCTCGATTAATGGATGATGTGGTGACACGGGTCTTCGTATTCCATCGTGCATTATAAGTCGACCAGCTGGGAATGCGACTCACTCTCTACCCCAAGAAACACAAGCGCTCCTCTAACAAGCAAGCTTGTAATATAATCAAACTCGAAAGAAAGGGCCGCGGTACTGTCCGCTCTTCATGCCGCCCTAGCTGAATCCCTACATGTCTGGCAGCTAGGAGAATTTTGATAATGGGTTCCGGTCATCACTTCTTCACTAACTTCGAATGCTAGGAGCACACAGAACTCCTGCCGCAGCGCAACGCCATCGAGAAGATATTATCAGAAATCTCAGGCCGGTTACTTTACTTCCAGAAAGCTGCACGACAAAGTATGTGCTTTCCATTCATCATCCCCTTTCTCTCATCTCAACCCTGCTCATGAATTAAATTCATTCTTGTGACACAAGACCTCTGTATTATAATGAATAGTGATCGCATACGTCAAGTACTGAGCTAGATTTCTAGAGCAGTGTGTACGAGAGTGTCGCAACGCCGGGAATGTACCGAGGAGATTCACCATTCGTAGCCGCTCGAAGAGCATGCAGCGCCTCCGACCTAGAGCTGCTCTATCATTACCGTGTCAACGCCAATACTTTGCTGGCTTTTCGAGTCAGCCTTGGGCCGCGTGAAAGTCCCTTCGTGCTCCCAGCATCGCTTTCTGGTTTGTATTGGTGCTTCGAGCCATTCTCGCGCCCACTGCCTTACATCTCGATTATCTCCAAAAGTACCGACAGGATCTAAATTGACCATGCTGCGATACGAGCAAGTATTGCTAATGATGTGATTGCTGCTTACAGGTTGGCACTTCATGAGATTATACAATAGAATTGTATAGCGTTGTTGACGTTCTCTTAGTTGCCGACAGTACACGTACTTGCCATGCCACGCAATGTTATGAACCCTTTACATAGACTTCTTGAAGTCAAAAAAATAATGACCCCAGCAACTCTTCTTTTAATCTAATATCCTGACTTCGACAGCTAGCCGGACGAATGATCACCATCCGACATAACAACGGATACAGACGTCGGACCCTGTCAGAACTCAGGGTTCTGAATCGTCGAAAAGGCACCCCAGACATATGTTCAATTACAACACCTAAAGGTACTGGTAGATCTGGAACGGCTATTGGATACTAGCGTTGATCAGTGTTACAGTAAAGGACGTTTGGTGGCTATGGGACATCGGTGAAGGTACGTTATCTTGGTTCTTGATAGGCTCAACGAGATGCCTATTACAGGAGTGGATGGAGGGACCCAGACCACTGCAGCCAATAGTGCCAAGAAGAACGTCGGTGGAAGTTGGCTACAGTGGACTGAGTGGCCAAGAGGGGGGGGGGCCTTGAACAAACGCCAGAGGTGGCACCAATCCATATCTTGAGACACCCATGTTCTGATGCTGAGCATAAGTGGAGGAAGTGAAATCAAGCATAGCCGAAGTGAAGGTATCCTACAGCCAACTTGGCTAAGTATTGTGCTGCTACTTACGTCTACTTTTCTTTCCTATCACTTACTCAATCTTTGCGACGCAACACACAACATGGCGATGTCTCGATCAGAGGAGCTACAACTTCAGCGAGAACTCAAAGAAGTCCTGCGCGGTACGTCACTGGATCTGCACTCACTTCTTTGTACCTGACAACCCAGAATATACATACTTTCTTCATTCCGTCGCCAACCCCGTCAACCATGGTTTTGATGTCATCGTCTGCAGGCATAACTTAGACCAGAACCTGAATGACCGCGAGCACGAGTGTAACCGTTCTGGAGAATACATCATCGTTCGCGCCATCGTATATACTGAGCCGAGCAAGGGCAAGTGGAAAGTTCTGTCAGAGTGTAGCAAGGCACAGTTCGGCATTACTCCTGCCCTTCAAGAGTTTACGAAGGACTTGGAGAGAGAGATGGGCGCTGTTACAGGTACAAGGATTTGCACGAAGCGTATTGCGACAAGAACGAGCTGCAAGCTAATGAGAGGCAGCGAGTATGAACGTGGGAGACGTGTATGGCGACGTGAAGAATCTACTATTGTAGCAATACATGAATGGCTATGCGACGACTCGGACTGTCGTGTTGAGCATTGCGGTGGAGGCCAGCGCCGTGGCCTTGTTGCGAGATCATAATGGACTCGAGTCTGCAAATGAAGCATTGGAAGTTTCGCAGCGGCACCCAATGGGAAGGATCGGTGATGCCGCCATCTGTACAAGTTTTGTTCATTGCACTCCATCTCCCAGATTGCCGCTTATGGGCACGTCTTTGCGAAATTAACTTGTATATGAATGTGGCTCACATATTTCCAATGAGTTATACAGTAACGACGTCTACTTTTCTACCATTAGGAGGCGGTCCGGTAGCTCACCCCGCGTTTGGCGTTGCGCCCCACGTCTCGGTTGAACCCCAAGGCCGATGTCATCGGCAAGCTGCGGTTGAACGTACCTTCGGCTTAACCTTTCACCCAAGACCCTTTGTACCGCGGCGGCCACAGTTCTTTTATTATGATCCTTCTGCAAGCAAATTTACTGCACAAACTCCGCCCACCATGAAGTCTTTTGCGTGCAGAGAAGCTTCCCGCCTGCTGTCTCGTTCCAGCGCCGGACAACGAGCACCAATTGCGGCTTACGCGACAAGATGGGAACAAGGGCAGAAGAGAGGGTTCTGTGGTTCCAGGACACGATTGGCAGTCAAGCCATACCTTTTGGCGGATATTGGAGAGGGTGCGTACTTCTATTATCTGAATTTGTAGCTCGAACTTACACTCGTATAAGGTATCACTGAGTGTCAGGTCATACAATGGTTTGTCAAACCAGGTGCGCGGGTTGAGCAGTTCGACCCAATCTGCGAGGTGCAATCAGACAAAGCTTCAGTTGAGGTACGTGGTCTACAGCAGCACGAAGGAGCAAGTACTTACCCGTACAGATCACATCCCGATTCGACGGTGTCATCAAGAAGCTATACTATGAACCGGACGACATGGCTAAGGTTGGAAAGGTAAGATATCAGTCGACTTTAACCGTACCAAATATCTGACTCTTGTAGCCATTAGTAGACATCGACATCCAGAGCGATATATCGGCGGCTGACGAGGCTTTGCTCAACGGAGGATCAGACAAGGCAGCGGCTGAAGAGGCCCCAAAACCTGCTGAACCACAAGACCAAGAGTTGGAGGTCGGTCGCAACGACACAAAGGCTGTAGGCGGAGATATGTCATTGTCCGAACCATCTGTCTCCCTACCATCTGAACCCTCGACCGAACAAACGAAACCACAACGGCAGCTGGGAAAGCACGCATCGCTGGCGACACCTGCAGTACGAGGCATGCTCAAGGACCTCAAGCTGAGCATCGAGGACATTGAAGGAACTGGTAAAGAAGGACGTGTGCTCAAAGAAGATGTACAAAGACACGCAGAGGCAGCAAAGCAAGCGTCAAGATCCACGTCAACTTCAGCCGCGCCGGCTGCAGTATCTTCGCAGCAGGCCGAAGACCGCGTACACACTTTGACTCCAGTCCAGTCAGGCATGTACAAGCAGATGACCAAGTCGCTCTCCATACCTCACTTCCTCTACACCGACAGCATCGACTTCAGCTCCTTGACACAACTGCGTAAGAAGTATAATGTCAATCATGAGAAGACCGAGCGTATAACGCCATTGCCAATCATCATCAAAGCTGTATCCTTGGCTCTGCAACAATTCCCGCTTCTGAATGCGCACCTCGATACTACAACAAATCCAGCGAAGCCACAGCTCTTGGTCAAAGGCAGTCACAACATCGGTGTCGCAGTCGACTCGCCATCTGGCCTACTGGTGCCGGTTATCAAAAACGTCCAGAACCACAGCATTGCTTCACTAGCTCAGGAAATCACGCGTCTCGCCGATTTAGCTCGTGCGGGCAAGCTGACATCTGCAGATCTGTCAGGTGCCACATTCACGGTCAGCAACATTGGAAGCATTGGTGGCTCGGCTGTTGCGCCTGTCATTGTCACCCCTCAGGTGGGCATACTAGGTATTGGCCGGTCGAAGGTTGTGCCCGCCTTTGGAGAGAACGGAGAGCTGGTGAAGAAGGAGGAGTGTGTATTCAGCTGGAGCGCAGATCACCGGGTCATTGACGGTGCGTATGCCGCTAGGGCGGCGGAGGAAGTGAAGAAGTCGATAGAAGGTGTTGAGAGTATGCTGGTGAGGATGAGATAATGTATTAGACCGACAAAATAGGAACGCATTATCATTGGTAGAAGGTTTGCATCGCGATGCAACAGTGCGCTCTGTGTCGAGTTCCTTGTGTCACCTGTTGGTTCTCATCGTACTTTTGCTCATGATAGATCGTTATCTCGTTGATTCTAAGCATCTTATGGGCAGCTCGGGCTGGAGTTGTTTAGATTTCTTGGGAAAATCTTACTCTCATGATGCTACGGTACCTTACTACCATGTCTTTGTTCTTCACGGAGTAATGCGTTCTGCCGTCTGTTCGGCCTAGCTGGCTTGAGCTGGTCCTTTCGTTGATGAGGCGCGCAAAGCCTGATGTCGAACCTTCCCTCATACCATCTTGGTTCTGCTGAAATATGCTTTGCGTGCCCATTCATATCTCTTCTGAGCCAACGGCGCTAACTCAGCCCTGTCTTTTAAGCGCCTCCTCGATAGCGTTCTTGCTGTTCTTGTAGGTCATTTCCAGGTACTCCTCCTTCTTGTCCAAGTTCGTCATCTCGGCCTTCATTGCCTTCTCTTCACTCTCAAGACGTTTTTGCACATCCGGAATTGGTGTGCAAACGAACCTGTAACAATTAGCGACAGATTCCTGTGCGTCGAAGTGGGGTTGTTCATCAATCACTTCAAATGATTCAGACTTACATCTTTCCAACGCCCTCGTATACCTTTGTCTCTGCAGGCAACGACGTGACCTCAGCCGACGTTAACTGCAGCATGCGACCCTCTCGTGTGCGCGCCGCCTTTTGCTGCCGAACAATCAGGAGTTGCTGCTCGGCGAAAGCCTTTTTCTGGCTGATCTCCTGCAACATCTGCGGTTGTCAGCTACCGAAATCAGGAGACACATGTTCCCAACATCAATATACCTTCTGCAATGCTTCATTTTGCCCCGACATCTTGACTTGATTACTTGATTTGGAACTTGTCGAAGGTGAGTGGGCGTACTGGAGGCAACGCCCGTGCAAGGGTCAAGCCTCTCGGTTCGACATCCCTGTCTTTCCCCTGATTGGCAGGCGCTGTTAGGCCGCAGACGCAGCAAACAACAGAAGTGCTTGAACTTCACAACTCGCTGTTGCAAGTGACGTTTTGACCGGTTTCCCCGGAACGGATTGACTGTCTCACAGCTGTTGTCGCTGTTCCATTCGCACAGTCAACTGCCGCTCGTTGTCTATTACGCTGCTTCGCAACTAGCCTATCGATTAAGCATGGTGACATTTCGTCAACGGCAGGCTCAGCAATCCGACCTCCGAGACGTCCGCGCTTAGAACTTTAGAGACAAACATTTGTAGGGCTGGCAACCCTCATACACTGTACCAAAGGGCACTTTCGCGATCTGCGTACTGCACTGACATGGCTGCGCTATTCTCTTGGCTACCAAGCCTTCCTTATCCTCCCGAGCAGGACGGTTACTGGAGCCCTGTAACGTCAACGCTGGACTGGTGTGAAGAGGTCAGTTGAGCGATATGTAAGGTCCGGACATCACTGACGGCTGCGCAGAACTATGTTGTCACAACATATGCTGCAGAGATCATCAACACGCTCACCAATCTGCTGTTTATGTACCTTGCCAGCAAAGGCGTTCGGAACTGTTTGAAGTATGGTCATGATACAGTCTTCTTAGTTGCCTTCATAGGCTACTTTCTTGTTGGAACCGGCAGCTTCTTATTCCACGCAACGCTGAAATGTAAGCTTTAAATGCCTTCTCATTTTCGTTTCTGACACGTAACAGACCCCATGCAGCTCGTAGACGAGCTCTCGATGATCTACACTACATGCCTTATGTGCTTCGCAACATTCTCGTATGGGAGATCCATGAGGTATTCTACCTTCCTTGCGATAGGCCTACTCGGTCTAGCTCTGTTCGTCACACTGTATTATCACCATATCCAGGACCCGGCATTCCATCAAAATGTTTATGCATTGCTGACAGCTGTCGTTTTGTTCCGCGCCATGTACATGATGGAGGTCGCTATCCGGCCACGCTTCAAGTCCGAAGAAAGAAAAACCCTGAACCCACGACCTGATCGGGCCGTGTATGCTGTCAGGAAGCACGAAGACTTGAGGGACCAGGAGATTCTGCGCACGATGTGGAAGATGATTGCGTCAGGCTTGAGTATATTCTTGGGTGGGTTTGCGCTCTGGCACCTTGATAACGTGCATTGTTCGAAATTGATCAAGTGGCGACACGAGATTGGCATGCCCTGGGGGTTTCTGCTAGAAGGCCATGGTTGGTGGTAAGTATGCTATCACAATTTCCACGGTCTATCAGGACTAACGGGCACAGGCATCTGATGACAGGTACCGGTGCATACTTCTATATCGTCTGGGGCATCTGGCTAAGACATTGTCTCAACTACAAGCACGATGAGTACGAGCTGTACTGGCCAAATTGGTTCACCATGCCTGAGGTCGTGAAGGCTAGGGCTTCTGCAAATGGAACGGCGAAAAAGACGTCTTGAAGTGCATGCACAATCACTGCTGTCATACATAGAGAGACTTGTGCTGCTCAGTGCTGAGGTTGGGAAGAAGCTATTGTGGGGCGCTGCTGAGCAGGAAGGAACTCCTGAGCCATTCCCGAACCTAGTAAAGCGCACCTATAAGACCCCCGCTGCGATTCACACGACTAAGCAGCACATAGAGAGAGATATCAAATGTACGCGTAAAACTCAATTACTGGGTTCAGGCTTTTACTCCTCTTTCCCCTCCTTTGCTATGTTTGTGGTGCTGTTCTGCGGTTGCCTTCGCGCTGTAAACACGCTAGGCGGGCACAGACCGGCGCTAAGGCTAACCGACAACAACTTCTAGGATTGACCGCTCTTCTGCTCCCTCCTCGCACTCCACCGCACCACCGCCAGCCTCTACCCAGCTTCTCGCATCCTCAGCTTCAGTAGCTCCCATTACCCACACAAATCGCCAACATGCGTGAGATTGTACGTCACCCCTCTCCGAGTCGCGAGTATGGCGCGCCTCCTGAGCGTCAACAAAACCCCGCGTTCTCCTGGAGGCAGCACAACATTGAATAGAACGCCAGCTAACGTCTGCTCTTCGCGCAACAGGTTCACCTCCAGACCGGTCAGTGCGTAAGTATACCACTACTATCTTCTCTTCTAGACAGCAGCTTACAATTGATAGGGTAACCAAATCGGTGCCGCCTTTTGGCAGACCATCTCCGGCGAGCATGGCCTCGACGGCTCTGGTGTCTACAATGGCACCTCTGACCTTCAGCTCGAGCGCATGAACGTCTACTTCAACGAGGTACTAGAAATGACATGCTTTCTTTCGACGGACTGCGAGTGCTGACCTTTGGTAGGCCTCTGGCAACAAGTTCGTTCCCCGTGCCGTCCTCGTCGATTTGGAGCCTGGTACAATGGACGCCGTCCGCGCTGGCCCCTTCGGTCAGCTCTTCCGTCCCGACAACTTCGTCTTTGGCCAGTCTGGTGCTGGTAACAACTGGGCGAAGGGTCACTACACTGAGGGTGCCGAGCTGGTCGACCAGGTTCTCGACGTTGTCCGCCGCGAGGCTGAGGGCTGCGACTGCCTCCAGGGTTTCCAAATCACCCACTCCCTCGGTGGTGGTACCGGTGCCGGTATGGGTACTCTCTTGATCTCCAAGATCCGTGAGGAGTTCCCCGACCGCATGATGGCCACCTTCTCCGTCGTGCCCTCCCCCAAGGTTTCCGACACCGTTGTCGAGCCCTACAACGCTACCCTCTCCATCCACCAGCTTGTCGAGAACTCTGACGAGACCTTCTGTATCGACAACGAGGCCCTCTACGACATCTGCATGAGGACTCTCAAGCTCAACAATCCCTCCTACGGTGACCTGAACCACCTCGTCTCCGCCGTCATGTCTGGTGTCACCACTTGCCTGCGTTTCCCTGGTCAGCTGAACTCTGACCTGAGGAAGTTGGCCGTCAACATGGTCCCCTTCCCTCGTCTCCACTTCTTCATGGTCGGTTTCGCTCCTCTGACCAGCCGTGGTGCTCACTCCTTCCGTGCCGTCACCGTTCCCGAGCTCACCCAGCAGATGTTCGACCCCAAGAACATGATGGCTGCTTCTGACTTCCGCAACGGTCGCTACCTTACCTGCTCTGCCTACTTCCGCGGTAAGGTCTCCATGAAGGAGGTTGAGGACCAGATGCGTAACGTTCAGAACAAGAACTCCTCCTACTTCGTTGAATGGATCCCCAACAACGTTCAGACCGCTCTCTGCTCCGTTCCTCCCCGCGGCCTCAAGATGTCCTCCACCTTCGTCGGTAACTCGACCTCCATCCAGGAGCTGTTCAAGCGTGTCGGTGACCAGTTCACTGCCATGTTTAGGCGCAAGGCTTTCTTGCATTGGTACACTGGTGAGGGTATGGACGAGATGGAGTTCACTGAGGCTGAGTCCAACATGAACGACTTGGTCTCCGAGTACCAGCAGTACCAGGAGGCATCCGTCTCCGATGCTGAGGAGGAGTATGATGAGGAGGCTCCCCTCGAGGCTGAGGAGTAGACTACCCAGGCTCGCGACGCTTTCAGCGTGGAGGCTAGAGTTGTACAATAGCCCAGCCCTGCTGAGAAGTCGAACTTGTCACCTTTTGTTTCATGCTTGGGCATCATAGCTGTGTGTTTTGGCGTGTTATCGGCGGAAGCACTTGTTGTCACTGCCGAGACGGGTTGAGATCGCAGCATGATGACATTGGCGCCAGAGCGATTCTTGTTAATGCAAAAGATTCTATAATAAATCATATTCAAGCACAAACCGTGATCTCAAGCTCTTGCGATGTGATGAGAAGTGAGAGACGTCACATTAGTTTGCCGGTATCACGCAGATGAAGGTATGAAGTCGTCTAAAAATAATCACCTGTGGTAACGGGTATGTTTTCAACATTGCTCGCAAAAGCCGGCCGGAGGATAGGATAGATGCGTCGAAACAAGGCATAAAAGAAAATATCGGAATCATTCATCATGTCTTACCTCGGTTATACAAAGGAGAGTAGTGTCGCTCGGGGAGTTGTCGCTTTGGGCTCTGAGCTGTCGCAAATGGGTCAATATGTACTCTCCATGCTGTATCTACTTCTGCTGCCGTTTGTTGAACCCTGACGAATCACCGTCAAGCACCGCTGCAGTGCTGAGCTGCCGTGTTGAACTCCACTTCATCACCTCGTGTCATCACCTCGTGGTGCGTCTCCTGATGGAGCTGTCCACCTCCCTGTGTAGTCTGTTGCGTTTTCTGCCTCCAACTTGTGTCTAGCACCTCTGCCAGTCATATTGCTGAAGGCGGTGTAGGCGCAGAGAGCTCACAAGCCTTTCTTTCCCTTGGCCCTCTCCTCGTCCCTCTTCTGGTAGATCATGGCCGTGAAGGGGTCCTCGAACCGCCTCGCAATGCTGTACGCGACAGCAACGATACCAGTCAGAAACAACCCGGCAGGCTTTCCGTACCACAGCGCGGTCGCGAGAAAGCTAAGAGTCGAACCGTGGTACATGGGCGCATCGGAGACGTTGAAGGGAAATGAAGTAACCGGAGCGTCCATCAGGATGCCGAAGTAGTCGCCCAAGTAGGTACCGGTGACGCCGAGCGCCCACATTGAGGTCAGGACGAGAGTGTTGCCGGTGAGGAAGAGGGGAATGGCGGAGTATTTGACGAGCGGGTTTTGGAGGAGGGGAGACGTGGGCTGGTCGGCGAGAGCCTCGTTGTAGCTGGGAGGGGGTTATGTCAGCATCATTCGCTTGATCGAAAGCGCCGGCTCGGCTCGTTGAATAGAGAAACGTACAGGTAGTCCCGGAAGATACCAAGGGAGAAGATGGTGACGGCGAGCGCGTAGCATCCATACCGACCGTTACCACCGAAAATCTTCGTGATGACCTTGTTGTGGTATTCTAAGCGATGTCAGACATGGGGTTCGGTTATGCTCGCTTCAGAAGCAAGAGCCGCCTCAGGAAGAAACAAGGTGTTAGTGGATGGCGGGGCTGTACCTGATTGCGCCGCAATACTAGTTCACATGTCAGCTCGGGCACAGCTACGTGAACTGCTCAAAGCTTCAACTTACTTCCAAAATGTGGGATTGAACGCAATGCTAACGGCAGAGACTGTTTGCTGTTAGTCTTCTGGTGCTGTAGATGCGCTTAGGCCGGTGAATTCACCCCATAAGGTTGGTTGAGTGAAGTCAATGTTATCGAACATGATGGCGAAAACTAAGGAAGTACTTTAGCTGGAGGGTTGTGAGAGTTCGGAAATGAGAGGAACAGAAGTTAAAAGAGGTTGGTGGGGATGTTGACAGCTTGTCTGCATGTGCCGTACGCGAAAACGTCATAGCTTCATGGAGCTTTACCGAAGCCTAAAGAAGGAAGCACTGCAATAATAATCACGGGTGGGACTTGGCGAAAAGGCGGTGGGACGTGGTTTGCTGTTCCAAGATATTCATTGCCGAACTAGCTGTATCGGCCTTCGACTTCATATGTTACAAATGCCTTTCCGTCCGTGGTACTCAATCTTGTGCCCGAGTACGCCATGTCTTCTCAATCATTAAACGTTTCTTAAAGATCGAAAGGAAGCCTGAAACGCCCCCCGAGGATAGCAAAAAAAAAGAGACCTATCTACTAACATTTCTCTATCTCTCTATAATCCGTTATCTGCGCAGCTGAACGGTCCTCCAAAAGAGGCTGCCTCGTAGCCGTCAATGATGGACTGAACGGTAGCGTAAGTGCCTGCGCTCAGGAACAACAGGCCAATTCCGCAGAGGATGACGTTGAAGATGAAGCCCGCCCATCCTCTGATTCCGCGGACTGCCCAGAACCTAGGCCCGTAGGTTTCCTTCCTCATACGGAAATAAGCGACCCCCCAGAAGATGAAACCGAAGAACGAGTCGAACAGCGAACTCATCAACGAGAGCAAATCCGAGAAGAAAGGAATCACCTCCGCGATGATGAAAGCCAGGACCCAGAGAACGGCAAGGATACCTGCCCACGAGGCCCAACCCAGGACTGTGTGGTTGCCCATATGGCGCGTGTTGTTGAATATGCGGAAGAAGATGAAGCGTGCAGACACCGAGGCGTACAAGACGCCCAAAAAGATGATGGTCGGAACCATGAAAGTAAATGCAATCTTCTTGTGTACCTCGTTCGCAATCGAGCCGAATGCGGGCGCTGTCATGTAGTTTGTACCGGTGTAAGCGTACACAACGCCGCCAACGCAGCTAAAGACGATAACCTCGGCGATTGTGACGCACCAGAGCGCTTTGGGGAAATCCTTGGGGTTCTTCATTTCCGCAATGAAGCTCGGGAGTGTGATCTGTCCAATGAAAGTGTAGCTGATGTTCATGAACGCGTTCATGCCAGCAACAAAGGTGGTGCCAGAAGGCGTGACAGCGTACACTTCCAGCTCGCCCATATCAGGGTAACCCGCAGGCTTTTTGCCAATTCCAGAGAAAATGGCAGCCAAGAGGACGGAGATGAAGGTAAACAGAGCGGAGAAGGTAGCGATCTTCGCGAGTGTGGAAAACGTCCTTGGAAGAGAGGCGATGAACGAGATAATGGCGGTAATCGCAGCAAAGCCAATTGTGCAAAGCTCGTGGCCGGTAATGGTGTTCCACCACTTGGCGCCAACAAGACAGTGCAGACCCATGATGAATGTGTTGTTCAGGATGAACATAACCGCGGTAAAGTAAAATGCCCACTTCTGGTTCCAGAATATCATTTGACCTAGATCACACACATCGCGAATCTCCGGGTGGCGCATGCAAAAGTGCCTGAATCTGATCAGCGAGGTGTTGAGTATCGTGCCAGAACATGGTAACCCACCAAGTCGTTAAAGATGTGTAAAGAACCAAGGCGGCAATGACAACGGTCAAGATAATACCCGGGACAAGGCCAAGGATCGAGTACGACCAAGGGAACGACATAATTGCCAGACAAATGTACTCGGAGAACAGCAGAGCTGCAGTCTGGTCGATTAGTTAGCGATGTACAGGCTTCTCCGACCAAGAAAGACATGCCTTCTGCCAGCTGCAACTGCGGTACTTGATAGCGTTGTCAGCTTCCATGGCCATCTGCTTGCCAATGATGCTGGCCTCGCTGTCGCTGTCTACACCCTTCTCAGGATCGCGCTCCGCGCCCGGGTCTGCGAGCCTGTTGGTTCCAGCGCCGATATTTGCGGGATCATGATCGGCGTCCTTGGAGTGGAATTTCTCATCGGTGGAAGGGTTCCTGTCGGCCTCCTTGGCCTTGCTGAACAGTCCTAACGCCATTTCAAACAGCGGAGGGTTCTCTTGTAGGGAGTGTAACTAAAACGACGGCGAATGCTTGATTGCGGCAGCATTAACCACTTGCTGTTGGTTGATTGTATAAGTGATGCAGAGGTTGGCGCAGGTGAGACGGTCTCAAGCTGCGCAGGAGATCGCAATCTGGAGGCGGCGAGCGGTTGGTGGTGAACAATGGGTAAAGAGCGTGAGAGTTGGGATCGTTAAATACAAGTGGGGGCCCGCGGTTCGAAAGTTGGTGGCTAGAGATGATGCTGCGGCGCGAGCGAACGAACACTAGTGCCGCTAGAAGAATCCTGCGGGGTGAAAGTCGCTGTGGCCGGAAGGCGGAACCCTGGAATTGCGCAGGCAGGATGCAGGGTTGGTGGGTATTATCCAGATACCGACCTTGCTTAGAGGTGCTCCCTCTGCAAGCAGCCTATCAAATGTTACACCGAGCAAACGTCGAGTCCGCGCAATTACACCACGACTCGACAGAAGTTCTAAAAGCTCGCTCAATACTGCCCGTGATCCGAACTATCCTCGTTCGAGTTTTCCTTTGCCCTCTCGAATCTCGGCTGACGCGCGGGTGCCGCTTGGTACGGCAGTGATTCCAGCCTTTTGCAGGCCGTTACGGCTCACTGGCGTGATAGACCATAAGTATCTGACTGGACGGCGCGCCTTGCAACACACAAGCCGCATAAAGCATGTTGCCTGTCCTCTGTCTGACGCGACGAGTTCACAGTTTGATGTGGAGGTTTGCCATACCGTCACATGGGCCCACATCGACATCCCTCGTGGAGCCTGTCTGGCCTCGTTGCGTGCGAATCCAGGCACTCCCATCAGCTCCAGGTTGCCACCCGCTCACAGCGCGTAATTCAACCAGGAACCAAGCCAGCGTGGTTGACGATGACGTTGCGCGCCACACCGCGTACCAAGCGCGACTAAGCTGCACGCAAGCATCAGAGCCAAGAAGGTGGGCCCGCTCGGCTGTTGCTGCTTGGTCCTCCTCACGCAATCCCGCCCCTGTGATTGCGACACTAAGCTTCTGCCAATATGGTGTAAGCGCATCCTTTTGTCTTCAATTTTTGCTTGTCTAGATGCTTTCTGGGTCTTCGTCTCCTGATATTGGGTACCATCTCGGAGGTCCCATGGGAAGGGCCCATACAAGCCTGCACTGATCTGACGGGACATTTAACGTCTTGGGCGGATGATTGGTTGCATTGCAGATCTGCTTAGTGGCGCGGGTAAAATCATACGCAGGCGGCTGGTGCGCTGCACATCGATACGATGCTTCAGTCTGGCGATAGAGTCTGAGGAATCGAATGCCGCCAACTTCAACCTTGATATTGCGTGACTCCAGGGCCTTCAACCCGATGCGAACTGCAACCTGTTCTGGTTTTACGGCAAACTCACAATATAAAGTGCACCTTACGAAAATAGATCATGGCCACAGAACTGCCTTCTTGCTGTCATTTATTTCGACACCATGTCAACTATTTGTTCTATATCAAACTTTCACCACCGTTCCCCCAATTCATTGATGTCTGACTCTGCTGTCTCTGACCTTGCTGGCTTTGTGTCTGCGCTCTGAGCGCCGCCATGCTGTTCATACCTCCACCCTTCATGCTATTCATGCTTAGCCCACCGCTTGCACTTGTGCTCCTATTGTTTGCACCCAGGCTTGGAGGCGGCGCTATGCTAAACGTTCCGGTGCTTGTTGGCTTCGACGGTGGTGGCGCAATGCTGAAGGCTGAGTACGAGCTTGCGGTGTTGTTCTGGCGTTGAGGCTGGGCTTGTGAAGGTGCTATAGCCGAGAAGTTTGAGAGACCGCTTGACATGGTGTTGCTCATAGACGAGCTACCCCACGTCGGAGTAGAAGAGGTATTTGCTTTGCTCCAGTCGATGCCGGAACTGGGTGCAGTGTATGAGGGTGTTGTTGTCGGTTGCGACATCGTACTGTTTATGCCCATTGCAGGCCTGCTCTGCTGCTGAGAGAAAGTTGGACTACCGATGCCAGGATTGGTGGGACTCATAGCCGGGAAAGAAGAGTTGAGAGAGGAGAAGGTATTGTGAGGTGTTGTTGCTCTGCTGTTACCCTGAGGTGCAGATAGGTTCGTAGGTGGAGGTGGAGAGACAGGTGGTGTAGACCAAGCGAAGGCTGCTGGCGCAGGTGAGGCATTGTTGGCTCGGTTTGCAGGCCTTGAAGGAAGGATGGTGGAAGATGATGCTGAAGCACCCGCTGAAGCACTGGCCCATGGATCGCCTCCAAGCATGTCTGAATCGCCGGTTGCACCCTGGTCACCTCGTACCAACGCTTCGAAGTTCGTGTCGTCACCCCCATTCGTTGAGTCGAAGCCATTCGATGCGGGTGGGCCGCTGAAACTCATGAATTCGTTTCGCGTGGTGGCAGTTGCGCTATTGGCGCCAAGTTCCTGCAACTTCCGTGTCTGTTCCTGCTCAACGCGTGCTGAAGTAGACTTGATCAAGGTCATGTAAGCCTGAAATTGCGGAAGGTTCAGCAACGGCCCCAGACTGAACTGCCACAAGATTGGGAGAATGTCCAACGCCAGGAAGTCGCTGTCCACTTGTGGTGCTATAGCTTTGAATACATCATGCGCGGCCATCTGATTCACACTGTTAGCAAAAAGGTTACATCTGTAGCAGGGTCGAACGTACCATGACAGCAGGCTCCTTGGTCTTGATACCCTTCAGCAGCGGTACGACCTTCTCTTGTATCGTATACTTATCCAAGATGGACACACTGGAGCTCTTCGTCTTTGGTGCCTCAATCATGCCTGTCAGACCATCGCCCTGATAGTCGTTCTGGTTATCGTTACCGCCACCACAGAGGGTCTTCAATGCCTCCAGTCCACGGATCTTGATACCCATACTGCTCGTCTTTGCAAAGATCGTCGCAATGACAGGGAATAGCTCGTTCTTGGTCGTCGAGAAGTCGAGAATCGGAAGGACAACAGGCAGCGTACGCAGTGCTGCATCGACCAGAGAATGTGTCGGCGACTCCAGGGCGTAATTGATGACAGGCAGAATGTCGTCTTTGAATTCTTTCCCACCTGTGTTGTTTGCTGCCACCTGGATGTTTTCAAGCAAGACCATAAGGCCTGCCTCCTTCAGACTATCACGCTCTTGGGCCACACCCTTTGCGTTTGGTGCAGATGCAGCGCCGCCACTCAAGAACGTTTCACGCAGCTTTGGTATAACTTTTTCAGTAAAAGCCCGCTTGCCTGATGGCAACATTGTAACGATCTTGAAGACATTCTGCAAGATCAAAGTCAGCAGTTCCCGGTCTTTCATCTCGTCGAGCAATGCTGGCAGGATTTTCTTCTCAAGCACAGATTTTGGGAACTGGTTCAGGATCCGTGGCAGCCCACGCATGAACTGGGACTTCTCATTTGGTGTCTTCGCTGGTAAGGAATCCAGAAATCGGATCGTGGAAACAAGGATGTTGTCAAAATATTGTGCTTGCTGGAACTCCTTTGTGTCTAAACGCTGTGCGGGTCGGCGTGTGATGAGTCGATCAAGCACCCCATTTGCAACGTCTCGTGGCAGTGGCTGTGAGCTCATGAAATTGTTGCTCTTGTTGGGCACCGATGATGATGATGAAAATGCTCGCTTGTAAGATGATATGCTTCCGTTGAACTCGAGGGGACTTTGATGTGGTGAATTGTAGAGTGCAATGATCAAAAGACCAAGACTGAACATGTCTGCTGCTGGCGTCACATTGCCGTCTATGATAAAGTCGGGTGAGGTGTAGTCGATGTTGAGCTGAACATATCGAGGCAGTCGAGCATCGTAGTTCAACACCTCCGAAAGAGATATGGGCGTCACGGAGGTTGGCTTCGTCGAATTCCCTGGAGGGGTAGAGAATCCAAGACCTGAGATCTTCCAGTCTGACTGTCACGTCCATCAGCAAAGTACATGGAGAGATGAACTGGTATTGCCTACTTTAGCATTGATGAAGATAGCCTCCGGGGTGAGGTTGGCGTGGACCAGGCCAGCACTCTCGTGCAAGAACTCCAAGCCTTTGCTAATCTGCAGCAATCCCTTCTGTATCTCCAGCTCATCAATCTCGAGCTCTCGTCTGCGCTTCTGGCCATCGGACTCCTCGATGACATAGCGGCTTCGGCGACCGCCAACGCCTCCAGCCTTCTCTTGCTCATCCTTCTCCAGCAGCAAGCCAGCAAGGGATGCCGTCACAGGCTCCGTGGCAAACATCAAGCCTCCGCCACGAGTCTCCTCGACCGGCTCGGCCAACTCCAGGATACTGGGATGTCGCAGCCGTGCCAGCGAGCTAGCTTCCTTCTTCAGCCTCTCCACTACCTCCTCGTGTGCGCGCTTCAGCTGCGATGCGCCTGAGCGACCGCCAAGGCCTGCGCCGCCAGGAGGCTCCAGCGACTTCTTCTCAAAGACAAAGACGGAGACCGCCTTGCCTGTCGACTTCTTCTTTGCATCGTATATCTTCCATGGGCCGGAGTAAGACGAAGGTTGGGCGCTGAGGGTATAGTTGCCTGAGATGTTCGATTGGAACGACTTCAGCGCGTTGGAAAACATCGTGGTCTATTTGCCCGCGCGGCAATCGTAGAGGTACGAGGCAGGCACGTCATGGACTGTTATGCGGACAGGTCGAGGTTTCGGGGTTGCGAATGCGATCTGAGACTGACAGCTTGCCGAAAGGTCACGGCATGTCAGGGCGCCTTCCAGAACGCGAAGATGACGGACGGTGATATCAGGGCAGATGGTACCCACAAAAGCTCAGAGTAAAGTAATTAACGAATGTCGTGCTCAATGCATTCCGCACAACCTCAGCATCAACATGTCAAGACCCTTGACTAGCCCTGCCTGACATAATCACCATGTGAAAGCGCTCCCACTCTCGCGCCTCAGGTCCACTATCGATAAGGCACGTGCTCCCGCGCCGCCATTCCGCTCCGTCTTCGAACAATTTCTCGACATCTCCAACACAGCCCTCAGCACCGCCTTCGCCGCCACTCTGACACACTCACGCTCGCCGCACATCTATCTCGCCACCTCTGCGACCGTTTCCCCAAACCATCTCCCAACATGTCCACACAACAGTTCGGCGGCTACAACGCCAACACCTCCGAAGCCCAGCAGCAAGTCGACATCAACGCGCGTACAGTGCACTACAAGTGTGGCGACTGCGACCAAGACGTTCCTCTGAAGCGTGGCGAGCCTATCCGTTGCAGACAGTGCGGGCACCGTGTGTTGTACAAGCAGAGGACGAACCGGTGAGTAGCTCCCATCTTCTTGTTTGAGCGGGCTGGAAATCGAGGACTAGGCGAGGGATGATGGAGAAGAGGCAGGAAGCAGTGGATGTACTCTGTCATTCTTAGTTGTTAGACGGGCAGACCAGGGGATAGTACGGGTGTGTAAGTGGACAAGTGCTAACGTATGAGCAGTATGGTGCAGTTCGAGGCGCGATGAAGAGGGGGGTGTCTGCGACGACTTTGCGAGGTTTTATTGGGAGAAGTGCACTGATTGAAAGTCAACAAGAATCTTTCCATTTCAACTTGGAGGATTTGGAGAACTCGGGGGACCTCAGTCGCACGGGCATGGAGTTATTGGCGATTCGGAAAAGAACTTGCGCTCACAATACGTACGATGGAGAGCTATTGACACAAAGCTCAGTTGAACAAGACGTGGCTGCGAGTAACATCACGAAGCTTGCAATGAGCGCAAAGTGCAGTTTCACATTGTTTGATTCTTCTCCAAACTCCTCAGATCCCAATAGCTAGTCTCATGCCTCTTCCTAGGTGTGTCCGTGACCGAAGTGCTAACACCATACAAAAAGGAGGACCCAGCCACTGCAGCTTACGCCTTAGCTGTGACACCGTGAGGCCACCCACACCATCCCAGCCCCAGCGGACCCTCGATATCCCCGGTGACCACAGGATGATGTGCAGAACGACAACGTGAGACATAAGTCTTGAGAAACGAGGCCTAACGCCTAGGTGATGCTTGTATACGATGCCAAAGCCAGCAAAAACGATATGCAACTGTGCAGTGTATTGTCGCAACCAGTCGACGAGCACTTTATGCACCTCGGAAAGCATCGAAACGCTTGTATGTATAACCGATGAAAGGCAAGCTGGTGGCATACTCGTCTTCTCCGGACTGTGCAGCTTGTGCCCTGTAAGCGGCGCTGTTGTCGTTCTGGTCAATCTCATCGATGGGGAAGTACTGTGTGTCAACGTTCGACTGTAACTTAGGCTCGAATGGTGCGCGGATGCGTCGCAGACCATCCCATGAGACCCCGCGGAAGAACGGATGTTGCTTGATCTCACTGGCACCACCAATACGGCCTAGACGGTGGTCGGCGTCGCAGATCAAGCTAAGAAAAGTTCGTTAGTAACGAGTCGGTCATGACAAAGCAAGGGAGACTCACCGCCTCACAAAGTCCTCCGCTTCTGCACCAAGCTGCTGGTCCGGTGGGAAGTGCAAGTTGCGCGGCCAATCCACGATCTTGCGGTAGGTGTCATGGGGCTCCTCTGCGCAGAATGGTGGCCAGCCAATGAGACATTCAAACATGATGGTACCAACAGACCACCAATCGCAGCCAAAGTCGTACCCTTGGCCGCTGAAGATCTCTGGCGCAATGTAGTCGGGTGTACCGACAGTGGAGTAAGCCAGCTGACGACGAGACTTCCTCCATGTGTTGATCTGTGTGCGGTTGCTGACTGTCAATTGGATCTGATCCATATTCATGGAGTTTCGATTATCCCGATTCGACTTGTGTGCGCCACCAGCAAGGAGCTTCTTGTAGTAGCCGGCATCATGCTCCTTGTGGAAGCCAGTTGACAGACCAAAGTCAGTCAGCTTGATGTGACCGCCACGATCCAGCAGAATATTGTCAGGTTTGATGTCACTAGGTAGTGTCAGCACATGCCCCCAGTACTTGCGTCGTCACGGTCAAGCCTACCGATGGATGAAGCCCAGCTTGTGCACAGCTTCTATGGCAAGAACGATCTCTGCCATATAAAACCTTGTGATATCCTCCGTGAAGATCTCGTATTTGATAAGCATAGTCATCAAATCGCCACCAGGCAAGAACTCCATAAGCATGTATAGGAAGGTATTGTCCTGGAACGTAGTGTGCAGCTTGACGACCCAGGGGCTGTCTGATTCGGCGAGAATGTCACGTTCGGATCGTACGTGGGCCAGTTGGTCTTTCTTGAACTGTGCAACGTCAGCGTTCCGTTCTTCGCTACTGTGAGCTGGGAATTGTTTCATACCATTTCCTGCTTGACCAGTGACTTGAGCGCATAGATCTTGCCGTCATTCTTACGCTGGACAAGCTTGACCTCTCCGAAGGCACCCTTGCCAATAACCTTCAATGTCGAGAAGTTATCTGGCTTCTCCTTGGTTCGCAGGAATCGTAGGTACTGAATCTCGGCATTGCGCATGCTGTTCTCCTTCTGGGCCTTGCGGTTGTCGGAGATCGAAGGCTCTTTCATAATGGACTCGAGTTCCAATGCTCTGTGATTGTGTCAGTGATGTACTGGGCAAGCTTGAGTAACTTTATACCTCTGGTTCCGGTCGCGTGCTCGCTGAACGCTGTCCTTGAAGAAGGTGTTGATCAGACCCTTCGACATGGTGGCCTGCTGGGCGACGTTGCTCGAGTACTTCTCAGGGTTCCTGGCCGGTGCCTCCTCATCATACAATGACTGCGACGGCTGTCGAGGTGTAGAGCCGCCTCCATAGCCACCATATCCGTACCCCCTGTTATCAGCAGTGCGAGGTCGCTGCTGGCTCGGCGAGGGCTGACGACCATATGGGCTTCCGGAGCGGTTGCTACCACCTCCAAGGTGCTGCTGGGAAAGCTGCTGGGCTAGCCCATTGGGGCTTTGATCGAAGCGGGCAGAGCCTGGAGTCTGGAGGTTTCCTTGCTGCCCCTGATATTGAGCCTGCTGGTAGGGGTTCTGGAAGTAGCCTCCGTAGCCATTGCTGCCCATCTGCTGCTGCGCACCCCAAACCTCCTGTTGGCCAGCCTGGTTTGGGTACACAGGCTGTGGGAACGTCGACGGTGTGGTGGGAAACGCACGGCCTTGCTCTTGGGCATACTGGTTGTTGCGGTCACCCCCACCACCAAAGCCAAAGTTGAGCTGCAGGCGGTTGCCCTGCTGCTGGTTGCTCATTGTGAAGCGAGTGCGGAGCTGAGGTGGCCTGCAAAAGCCTCCTCAGGGTGCTGTGGCTCGAAAGGTGCCGTAGGCGGTGTGTTCGGTGGATAGGTCCGCAATGTTTTCGGAGGAGAGGGGTGTAGGGGAGTGCCCAGTGGTCGTGGGGAGAGCGGGCGGGCGGGTGAATAAAACTGCGCACTTTCTTTCAGACTGCACAGAGCTTTGGACGAACCCCCGGGAGGCGAATCACAGCGAACAGCTGGCGAGAGGGGGAGGCGGACGGGGGGTTGTTTCGACAAGAGCTCAAGTCAGGGAGTTGGTGCTTAGCGTAGCGTTGGGCCATGCAGCCAGTCTCACGGGCCGAGCCAACAACCCAGGACCCGGTTCGCATTGTGGACACGATGGATTCATTTATGGCTATTTTGCTGAAGATATCAAACGTACGATCGCCGAGCTAGTTCTCTGTGCAGATTGCATGTGCTCGCAGTTCGTGCATACAGTTACAGAACGTGCTTGAGCTCCAGGGTCTGCTAGCCAGAATCCATCCCTTTTTGGAGGCTCGACCGCCTTTCATTGATGCCATCGTCACGTGACTTTACACAACACACTGACGAGGACTAGTGCTCCTGTCGAGCAACCTATGTATTCACGAATCACTGCTTTGCACTGTTCCGTTTTCGCTTTGTGTTGCTCTGCACGTGTTGTGCGCGTTCCTGCCGCCTCGCCTCGGTCATTACACAGCGTTAGCATACAAGCAGCCACACGGGGAAGGAGAATAGGCACGTATGACAGGTGCGATATTGTTCCAGTTGTAGCAAGATGCTCGGGGTACAAGCGTCGACATTGATACATTACAACGTTATAGTATAACATCCGTAGAGGAATGCTAATGAGTACACAAAACTTCCAAAAAAGCTTGAAGCCATAAAATCCGAGAAAAAGTCCATAAAGTGCGTCTGCGGGACAGGCACTAATCGACAAGTAAATAGCGAAGTAACCGCTATAGGGTATAGAACAGTGACCAGTAAGGTACTGGCCACAATAGAGGTTTCGGATACATGTCCGAACCCCCAGAAAAGTGTGCGTTGTGAATATTAATGTGCGTACGGTCGTGACGCCAAGTGTAAATGTGCCGCCTGAGGAAAAGCCGGAGATGATGGCTTTAAGATTCGTCCATATGCAAGCATTGTTGCGCGTAGTCGGCCAGTATTATGTAAAGTCAGAACGTCGTAACCAGCGAGCGTGGTCTGGATTGGTAGATTATTCGTTGGAAGCCATCAATACTTTGACCTTCTCGCGTTCGGCAAGAATGTCGGCCTGCAGTTTGCGTGTCTGGCGGAGAGCCTCGTCCCTATGCCGTTGTTAGTCTGATGTCTCTGATGCCACGGACTAGCGTTATTATAGACTCACTTTTCGAACTGGAGCTCAGCGACCTCGATCTGAGCAATGTTCATACGACTGACGACCTCCTCCATCTCACGATCAGCATCACGGAGAGCTCTTTCGAGCTCTTCAACACGTTTCTCGAGAAGCTCCGTTTTGGTAGCTTCGGCCATAGTCATGGCGGGACCACTTGTAGTCAGGTCGAGCCGAGGTGATCGTTGAGAGAACACTGGAGACGACGGTATCTTAGGTGAGAAGGCAGACGGGCTCAACAAGCCAGACTTTACACGACGCAATTGGCTGCTGTGGCTCTCCTTCAGAGCCTGGACTTCCAGCTCGTGTTTGGCAATGGCCTCTTCAGACGACTGCTGAGCAAGCATGACTTTGTCCTCTGCCGTCTTCAAGCGTCGTTCCAATTCAATGATCTGCTCCGTTGACTGCTGCTGTTCTTTTTCTCCTCGAGAGATAGCGTCAGTCAAGCGTGCTCGCAACGAGCTGTTGGCCTCTATCTGCTGTTGTATCCTACTGGAGAGGTCGTCCATACGACCTGCAGCCGCAAACAACTCGGCGCTGAGCTTTTGCTCTTTGCCGAGATGTTCAACTTCCGACTTCTGCAACTGCCGTGCTTGTTTACGGTACTGTTCAGCTTCGCTCATAGCGAAGTCACGCTCCGCCTCCGCATCTGAAATGCTGCGCTTCAAAAGGTCGAGAGTCCTCTCAGCTTCAGCACCAGCAGCGCCCAAAGATTCGCCATCGCTTGACTCCAGCTGTTGGATGCGCGCGAGTGAAAGGGCTTGTGTCGTTTGCAGCTCGTTGTATGCCTTGTCCAGAGAGATGGGTTCATTCTCCAGACGGATCTCGGGGATGGTGATGTCGTGTTCACGGAGCAGCTCACGGAGAGAGCTGGTCTCTTGCTGTGCGCGATCAAGGTCCATCCGCAGTCCGCCTAGACCTTTCTCGCATTGCCACTTCTGCTCCAACGCATCGTCTGCGCGACGTCGAAGAGCGTCTACCTCTTGTCTAAGATCACCAACCTCTCTATGGAAGGCTGTCCGACGGGGCGTAAGGTTAAGTGCAGCGTCTCTTTCGGCTTCGAGTTCCTTGATACGCTTCTGGAAATCTCTTTGTTGCATCTCCTGTCGATGCAGGAGGTGCTTCAAAGCTTTGTGGAGCGCATCACGCTGCTCCTCAAGCTCCTTTACAGGATTGCTGACAGTCGGTACGTCTGCAGGAGAGACATCGCCTGACCTGGTCTTCACCGAGTTTGACCGCATTAAAGAACCCCTCTTGGAGTTGAACCCAGTACTGCGAGCTAGCGAGTTTGACCGTGTCAAACCGACGCGGAGGTTCGATGGTGGACCGTCGTTCTCCTCTTCCGCGATAGATTGGAATCCAAGGTTGGACTGTGGCAGTTGCGTTGTCTCCAGTTGCAATTTTCGGGCAGCAGCAAGGGACTGGTTCTCACTTCGAAGTCGCTGAATCTCTTGCTGCATACGTGTAGTTTCAAACACAAGTCTTTCGGTATCAGCGGCCTCCATCTCCAAGATCTCGAGTCTTGACTTCAATTCGGGAACCACTTGCTCTCGTAGGTTGTCGGCTTCGTTACGATGCTTCTCAAGCTCTTCCCGCAAGGCTGTCAATAGATCTTCGAAGTTTTCTTTGACCTGTCTTTCTTCAGCCAAGCGTCTTTTAGCATCTTCCAACGACATGGACAACTCCTTCACTCGGGGATCTTCGACCATGGATCCCACTCTGGACTGGTCGCTGACCTGATCTTCGAGTTGCTGAACCTGTTCCTCCAAGTCTCTGCGACGTCTGAGTTCTTCCTGTAGCCGCTCAGCCATGCGCACCTTCAAGGATGCGCGCTCTTGCTCCGCCTTTCTGCGTTGTGTGTCTATTTCTTCTAGTTTGGCCTCGGGGTCACTGATAGGAAATCGAATCGAGCTTATCCCTGAGTCTGAGTAGTAATCACTTGTTCTCCTGTTGTCTGGTGACATGGCCGAAGCACTTTCTGCTTTCCAGCGCTCGACTTCATCCTCCAGTTCCATTTCTCTTTGAATCGAGGCAGCAAGCTCTGAGCTCACTTCGCGCAATTCGCGCTCAAGCTCCTCGACGTGAGCATTCATTTGGGGTGACGATGAGAGAAGTGGTGTTCCGGGTACATTGAAGTAGGAAGACAATGAATTGGCAGCTGGAATGTCCAGACCGTTAGGTTTTGCCTTGGCAGGCATGTTCCCTTGTTTATTCCGCGGGGAATCAATTGGGGACAATGAGAATGTGGTACCCGGCGACTCGGCACCATTCTGAGTCTTTGCTGAATTCCAGCCAAAGAAGGAAGTAAACCCGCCGCTCGGAGACTTAGGTTTGCCTTGTTGGGAAACATCGCGCGGTGCATCGTCTTCAGCAGTGTAGGAGTACCCGTCCATGAAGTCTTCGGTGACACCGTCCAACTCGATCTTCAGGTCTGGTCCTGATCGCGATTCTGAAGCGTATAGGGGCATGTTGGGCATAGTAGGGGAGCGAGCGTGGGCCTTTAGATCTCCTGCTCTCGTCGGTCGTTGTGGCTGGACGTTGCTGACCGACCTCTCATGCCGTGGAGAGTAGACTGTGGGGCTGAGGGTCGTGACCGACAGGGAGCTCTTGCGGGATTCGAATGGCTTGGGCGCGGTTCCTGTTAGAGGCGTGCCTCCGTGTGGGTTGCTGCAACTGTTGTTAGCAAGCGGCAGGCGCATAGCACATCGAACGCTCACCTGTCGAGGTTTCTGGGAACGAACAAGCCCTCGTCCGTCAATGGCGGAGAGAGTATGGAATTAGGAGGATTATCTTTACTGGTGACGCTGTTGGAGCGTAGGTTCGATTGGGAAAAACGGACAGCGACTGGCGAGTCTGCGGGTAAGGGCTTGCGTCGAACCGGCGACTGGACGGCGATAGGGACAGGCTGTGACGAAGTCTGAGAGCGGAAAGCAGCGAAGGACTGGATGGCAATGGAGGCCAATGTCGAAGGCTTCTGGCGAGGCGGCGAGGCTTGAGCTTGTGAGGAAGGCGCGTCCACGCCAGGCGCTTGGGCGTCTTGCATATTGTCCATCCTATGCCCCCCGGGAGATCATTACTTTGCACAAATCGCGGGTCTAGAGTGAGAGACCGAGTGCGCACTGCAAATCGCAACCGCTAGAAGAGGCGCCCGTAAAGGGGGGACCGTGACTGCCGAGTGAGCCGCACGAGCAGGGCGAAGAGCACTTGGAGGCCTCAGTGCGGATCGCAATGCTGGAATTGGTCGCTGTCCACGCGCTCGTCAATTAGTCCTGGCCAGTCTTGACCGAGGGCGGTTCGCGCTGCGTGTGTGGAGCGTGCCGCGCGCCAGGGGTATGTCGCCGCCACTGCAGGAACACTTTTCTATCCGCCAATGAGCCGCTGAACCAAGGCACACACGCGGAGAGCGAGTCGAGCCGTGGGAGATGATTGATGCGTTCTGCTGTTGATTTGAGGACAGCAGAGAGTCCCAGACTTGAGTGGATATCTACGACTCGCTCACTCCGGCCTGACAGTTGACGTCGAACTCTCTGATGCCTTAGCCTCGGCCTTCGCTGCAGAACAACGGTGAAACAGTCTCGGAATCACTGTTCGAACGCATGACCAAGGCCTGGCACAGCGTGCATGTGAAGAAAGTCCGCCCTGTCAATCACAAGACGTGCATAAACTCAATCGGACCTCAGCCAGCGCCCGTATCGTGCACAGCGGATGGCGCAAACAATCTTCCTGTCGTGCCTAAATAAGGACAAGTGCCTGAGTCCGAGATCCTGATGGGGCAAGTACGGCCCTGGCGAACGGCAGGGGCACTTCCGTGACCATGACAGATGAAGCTGGCTGCGGAGAACACGTTGGACAATCTGGCCGGCACGTCTCCGCTCAGGGTAGGATGCAATCTCACTGAAGACGACGTGCCCCTGAAGCACAACCTCACTGTAGCGGTTGATATCGAATTGCAACGCTGCTGACTCGCGCGATCCTTGGTTGGTTCGTCGGAGTCAACATCGGCCCGCCGAACATCATCACCACGTGCATGATACTGCCTACGAAGAGCGATATGCCTTACGTCTTGAATGGGTCTACGATTGTCGCATAGTCTCTAATCTTATCCATATCAACATGGCTTTCCAATCGCCTCGCCATTCCCAGAGCTTCTACCAACATGATGCCTCTACCCCTCCACCTCCCCCACCTAAGCCTGGCAACTCGAGCGGCACAGCAACACCATCAAAAGGTCCTCCACTACCGCCGCCACCTGGACAGGCGCAGTCCCATGGCGGTTCTCAACTAGCATATTCTCAAAATGAGCCTCAGACCGATCCATACCAACTCGCCGTCCAACCACCTACTGACGGATGGTTACCTGACTTTGTTAAAGAAAAAGCGTACGTTGGTCCCCAGATCGACATACGCAAGCTACTCATGCACCAACAGAACAAAAGATCTGCATCAAATCTTGCAAAGCCCAGAGTTGCAACACGCAATCGTTCACAGTCCCGAAACCGCACATGAATCTCTCCACGCATCAGTAGCGCCATTGCAAACTCTTCTTTCTCAGAACGTCCAGCTTGCAGAATCACTGAAGCAGTTAGAAGCGCACTTACAGCACCAACGCGATGGCACTCAATCACGCCTTCTAGCTCTTCGAGCCTTAGAACGTCAATGGAAAGCCAAACAAGCAGAGCAAGATGAAGCCTTGAAAGAGTTCAGTCCTCCCGCGCTTTATCAGCGTTTGAATGCTGCAGTTGGGGAGCAAGAGGCTTTGTGTCGAGGCCTTGAAGAGAGCTTCCTGGAAGGCGAAGGCGTAGGTGGTCACGATGCAATCGCCAGTGAACGAGAGGTAATCGATTTCGTGAGGCGCATAAGAGACGGACGAAAGATTGCCTATCTTAGAGCGGAACGCAAAGAGAGGTGGGACGAGGGCCGTGTTGGCGGATGGCGCTGAGGCTGCGTTGAAAGAGACATTGGCCTGCCACCAACGTTCGAAGGGGAGGTGCCAACCGTTCGCTCAGCAGCAACAACGACCTCAATCCGCCAGGGCTTACCAGTGGCAAATTGGCAGGAGAGACTTTTCGGAGCGCGAATCACCTACGATACTCGTTTTGCACGATGCCTCGTAAACACACATCGTCATCGCAGTCATCTTAGTGTTCTTGTCACTAACAACTTCGTTATACTATTTTTGTCCGCCACGCATTGTTACTGCTGCGACACATTCACTTATCAAAATGACTTCTACCAATCACTACGGCAATCGCTTCGGGCGCAGGCTTTCCGGCTTCAAATCCTTTTCCGAACGTGTTCGATATGGTCGGCACGGCTATGCATCTCTCGGCAGCGTCGACAGCACTGCAGACGTTCTAGATGCCGAAGATTCTAAACAGACCGATGGTAGCAAGGACGCCAAATTCGAAGAAAATGCGAATGAGGGGGACAAGATCAACGTCACGGTTGAAGTCGGGGTCAGCGGAGTTGCTGAAGGCGAAGGAGGAACTAAAGACAGGTCTCTGGAGGCCTCCAAGATGCCACATCGTAATTCGCGAGTTGCGCAGACGCCCACGCAGGTCGAGGAGACGCACCCACGAGCTGGGCAAATGCTATTACAATTACAACTCGAGAAACTTCTTCGAGAAGAAGCAATTCGTATGTGACTTCCTCCTCGCCTACGCATTGTGTGACCTGCTGAATTGCAACGCAGGTCTTGTACGCCTGATACACGCCGAAAACATGTCTTCAGCTCGTCGCTTCGATGTATTTACCGCCATCGCAGCACATCATGTTCGATCCGACAACGCGCCAGAGGCTCACGTCACAATGGCAATCATGTTTACTAGTACAAGGAGTTCGAATTGGTATATCGTCGGACAGGGTGTGGGGAGCTTCTCTACCCCCGTAGAAAGCTTGCAGGAATTCATCCTTGAACTACGGAGAGACCTTGAGATACGTGCAGGCAAGCTTGGACGTGGCATTTGAGAAGCGGCAGTTGCTGATTGCTTCTAGCGCTACCCAACAGGCTTTGGGTTGAAGGGTTGGGTTTGGATTCTGAAATAGAGAAGTCGCTCGTTCAAAACGTTGCCCGTGATGACACGGGTATGGACTTCTTTGGGGCTGCGGGTGACGATGATGGACTATACGACGAAGAGGGATTTTACATTGGGGATGTAATCGATGAGACGAAAAGAGGGCAAGAGCACAGCGGCCGACCCGATTCAGGGTACTGCAGACCCTTTTGAAGAACTCTGCGTTTTTAGGCGCAAGCATGGATCTCAGTTAGTTAATCTGTTCGAAACATCCATCATGACACTGAAAAATCTTTAGGTCTACCGGTTGACCTCTGGAGGTAGTAAACTGCTTTGATCAACAGACTATGCCAGATTTTCCCCCTCAACAAGCCAAGCACCAAGACATAACCTTTGAGGCTTCCTGAGGCATCAGCAATGAGGGCCACAGAAAGTAGTACCGTAAATTGCAGCGAAGCTTTTTTTTAGCAGTTCTCATCGATCTGTAAGAGCTTCATGTGTTGGCGGAGACTTCCTCGGAGACTTTCCTGCAGCCGTGCGCGTTGAGACCAGCCACTAACTTACGTGACGACACCAGGACGGCCGGTAACATATTGTCTAGCTACATTGTAAGCTCACACATCCCAAAGGGGGATATGCGAGAGGTGAGCACCTGCCCAGCCACGAACGTAGATTTCAATTTGCTCCGGATTACGATGCCTGCGAACCTCACTACACTAATGTCTCCATGTGTGAAACGAGGCATAGTCATATAAGTTGATGGGAAACCCGACGTTGCTCAGACATATCAAATTATCTCCAAAGCTTTTTGTAAGAGCGTTTTTGGCACATTGAGCACCTGGCTACATCAAGCATATCACGAAGACTATCGAATCGAGACACTGACTTGGCATCATGACAACACTACGACCACACATCTTCGATGCCTTGATCGTGGGAGCAGGTCCCGCAGGGCTGAATGCCGCACTCGTATTCGCATGCACTCGAGGAACAGCATTAGTGTTTGACTCGCAAGAGTACCGTAACGAAGGCATCAAACACATGCACACCGTTGCCTCTAGAGACCATCAGGACCCATGTATCTTCCGACATACGGCAAGGGAGCAAATCGAATCTCGCTACGACACTGTCTGGTTTCAACACGCCAGAATTGCCCACGCGGCTAAGAAGGAAATTGGGGATGACAAGTACGAAGGCTTCGAAGTCCGAGACAGCAATGACAAGACGTACTTCGGGAAGAAGCTAATTCTCGCAACCGGCTCGAAAGATATCATGCCAGATATTCCAGGCTATAAGGAGAATTGGCCAGAGCACATCTACCAGTGCCTAGCCTGTGACGGCTTCGAACAGCGTGGCACACCCATTGGCATCCTCGAATTCAAGCATCCATCGCAGTCCCATCTCGTACAGATGGCCAACGCTTTTGACGACAGAATTACAATCTTCAGTAACGGCGCTATTCCTGATGATCCTCCAGTCCAACAAGCACTCAAAGTCGCCAAAGCATTTGGCGCAAAGGTGGATTCCCGCAAGATCACACGTCTCATCAACAACGGGCCTTCTCATGAGGATGGTGTGACGATCGAGTTTGATACTGGGGAACCGGTGACACTGGGCTTCATCGTGCATCGTCCGGTCACTGTGAACCGCTCACAGCATCTGATAGATCAGCTGGGCATTGAGACGGTGGATCCAGCGATGGGCGGGCATATCAAGATTACGAATCCGATGTTCAATGAGACGAGCGTGAGAGGTATCTTTGCGGCGGGAGACACAATGGTTATGATGAAGCAGGCTGCGATCGCGATGGCGGAGGGGTTGAAGGCGGCGGCCGGTGCGGGAATGCAGGTTGGGCAGGAGAAGGCAGAGGTCGCTGTGAAGGTCTACGAGAGAACGATCGAAGACGTAAAAGGTACTTTGTAGGATCCGGGAGGACAGATATATTGAAAAATACGCCGCTGTAATTGATCTCTTAAGCATGATTGACGCTATGTGGCACTTTTTCTTTTTAAGTAGTAACTTGTTCCGGTTTACTGTAGGTATCAGCTCAAATGAGGACTATTGTTTCTAGTGGAGCCAAATCCATTGTATGGTAGGGAGTTGAAGTGAAGAACGAAATGATACCGACTCTGCGATAAGTATCTCGCTCCGCATTTGTTTTCGTGACGAGCAAGGCAGAGAGAGTGGTTATCATGAGAACTGAACAGTCCCACTGTTTCTCGTGATCGAATGCGGCCAAGATTTGATACCCCTGTTGGTCACTCAACCGCAGGATACCGTATCCATCAGGCTCATTCAGGACCCTGAGAATCGGTGCGGTGATACGGACGAAGCCGCCTTTGAGTTCACCCAGAGGGTTTCTTCCTGCTGGGACCAGACAACATTCCTCGAGCTTTGCGCAGAAACTGCCTCTTCCACCCCTCAAATAGGAAATTCCTCTGTTGTGTGCAGCCCAAGACCAGGAAGGGGCGGTCCAAGGCTTGGATTTTGCGCACTGGTGCCCCTCATACACCCTCCAAAGAAGCCCTGTCAGGAAGTGCTTCTGCCATAATCCAGCATAACAAATATCTCCTGTCGCCTCCTGTAATGCTGATATGATGCCTGCCATTGCTGGAAGCCTATCTGTTTCTACGGTAAGGCTACGGTTGCCATAGTCTTCAATGAAGTAGAACCATTCCTCGGCAGCGTAGAAATTTGAAGTTTCCAGCCTCAGACTTTTTAAAATGGGGCCAAAATTGTGAGCGGGGTGGTAAAAGGAGTCCTCTCCGTTCTCGAGTTGAACGACTTGTCGGCAGCTCCAGGACATCTGATAGGTTCCGAACTGCAGAACACGTGCGGAAAGGAGTTGTTCCTGGCTTGCCCACGCTCGTCGGTGCAATGGTTCATCCTAAGGTGGTTATGTAAGCGAGGCATGTAATGGTTCTGAGAAATACTTACTCTGAAGCTCTGGTGGTGCTCAGACAAATCGAGGTCAGGAGCACAACATTGAAGAATCAAATTGAATGGCCCCTTTTCATCCTCATAATTCAGTGCTTGCGCAATGATAGATTGACGCGGCTTCAAAATGCCCTCTTTGCAATCTCCAGCTCTGGAAGCTGCGATGGTAAGGTAAGCGTTGCTGTATGTTACCGCCATGGAGGCAGCCTCCCTCTCCCAATCTAGTCTGTCATCTTGCACGATGCAAAGACAATCGATCCATACATAACCAAGCCCAAAAAATCTGAACATCATCAGTGCCTCCTGCAGTGTCTTCGGTAAGCAGCTGAAATTAATGCTATCCTGGTAAGCCTCGAGTGTGACAGTAGTTGTCGTGATGGCTAAAGTAGTTCCCCAACAGTAACTGAGAGCTCCATATCGTCCGATTTGGCCCCTGGTAGTCTCAACCAATTTCATCGTAGCATCATGGAAAAGCGTGTGCCATTGAGCAACATGGCCTGTCTTTATCGTAGGCTGTGGGAGTCCGCCGATATCAAGCAGTCTTGTTGGAAGAATTGTATTTCGGTCGAGAATATGAGAACAGTTCGGATGGTGGTGGTTGCAACTTTCGAGCCAGTTCTCCAAGCGCTTCAAAACGGTACCACAAAGTGGGTCCGGATACACAACGTTGGAGAAGAGATTCGCTGTGGAGGCGCCTTGAGGAACAAGCTTAGTGTCGGACTAAGCCCATGGATGTTCGGACATGCATTACCGAAAGACGAACGGATCTTTACATATGCCGTGCATTCGAAACGGCCCATTACTTCAAGCCATATCTCGATTTTGCCTTCTCTTAGTATCGCAGGCAATTTTAACCACACGCGGGAGTTCTCATGGCTCGTATCCAATGAGCCATTTACTTCCGGTGATGTGAAGACGATACGATCCAAACCTGTGATAAGTGCTGAGCATGATCCACAAGTTTCCGAGCTTTTACGCAGTTCTTTAATCGTGTGCTGTTTTCTGATCCAAACAGATCTACCGTATCGTGTGTCATAAGACCATAAAAAGCCGTCTCCAGGGATAGCCTTAAGTTCGTAAGGCATCCAATATACATTGTTATTCTTACTGAAGCTGCGAAACGGTATCAATTTGCAGACGGCGCAAAGAGGCATCTTTGATGTCGTAAAGAAGTAGTTTCTGGCCGTTCTCCGGTGGCCTGGAAGAGCCGTTTCTGCCCCACTGGAGGCCGGAAATAACAAAAATGCGGGGAAGAGGACATGCGAAGGAGCAGTGAACAACATCATTCGCTGACTCGGACCATAACAACAACCTCGGTGTGGAACCTACCCCATTCGAGAGCTGACAGCCATGATGTGTTATGTTTCGGCTATTCACGATTGCTTCATGAGCCATCTCTTTGACCTTCAGGGTGCATTTGGTTGAGAGATCACTGCTTGTTTTACCTCAACATACAAGAGATACATTAGTTTGAGAGGACTCTAGATATGGCCTGTAAGTCTATCCTGAATCCCAAACAAACTTGTCTGAAAGTAAAAGCTGACTCTAGGCTTCTAGTAATCGCTGCGGGAGCAGCTGGCACGACAGCCCTTGCTGCCTACCTCAACGCGAAATTCCATATTTTACACGACCTGAAACATGCTCGTGGCGGTCTTGCGCCCTCACAAGAAGTGCTCGACTTCATGACTGATCGGGTGATGAAGAAGAAAGTCTTGACTTACCATATCTTGGAGGACCAAGCTTTGCGCAACCGGCCGAACCATCCATTCCTGATCTTCGAAGGCAAGACATGGACGTACAGAGAGTTTTTCGACGCGATCACCAGCGTGGGCAACTGGCTTATGAATGACTTGGGCGTCCAAGTTGGAGAGGTTGTGGCGATTGATGGAGGCAACAGTCCTGAGTATCTGATGCTTTGGTTTGCACTGGATGCGATTGGCGCAAGCATAAGCTACATCAATTGGAACTTGACTGGTGCCGGGCTTATACACTGTGCGAAGGTCAGCATGAAGATTTGATACTTGAGATCAGAGACTGACATTGCTTCAGCTGTGCGAAGCGAAACATCTCATCGCAGACGTCGACGTTAAGAGCAATGTTGAGGCCAGCCGCACTGGTCTTGAAGATCTCGGCCTCACAATTCACTACTACAACCCAATGTTTAGTGCCTCTTTGTCCGATAGTACACGAATTCCCGAGTCGCGACGCGAAAATATCAGCATAGAGTCACTCCGCGGACTGATTTATACCTCAGGCACGACGGGCCTACCGAAAGGTGTAGTCATGAATACGGGTCGAGAGTTGCTTATCGGATATACAACAGCAAAGTACTTAGGGTTGAAGCCAGAAGACAAGATGTACACATGTATGCCGCTCTATCATGGTGCAGCACATGGTCTGTGTGTTACACCCAGCATACATGCTGGCAGCACGGTGGTTTTGGGGAGGAGGTTCTCACACAAAACATTCTGGCCAGAGGTTGCAGCATCAGGCGCAAATCACATCCAGTACGTGGGAGAGCTATGCAGGTACCTGCTTAACGGCCCTCCAAACCCTTACGAGCGCAAAAATAATGTCCAAGTAGCATGGGGAAACGGCATGCGACCAGATGTCTGGGAGCCGTTCCGTGAGAGATTTAACATACCCATCATCAACGAGCTCTATGCAGCCACTGATGGACTCGGCGCGACCTTCAACCGAAATGCTGGACCCTTCACGGCGCATACAATCGGCCTTCGAGGTCTGATCTGGAACTGGAGATTCAGAAATGAAGAAGTCCGAGTCAAGATGGACGTGGACACCGAAGACATCATGCGCGATGAGAACGGTTTCGCGATAAGATGTGGTACGAACGAACCAGGACAGGTGTTGCATCGCTTGACTCCAGAAACTCTGCCGAGTGTTCCAGGGTACTATAACAACGAGGGTGCGTCCACGAAAAGAAGGATAACGGATGTTTTCCAAAAGGGCGATATGTAAGTTTTGACCAAACAGGATTAAGCAACCGAAGACTGACAAATTCAGGTGGTTCAAGTCTGGGGACATGATGCGACAGGATAGTGATGGCCGCGTCTTCTTTGTCGATAGATTAGGCGACACATTCCGCTGGAAGTCTGAGAATGTGTCGACAAACGAGGTTGCCGATATGATTGGCAAGTTCCCACAGATTGCAGAGACCAACGTCTATGGCGTGCAAATTCCAGGCTATGATGGGCGCGCAGGTGCTGCATCTATAGTCATGGCGGAGGGCGTGACAGAAGCTACCTTCGACTTCCAGGCATTAGCGAAACATGCTAGAGCCGTGTTGCCTGGCTACGCTGTGCCACTATTCCTTAGGGTAACACCTGCATTGGAGTACACAGGGACAATGAAGATTCAGAAGGGTAGGTTGAAGGCTGAAGGTGTGGATCCAGATAAGATCACGGGTAACGACAAGTTGTACTGGCTTCCGCCAACAAGTGATCGCTATCAACCGTTTGGGAGGAAGGATTGGGAAGGGATCAAGACTAAGAGTGTAAGGCTGACATAGTAGCCACATAAGCGTAACAAACGAAACGGTTGCTTGAGACGCGTGAATCTGGTTTGAAGTGATTCTATCATCCGTCGTGAACTTTGTGAGGGTGAAAGAGATTGCACGTGTCCATTGTTAAGTTTGCCTGGCCTAGCGCGGTGGCGTTCCTCGATTAGCTCAGCCCTACGAACTCCACCCTTGAACAGCAACGACCCGCGCCGCACTCGAAACCTCACTCACTCTCCAAACCCCCTTGTCTACCGTATACGGCTCGAGAGCGCCGAAAGACCGCGTGTCGAATACTTTGATCGCCAAATCATCACAACCTAGAGCCGCAAGAAAGGGCGCAAACTTGAGAAGATGGGCAAAGCGGAAGCAGGAAGCACAAAATGGGTCGCCAACAAGATGAAGTCCAAGGGACTCCAGAGGCTGCGCTGGTGGTGCGAAATCTGCCAAAAGCAGTGTCGCGACGCCAACGGCTTCAAATGTCACGTCCAATCCGAGTCCCACGTTCGCCAAATGCAGGTCGTCGGCGAAGACCCGCGCAAGTTCATCAACCAGTTTAGCACCGACTTCCAGCGCGATTTTGTCGCTCTGCTACGCACAGCACATAACGAGAAGTGGATCTCGGCGAACAAGTTCTACAACGAGTATATTCGGGACAAGGAGCATGTACACATGAACGCGACAAAGTGGCCCAGTTTGTCCGAGTTCATCAAGCACCTGGGTCGCGAGGGTATATGCCACGTCAAGGAGGACGAGAAGGACGGGCTGATGATTGCATGGCGAGACACCAGCATTGCGGCAGTCAAGCGCAAGGAGGAGATCGCCGAGCAAGAGGCAGCAGAGGCACGGAGCGGTGCGGGCGAAGACAAGATGCTGAAGAAAATGGCGAAGCGGGCTGCAGAGGAGGCGGAAGCCAAGAAAGCTATCGAGGCGAAGAGGGCAGCGACTGCGGCCGCCGCGCAACCGAAGCAGAACCCCACACCACCTGCCGAAGGCGACTCGCCGACAGAGGAGACGAAGGCTGACTCGCCTGTTGAGGGCGAAGAGAAGCACGATGAAGAACCAGCAGTAGCTGCGGCACCGGTAAAGTTGAGCTTTGGCTTGAAGGCAAAGGCAGCACCCCCGAACAAGGCGGGGCTCGGCCAGATGAAGAGCCAGAGCATCTTTAAGCGCAAGAAGGATGATGGTGCGGAGCAGAAGCCAGTCAAGAAAGTCAAGCTATGAAGCAGCAGCTCTTTCGAACATTACATTTTGAATATGCATAGCGTGGCGTACGGTGGATGCGGGTTTATAAGAAAGCATATGGTTGGCGTTCTGTTACCCAGTGTATGTTGTCAAGGCGCGCAGGTGGGTTATTAGATGGATATGGATAAATACCCATTGATCAATCAATCAATTGAATTTGGCAGCAAATTGCGCACGGCCTTCTTCATGGCCCTATCTCCCCCTTCTTCTTCTTCTTCTTCTTCTTCTTCTTCTTCTTCTTCTCGTCCTTTTCTCAATTTTCACCGCAACCAAGATGCAGATGGAAGAGATAGATAAAGCAATAAATGTGTATTTGAAGCTTGTCGTTTGGATGGATTAGAAACAGCTAAGGAAGGCCATATGCATGGGAAAGTCTAGAACTATCTTACAAGTCTTCGACTATTTAACTTACTTACACACCGAGAGAAGAAAGAGAGCGTGCGTTCTTGGACTGCCATGCGAAAAAAAAAAACCCCCCCTAATCCGACCATATGTTTGTAGCAACAGTCTGATGGCACAATATCTTACATGGCACTCGCAGATTGCAATGCTCTAAGCTGTCAATGAATCTTGCGTCTGTCATTTCTCTTTCACCGGATTTAGTAAGTCCTGGTTGGGACTGTAAGTCTGGGCTTTGGGATTCTAGATTCTATCTCCTTTCTTCCCAGGCGGCAGCCGTACGGTAGGTCCCTCATAGGTCGCGACCCCCCATAGGTATGACAGTTCCTGCGAGTGAACGAGGTACTGGTGCGTCTGGAATTTCTTCGACCCCAGTGCCGTACACAGAACCGTTGGCCAGCTGCAGGTCGATAGTAGATGGATTTGCACGCAACCCATCGTCCTGCAAAGACGAATGATTCGCCTCAGTAGGCCGCTATACAACGAACGTGTCGATACTCTCTGAACCTTTCTGCAGTTCTTTGGCTATCCTCCAAGGGGGGAGTACCTGATTCCGACTTCTCGGTAAATCATACCAATCTGGAAGGCCCATCACCTGTCTTATCTGGTCACGTATCTGCTCTTCGGCTTGGCGCACGGCTAGAAATGCATCGCGTGGCTGTAATCCCGCTTCGTCGCGCAAAAGCTGTACTAGAGGAAGCTGAGCAGGGCTCCGAAAGCTTTTGCCAGTGATTTGTCGAAGTCGCCTTTCCAGGCGAGTGTAGGCATAGATTGGTGACAACTGGTGGCGCTTGTACACTTTGATCAGTGCCGAAAGTGACTCGTCCGGTGTGAAGATGCTGTCGAGGAAGGCCATCCTTCTGCCGCTTGCAGCGGTCATCCGAGAGCCAATGTCGAACAGATGGGCATGCCATTTGTAAAGTTCAGGGAACCACGACAAATGATCGACGAGACTCTCGCAGCACAACAAATAGAACGTCAGTGAACCAAAAAGCTTGGAGGCATTCGGATGTTTTCCGTCATTTCGAAAACTCCTCAGCAAATCCTCAAAAGTGAAAAGGGCATCCGGAAGCGCCGTGACCTTGAAAGCGTTGATATGAACAGAAGCAAGCGACGTCGGTTCAGAACTAACAAGACTTGGTGGAACCAGGTGCCATTTTCTCGCACGCGGCTCGATTCGAAGTCCCAAACCCACGTTTTCGTTCGACTGAGCCTTGTTATCTGCAGTTGGGTCAGTCTCTATCACTGCCTTGGTCTCTGTCGTCGACTGATTAGTTTTGGCCATTGGTGACGCAGAGATAGAGGCGAAAGGTTCAAAACCGATCGTGTTGAGAACTTCTTGGACTCTGTAGAGGTTGTAACGCGAATCGATGTAAATAGCGCCCAACATAGCCTCGAAAGCCTCTGCTAGCATGTCCGAGAAAATCAACTGGTTTGAAGTCATAATGTTCCGCTTGAGGTTGATTTTGCGACCCATCTTAGCCAACGCGACTCGTGATACGAGGCGTCGTTCGGCCGCAGCATAGTCCGCTTTGCAAGTAGTCAGTGTCGATGAACCTATGCAAAGTAGCGGCTATAGGGAGAATGCGTACATCGAGGCCGTCCGCTCTCATACCAAATTCGACACAAAATTAAATGAAGGATCCGGTCTCCAAACAACGCAAGTCGCTTGTAATATTCAATTGGTGTCTTGGTGTCTTCAAAGCTGAGCGAAACTTCAATAGCCGAAGTTTTGAAAGCAGTGAGGCCCAACAGCTTATCCTCAAATCTATAGCCAATGCGTTCCTCTAGAGCACCCAATTCAGCCACCGCGCGGAGGAGATCGTGAGTACCACCTGATGAACGTTGGTTTGCAGTTACGGGTTGAGCGACCGTCCGCGTCTCTACTGCCTGCTCTGGCAACTTCGCTTGAGAAGTTTCATGCTTGAAATTTGAAAGTTCTTCTGGTTTGGGCGTCGTAGATCCATAGCTAAGGCGTTGTGCAAGTCTCCATGATCGAGTCCGTTCCGATAGAGTTTGACGCAACGGCCTCTTCTTGAGGGAGTTGGATTTGAGCGATAAAGTGCCCCCTTGCCTAGGCTTTGTTCGCGTGACAAAACGGACGCGAATCATGACCAGCTTTGCGCAGAACAATTTCCACAGGGAGACTGCGATTCTTGCAAATGAAAGCCGAGCATTCGCTAGATGGCGTAGATGCGTCCAGGTTATTGACGATCAAGGATTATTGGCCCAGTGTAGTAACGTTGCGCACTTCGCTGCAACAAGACACCTATCATGGCTATAAGTGATAATTCGCGGAAACCCGGTAAAGTATTGCAGTAGAATCAAAACATTATGGACCGGAGGAGAAGGCTTCTTGCAGAAAGTAAAGTGTGGCGAAGGCTCGATGCTTTTGGTGCCAAGCAGGAACCGCGAACACGGAACGCACAGACGCTACGACCACTGGATCAACAGCAAGGTGAGGTAAAAAACGGTGACAACTGTTTTCTTACGTGCGTCCGAAATGGCGCTAACAGTTCAATGGGTGCAATCATGAAGCTGAGAGAAGTATTAAATCTTATATTTGAGAGCTGTCGGCTCAATATGGGCTCGACATAGTCTAGGCGTGAGCAACAAGTTCGCCCAAACAAATACTCCATGCACGCTCCCTAAACGTTACTCTTTGTCTAGCCATGATCCATAAGCTCCTATGTTACAAATTGCACGCTTAACCAGAGAACTCCTTGATATCCGTTGTCTTGCCAGGAATCAGCGCCAAAGGCACGATACCAGATACGTGCATCTCAGGGCCGTAAACGTGCATGTTGAGACCGAGCTCCTGACCGACGTTCTTGATGTTCTTAAGACCCTCCTGGTAGTTGGGACCGGCACGACGGATCCAGATCTGGACCTTGTGCTCGTTGAGAGAAGCAGCCACTTCCCTCAGGGCGCGGATGACACCCTTGAAGGTCGAGGCAACGTTGGTGAAGTTGGCAATACCACCACCGATGAACAGGACCTTGCCCTCAGGGTGCTGGGGAGCACGGAGCATGAGGTCAAGGACTGTTCGTGCGTAGTGGAAAGTCTGTGTCTCTGTGGGAGCACCAGAGTATTCACCGTAGTTGGCGAGCTCACCGGCGAAGCCAGCGGAGGCGATGGCGTCGGCGTAGACGACGGAAGCACCACCACCAGCAACAAGAGTCCAGACACGGCCAGTGGCGTTCAGGATGGTGAGCTTGAGAGATGCACCGGTCTTAGCGTCCATCTCGGCGATGTAAGCCTCCTCCTTGCTCATCTCACGACCGAAAGGAGCAGGGAACTCCATTGGGGGACCGACGTCAACGGTAGTCTTGGTCTCCTTGGAGGGAGCAACTGGTATGCCAAGAGCAGTTGCACTGCGAGCAATAGCCCACTTAGCGCCGCACTCGAACTCAGCAGTCTGGTCGAGCTTAGCAGCGAGATCGAGGAAGTGAACCTCAGCTGAGGTCTTGTCCTCGTTGGGGATGACGACAAGAGGGTTGATCTCAAGGTAGCTGAATGGTAAGTCAGTGGTGGTCATGCTTTGGTAAATGCATTGTACTCACGTGAACTGGCAGTCAACGTAGACGGCGTACAGCCTCGAGATGAAGTCGACGAGGACATTGTGAACACCCTGAGGAACCTTCTTCAAGAGGGTAGCAGCGATCTCCTCGTTTGAAGGGTATTCCTTGAGGTCGACAGGGATGAGGAGCTTCTCAGCCTTCTCATCGACATCACCAACATCGACACCACCCTCGTGGGTGAAGAGGATCCAATCACCCTAAAGCGGAACCGTCAGCGACAGGTGGTAACATGATTGGTGGAAGGGTGCAGTAGCCGCAAAACAAAGGAGCCGCAACACCAGTGCTCAGCAAGATTAAAGCAAACGAAAAAGGCAAGAAGGAAGAGAAAATTGACATGTGAAAGGAACGTGCGTATCGCATAAAGCAGAAGTGGGTCGGAGTTGGTTTCCCTTCGTCCGGCCGGCCGTCGAACAAAACCAGGCAGCGCGCCCGTGTGCTCTCAGGCCGGCCGTCCGCTCCCACTTTCGCAGCAGCTTTCCGCCCGAGTGCGTACATGGGTGCGAAAATGTCTTCTGCTCGACTGCAGCCGCGTTCTGAAAGTAAAGGCCTTGGCCTGCACACCCTGACCTCGACCGCGAACGAAACCTGAAGCAAAGGAAACAAATAGAGAAAAAAGAAAAAAGAAAGCAAACCGAAAGAGACGTACCTCGCGCACGGAGTTGATGTTGATGTAGTACTCAGTGTCCTGGGGGTGAGGAACAAAGGGCTCGACCAGGAACTGCCTCAGGACACCGTCGACTGTCTCGACCTTCTGTGCCTGTCCTGCTCTCGCCTCGATCCACGCGCGGGCGTCGGCCCAGGTCTTGTTCAGGGCCAGCAGACCGCTCTTGCCTCGCCTCTTGATCAGCTGGTCGGGCTTTGCGACGAACTTGGCGCCGGGGGCCAGCAGCCACGGGTATGTGGTCTCGGCCTGGTCAAGGACGCCCTTGATGTCGGCGTCGGCTGCAAAGTACAGCGAAGCGAGCTTGGGCGGGGGGTTGTGTGTCGAGGATGCAGGCAGGGGAGTGGGCTTGATGACAGGGGCGCGGGTGAGGTGGTAGTTGAGGATGGCCTTGCCGTCGGCCTCGAGGATGGATTTGGCAGACATTGTGCAGGCGTGTCAAATGTCAAGGTCAAACTGCAGCGAGTGAGTAGGCAGGCGGGGTGAGGACGGTGGGAGGAGTCAATGGGCGGTAGAAGTGGCAGCGGCAGGCGCGAAAGATGCAGAAGTCGCCGAGTGGGCACCCGACGAGAATTCCGAGACGACGACGGCGCTACGGCAGGACGAAGGTGCACCCGAGCGCCGAAGCAGACGAGCACCGAAGCAGACGAGCACCGAAGCAGACGAGCACCGAAGCAGACGGGTGTTGGGAGGAAGAGCGAGGACCGGAGACGCGGCGTGGAGGGCAGTGGAGGGGAGGGGAGGGCAGCAGGACCAGCAGGCCGGGCTGAGACGTACCTATATGGTGTTGGGCGAGCAGGAGGTGCACAGCGAGGGCAGGAGCGTCACTGAGGTGCAAGAAGAGGTGGTGATGGGGACTTGGGGCGTCAGACAGCGGCCGAGGGGTTGAGCTCAGTAATCGGGGCAGCGGGCAGCGGGCAGCGGTCTGATGTTTTTTTGCGTTGAGCGTCGCCCGGGGTCGCAGGGGTGATGCGCTGCAGGCTAAGGCACGGGCCCACCGCCTAGCCTGACCCCTCCCCTGGCCCCCCTGGCCGGCGCTGCGAGGCTCGCTGCGGCGGGCAGCAGAGGAGCCCCCAACGGCGCTGGGAAGCGGCGCAGAGGCAGCACGACACGCTGGCGGTTCCCCAGCAGCGATATCAACGACCTCAACAGCTTGCCGCGCCCGCGCTGCCCCCAATCGGCGTTGCAGCACCGCTGCCGGGCTGCGGGCGGCGGTCATACAAGGCACACGGCTCCTCACCGCCCGATGGCGCCGCGCGCCGGCTTAGGCCCAACAACGCAAGAGTCGAGCAGGGACCTCAACACCGCCGAAACGAAACGCAGGAGGGCCCATCGTTTTCATTTCTTCGGGAATTCTCGCCAGCTCGCCCAGCTTCGCAACCTCTTCCTCTTTCATCCCAAGCCGCCCTCTGCTGCTGTGTCCGCGCCCTGGCACGCAATAAACAAGGTGCGTCTGCGTTCTCCTCTGCCTCCCCTCCGACTCTCCTCACACCCCACTGCCCTGCTGCGTGCCTGCGTGCAGCTCTTTTTTTCGGCGCCCACACCACCGCCTCACGTCAGCCAGCAGCACTGCCCGTCGCCGCCAGCCCATTGTCCGCGCCATTGCATCTGGCCCGCACCCTCCCACTGACACGCTGCCCTCATCAGACCCTTCCTCCTCTCTGCCACCCCAACTGACACTCGACCGGCCACGATGCCTTCCGCCGCGCCCGTCACCGGCTCTGCCCCCAACCAGGCAGGCACCTCCACCGAGGGCCTGTCTGCCAACGACAACATCCGTCGCTTCGAGGCTCCCAGCCGTGCGCTGACCCCGCCGCCCTCGCACACCCTCTTCCACCCCAAGACACGATGCTTTGTCTAGTAAGGACCCCGCTCCTCTGCTGCCTCCCCAGAACCGCCCCGCTAACCGCCCGTGAACAGCGGCCTGCAGCCCCGTGCCGTGCAGGGCATGCTCGACTTCGACTTCATCTGCAAGCGCAAGCAGCCCTCCGTTGCCGGTATCATCTACACATTCGGCGGCCAGTTCGTCAGCAAAATGTGCGTGCCAAGCCATTCTTCTGCACCCTGCAATTGCACTGCTAATTCCTCGCTGCAGGTACTGGGGAACCAGCGAAACCCTGCTGCCCGTCTACCAGTCGGTTGAGAAGGCCATGGCCAAGCACAGCGACGTCGACACCGTCGTCAACTTCGCCTCGTCCCGCTCCGTCTACCAGTCCACCATGGAGCTGCTCGAGTTCCCTCAGATCAAGTCGATTGCCATCATTGCCGAGGGTGTGCCCGAGCGCCGCGCTCGTGAGATCCTGCACGTTGCCCAGAAAAAGGGCGTCACCATCATTGGCCCCGCCACCGTTGGTGGTATCAAGCCCGGTGCGTTCAAGATCGGTAACACTGGTGGTATGATGGACAACATTGTTGCCTCCAAGCTCTACCGCCCCGGCTCCGTTTCATACGTCTCCAAGTCCGGAGGTATGTCCAACGAGCTGAACAACATCATTGCCAACACCACCGACGGTGTGCTCGAGGGTGTTGCCATTGGTGGTGACAGGTACCCCGGTACCACTTTCATCGACCACGCTCTGCGATACCAGGCCGACCCAGACTGCAAGATCATTGTCATTCTCGGTGAAGTCGGTGGTGTCGAGGAGTACCGCGTCATCGAGGCCGTCAAGTCTGGTCAGATCACCAAGCCCATTGTTGCTTGGGCCATCGGTACCGTTGCTGGTATGCTGAAGACTGAGGTCCAGTTCGGTCACGCTGGTTCTTTCGCCAACTCTCAGCTCGAGACCGCCACGACCAAGAATAAGTCTATGCGCGAGGCTGGCATCTACGTCCCCGAGACTTTCGAGGAGATGCCCGCTACTCTCGCTCAGGTTTACCAGAAGCTCGTCAAGGACGGCACAATCAAGCCCAAGCCCGAGCCCGTTGTTCCCAAGATCCCCATCGACTACTCGTGGGCGCAGGAGCTTGGCCTTATCCGAAAGCCCGCTGCCTTCATCTCCACCATCTCCGACGACCGTGGTCAGGAGCTGCTGTACGCCGGTATGCCCATCTCCGACGTCTTCAGGGAAGAGATCGGCATTGGTGGTGTCATGTCCCTCCTGTGGTTCCGCCGCCGTCTGCCCAACTACGCCAGCCGTTTCCTTGAAATGGTGCTTATGTTGACTGCTGACCACGGTCCTGCTGTGTCCGGAGCCATGAACACCATCATCACCACCCGTGCTGGCAAGGACCTCATCTCCGCGCTCGTCTCTGGTCTCCTGACCATCGGCTCGCGATTCGGTGGTGCTCTTGACGGCGCAGCTGAGGAGTTCAGCAAGGCTTTCGACAAGGGTCTCAGCCCCCGTGACTTTGTCGACACCATGAGGAAGGAGAACAAGCTGAGTAAGTTATCCACAATCGAATTTTTTCCTTGCAATTTCTAACGGCTCCACAGTCCCCGGTATCGGCCACAGGATCAAGTCCCGCAACAACCCTGATCTTCGTGTCGAGCTCGTCAAGGAGTACGTCAAGAAGAACTTCCCCAGCACAAAGCTACTCGACTACGCCCTTGCCGTCGAGAGCGTCACAACGTCCAAGAAGGACAACCTTATCCTCAACGTCGACGGTTGCATTGCTGTCTGCTTCGTCGACCTTGTCCGTAACGGTGGTGCTTTCACCAATGAGGAGGCCGAGGACTACCTGAAGATGGGTGTCCTCAACGGTCTGTTCGTGCTTGGTCGCTCGATCGGTCTGATTGCCCATTTCCTCGACCAGAAGAGGCTGAGGACCGGTCTCTACAGGCATCCCTGGGACGACATCACCTACCTTCTGCCTTCCCTGCAGGGTGGTGCACCAGGTGCTGAGGGTCGTGTTGAGGTTAGCTTGTAGATTCATGCAACGGAAAAAAGGTTACATGCGGTTCTGGTCGCTTGATGTTTGACCTGGACAGGCGTTCTGAGCGTGCTAGACAGATTCTTTACACAGAATTGTGGGATTTGTAGCAATATCCGCTAGCTGTGGGCGGAGATACAATATTTTAATGCAATAAGACGACAACACGTACGAACTGCTCTTGTTCTTTGCGTCCACAGTGATTCAACGGCACTATACTCGATGGCTGGAACACATAAGCACATCACTGCACCCGTGGGTTTGCGACATGTTCAGAGGTGTGTAGAGAACACACGTAGAATCACGACATCAAACGGGAAACGCCACTACCCTTGCAGCGACAGGGAAAGGATCGTCTGTTAGGTTCAATGGCGGTCAGAAGCTCGATATTTCGCAGTAGGCTATCATGGTGAACCCTAGGTTCTGAAGGTGGATTACTTCACTTGCTTACATATCAGAGAGTAAATCTATGTATACTCTTACAACTTGCGTGTAGCATGTCCGACCATAGTATACTAGTAGCCGACCCTACCCTGGATGTGTAAGTAGATCCAAAACCACTTCCACGCGCCCCATACATGCTTTCAGCTCCTACAGACTCGGCACGCACAGCGTCGAAGCAACAACAACCGTAAAGGAGTCGGGTGCGTGTGGATGCAGGTACACCCGTACTGCAAGGGTTGCACTGCACGTTGCTGAAATGTGCCTGGCATGGTTCGAGTGCTGCGCTATCGAATTGTACCACGGAACATCATGACTGCAATGGATGACGGGAATGCGCCCGGGTGTGCTGACCGGTGCAGGTGTAAGCTAGAGCGTAAGAGGACTAGTGGGCGCCTACGCACTAGAAGAGCCGGGTGGAGGACCGATACCAGCCTCCACAATTGATATTTTTTGATGGAGTGGCTGTTGTTGAGCTTTGGACGACACCTTGACGGAAGCAAGCATGGAGCTGAGAGGTATCCCATGTGCGTTGCACGCGGCTTAATTTCATGCAGTGCGACAGTGGCGGAATGCGGACTCTCTATTTCCGGAGCTTCACTGTTCAGCTTGTTAACCACATCCACGGTTGCGGCCCGTTCGCTTGCGGAAACGAAAGAAGCGAGCTGGATGCTGCCAGCCGCAGATGCTGGCTGAGCGAGGAACAGACAGAGCCTTGCGCTGTGCCTGTGATTTTTGAATCTCAAGGACATCACTGGCTGCGGAATGGAAGACGCACAAGCTCGTCAACATATTGCGGCCTGCAAGATGATGGATGGCGTGAACTTTGGGCTGAAGCGTGACTTTGTAGGCTGTAGCTTGTGAGCGACCCCACCCGTAAGCTGCAGATGTAAAGCTTGAAGCTCTTGGACCTCGTAAGGCTATTGCTCGATCGTGGAAAGTGCAAAGCACGAATCAGGCGTAGAAAGGACCAAGCCTGGACAACCACCACATCGCCGTCATGGCGACAGATGTGTGCGTCTCAAGGGAATTTACATCTACTGCACCTTCAGTAGACTACTCTCGGAGGTGCGACCCCTTAGCGCTGTAGGGCCGATGAGATCATACGGAATGGGCCTAAGCTCGTGAGGCGTGCTCTTTGTGCTGGCAATCAGCTTCTTAGCCGGTAAGCCTTGCTGCATGCGAGCTCGTGGTCTACCAAGTGGATAAGTAGTCGCATCCTGTCCTGTTCCTGGCTCTCAGCCTTGTGCTGGGTTTTCTCCAGGTTCCAGCCAGTCGTCGCCCTCAAGACGTCTCTCACACCTCGGACTGGCCATTATGTTCGCGCTTTCGCTGACAGTCCTGGCCTCGGCCTGGCTTGTTAATGCCCTGGGCGATGACAGCTACCATCCTCATGGCGCATTCGCGTTTATTCGATCTGGAGAGCGCACACCGGTTCTGACAGGTGACACTCGAGTTTTGACCGCGGTGGGTGCGCAGCAGATGTACCAGTTGGGCCAAAACCTGAGAACCAGGTGGATCGATAGCGACGGCGATGCTGGACTTGGTAGACAGAATATCGCAAACATGTCAGTCGACATGTTGAACAACGACCAGATTTCTGTCCAGACGTTGGATACACAGTACCTCGTGTCGTCGGCGCAAGCTTTCATGCAGGGCATGTACCCTCCACATGCTCTCGGCAATTCGACTGGACTTGGTGATTCGACCGGCCTACTGGCGGACGGTTCAATTGTGCAGGCCCCTCTGAATGGATACCAGTATGCGACTGTTCAATCCTTCAGCCCGTTTACGTATAACTCATTCTACGTGGCTGGCAACCAGAATTGCCCGTCGGCGAAGCTACAGTCCCTGCAGTATACGGTTTCTGACGACTTTGAAAGCACTAAAGCTGCCAGCAAGGAGACATACGACAGTTTACAAACCAGCTGGTTCCAGGGCAACCTACTGGATGATCAGAGGTAAGTCGAATGGCTAAGTGGTCTATAAGCAACTCAAAAGAGTTAACACCCCCCTAGAGACTATGATCACGCCCTCGAGATCTGGGACTATATATCATACCAATACGCGCACAATCGCACAATCTACGAAAGACTAACAGGAAACCCTTTGTACACTGGGGTCTACAACGCAACGCGCTACTACGCAGACGAATATGCCTGGAACTTCTGGGGCAACACTGCATCCTCTGGGAACGACACGGACAATCAGGCCATTGGCGGCAAGACACTCGCTGCAGAGATAGTGCATCAGTTCCAGAACCTCATAACCGATCGCAAGAATCATAGCACGTCTACTGCCGGAGTATCGCACCCAATCACACTCCTGTTCGGCGAGATAGACCCTATGATCAACTTGATGAGCTTGATGCTCATAGACAGCCGCGACAAGAACTTCCGCGCCATCCCGCCCTACGCCTCCGCTATGATCTTTGAGCTCTTCTCCACAAGCCAGAACGGGACCTTCCCCCAAGACGATGCCGATCTGTTTGTGCGCTTTTACTACCACAACGGCACTACGGATTACAATGGCCAGCTAATCGCGTTTCCCATGTTCAACCACGGACCCAGCCAGACAGATATGAAGTGGACAGACTTCAATCTGATGTTTTCGAAAATCATGCTTCCTACCGTCGTGGACTGGTGTACCACATGTAGTGCGCCGAGTCTATTCTGCACTGGTGTTGACTCGGATACCATTCTCGTCTCAAACCCGAAGGCGAAGAATAGTAGCAAGGCGCATTCCATCTCGCCTGCCGTTGCTGGCGTTATTGGCGCGGTCGTCACCCTCGCTGTTGCGGGCCTGCTCTTTGCGCTTGCGATGCTGGCAGGCGGTGTCCGCTTCCATCGCGTGCAGCGCCGTCCCAAGTCTGAATTGGGCGGTTTCAAAGGCTCGAACAAACTCGCATCTGATCCCGACGTTGCCAACTTGTCCAAGAGCGGTGCCATGCCTGCTGGCATTGTGAGCTTTGGCGCTACGAACACTGCTGCTGGCACAGATGGTAGGACACGGCATGAGAGAGTCGGTAGTTGGGAACTCCGACAGAAAGAGTTCGGCAACTACAAGAGTGGAGATATGGGCGAGGAGTTCCCGAGTCCGAGGGAGAGTTTCGAGCACATCGACGCCGTAGCAAGTCGACCTGTGCAGCCGAGGGAGAGCGTTTGAGATGAATTAGGGGGGGTGGGGGGTGGGGGGTTCTCTTTACGGTTTTGATCATGCTGGGAACTTGACTAAGGCTTATGCTTGGGGTTTGGCTTGGAAAACTATGGGAAGGGTGACTGGACTGAACCTTCGCTTCGACACGATCATGATACCCGGCTTTTAAGCCTTCTTGTCTCTTACTTTACGATATACTACGACACTCGCTTAACGACGCAATGAATACAACAAGCACGTAAACCTCTTCCGTTCATGTATTGCGGTTGATTCTATCTGAATCGATGTGACAGGTCGGTTGAGGTTGAAAACTTCGGTCACTGATGTTGACTTGAGCCTCAAAGCACATGTTTGACTCTGAAAAACACGCGTACCATTTCTGTACTCTGGGTAGTCACAAGTCACAAGCCGCAGCTTTCACCACCCCATGCGCGTACATCCCTCCTTCATCCCTCCTTCATCCCTCCTTCAAACCCTCTACAAAGCCGACTAGACGTTTCTTGATTACGACGCCTACGAGTGCCCCAGTCCCCTCTTCAGTGACACATAGATACCGCAGCCCCAGCTTGGCAAACATCTCAATTGCATACTCCAGCGGTGCCTTTTTGCAGACTGTGAGTGGCGTGCGGTCTACAAACGGACTCAGGTCAATCTCAAGACTATCCGGCGGCACACCATCGATCGTGTGGCCAAGCAGCCTGACGTGAAAATCCCGTCGTGAAGATGACAGTGGTATAGAGGGTGAGAGTTGCTCTAGGCCGAACGTGAGTTCGGCTTGCGAGATATAGCCTTGCAGCACGGGAATCGTCGAGGGAGGACGTGTTTGCACGAGGACGAGGCCTGCATCCATAAGGCCTCTGCTCCTCAAGGCGGTCAATTTCTGCCTTAGGAGAGAGAACAGGACTGTATTGTCTGGCGGGACGTGGACGGTGATGTCGTCCATTGTCTTCTTGGGTGGGATTAATGCGCTGACTTTGAGGCCCTTCTTGCGCACGATTTGCAGCGCGACGTCCGGGTCTAAGAAAGGGTGTCCGAGCACGGATTGTGCAAGGTCGTATACGCCTTCTGCGGAGATGGCGTCCGCGACCCATTTTGCAACGAGAATCGCGAACATATGTGGCACGACGTATTGTAGCTCGCCTGTGAGCTCGAACATGATGACTGCAAGGCTGATGGTCATTCGACTCACTCCAGCGAGGAACGCAGCAGCGCCTACGAGCGCGAAGATGCCTGGTGAGACGTCGTTGGGCGTGTAAGGAAGTAGGTAACCGACTAGACGGCCAAAGAGAGCGCCGGCATCGAGAGCAGGGATAATGACACCGGACGGAACTTTGCAGCCGAATGTGATGATCGTGAGTGCGAGTTTGACAAGGATGCCATATGTAAGCCAGCCTACATATGCCCAGTTGGTTGTGTCAGTATGCGATTCGTGAAGGCAGACAAAGGAGTGTGCTGATGCATCATCTCTGCAGTCGACCAGGACGTTCTTGAGGATGATATCACCCGGTTCGCGAGTTAGTGGGTTCGGAAATTGGAGCAGAGCGGTGGCTAGTACGACAATGCCAACTTCAAAAACTGGGTTGGCCTTGATGATAGGGATTTTGCGGAAGTGTTTGCTCCAGATGAAGTTCAGTTTGCAGAAGAGACCGCCAAAAATGCCGCCTGCTATACCCAACAGTGTGAAGACGAGGTAGTGCGCAGGCTCGTACTCGGTCCCGTACTTGGTTTCAAAGAGGACGAGTTTGCCTGTGCCGGTAGGATTCAATTGTCTGAGGACGATGGCTGCGGTCAAACTGCAGAGGAACGCTCGCCAGAGGACTTTGCGAGGGAAGTAGGTGCTGATCTGAAGGTCATCAATTATGGACTCACAAATTCGTTTGACTAATACAATACCTCTTCGTAGCTGAACAACACGCCTCCAATTGGGGCGCCAAAAGCTACGCTCAAACCACTCGAGCAAGACGCACTCAGCAATTCGCGCATCTTCCTTCCGTTGTCTTTGTATTTTGGGAAGCGCATGCCTACCAAATAGCCAACACATGTGGATATGTGCACGAACTTTTTAAAACGCTGGTTAGAGAACGATTCGTAGTCAAAGACAGAGTAGTACGCTTACCGGTCCTTCCTTACCAAGACACATTCCTGTGCTCACAGCAAATACCGCACCAAAAGCCTTGACAACAAGGACTCGAAGTGAGAGGAACGATGGAATTGAGAAGCCGCTCAAAATAGTCTTTATCTCTGGTATGCCACTACCAGCAGCCATATACATAACCTTCCCGCCTCCTGCAGTAGTTGTGAGAGCAGGAATCCGTACACCAGTCGAGACGTGTGAGCTATTCTGCTTCGCTATGGGAGGCGATGAAGGTCGCTCGTTGGCTACGTCAGCAGAAGGCAGTTGACTCCTTGTCATCATCGTCGCACTGGAGCTGATGGTGCCGAAGACGATGGCCATTGCCACGTAGATTGCAAAGCTCCTGGCATAATTGTCAGACCAGGGATGCCACTTATCGCAATTTGGCTCATCACCGCCCCTCTCGGTGAAGAGGAAGAGTTTTGACGTTGAATTTAATGTGTCTTGCCGACAGCAATTCTCCCGACTCTTCCATGGGTTGGTACTGCAGTAACCCATCTTCCAGTCCGCGATTGTAGCTACAGCAATGTCGACGACAAAAGCAACTACAGCTGTTAGAGCGCCGATTATCACCACAGCGACCCATCCTGAGCACGCATCAAAGAGCGAGAGGAGTTTGTGACGCAGGCTAGGAAGAGAATTAATCTGGCGGAAGCGGTACGAATCTTTGACCTGTTCATGTTAGAAAGCAGCTACTGAAGACTACCCAAGCAAGAACACCCATACAAGATCATGAAGCCAATCAATAGTGGTGTAATCATTATACGGTAGGCGTTCGCCCACTGTACTGTCGGCCAGTTGCTGTTCTTCTTTAGATAGAGTCGAGGATATCGCAGAGGCTGTTTCTATGTCTTGCGCATGCTGTAGTTGAGACACTCGAGGGTCGTACAGAAGTGGCGTTCGTTCGTTGTCTGCCTCCGGATCTGGAGACATGGCTCAGAAGTTTGTTGTGCTGAGCAGTGTGATATAAACCCCAGACATGACTGCGAGCTATCCGGTAGATATGGCATCGAGAGTACGAAGCCACATGCACAGTGACGCTGCCATATCTACAAGTGCTCGCTTATCAATAGCGGAGTACTAGGATTAAGCTGGGGAAGCTTGCCGTAAGGGGTCCAGAATGATCGAGTTTGGATGTGGAGAGATAAGGTAGCGTGGGAGGCGTCGCTATGATAGGCCCGAGTCACGTACACAACACTAGCTGGATTGGCGTGTTATCGACCTCGCACTGCAGATGCGCCGTTAAAGGCGTGGCAACAGCGATTGCGAGTGTTAGCAATCGCGGTGTGGGAGACAGTTATTCGAGAGAGTGTTTCCACGCACTATTAATGCCGGTGAAACATGCCTGGAGAAAAGGGTTATTGGAAACTGTATGGGATATAAGTAGAGCTACAGTACCATAATCATACAGTCGTTACATGCGACAAGAACACGCGCGCTCTGATATCCAGACCAGATACGCCAAATTACCATTCCCTGTTGTAGAAAGCCGACCGAGCCGCCGTCCAGGCCCGAGTACATCGATATTGCCACATACGAGCGTTCGAACCGTCGAACCACCGGTCCGCAAGATATCAAGGAACCAAAGGAAAAGTCGTGCAAGAAAAGTAGCAGTCAATGCTGCTTGGCAGACCCTAGGCCTTGGCCTGAGCAGCTGCCTCACGAGTGTACCTCTGTCTTTCAGCCGCAGCCTGGTCCTCGAACCGCTGTTGTGTCATGTCAGCTTAACTTCCCTATATGTACTTGTGGAAGCAGCATACCTGTTTCTCGTTGGCACTCAGCGCCTTCCATTCCTGACTAATAAGCTTAGCTCTTCCGCCAACGGCAATACCCTTGAAATCGGGGCTCGTTTGGCGCTCAGCAAAGAAGAAGGTCCATGCGGACTGCGGACGCTTCACCCGGCGCTCGTCCACGATAGGCTGGGTATGAGCAGGGTTGTTATTGTTCTTGAGCTTTCCCGCAAGTTTCTTCCTGAGCTGGATGCGTGCGTTGTTGGCAATGCGGATCTGGTCAGGCGTGTGCGACTCAACCCAGGCCTTGTACTCAGCAGCGCGGGCTTCGTTGCGCTCAGCGGCCAGGTGATTCCATTTCTGTGTGAAAGGTCAGTACATGATGTTGGTGACTTGGGTGAAGGAGATTACCTCGTGCTCAGCAGGCGTGACGTTCTTCCAGTTTGCGGCTGTCTCAGACAAATTGGGCCGGCCCTGCTTCTGAAGAGCCTTGACTGTCTCGGAGGTGTAGACATGATAAGCTGAGATTGAATTACGAGTGACGGGCTCTCTGAGCGCAAGCTCCTTCAGTCTGGCCACGACCTTCCTCTCCTTCTCTTTATCTGTGAGCTCCTTCTTGGGCTTCCTGGCTGGCTTTTTAGGGGCAGCCTTCTTTTTAGCCTTCTTAGGTGCGGCCTTCTTCGTGGCAGGCTTCTTCGCGGTGGTCGTCTTCTTCACCGACTTTCCCGCTGCGGCTTTCGCCTTGACGGCCTTCTTGACCGTTTCGGTGGGGCTCGTGGTTGCATACGAGCGGAGCTGGAGCTGCGACAGGTGCGACAGAGTGCGGATGGGCAGGAAGGGGGCGGCGCGGGCAGTCTGGGCGAGGGACGCGAGCTTGGGCAGGTCGTGTGTAGCTTGTTTGGGCACCTCGGCCGCCAAGCGGCAGAGCATGCCGCGGGCCAGCATCGCGATGGTGTGCGGTCGCGTTAACGCGTGTGTTGTCTCACGGAGGGTCTGACGGGCGGCGGCTGTGCGGTCGGCGGGCAATTGGGCGGGCGCTGGTGAGGGACGGTTATGTCGTGTTCCGGATTGGGACGCGAGACAGAGCTTCCATTGCCAAGACGGGTGGTTGGCAGCTGGGCCTTGCATAAGCGGAGAAGCGATCGACGGGACGTCAACAGCCGAGCCAAGTGATGAGTCAGTCACGCAACTCACAACAACGCCATTGGCATGACGCCTTAGGGCAGGGCACTGAGACATCTACTTGTTCTCGATTGCGTGCAAATGAAAGCAAAGCAATCGCCAGGCCGCGAGAACGCCGCCCATACACAGCGCTACATGATGTATACACAAAACAAACGCATCCACCTTTTGCCAGATAGTCTAAATGATAGATCAAAGCATCGCTTGGAGACGATCGCCAGACAGCAGTCCGCGATGGACATGGCTATGTCGATTAGATGAGTTTGTAGCTGTTGCAGAATTAGCAGTGTACGTAGCGTTCACGCGGGGCACCATCTTACCTCCAAGGGTGGTCCTCGTCACCGTACTGGATAGCCTCCATCCAGTCCTTCATCTGCAGTGCAATTGGGCCAGCCTCGACGTGGTCCTCAAGGCCACAGTCGACAAGACGCCCCTTCCAGCTGATCTTGCGCACAGGGCTGACGATGGCAGCAGTGCCAGCACCGAAGACTTCCATCATGCGGCCCTCGTCGGCCGCATCGGCAATGTCCTTCATTGTGAACTTCTTTTCGAGCACCTTCCAGCCCTTGGGCTCCAGGCGCTCGCGCGCAAGACCCAGGATCGAGTCGCGCGTGACACCCTCGAGGATGGTTCCGTCGAGCGGCGCGGTCAGCAGCTCGGGTTGCCCGGTCTCCTTGTTCTTGATCGCGGCGAACAAGTTCATGGTGCCGACCTCGGTGACGTACTCCTCCTCGCCAAACAACCAAAGGTTCTGGTGGAAGCCGCGGCTGGCGGCCTGCATCTGCGGCAAAATGCATGGCGCGTAGTTGGCACCGAGCTTCTTGTCTCCAACACCGCCGGGCCATGCGCGCACAGCATAGTCGGTGGCCTCGAGCGACACGGCCTTGAAGCCAGTTGGGTAGTACGGGCCGACGGGCGAAGCGATAACGTAGAGGAGGGCGGATGCAGGAGGGCCGACGCCAAGGGTGCGCTGGGTTCCAATCATGGTCGGACGCAGGTAGAGCGAGTAGCCGCGCGCGCTGTGCTGGTGTCAGCTTCCCGTCTGCCTACAGGACCACTGTCGCAGCTTACTCTGGGATGAAGCGGGCGTCCTCCTTAACGAACTTGCCAATGAGCTCAATCATGGCATCGGGGTCGAAGTTGGGCAACGCAATGCGTGCCGACGACTTGTTCAGACGCGCCATGTTCCTGTCTGGCCTGAACAGTCGGATGTTGCCGCTCTTGTCCTTGTAGGCCTTCATGCCCTCGAAGCACTCGAACGCATAGTGGAACACGCACGTCGCCGGGTCGAGGCTGAGGTTCTGGTACGGTGTGATGCGCGCTGGCAGCCATCCTTCTGCCGCTGTCCATTCGAGCGAGAGCATGTGGTCTGTCGCGTTTGGTTAGCCATGGGCATCGTCGGGACCCTATTCGGACCTTCTACCTGTGAAGTTGCGGCCGAAGATGAGGTCCTCTGGGGGCAGCAGGTCCTTCGGTGACGTTGTCCTTGTGATGCTGAGCTTTGTCGGGTCAATGTCCTGGATCTTGTTGCCGACAGAGGCATCAGCGTGGATGCTGTACGCTCGCTGACTTCGACATCGCAGCGATGTGCTGAGTGGTGCGGCTGTTGAGCGGAAGGCGCAATGGGAGAGCGACGAGAGCAATCGTGACGATCGCTGCTGCAGCATGGTGGCGTGTGGATTGCAGGACCGGGGAAGGGAGTGTGGGGATTAAGAACGTCGCTGGAATGTCTGCCCTTGAAATGTTGCAGGGTTCATCAACCGACAGTGACCGCTTCGGCTTTCTGCCTGCCGCTAACGGCCTCAAGGCCATTGGCCGTTCATCGACAACCCCTGTCAACTTCTCCGATGTCCGCACTCTGAAGGGCGTGGTCCGAGTAACACTGATAACGGATAGCTGAGGGTATTCACGTCACCAACAGTCACAGTCATTCGAATATCGCTGACTCAATGCTAAGGCATGATGCTCAAGCGCTCGGATTCTAGCAGGCCAATCAACAATCACAGGAGGTAGTCGCCTCACGCCAGCTTTTATTCATTGCTCTACAAGCAGCCTAAAGACTACACAAATCTTGATTTGCTTTGTTAAACATCTTAAAATACTCTAGAGACATCTACACTCAATGTTTGGTCGTAGAATTGGTAACAGCTGCACGTTAAATCGTTACAATTACTACTGACAAAGTGATCTATAAAGTCGACAGGGTATCATCATCCAACACGACGAAAGGCCGTTACATATCAAACATTTCTATTTTTGGTATTTCTCCCAATGCAAAAACCCTACTCTTGCATCATTCCTCTGCTTCCGCAGCAGCCGGCTTAGGGAAAGTCGGCGCATAAGCACTCTTCTCCCTGATCTTCGCACCTTGGAGGTAGAACCACACCGGAACAGGGACCATCAATGCAGCGAGAATGCCCAGCAAAGTTGACGCCCACTGAATCCCCATACCTTCGAACATCTGGCGTGCGAATAGAGGGAATGCAGCTCCACACAGACTACGAAGAAATGTGTTGGCAGCGATGGCGGAGGCGGCGAACATCAGATACGCGTCCACAAGGTAGTTGAGCGATTGGAGGAAGATGGCAAGGAGGCCGAAACCAGTGAGGAGACCGGAGAGGGTGGGGACTGGAGGTTGTCAGTGAATTGATTCGACATAGCTAAGCTTGATTTGAAGACTTACCTATCCAATGTATGTCAGATCGGTACCCTGTCCACCCGAACCAGAACAAGCCAATTGAGAAGCATGCGCCTCCAAGAATGACCTCTGGCAAGCGCCACTCAGGAATGGGGATGTTGTTGTTGGCAGCGAGCTTCTTTTGGTAGCCAGGTTGGCGCAAGAAGATCAGAGTACCAGCAAGAAGCTGGCCAATGATCATTCCAAAGAACGGGAGACCGCCAATACCAGAGTTCATACCGTGGACACCCTGGAATACCAATGGGTAGGCTGTGAGGAACAAATAGAGAAGACCGTAGATAAAGGCCATGTAAATACTCAGAAGCAGCACAATGCGCTCGGTGACAAGCATCTTGAGTGGCCGGGAGAAATTCTTCTCAATCAGCTCCTTAAAGTCAATCTCAATTTCCTCTTGTTTAGCATGGATGCCCCAATTCTTAGTCCGGCGGCGTAGCTCCTCAGCTTTACCGACGAGGATTTGGGGTGGGTACGACTCGGAGAGGAAAAGAAAGTTGCAGGCAAAGCAAAAGAAGCCCATAAAGGCCACAAGGTACTCTGTCCAGCGGTACCCAAGGTCAGACATTACAATGAAGCCACCGATAAATGGAGCCATCATCGGCCCTGTGAATACCATGACAGAGAAAATAGTGATGGCCATTCCACGGGTGCGGTTGTCAAACATGTCGGAGAAGACGGCGGCGACACAGGTGAGCGGACATGCTCCAAAAAAGCCGCTGAAGAATCGACAAATGAGGAGCGTCTGGAGGTCCTTCGAAACCGCGACTGAAATGTTGAAGATGGAGAAACCAAAGGATGCAATGACAAGCGGAAGACGTCGTCCCTTCAACTCTGAGAGTGGCGCCCTGGAGATAGTCAGTATGACAACACTTCGTTTCGTTAGATATAGGCACTTACCATAAGATAGGACCAGTTGCAAAGCCCAGAACGTAGAGCGAAGTCGCTAATGTCGCAACAACAGACCCAACATCATAGATCTCCGCAATAGTTCTAGTCGCACTTGAGATGATACTCGAACCAAAAGCGGCTGTGAGCGTAGTAAAGCCGAGTATGGCAGCAGTGATAAGCTTCTTCTTCAACGGCCAGTTCTGAGCATGCATGGGATCATCGTGTCCATCGAACTCCACAACATAGGCCTCGCGCTCCGGTAATGGTGGTGGATATGGCTTTCCCGCCCCAAAAGCTGGCAACGGTTTCCTACTCGCCCTACTTCGTAAGCTGGCGCCTACTGTTCCTGAGTGCTGTGAGCGCAGGGTATGGATTCGGCTCAGTGCCGTTTCGTGGCGCTCAAGCTCATTGCCAGTGTCGTGTTGTGTGGGCATGCGAGACATAGCCGCATTGCGCTCGACATCTAATGCTTCCGACGATGATGTTGAGGAGCTCGACACCGTAGATGTTCGTGCAATCTGCTCAAGTTTTTCCTTCTCTGCTTCCGTGGCTGAAGCACCGAAACGATCTGGGCTGGCGTCCCTCTCCGCGCGCTCGATGTACTTGTCAACGTTGTTCTCGGCCATGTTAATTGTTATGAGTCGCAATCGGCGCGCTCGAGCGATCAGTTTCCAAATGGGATAACTATTAAGACCTTGCGAATGAAGGGCGCAGCCGGTAATATACTTTCGACAATCCATGAGTCCGGTTAACTCCAGAGCTAGCGGGTGTCCGCGCTTCTGTTCGGGCTTCAGGGAAACGCGAAGGTGGGTCAGCTTTAGCTCTCAGGAGGCGGTCGTAGGAAACCGCTAAGATTGGAGACGGAAACATGGCAGCAATCGGATTTTATTGGACTGATAAAAACAGCTACTCCTTCTCGAACGTTCTGAGCGAACGATGATGTTGAAGCCAAAGAAGAATAGGCAACTGTTCGCTTACAATGACGTAGCGGCAATGGGTAGGCTTTTTACAAGCTCAGCTCGGTCAGAACGGAATGCCTAGCTGCTTCCGCGGGGCAAGATAGGGAGCGAGGCCGAGGAGTGCACCAACGCCACTTTGATGAGCAATCTCTTTTCTTCTGACCCGACAATAATGGCTGGTGCTATATGACCGTTTGCGGGACGTTGAATTTCATGCGCGGTGACATAGACGGCGCTTCAAACGGTGTCCTGTCAATGCACGCTTCAACGGTCACGCCGTTTCAGAAATACCAAGTTATTATGGGACCCCAGCACGAACTTATAGTGCGGTCGGCCACATTTGCATCTATGCCCTTATGTTGAAGAGAAGTTGAGGCACAGCTGCTGTCAGTCCTGTATCTACACATCAAGCCTAAGGGCTTGTAGAGAGATTTTAGCTGTGTTATATACAAACTTGTCAACAAACAAATCAAACCAAATACAAGGCTTAATACTTGCTTAATTAGTCGGTTTTCTAAGTAGCAGCTTATTTGTTTGGTTAGTTTGCAAACATCTACATACATGCCAAGAGTGATTTATAGAGCATTTAGGGGGTAGAGGAGTTGTTAATACCCTAGTAATCGTTCAACAATCTCTAGGCTTGTTTGGTAAGCTTGGCATAGTGGAAGGTTGAGATTTGTTTTACAATTTGGCTTCTGTTAAACAAGCTTAAACAAGTATTTGGCAGTAGCTGATTGTTAACCCCTTTGGTTGTGTATTAGGTGAAGGTAGTCGTAGTCGTAGTCTTTAAGCTACTTCTTAGCTCACAAGAGGACTGTGAGTACAGGTTGACTGTCTCCTATGTACTAAGCATTCGTCTGGCTACATCCGGCCTTTCTCCCTTTGGTGACATGAGAGACTCGATATTCACGTCATGGCGAAGCTCGAACCCTCGTGTAGCCATTTATAAACACTGGTCGACCTGAACATTTTGTATAGCAGACGTGAGTGGTGTTTACCACCGAGTCGCCTAGAAGTCGTCTGTTCAGGTTGTATCTTGAGATTTGTGTTCACGCAAACATAAACGAGACCTACGCACAACCACCATTGGGACGGAGGAATGTAAGGGGTGCAACATCACATCAAAAAGAAGAAGAGCTGTTGGATGGTGGGTGTCTCTGCGAAGCAGAGAAGACTAGCATGTCTGCCAAGTCGTGGTTTTGTTTTGTCGTCTAGCGGTGCTCATAAAGACGTCAATGCGTAACTGTGCCCAACCTTCTCATCATAAACATCATAACAGTGCTTTCGTCTACAACTTTTGCATGGCAACAACGTCGGTGGACTGGACGTGGTCCTCGAACTCCTCGATCTGCTGCTGAAGCTCGTCAAGGGAGACCTTGTCATCCTCAACAACCAAGTTAATCTGGAGCTTCTTGATACCGAAACCAACAGCAACCAGCGTCGAGGCACCCCAGACAAGACCATCCTTTTCGATGGACAGGACGTTAGCCTTAAGCTCATCCATGTTTGTCTCGTCGTCTGTATATTATTAGCGACAGCTTGTTGTACGGTTTACAGGGTGACTTACCCCAGGGCTTAACGTCAAGAGTGATAATAGACTTGGCAGCAGGCTTTACCTTGCCAGCCTTCTTCTTGTTGTACTCGGCAAGGCGCTCAGCCTTGATGCGCTCAGCCTCCTCATCGACCTCGTCGTCGGAACCGAACAGGTCGACATCGTCGTCGTCCTCAGCCTCAGCCTCCTTCTCCGGGGCCTTGGCAGGGTTGAGGGTAAGCTCGCTGGAGTCGGGGCCGTAGGCGGTAGCCTCCTTGGTTGGGTCACCAGGAAGAGTCTCGAACTCGCCCTCGAAGGTGAGGATGTGGTTGTACCACCTCCAGGCGTAAGGGAACTTCTCGGGTGCAGGGATCTGCTTGATCTGCTGGAAGACCTTGACGTCGGCCTGCGACGGGGTGTAGCTATTGATCGTTAGACCATGACTCTGCCGGGTAGTTCGAGCAGAAGCTGTAGTAACGAGGGGTAAATCAGAGTTGCGACAAGCGCTGTGGTTTTGTATTCAGATAGCGGGGTCTTAAGCCGCCTCATTAACACGGACCAAATGTTCTCATCATGAAGAAATGAAGGGTTGTAGTGGTGTAGCAAAAACACTAACACAGGAAGGAGGCATGGTGGGGTAGCGACTTACCCAACGATGTAGCTGCGGGTCTTGACCCAGTTGTTCAGGAGGGTGAGACCTGCGTCGGAAACGAAATCGGTGAAGCCCATGTTTGCGATTGAAGAAAAGCTGTGAGAGAAAGGCTATTCAGTCGCGTTGATGTTGTGGAAGAAGGGGGGCAGCAAGAGTTTTTGGTGCAAGATTGGGCGCTAAGGATTTTCCGAGTTGCCAAGGCGGGGCTAGACGCACGTGCTTTCGTTCCCTCCTCGAGTGCGTCGGGCGCACTTACCTGAGTCAACACTCGAGTCAACCTTACTATTGCCGCATTCTACTTTGTCACTAATTGCTCTGACTGTTCTTCGACAGCTAGGATCAGTTTTCTGCTCCGAAGCCGTCGAGAAGCGGCGCGCAATGTCGTGGAAGATCGTCGAATGATCGCGGAGCTTCGATCTCAAGCAGTGTCCGCGCGCCATCTACCAAGAATATAATCATGCGTCCTCGCTCCATCTACCTTCCTTTGACTTTCCGTGTTTCCTTGTTCATCATCGTGTACCACCATGCTAACAAGTAGAGCGCGTGTCGCCGTAAGGCGCGTTGCTGCCGTCCCTCGACCATCCATCCGCCCTTCGCCACTACACCATCTGCCAACGACGCGCTTATTACAGTCATCCAACCTAGCACGATCGGCTGTTGCAGTCAGAGGCTATGCCAGCGGCCGACCACATCCTCCAGGTGGGACTCATAAGATGAATATGAGTCCCGAGCCTGAAAAGGCTGCACTCGAGGAGTTTGGTGTCGATCTTACAGAACGAGCACGCAACGGAAAGCTTGACCCAGTCATTGGTCGAGATAGCGAAATTCAACGGACGATACAAATCCTCTCGAGACGAACGAAAAACAATCCCGTCGTGATTGGACAAGCCGGTACGGGCAAGACAGCCATTATGGAAGGCCTGGCTCAGCGTATCGTCAAAGGCGACGTGCCTGAGTCGATCAAAGACAAGCGTGTCATAAGCCTTGATCTAGGATCTCTCATCGCCGGCGCGAAGTTCCGAGGTGACTTTGAAGAACGGCTGAAAAGGGTGCTGAAGGAGGTGGAGGAGGCGCAGAAGGGTGTCATTCTGTTCGTCGATGAGCTCCATACATTGCTCGGTCTGGGTAAGGCTGAAGGCAGTATCGATGCCAGCAACCTGCTGAAGCCAGCGCTCTCCAGGGGCGAGCTCCAGCTTTGCGGCGCAACGACCCTCAACGAGTATCGACAGATCGAAAAAGACGCGGCGTTAGCGCGACGATTCCAGCCTATCCTAGTCGGTGAGCCTACGGTACAAGACACCATCTCCATTCTGCGTGGAATCAAGGAGCGTTACGAAGTCCACCACGGAGTCAGGATTACAGACCCAGCCCTTGTAGCCGCTGCGACATACAGCAACCGATACATTACGGATCGATTTTTGCCCGACAAAGCTATCGACTTGGTAGACGAGGCCGCGAGTGCTCTTCGCCTCCAGCAGGAGAGCAAGCCAGATGCCATCCAGGAACTCGACCGCCAGATCATGACAATCCAGATCGAACTTGAGTCGCTGCGCAAGGAAACAGACATCACCAGCAAGGAGCGACGTGCGGGCCTAGAAGGGACATTAAAACAGAAGCAAGCTGATGTGAAGGTGCTTACTGAGAAGTGGGAGAAGGAACGTGCCGAGCTGGATGCGATCAAGAACGCCCAAGAAAACCTTGAGAAGGCCAAGGTCAAACTCGAGCAGGCCCGCCGTGAGGGAGACTTTGCTAGGGCAGGTCAGCTGCAATTCAGCACAATTCCTGAGCTTGAAAAGAAGCTACCGAAGGATGATGAGATAATTGCGGGCGATCGACCTGACTCGCTGCTGCACGACTCAGTCACCGCCGAAGATATCGCTTCCGTCGTCTCTCGAACTACTGGCATTCCACTGTCCAAGCTTAACGCTGGTGACATGGAGAAGCTCGTTCATATGGAGGACACTTTACGCCAGTACGTCAAGGGACAGGACGAGGCTCTTACAGCTGTAGCCAACGCTATTCGCATGCAGAGGGCCGGTCTATCAGGAGAGAACAGGCCGATTGCGTCCTTCATGATGCTAGGCCCTACTGGTGTGGGTAAGACTGAGGTGTGCAAGAGGCTGGCGGAGTATCTGTTTAGCACACCTCAAGCTGTAATTCGTTTTGACATGAGCGAATTCAGCGAAAAACACACAGTGTCCAGATTACTGGGCAGTCCTGCTGGGTACGTTGGGTACGAAGACGCTGGTCAGCTGACAGAGGCCGTACGACGAAAGCCATACGCTGTTTTGTTGTTCGACGAATTCGAAAAAGCCCACAAAGACATCTCGACACTGCTACTCCAGGTACTCGACGAAGGCTTCTTGACCGACGCACAAGGCCACAAGGTCGATTTCCGAAATACCATTATTGTCATGACTTCCAACCTTGGTGCAGACATCATCGTTGGGGACAACGTCATTGATTCAGCTGGCAAGGACTCAAGCGAGATTTCACCCGAAGTTCGCGATGCGGTCATGGCGGTAACACAGTCCCACTATGCACCAGAGTTCATCAACCGCCTCGATGAATTCATCATCTTCCGGCGATTGTCCCGCGAAGCGTTGCGTGACATTGTAGACATTAGGCTGAAGGAGCTTCAGCAGCGACTGGATGACCGCAGAATTGTGCTTGATTGCTCTGACGAAGTCAAGCAATGGCTCTGCGATCGAGGCTACGATCCGAAGTTTGGTGCACGCCCATTGAACAGACTCATTGCCAAAGAGGTTGGCAACGGCCTCGCCGACAAAATCATCAGGGGAGAGATCCGAAGTGGTAACGTTGCCAAAGTCACCATCCGCGAGGACGGGTCTGGCCTCATTGTGGCTGCAGCATCCTGAGTCCGAAATACATTTACGACGACATGACTGTAACATAATGGCTGTTTTGAATCCTTCTTGTACAACATGTAACAAAACTGCGCAGTAGGTAGATCTCTTCCTTGTTAAAGATACCAAATGCAAACCCCTTTTTTTCCCTTTGTATGATCTTGTCTCTTGCATCCTGGATTGTGAGTTTCGTGAATCTGGTCGGTGGTAAGAGCGCGTCGCGCTCGGTCAGTCGTGACTTCCTCTCTCAACTGTCCCATCCGTCATCTCCTCACCACAACTGATACGCACGAATCAGAATTGCGTGTCCAATACTCTACACTAACACTCTTTGACTCATAATGCCGCGCAACCTGCCGTTCAAGATGCCATTTCGACACACTGGCAGCCGCAGCTTTGGTTCGTCACACACCGGTCGTACTGGCAGCAGCCGAAACTCAACTACCTCACGTCGCTCCACTGAGCGCCCAGCATCAGTTATGAGCGCAGTTCGCTCAAGGATCCACCAGCAGAATTGTAGAACACCACTTGTGCAGAGCAATTCCTGCGTCACCCTTTCTGACGCCCAAGAGGATGGCCTGGCAGCGGAGCATGACGATGTCAACGACGACAGTCTGAGTGAGATCATCATGGCCGTCGATATGACCCCTCGTGGCACAGTAGGGTGTTGCTACTATGTTGCCAGAGAAGAGAGGCTCTACTTCATGGAGGACATACAGATTGGCGATGTTGACATTGTTGACACCCGTGAGTTCGATTTCGATCAGAACAGCAAGCACTACGTTGACAAAACTGCAGTTAAGACCTTCATTGATCCAACTACCATTCTCGTTTCTTCAAAGATTGATGATGCGGTTATCGATCGTTTCGATCCTGAAGCCAAGACTGCGGAGTCGGTCAGTGGCAATAACGATCCATTTCGACTCCCCTTCCTGCTGGATGTTCGTCCTCCAAGCGAGTTCTATTACAATCCAGCAAAGAGCAAACTCATAATCTTGAGGCTGGGTGAAGTTGACGGCACCCAAGTGAGCTTCAGTGTACCAGGCGATCACTTTGGCGGATGCGATCACGATGGCGCGCGTGGGCAGCAAGGACAATTGCTTCGACTTTCAGGTTGGGTTGACATGGAAAGTCGGGTGACTGTCAGTTACCTGGAAAGGCGCTGTCCAAACTTGCTAACCCGACTTCAGGTTGGATGTGCTGGAGCACTTCTTTCATACCTACAGCGGCGACGTGCTGCGGCATACTTGCCGGGTGACGAAGCCGCAAACATGATGTTTTACATCAAAACACTTGAGATGTTTAGCCTGCAGGAGACCATGTTCATTAACGCAGACACGCTGCATTCGCTTGGCATCATTAGTACGGAGACACACCCACATTCGCACAACAGAGGACCAAACAACAACTTCGAAGCGAAAGAAGGGCTCTCGGTATATGGGCTGTTTCATCATCTTGCACGAACACCACAGGGAAGGTTCCTACTTCGACAGTGTTTCTTACGTCCAAGTCTCAACATCGGCGTCATCAATGAGCGTCTAGACGCTGTAAGCACGTTCTCCAGCTCAGAGAACGCTTCTGCGCTTGATGCTCTGGTTCAGAACATTAGGAATATCGGCAACATGCGCACGATGATGATCAATTTAAGGAAAGGTGTCGGTGGTTCCGTAGCACGAAGGAACGGTCTTTCAAGAAGTGTTTGGACCTCTGTTAGAGGAGTGAGGATCGCAGATATCCGGCTGTGAGTTCATGACTGACGCCCTTACCACAGTTCGCTTTCCATGCTCTCAAGATCAAAGACGCATTGCAAGATGTTATAGGTGGAGACAACCTAGCCATACGAATTAAGGCGCGTGACCAGAGGTCAAAATTAAGCAAGCACTAATGCGCTTCAGGTTTTCGAGAAGTTTGAATGCTACTATCTAGCCCAAGTCGGTCGAAAGATCAGTGAAACCGTAGACTTTGAGAAGTCAGCCGAGGAACGACGAACCATCATCTTACCGGGCGTTGACAAGGAGTTGGACCACATGAAGAGAACGCTTGATGGACTTGAAGATGTTCTGAATCAAGTCGCAGGCAAACTTTCTGAAGGAATGTCTCCAGATCTGCGTGCGTCTCTTAACGTCATCTACTTCCCACAAATCGGCTTTCTTGTCATCGTCCCAATGGACCCTGCCACCGAAGCTGCTGTCTATGATGGAAGTTTCAATAGCCCTTGGGAAATGATGTTTTCAGCCGAGTAAGTATACTACTTAATCAAAGGTGTAGATACGTACGCTGACTATAATCATAGAGGGCAAGTCTACTTCAAAACCGCCGAGGTGAGGGAGATGGACGATCATTTCGGAGACATATACGGCCTCATATCTGATCGTGAAATTGAGATCAGTCATGAGCTCGCTCAGTTCGTACTGCAGTACGAGGAGCTGTTCACCTCTTGCTCAGACGTGTGTGGTGAGCTCGATACGTATGCAGCTTGTTCGCTTGTAGCTAACCTAGGCTGACTCAACTCCTTAGTTTGTTAGCTCTGGCACTAGGCTCAAAAGCATACAATCTTGTGCGGCCACGCATGACACTTGAAAACACCGTCCAGATCAAAAAGGGTCGGTATGTGTAGATGGCCCAATAGCGAACTCTGCATGCTAAACTCAAGCGTAGACATATATTGCAAGAGCGAACTGTCCCATCTTTCGTCCCGAACGACACTTTCATCATTGGTGGATCAGGAGATAATGAGTCTGATGCTGATCAGCAACGCGGCTCTTCCATCTATTTGCAAAATAGCTTCGTGCCACATAAAGGTAGGCCCAGTATGCTCGTCTTGACAGGGTCGAACTACTCTGGAAAGAGTGTGTATTTGAAGCAGGTGGCTTTGATAATCTTCATGGCACATGTTGGATCATTTGTGCCTGCGGAAAGCGCAAGAATCGGGCTGACCGACAAGATTCTATCCCGAGTCACCACACGCGAAACCGTCTCTCGCGCTCAGAGCGCATTCATGATCGATCTGCAACAGATCTCACTTGCATTGAGCTCGGCGACGCGCAGAAGTCTACTCATCATAGACGAGTTTGGCAAGGGAACGGATGCTAGTGATGGAGCGGGACTAGCATGTGCAGTCATGGAGTATCTGCTTAACCTGGGTAATGAGAGACCGAGAGTGATTGGGGCGACTCACTTCCACGGTAAGCTCAATCATCCTTGTCTAGCTGCCTGCTAATATTGGAAAGAAATCTTCGAAATGGGACTGCTGCAGTCAAGGCCTACACTTGCCTTCGGACATCTTGAGGTCAAGCTCGACGCCGAAAAGTCACAAGTCGATGATCAGATAACGTACCTTTACAAGTACGACGACCACTGAAAACGCCCTACCCACGGCGCTGACCAAATTATAGCCTCCGCGAGGGACGAAGCACCTCCAGCTTCGGCACATGGTGAGTCGCCCTATGCTGTCTCACTCTTATCCTCTGCTGACAGTCACTAGCTGCGCAGCCATGAATGGAGTGCCAGAAGAAGTTGTCCGACGTGCAGAAGACCTAATCCTCTTAGCCATGAAAGGCAAGGACTTGATAGCTGCTTGCTGTCAGATGCCAAAAGATGAAGTCGCGGAGCTCCAAGCAGCTGTACGAGCGTTGCAGGCTATTTCAAACTTCGCTGACATCACCAAAGGAACAGATTGCAAGGGATTTCCTCGAGACCAACTTCTACAAAGGCCCCAGAGCAGTACTTTCGGACATCCTTACAACCTCAGCAACCAGTGATTTGCGTATTTAGAGGCGGAGTCGATGTCGCGATGGTGCTCATTGACGGACTCGTTAACTTTAATGCTTGCGGAGATCGTAAGCCGCAGATGTCAGCAATCCGTCATTGGCTCGACAAACCTTTGACATCAACAACGTGTTTCATTTTTGAAACTTAGATTTGTCCACGGCAGCACAGATGTCTTACAAAGAATGTAATACTGGTGCTCAATCAGACGTGCGGTTTTGTGTTGCGCCTGCTGTCTCTCTCTCAACACCATCGTTCTTTCCTTCTTGTACTGACAGCATCGTCGCACTTTCGGAAAAATTTCATATCGCAAACATACACGATATGCGTGGCCCATGGACTCGTACCGAATCTGACAGCTCCAGACAGCTCCTGACCGCCTAACAGTTTGCGCAAGACCAAGTCACGCAACAATGAGTTGCGCTTGCACATGTAATCAGGTCTTATCCGTCCCCACCAATCTGCGATTGATAACACAAGTCCAAACTTTTGTCGAAACAATCTCTTCTAATGTTATGTGGATAATAGGTGCTAAGCGCCAGCGGACGTGTGGCTGCATGCCGGTGATGAAGGGATGCCCTTTGTGTTTGAGAACTTTGCTAATATACTTCCCAACGTCGAACATCGACTACGAAGTTCCTCTATGCTTTCCTCGATCTGCTTGCATCTCGCATTGCGACCTCTTCGCGCGATTCATCACGAGAGTCTGATAGCGTCTCGAATCTCGAGACATGCGCATCGTTTGCGGAATTCTTACTCGCTCGCCAACTGTCCCTACTGAATACCTTCTGGGATAGCAGAGAAAGAGCTAGCAAATAGGATCTGTTGCAACAGCATAGAAGACGAGGTTCGAAGTGTAAGGAAACCTGGTGGCTGTAAGGGTTGAAGATGGACGATTTGGACACCATCGACTACTGTTCCTAAACCCAAATACTCGATACGTTCCAACATCCTGGTATACAGCCGCATCCGTCCGTTAGCCTGCTGTCTAGTCTCTGAAGGTTGAGCTCGTAGGCCTACTCTCCGTGGATCCTATACCAGCTGTCCAAGACAGGCGGTCGTCTGGTACTGGAGTCGTTGAAGACTGAGCCTCTGTTCCACGTTACGAGAACAATCGCCAGGAGAACAAGAGACGTGGGTACTTACATATGGCACAGTATGCTCCAGACTTTGGTCTGCAAACCGGGTGGTTGCCGGTCTACGCGAGAATGAATGCGGGCGCCCATACTTTTCGTTAAGAAGCTTCTGGCTTTCATCTTCTTCCATGACTTCAACAAAAACTAAGGGCTTTACAGAACTGGAGACTGGTCTGTTATCAACCCAAGCATGGTCTCTAGTTAGTCAGGGCCCCCTGTGGCTGTCGGTCACCGAGCTTGGGAAAAACCGCCGTTTCTTTTGTCTTGGAAACGGAATCAACGAACCAAACATCAAGGCTTATGAGGTGTTCCTCCAACTCCTTAGTATTGATCCTTACGTTTCTCGTCAAGCTAGGACAGTACAGACTTAGACGCTTCGATATCAGACAGGGCAGGATGAGCTTTGTACGAGGCCGCGCCGTCCTTCTAGCCGAAACACATGTTGCAAAAAAAATTGGATAAGAGTTGTTGGTGAGGTGGACTTTGGCGTCTGGTGCAAGTCGACAACATATGTGTGATAGAACGAGACTGGTGTGTGCTCTGCTCTGGTTAGGCTGGGAACACCAGAAGAACAGAAGTGTAATCTCATGAGCATCACAAACCACCAGTAAAGGCGCCATGGACCGAAATCACTTGGACTACGCAACGATTGAAATGCGCAGACGCTTTTGCCGCTAAGCTTCGCGGCAATCAGCGCGGTACGAAATACCCGTGCGAAGAGTGGTGCCGGAGCGCGCCGTACCTGAAGGAATCCACTCGCTCTCCACCCAGTTCACAAGAAGCAAGTTTGTCTCTGCATCGATCGCATCCGCCTCAAACCTTGAGTACATCATGCCGCATGATGCTATTTTCGGCTCCTGTCGCTGTTTGCGTGGTTAATCTGGAGGAGGTACATAGCAGGCTGGGAACGAGGCTGAGCACAGCCCCACACGTACTCTAAGGCCACGATGGTTTCTATTCGCGATCGAGCGATTACACAAACCCCAGTAGCCCATCGACATATCGGCTTCGACAAGGCCTCCCAAGGTGAATTCACGGGATCGAGTGAAGCTATAATCCGGGCAGTTGCGCCGACAATCGATGAGAATCGCAGCCTCGACGCCCTCGACACCCCACAAATGAGGGCTGATTAGGGATCCTGCGCAAAGCTGACAGCTTGTGTGACTTTGCAGAGTTCATCAGGGCTAATGCCAATGGCATTTGGGGGTTATCTCACACTGCAGTCACGGCGCGCGTTCATCTGTCGCTGCTGTGCCTCGTAACACCAAATTCTGGGGAACGTTTGCAAGCGCTGCCCTTGCATACAGCTAGAGCAACATTAGACGCCATCACTGCCTCCAGCGACCATGATGTCAAAGAGACCACCCTCGAGGCTATGGCCGTTCGTACGGGAAGGCTAGCGATGCGCAGTTTTATTTTTGTGTAGGCATTTCTCAATTCGAACAAGTCAGCGCTAGGAGTAGGTCATATCGCCGACACTATGGTCTCCCTTCAGTCAATGGGCCACAACTGCAGGAACATGAATGCCTGCACCAGTTAGGAGCTTACAGAGTAATCAATCTGCCATCGTCTGAACTGAAGAGGTATTGAGATGGGTAGACCATGTGCAAACCCGAAGAGGGCAGATGAACACCCTCGTGCACACCCAGTGCCGCGGCGCGAATAGTCAAACTTTAGACCGCGCAGCCTTGCTGAAGGTCACCATGACCTTGGTACATCGGTTCCACAGGTATGCCTCGCCAGATTTGGAGTGTTTCGACTCTCGAGGTTGACAAGCGCGCGAAAACCCAACGCTAGACAATCTCTATGAAGCAGCACTCCGGCAGCGAAGGATCCTTAGGCCAGCAAAACGGCAGGTGTGGATCTGTGCGAGCACCACCAAACCGGCCCGAACCTGAAGATTGAACAGGTGTGAGTGCGCTCAGCGTGACCTGCAGAGTTCCTGGACTACACCATGTCTAAAGTAGGATTAACGTTGCTGTAAGCTCTCAGCCCCATCTGATATCCCAGTCGCGGTAGCTGCAGCGCACCCTACCCTGGTTCATCAAGCGTGAGCATTGATGCTTACCCACTCTGCTCCGGCAATGCAGCCTGCACATGCGCTTTAGCTGCATTCCAAGATGGTTACCCTCCTGGTCCTAGTTTACCTGCGGTTGTACCGTTTCCAACACCACCCATATATAACATATCATTCTCCTTTCAATAGTACTTCATTACCTCACGCCAACCAGTCAATCTCTGAAGATGTTCCACACTATACCTCAGATCTACACGCCTCAATCATCACCTTCACCTCCAACAGACAACATGCTGTCTCTTCCCACAGGCACAGCAGTTTCTACCGGTCCGAATGGTCTGCCCAAGCCTAGAAAGATGCGGGCATCTTGCGATGCTTGCTCTCGTGCGAAAGTCAAGTGCGACAAAGTCCGACCTACCTGCCAACGATGTGGCAACATGAGCATCTGCTGCAACTACTCTCCTTCTATGAGGTATGTTCTTCCCCGATCGGATGAAGTTTGAGCCCCAATCAGCTCACACGCAGGTGCAGGTTAGGCAAGCCGCGCAAGAACAGAAATCCCGACGGTAGCATCATTCGCGACATCTCCAGAGCAAGCTCCTGTGGACCGTTCGGATCCAGGCCCGAGATCGCTCCCCGAATTGCCTCATACACCATGGAGAGCTCACCGGAGCCTACAGTAGACCCTCTCTACCTCCGCCCCTCGACGCCAAATTTCCAGTTCCAAGATTCCTTTGCGAACAACTTCAATGGCAGCCAGTCTCCTCCATACTCAGAAGCCAGCTGGTCGAACGAAGAACCGATGACATTTCAGACTTCAATCGACATGACCGTTCCTGTGCACCAGTTTACTCCTCTCTCGCCATATAGTGGCGTTGGTCATGTCCGCTCCACAAGCCTGCAAAGTCAGCCGGACTTCCTCGCCCCCATGGACAACGGCATGATCTCGCCACCAATGGCCAGTCCACTTCTGTTCGGCCTGCAAGATCAACAGAGCCTTCCCATATTTGAGCCTGAGGCATTTACTCTGTCTCCGCCCTTGATGGCGGCGCCCCAGCCTAGTCCTGCCACCCCCGCTCCTGTTCAGAGTCATGACTGCACCAAATTCGCATTCCAGATTTTGAACAGCCTCTATTCGCCACCATCTTCTCAACCTTCCTTCAACGATTTCAACGGTACAGCTGAAGGGCTTCCTACCCTCGATGCTGTTCTCTCAGCCAACAAAGCTGCAGTCGAGAATCTCTCAGCTCTCCTCGGCTGCCCCTGCTCTGCTAACCCACACTTCTCCACGACGATTGCATTCTCGATCATGAAGATCCTGTCATGGTACCAAGCCATTGCTGGTATGGCTCAAGACATTGTCTCACCCATCAACACTCGTCTGGAGGCATTCACACACACACCCATACTCCTGGGTGACTTCAAACTTGAAGCCGAGGACGAGGAGACTTTCCGCACCCAGATCATCCTCGGCGAGCTTAGAAAGGTTGAGAAGCTCATCGATATGTTCACTGAATGCTATTGCAAGGCCTCCAACGATAGCGTTGACTCTGGTGTCTATATGTCTCTGGAGTCACTGCTCCGCACGCGCGTCCGAGACACCTTCAAGGTGACCATGCGCACCGCACCTATCAACGTGAAGCGCCAGATTGCTTCTCGCACACAAAACCGCACACGTGTCAATACTCTGTAAAACCTCTCCTTTCTCGACATCTGCTGCACTTTAGAGCTACGATACCCTCGCTAAGCATTTTTTGTTCTTACTGTATTCTGTTTCTTATCCACGATCGAGCAGTATTGCTCTCGTTTGCATTTAGAATTGGCTTGTTAGAAAACCATGTACATATGAAGCAATTGTCTCTTACGTTCAACCATAGCCGGTCTTGCTTTGAGCACTTTCACTTCTTTGTACATACCCTCTGCAGACCATACCCGCCACACGCTGACCGCGCCTGTGTTTCGGAGTTGAATATGACAATTCAATCTTTTACACCAGTACGTCGTGTGAGGATCTCTTATGGCCATACGTACGGCTAGGAAAGTTGCCGACCCATTCCTTCTGTCAGGCATCCATCATTACGTCCCAACATACAACATACAGCCCAACAGCCTCCACGGAACTCAAAGTCCAATACTTTAGGCCCAGAACCAACAGCTCACGCCATATCTCCACCAGGCCCAGCCTCCGCGACCTCGGCAGATCCAAATGGCCCCCAAATCAAGAAGCTGGGATTAGGGCACAACTAACAGCTTGTTGTACATACCTTCCCAGCATATCTGAACTAGCTCTAGGTAGACTTGACAACCTAGTTGCTGCTCCTTGAGACATTGTGTGGGCAGGCGCTTAATGAAACATCATTGCTTGAGTATCGAACTTCTGGATCGACTGTGGCGTGGAGGAGGCGTTGGAGCAGGGAGGTGCCTGGTGATCGACGTAGTCCTCATGAAAACAACGTGTTCCTCGCTACAAGCATGAGCAAGAAGATCTCAAACATCAATCAGTCGGCTTCGTCAGGGGTTTCCCCTTTTGTCTCATCATCTAATCGCAACACCTTTCCTCGTCATCCTTCAGGCACCCAACTTCTTTGCACCAACTTACCCGTTCACAGTTCGCGACCACGCTCGGGCCCACGCGGGTGGCTTCGCCAATCCCTGCTACATCAAGCAGGGGTAAATGCATGTGCCAATCGTAAAATTAGAGGGCCGCACCGCAGTGTTAGGCGCGCTGCGCCAGGCCGAAGATGGGACCGTTCTTGGGCGGGGTGGCTGAGACTTTCGATAGGTACGTGCTTATGTGCAGCAAGAGCGGGCGACCGCTTCCGTGCGAGCCTCTGTAAGGTAAGTGGGATGTTGTGCAAGGCGACGCTGACTCAGGTCGATATCGACTATGATTGATGGAAGAGGAAAATAAGTTGATTGTCGAGGATAAGAGGGTGTACGACCGCGCGGGGTGTAAGCTGTTGATACTTGCAGTACTGGTCTCGGACTGAAAGGCTTGCACTCCATTTCTTCTCGTCAAGAGTCGCCTGATTTTCCAACTTCTTGCTGGATTCTTCGGCAACGTCCGCGTTCTGACCGCCTCCAGCCTCGCGCGGGTACACCCACTCTGCGCCGTTTCTTCCACGGCGTCCCCCACGCAGCTGCACATGTCACGGACCGATCCTCTAAAGGCAAGCACAGCTCAAGCCACCAACTGTTAAACATGGAAACATCTCGGCTGAAGTCAATTCTTTGACAGAGAGGACCACATTTGCAACTATGTAGTTTTACAACCCCACGCTTTGTGCAGCAAAAACACGTGTATACCTCCACGAACTTCCAGGATTTCCCGAATAAGCTTGCTAATCTACCTAATGTGGCAGTCAGGCTGTAGATAATCACACCGAGCATTTCTATTGGACGATATAGATTAAGTACCAGTACTACGGCAAGAACCAATACACACGTGCAGTCAAGCGACGAGACAGAGCAGCGCCAGGCTAGATGTGGTGAATTTCGCTGTTTTTAGGCTCGGCTTGGGCTTGATAAAAAGTAACCGCCGGTTCGTGAGGATTAGCGGCCAATGAGGGTCGTGAGTGCTGTGCCGTGAGTGCCGCCACTGAGGGAGAGACGGCACTGCCTCGTTGCAAAAAAATGTGTATTTTGGGCGGCTGGAAATTTCCCAACTGTGCCGCAAAGGGACTATTTTGCGTGATACTTGAACGTGCCGTATCTCCAGGGCAGGTATCAAGAACTGCATCACATTTGGGAGCTTTTTGCCGAACGTGAAGACCTACTCAAGCCCTTGTAGGTGATGCCGCTCTGTTGGTCGCAGGCGGGGCGTGAGTGATCCAATGACACGTGTGGGAGGTGCAAAAAGTGACGAGCAGGTGTGATCTTAGGCAAGGGAGCAAATATGCTTTTGGCTGGCTATATCCTGGACGCTGTGTAGTCTCCTCACAGCATGGATGTAGATGTTGCGTGGAACCTCTAGTCATTCTCGTCGTGCAAGCCAATTAGACTCAAGTCGAACACTAGGACTACGTCTCTGTAATGCGAAATGTGTCAAAAAAAGGGAAAAGACTCCAATGATCTTGTTACCGCCGTGACACTATCCCACTTTTAAACTCCGAAGTTCGGTGCACTTCATCCTGAAGAGCTTCGAAGATTGCTTTGCTTCCAACGCTACAAACGTTTTCTTTGAGTCGAGGTCGCAAATCATAATTCGTTGGTCTAATCGCTTAGCTTTCGGGCTGAGTCTGAACAGCTTTTCTGCCATGAGTCGCATTATACGGTGTGTAGTATCTCTGTCGAAGGCATCTTGGCCGTGATGAGGTTGACATGTTCCACAATCGGAGCATGGAATTTGCGATAGATACTCGTAAGGCAGCTATTCCAAAGCATGCCTGTTTTTGAATAGTCTAAAGGAGGTAGTGGAGTTGTTCACGCTTATGTTATCAGTGTGGTTCTTAAGTCTAGTGTCTCTTTGGTTCTCAAAATCTACGTTAAGTGGTTGGGATCAACATTCCAACCATAGTTGCGCGAACGGGTCAAGCCACAGGAATATCTGTCCAGGAGCGTTGAAAAGTGGATTCCTTGCCTGGATGCTGCTACTACCTGATCATAGCAGCGTTCCACAACCCTTTGTAGCCGTATCCTAGAATTCTCGATAAAGAGATGCTGTGATCGATAGCATTTCATCACAGGATGTCAAGACAATGTATCTTTCAAGTCTTGTACCTGCTTCCAACTGGAAGGGGTGTATATGTTACAGCTTTGTGTACTCAGGCAAGCTTTGGTCAAGCGGACATTTCCACGTCGAGCTTGCCTGATCTACACGTTGTATAGGCCATCTTGCAAATCCGAGACTCAGTCCGTGTATGCTGCCGGTATACCTCAAAAAGGAAAATCCGCTTTGCTCACAGGTATACACCCTCCTCCTCCTCTTCGGTTTGCGCTGTCGAGGTGCCGTTTGTTTGCCCTCGCGCCGTCTGGGCACTAGGTGGTGCAGCCGGAACTGTCCTATTTTGTGTTGGCGCTGCACCATTCAGACCGATTGCGCCTTCTTCTTTCCTAACCTCGCCTTCGTCTCTTGGTCTCCAAGGCAGGCCGCGCACTTCTTCAACCTCTTTTCTGATCAGCTCCATGCGCTCGTTGAAGTTCTTCATGACTTGTCGGTTCTCGAGCAGTGCTTCGTAGCAGTCACGATCATCGTTTTCTCGAGCATAGTCTTCCAGTTGTTTGTTGCTTAACTCAAGGTGAGTGATGCTGTTGGATAGCTCGGCGTGCTTCGCATATAGTGAGGAGATTGGGAGTTCGGTGAGTGCGGCGGCGAACCGTGCGGCTGTGATTGGGGTCGATTCGGCAGACATTGCGATATATTGGTGCGTATGAAACCAACGTGGAGAGAAGTGGTTGTTCTGGCGATGAGAAGAAGGCGAAAGTTGTGGGAGGTGTAAATGACGTTCGGTGCTTTCGAAGCTCATGTGGGGCCGGGTGGGGAAGCTCCTTGCACCTTCTGCTCTCGTTGTCATCGTAACTGCCACAACATAAAATACCCAATACCTATTCAGACGGTCATAACCGCATCGTAACTCGCCACATCTCTGATCGCCTGTGTCGAGGACACCCACGAGTCTCAGTAAAACCTGTTATAACGTCGATGCACGAAACTTTATGAGACGCATTTAAGGTCCGCGTGCCCCTACGGCTTAACGTGTGACATGTATAAGTCATGTATAAATTGTGGACGAAATAACGCTGCTATACCATCATAATGTTTGCCCCGGTGAGGAGACTTTCACATACTCACGACACACTAAATAATTTCTACAAGCCCAGCGAAGCGTCTCCCAAAAAATCGAAATCAACAACGTCAGGGTCATTCGTCGGTACGCAAATACAGCGATGATATTGTGGAGAAAGCTTAAATGACCTACCGAGGCATCGTGGAAGTGGCCGATTGGTTGAGGTCACAGCCAAAGAAGTCCGGTAGTGAACTAGATATCGAACATTGCACAAAAAGGGTTTAGACCTGTCACTATTCCCCTGGATCGGCATGACAGACATGCGATCTCGTAGACCATGTTGCAGATCTGGAGTAGAATGCTAAAGTTGGGTCGTAGGCTTATACAAATCATGAGCAGGTATCTGGTCCAATGCGGGGTGCAGCCGGTGTAGGATGGATCTATAAAGGTACAACTTGGTGTCAGAAGACACCAACTTCAGTCTTTCTTTCGATCACCATCACGGACTTCTCACAATGGCTCAGTCTTCTTTCACATCGCTTCTCACACTCTTCCTCTTCTCTACCACAGCACTCGCTGCACCAGCCGCAGTAGACCCAACAGTGACCATTTCCGCTGGCGCAATAATAGGAACTGCAACAAAGCCTGTTAACCAACCATCGCTCACTGCATCAGCAAATGCCTACCTCGGAGTACCTTTTGCAAAGTCTCCACCAGAGAGATTCAGCCCACCTGAAGCAGCATCCTCATGGTCAACACCATTGCAAGCTCAGGCCATTAGACCTGCATGTATTCAGCAGTTCTCTGGCTCTGGTCAAACACAAGCATTGACCAAACAATTCTTCAACAATCCTCTTGGTCCGGCTCCTGAAGAAAGTGAGGATTGCCTATATCTCAACGTATACACCCCTCCTGGTGTTACACCTAGCAGCAAAAAGGCCGTCATGTTCTGGCTCTTCGGGGTATGAGCTGTCCCGTACACATGATGTTCAGTACTGATTACTTCAGGGCAACCTACAATTCGGCACAGGTGGTCTGCAGTTCTACGACGGCAGCTCTCTTGCCATAACTCAGGACGTCGTCGTGGTGACTATCAACTATCGCACCAACAGTGATTCCTTCCCCATCCCCGAAGATCACGGACATGTACTGACCCAACCTAGTCTTCGGTTTCTCTAATTCTCCTGAAGTCCCGTTCGGTTCTCAGAATTCAGGCTTCCTTGACCAGCGCTTTGCGCTCCAGTGGGTGCAACAGAACATTGCTGCCTTCGGTGGAGACCCCTCACGCGTGACCATCTTTGGTGAATCTGCAGGTGGCGAGTCCGTGAAACAACTTCTGGCCAACCCGCCCTCTCCACGTCCATTCTCAGCCGCAATCCTGGAGAGCGAAAATGCCCTCCTCACCGGTAATGGACTGACGAACTACAACCAGGTTCTTGCGAACTTTGGGTGTAAAGACATTGCGTGCTTGAAGAAAGTCGATGCCACGGCGATCAAGAGCTATATCGAAGCGAACAGTTTAGCCTTTCCACCAGTGAATGGTGATGGAACGTCCATTGATGATGTCAGGCCTAGCATCTTGACGAAGAAATGGGCGAATGTTCCGACCTTCTTTGGTACAAACCTCAACGAAGGACGCGCCTTCCTTGCCGTTCTAGGTTTAGACAATGGGACTGCGGCCGTCGACAGCGCATTCGCCAGTGTAGGCATCACGGACCCAAAAATCAGGCAAAGCATCCTGGCCATGTACGCAGCGCAAGGTATTGAAGATGCTTACTTTGTGGCGGACCGGTATGTCATCTCTATCCCTTCTATTCTCCCAAATGTCGAAAGACACAAAGCTAACACCCCACTTCAGTATCATCTCCGACCTAGTATTCACATGCTCCACTTCCACACTATCCTCTTTTCTCGCCCTCAATGGGTACACAGCCTACCGCTACCGCTACGACGCCTCCTTTCCCACGACCTCTCTCTTCGCAAACTCTGGCGCCTACCACACTTCCGAGATCCCCGAGGTCTTCGGCACTTACCCACTATCTAACCAGTTCGGCACTGCGACAACGCAGCAAATCGATTTGAGCGCGTTCATGCAGAATACGTGGGCAGGCTTTGCGAAGAATCCTAGTGGTGGTGTAGGATGGCCAAAGGTGGGGAGCGCGTTAGGGAAGGAGTTGGGACTGTTGGGCAGCAATGGGAGCAGTGGTGTGAACGTGGTAAACACTCTTGTTGCGGATTACCCGTGTGTGCTTTATGCGCCGATTGGGGATTTGCTGAAGTTGAACTATAAGTAGGTTTACATGTTCTGATATCATTTGTGGCACAACGATAGGAGTTTTTCAATGCCAATACCATAGGCACCTTCAGCCTTGAGCTGCCATTTTCTCGCTCTCCTGCTCCATTCTACCGTCCTGTTGTTTTCTGTCCTCGTCTCACCGGGGGTTCAAAAACTTGAAAGCCGGGCTCAGACCATTTCCATTATCAGGCTGAGAGAGCAGTCACACAGCAAACAGTCACAGAGGAAATAGCCATCAACAGCTCGGAGAAAATGACGACAAGGAGGAGACTCAACATCTCCACGTGGCACAATTTTTAGAGAGTCGAAATCACAAATGATCTAGCTGACGTTACTGCTAAGCTGCTATTTACCCACACGCGGACCATTTCAGCTTCGCAAGCGATGTGGTAAATCCACGCTCGTCCACAAATAACCTTTGAAGTGACCGCACCCAATTATTAAGCAACAGCTTAGCAACCTTGCTCCAGCTCTTCAAGTCCTTGCTTCACCATAACCGTAATGTTCATATCAGGCCGTTAGGCCTTTGAAGCGTCAGAATCCCTCAGCGAAGCATCGCAAGAGCTGGTCGATGTGTGAGGGCTGGTTAAAAGCTGCCAATCGCACCATGATCTCGCTTGCCTTGTTGAGAGAAGCAGTAACGTCCGTATGTGGGAGACTCGGACCATTCTCAATCTATTCACCAACAAGCTCAGCGAGCGTGACAAAATCTCTGAAGTTGCTTAGTGGAAATTGCAAGTTTCTTTTGCAGTTGCTTGATATGTGCTTCTTCTTCAGTCAGAGCAGATTGTAACTGTGCTAATTGCGTTTTTGATCCGGTGATGCAAGCGTCTTGTGACAATATGGTGACAACATGGTATTGGCAGTTGGGTTCTGTCGTGAAATCAGATCAGGTCTGAGAAGCTCTGAAAAAGGCTTTATACGTGTGAAGAGGGAGGTGCGACTGGAGGTTTCTAGAAGTGGGTTGAGAGGGCTATTTGTATTTGGGAAAATACTGTTAGATTTTTGAATACTATATTGTAGAAGTAACAAGAATTGCTTGATCCTAGTCAGTATACTGGCTGTGTCAGTAGTACTGGGGTCAGTGCCGTGTCTTGCACAGAATCAAGTGGATTTGCTGTCATCAAATGCATTCAACGCTCGAAGCGTACGTCTAAACGCTGTCTATATGTCCTAGAATGCCCAACTCTGCCGTACCCACTGCACTAGGTAGAGAGTAGTGGCAAAGCCGACGATATAAACCGAAAAGAAATCCCAAATAATCCAAACAACAACCAAAAGCTAAACGCCTGCAATGTAACTCCCCATCAAAGCCCCATCTTGTCACCTTATATCCGTATCCAAGCTCCTTCTTGTCGCTTCATCTCCGTACGACCCGCCCCCTAGTCGAAGAGTTAGTAGGGAGGAAGAGCACTGCGCGCGTTGCGGTGGAGGCCGCGGCGAGCAATCTTGCCGTTCGAGCACTTGGTGCCAGCGGCAACCTGTTGGTAGACAACCCGACCGTTGGAGCAGATACCGAACTGGGACTCGCCGTTGCAGAGGATCGCTCCGTTCTCAGAGCAGGAAGAACCGCCACCGGTAGAACCACCGGTAGCGGGAGCCTGAGGAGTGGTGGGCGCGGGAGTTGTAGACTCTTTAGGAGTGGGAGCGGGAGCGACGGGAGCAGGGTCAGTGGAGCCAGACCCGCCAGTGGAGCCAGAGCTACCAGAACCACCAGTGCTACCGCCCTCGGAAGCAGCGCCACCGCAGAGCTCCTTGAAGGGGCCGGTACCGAGCTTGGCGACAGATTTGCCGGGGTTGGCGAAGGTGTAGTCGGAGCCCTCAGTTGTCTGGCATCCGTCAGGTTGCCCGATGTTTGCGACCGCCATGTCCGGTAGGTCGTCGAAGCCGTTACCGGTGCCACCTGAGACATTGATGGGAGCGCAGTTCATGTACATCTCGCGGTTGCCGACCTTGTTGAACCAGGTCCAAGCCATAGTTAGCCGGCCTTCAGGAAGCTCAGAGGGAACATTGAAACCGAAGGAACCAAGGTCCTTAGCGTTGTTGATGTTGCCCGAGTTAGTTGTAGGGCAGCCACCCTCGATTGAATGGATGACCTTCCACTTGGAATCCTTGGTAGGTTTCTCATCTTTTGTGACGGAAATCTGGCAGGATCCACCACCATGGGTAGCAGTCTGGTCCGGGGGGAACGAAACAGTGACGTCAGAACCGACAGTCCATTCGTTCATAGATGTGATCTGGTAGTTACTACCCTGGCAGGGGAAGTTTGCGCCATGTTCCTCCAGCGGGTCCTTAGCGACACCGGCAAATGGAACAGGGCTCGCAATGAACATATGAGCCGAGGTCGTAGAAGCCATGGCCAGCACGGCGGCGAAGAGAGAGGTCTTGGTCATAGTGGAAGACATTGTTGCTGGTTTGGTTGAGAATGTAATGTTGTTGGAAAGAATGGAAATGATCAGAAGCTGAACGTTGTACTTGTCGAAAGCGAGGTTGTTAGAAATTGAAGATTGAAGGAGTGTGAATGTTCAGAACCAGTCTGAAGATTGTTGTGAAATGAATGTGGTTGTTGTTGCTTTGTTGGAGCTTCGATGATCTCTGTGGGAAGAGAATTGAGGCTGCTTAAGTAGGTTTTCGGAGTAGAGAACGGGGAGCACGCTGTGTAGCGATGAAGCAACTCCGCTGACCTTGTGCAGCGGTATGGGATCTTGCCTATTGCGCAGTAGCTTCACAATGAGACAACAGACGGACACCGTGAAGACTAGGTGAATTGGAGTACCCGCAGTGCATTGTGGAAGCCCAGCGACAGCGAATCAGATCGAAGGACCTCGCCGCGAGGGAACGTGTAGAAGCGGAGTACAGGGTCTCATCTTCCGTAGCTTGCTCGGGCAGGCGTAGGATTGTGGCCGTTCACACTGTAAGTCCGACATGCGCAAGAGAACAAGATGATTGGGGGCCAGCGTGCAGCGAAGCAGCTAGTAGACTTGCAATGCAGACAGGAAAACATAAAGACCTACTGTCACGAATCTAGGGTCGTCAAGCATAGTGTACGTGCTGCACTACGTAGCCCAGATGCCAGCAGCACCAGCGACACCAGCAGCGAGTGGCTGGTGGAGTCTCGAGACCTCGAAACATGGACTGCCGGACACAGTCCTTCGGGAGGTGAAGGCAAGGCTGCGCCTCCATGTCTGTCAGCGGGGATCAATGTCGGGCATCGTAGGCTTCGGCCTTGCGGCCGTCACCGCAGGGTTAGTCAAGTGGGGCTCTGCGTGCCTGGAACCTTGAATCCAGGACTCTTTGGGGCAGTGACATGGAGCAGGAAGTGGCGGTTGGGGTTTGCTCGCGTGAAGTCGATGCTGGGAGTCTCAGTCGAGTCTAATCCCAATCGAGCGTTGGCAGCTGCTGACTCAGCGACAGCAGCTGGAGGTCGCGCCTGCATCATGCTGATCGCAAGGAACGCGAAACAAACCTCAGAACTCGGACCAAGCTGCCCGACAAGCGCAGGGAACACGCCAATTCGCATCTCGTGCTCTTCGTGACGGGTTCCGCACGTCGACGCCCGCCTAGTCACCGCCTAGGCCGGTTGCGACGCGTCTGCTTCTCGCCAGCTCTTCTGGGCTTCCTCACCTTCCGCATCCCTCTCGTCGCGCATCCCAGCAGCCATGTTCACCAGCACGGGCAAGACGGCACCGCCGCAGGCGTTCATGTCGAGCTATGCGCCGCGATTGCGGTCCCATGGCAATTCGCTCATGTCGCCAATCGTACCGCCGTCGAACACTCTCCCTGCGCCGCGCGTGACGAAGCGTGGGACCGCTGTCCTCAGCTATGCCGAAGACGCATACGACGAAGACGACTTTGAGGACAGCGACCGTCCGAGGCGTGCAACAGGCCTGCGCAGCCTGCAAAGGGATGCCACCATGAACCTCGACCAGACGGCGCAAATAGCTGCACTCGGCCAGGAGCTCACTGCGCCGGTCGAGGTACAGGGCATCTGGAGAGATTGGATGGGAAGGCCGAAGCGTACATTGTGAGTGCATGTGTCGAGTCGAGGAGACGAGACTGTGACTGATCGTTACAGAACGGAGAAGCAGGTGCAGGTACAGGCTGCGCTTCCTGTTACCCTCATCCCCATACGAATAGACATGGACGTCCAGCCATTTCGACCAGAAGCCCCTTTGCCGACTCCCTCGAACGCCCGCGATTTCGGTATCAACGAGAGCTTGCCAGCCTACAAGCAGCCAGACGTTACGCCGGCATATCGACTGAAGGATTCCTTTCTTTGGAATCTCCACGAAGCCCTCATGACGCCAGACCAGTTTGCAAAGCAATTCGTCGACGAGCTCGACCTGCCCACAGACCGCAAGCCGCAGATCATCTACAACATTGCAGGTCAAATACGACAGCAGTTAGAGGAGTATGCTGGAGTTGCTCTGCACCCGCTCTTCCACTCGACCGCTGCACCATCCCTTCAGGGTACTACCGCGAAGCCCGCCTTGCTCCCTGCCACTCGAGACGGAACTTCGACACCCGCATTGCCACCTACAAACGGCGCCTCGACACCTGTCACAAATGGCGCAGTCCAAACCAATGGTGCAAACACGCCTGCGCCTACCGCGATACCGAATGGCGTTTCGGCCTCCGCGACAGCTTTACCTTCCGAAGAGCTCCACAACCCGGATGACACCTACCGCTGCATAGTCACACTCAACATCAATCTGATGAACCGCTTATACACCGACAAGTTCGAGTGGTCTCTGCTGCATCCTCCAGGTTTTGCCGAGATGTTTGCCCAAGTCACGTGTGCTGATCTGGGCTTGTCAGGCGAATGGGTATCTTCAATGACACACGCTATCTACGAGGCTGTATTACGGTTGAAAAAAGAAGCCTGTGAGAATGGCGGACTTGTCGGCGACGGGGAAATCGACAACGATGCCGTTGAGCCCTCAATAGGGGCAGGCTGGAGATACGACCACGAACATCTGTGCGACGAGTGGGAGCCCAAGGTCGAGATGCTGTCCCAGGACGAGATAGAAAAGCGTGAGGGCGATCGCGAGAGGCAGATCAGAAGATTACGAAGAGAAACAGCGCGCTTCTCTTCGACGGCAAACATGTCCGGCACACCGCAAAACGAGTTCTTCAGCAATATCGAGCAGCAGGAGAACATGGGCCGTGGTGAGCGAAGCAAGAAAAAGAGGAGGTTTAGGAGTCTTAGTCCCGTGGGACGAGATACACCTGGTGCAGGATCTGGGTATGGTGGAGAGGGTGGTGGCTTACAAGAAGCGTACGTTTCGACTTTCAAAAGCCGTCTTTTCTTAGCTAATACATGTGTGCAGGGAGCGACAAACATGGCGCTGCGCACACTGCTACGTCTGGGGCACCGCCGTCTGGGCTGTTCGCGACGGGCCACGAGGCCCACGCACCCTCTGCCACAATTGTGGCTACCTCTACGAACGGGATAAGAAGCTCCCACCGTGGTCAGAAAACCTGTTCTTCAACGACCGCCCATACCACGAAGTTCCACAGTATCGGCCGCAGCGATAGAGCACTTTCAGGCCAGTTAGGTATTGGACTATCGTCTGCAAAAGATGGCCCTGCGCTTATCACCATGTAATCGATCGCGAGCCGAACTTGCATGTTTTGTCTTTGTAGCATTTACCAGCGTGGCGTCCTAGATGTTTGATAAAACGCTTGTCAGGCACCACGAGCCGAGGAATGGAATGGAGGAGGATAATGGCTGCTTGAAGACAGAGGACGAACCGAGTATCTCGATAGCAGCAATACCTGCACGTTGTTCGGCGCTCGAACCGATATTCAACTCAGCGCCGATCGCCGGCCATAAAGCGTTGTCTCACCGGCCGTCGCACAGTTCGGGGCCATCTGCCATACCAACAGATTCCTCCATCTGATGGTATCAGCAGTAGCATCGCACATGCATGGTCGCGATTGGTGGGGTAGACACACAATCAATGCACGCCACCATATCGGCCCCTCGACTCAGTCTCAGTCTTGCGAATCACAAGTGATGCACAGGCTGCATAGTTGTCTTTACTTTTTAAGCGCATAATAGGCAAAGCCCTCATGAACAATAGGAACAACGTAGATTGGCAAGATCGCGTCCACAAGAAATCATATATCGGTGATATGCGTCCGATCAGGACTCCACATAAATTGACTACCGTGAGCGAGACCAGACCCGCCTGATTCGTGTACCGTTCAGTGCCTCCACGATTTGGTTGCGCATGGAAGGACCAAATCCTCCGGGTATATAGCAAAAAGCAGGCATTGCTGCAGCATCGCTAACATGATGGAGAGGACAATGTGCGCCAGTTAACGCATCGCACAGCAGCCAGCCACCGGCACAATATCAGGTCAATAAGGACGTTTCCTCGCTGAACAAGGGAGAACAATAGCAACACACCAGCTCCACCACCCAACACCTCCTAAAAATTTCGACTCATTGCACAGCAATCTCGGAATCTCCTCCGGTCTATTATCACTCATGCTCAGATTTCGAAGCATCCTCACCGCATCGTGTTGGCTTAAAAACCACTTGACACGACATGGTAGTACACCCATGTAACGCAAGTGAGAAAGTAGACTAGCGCCTGTTGGCCTTATTGATCACAATAGCAAGCCATCGTGTGCACCCATGTAAGAGTGCTATTGTGTACGTGTTTCATGAGTTGGTCAATAGCCGAGTGGTGAGCGAACGATGAGTGGGACGGGCGGGCGTAGTGCTGGTTTGAGAGTGTCATTGTATTTGTATAGCGATGTCCGCCGGGTTTTGGTGGTGGTTGTATTGAGCGTTGTTCTGCGACACGAACTTTTGCTATTGTGAACTAAGCGGAAGGACAGCGTAAGTAAGTATTGTTTGTATATATTGAGATGTCGTATGCTAATGGTGCGTTCAGCAATTCCTTGCCGTCAGTCAACTGCCGGAGCAACCCACGAACATTCGACTTTAGGGTAAAGCAACGTTGAGCTGTCCGGACGTGGCCGTCCCTCACAGTTTCCCAATCTACCTACGTAAATAGTCAGTCCACCTGGGACAATTTTGCTTGGGGATACCGAAAACGTCCCGGTAGATCTTTCACCCAATTTTCGTGGTCACTCGCTCGTGTAACCAGCGTCGAGGGGAAGAGTTGTTGGTCAACCCACCATCACGCCACACCTCATCATCACGATATCCCACAACCCGCCAGGCACCTGATCGACAACGCTGCCGCCAGCCTTATATTGTATTATGGGTCCATGGAAGAATGCCGCAGAACTACAGACCATTCTATCATCGTATCAAGATTCAGCACACTCAAATACCAACCAAGATCCACTTCAAGAAAATAGTGATATGCTAGCACCACCTGCCTACCATATGGTTGTCAATCCTGAAGCAGACACACCCAGTATGTCCTCACCCTACGGTCCCGAGACAGAAGAAGAGAGGGAAGACAGCGACGACGAGACACCAGAAATCACAATCAATGCAGCGACGCAAATCAGGGGAAACGGGAACATCATCTCCATCGCACAAATGGACAGCGCGCGGATAGCGAGCCTTGTTGCAAGAATACTATCCGGCGATCCCGTGCCTTCAGATCCTACGGCGCCGACACCTCCTACTTCACCGCCGCAAGCCCCGGTCACGAGCCTGAGCTCAAGCCGGACAGAGAGAAAGAAGAAAGGCGGACTGAACATTAACATCACCGTCAATTGCGGCGCAACCATCATCGGTGACCGTAACATCGTCGGCCCTGGGCTTGGCGACATTGCGCGTCAAATGCAACTCGCGCAGCGCAACGCAGCGATGCAGGCACACCAGCAACAACAGCGAACACAGGTCTTGCAGCAGCAGAAGCTCGCCCAAGGCCTCGCGCAAGCCCAAGCGCAGAAACAAGCGCAGATGAATCTGCAGCATAGTTTGGAGAGGAGGGAGGGCATTCCTGGGCTCGCGCAATGCCATCAGAATCTGTATCAGAGTCAGGCCGGGTTGGTGGGTGTTGGGCAGGTTGCCGGGCAGGTTACGCCGCCCATGTCGAGGAGTGGGAGTTTTGGGAGCGAGGGGAGTCCCAAAGGGAAGAGGAAGGCGGAAGATGATGCTGGGGAAGGACTACTGATGTTGAAGAGGAGGTGTTGAGGGTTGTGTTTCGAGGCATGTTATTTGGCGTTGGACAAGTTGATGCATTTGCAGGCGTCCTGAGTGTTGAGCGTATACGAAGTCATGACTGATATGAAGTCATGCTGCTGTTGTTACCTTTTGCTTCGTTAGTTGAGATCCATCACATGCGCGATGTCCATTCCTCAGTCGTTTGGTGCGCGTCGATACGGCGGTTGTACACAATTGGATAACCCCGGCGATCAAACATCTTTCTGACCATTGTGTTTCTGAACCAGGTACAAGCACGAAGAGCCATTGATGCAGCGTGCACAACCTCAAGTCCTCTCTGGTCAGCCTGGTTTTACTGTAAAGGATACAATGAAAACCAGTTATTGGATAACCCCCCTGAAGCTGGAGCCGTAAGCGGTGGACAGGAAAGGGAGGAGGGCACCAGGGAAGACCAAGGTCTATCTATTACTTCCTTGAGACATTGTGTAACCTTGGTAGAAGATCATCTCGTAAGAGAATTGCAACGTTGGTGCGAACGATGGCTAAAAAACAGATTGTGTGCAGCACAAAGCAGTCAAGAGCAACTCAAGCTATGCACTTCACTTGTTAATTGGCCATTGCGAGGTTTGACAACACGAGTCGAGCGAGCACGGAGTTAAAATATGTTGACCGATTCGAGTTGGCGATGGATTGCAAGGTGATCAATGTGTTCGTGGTGAACGAGCTCGAGCTGCCGGCGGTGACACGCTGTCTTCGCCACCGTGCACGGAGGTCCCTGAGATGCTCTAGCATGGCAACAGCTGTCACAGCTGCGTGTCTGCAGAAGCACCAAACAGGTGCGTTATAGAATGTTGTGTACGATAAAAGAAGACACGTTTCTTTTCAAAGACACATTCTTGAGATCCACGGAGAAGTGAATCAATTGTTAAGGCTGACGCAGCTCGTGAACCCTTGGCTCTCTCTGCAATAGCGCCTTACCAAACGGGCAAGCACCGCACCCAACATCATCTCCAAGCTCCTTCCTCCACAACATCACCGCTCTCTCACACCCTCGCGTCCTGTCCTTATTTCGCAGCGCGCACCTGGGCTGCATATACAATCCAGATCAACTTCTCATTTTCTCTTCTAAGCCTGCCGTCACCAGGGAGCACCAGCTGCTCCCCGAAGCAGAAGGCCACCTTGCCAATCCCTTTCCCGCCAACACCTGAAGTTGTGGGTTGTGCGACCAACGAAACGCTCGACGCATCACTGTCACTTGAGCGCTCCCTCACCGATAGCTCAGGTTTACCTGCCTTACATTGGGCGTATCCGACCTGGACCCAAGCTCCCTCGTCGAATAACTGGACACCCTCGCGCCATTGCTACAGCTCAAGTGCGCCTTCACTCGTCGCATTTACCTTCATCAGAGGTAGTTACCTCGATCTACCAATAACACTGCTTGGCTGCATATCTTCGACAAGATGCAGTCTTGGATGAGCTGGGCCACCTTTTTGGCCATCTTGGCCGCAGGCTACTTCTACTACGCTCCGAAGCTCAACGCCGACACCAGAGGCCGATCCACGGCACGCACAACTACTACTAGCACCAAGCAAGTAGATTGGAGCGACTCGGACAGCAAACCGAAGGCAGCTGCAAAACAGGCCAAGGCTAAGGCCAAGGCCAAGGCTCCTCGCAAGAAGTCAATCCAGGACGCCGTTCAGGAGGCTGGCAACAAGGTCAAAGCCGAGTTCGATGCAGCTACATCCGCTGGTGCTGATGCCAGTGACGACTCTTCGTCCGCAACATCGCCTGTTCGCGCCGCAGCAAAAGTTCCGAGCGGCAAGGATGTCTCTGACATGCTTCCCTCGTCCGGTTCGGCTGCTAATGTTTTGAGCATCAAGGCCTCCGAAAAGCCCGCAAAGGCCCCCAAGCCTAAGGCACAGAAGGTTGAGACTCCTCAGGAGACCAAGAAGCAGCGTCAGAACCGTCAGAAGAAAGAGGCTGAGAAGGCTCAGCGTGAGGAAGACGAGAAGGCGCGTCAGGCTCTGCTTGAGAAGCAGCGCCGCACTGCTCGCGAGGCTCGTGGAGAGCCCGCAAAGAACGGTGTGCCTGCTAAGCTGCCTTCTAACAACCCTTGGGCCGGTCAGTCCTCTGGTGGCGCTGTCCAAGCGCCCGCTTCCACTCCCGCGCCCGCCGGCCAGCTTCTCGATACCTTCGACGTCGCTTCCACTGCCAGCTCCAACGCCACTAACGGCACCATCAACACTCCCGATACCGCCTCGAACAGTGGCAGCTACAATGGTCTGCCTTCCGAGGAAGAGCAGCTGCGGTTGGCTATGGAAGATGACTCTGCCTGGACCACCATCCCTAAGGGAGGCAAGAAGCAGAAGGCTACCCAGGTGGCCGAGGAGAGCAACACTCCCAGCGCTGCTTCTGTGCAGCCTGTCAAAGCTGTTCAGGCTCCTCAGGTCAAGAAGACTGAGACCCGTGCGCCAATCTCGAGCTCACGCTACGGCATCCTTTCTGAGCCTTTCACGACCACCGAGAAGGACTCCGACTGGCCTGTCATGTGAGCTTAAGCTTCACACTATATTCCCATGGTATAGTGGGCAGATTGGTAGATTTTGACGTCCTCCTACCTCCATTATATGGCATTTGCCGCCATTAGAGGCCAGTTCCTCCATAACCTCCCAGGATGACCGGCTCGTGCACTGCTACAAGTGCGAGAGCACAGTTGAGGGAAGGTTACGCATATTGTAAAGCATCTGTGAGATACTAACAGGTTTCGGTTGCCTTCGTGGCACAAAAAGTGGTATTAGAGTGTCGGTCCATTTCAATACCTCCAGTGATAGGCTACAAGCTTCATCTCATCATGTACTTTTCTTCTTGTTCAGTCTAGGATAAGCCGTCTTGCTACACGTCAGATTGGCAACCAATGAAACTAAATGATGAAAATACGTGTTCCCTTCGTCATTTTGTGGGCCTTGAGGTATTCTGGAAGCGCCATGGTGTTACTTTGGAAGCACCTGCCCAAAATATCCAACTAATATAATCGGCCATATACTAATAGCGCCAGCAACACAATTAGCACTACTTCGGGTGATAAGTAAGGCCGCACACCCAAAACTTTGACCTTTTTAAAGGCTCAACTATCAAGCAACGACAACAAATTATCAAATTATCCAATTTACGAATTCTAAATAGCTAAGACTGTAGAGTAGCCTTTCCCCCTTATAATTGTAAACATTTCTATGTTTTGCTAGTTTGCTGTTATTGAGTAGTGTCACGACAAGCAGGGAGACTTTGTTAGTGATCTTTGATGCTTGAGTGTTCGGCCTTTTTTTGTCGTCCGAGGTAAGAACACCGAAAGGGATAGGCAGCTTGTGATCACTCACAAGGGCTTTTGCGCGAACTAGGTTCTTTGTGTTGTGAAAGGTACTCTCATTCCTGAAGTCCAGAATTGTGGACCTCGGAAGGTACTGAGTAGTATCACGTCGCGTTTCAGCAAGAACTACTGCATACGTTTCCAAAACTCGACGGTGCGTATTAGCTACGGAAGAGCTACGGAAGTCCGCAATTAAGGGACGTGCAGCCACGGAATGGCTCTAGAATAACAGCTTACATCAAAGGATTGTCTCACCAAGCTTCTGGGTGCAGATCTAGGGTTCAAATACTAGCGCTCTTGGCAGCGACACCTGTCCTCTCACGGAAGAGCTTCACAACATCCATATCCGCCCACCCAGCGCCACTCCTTGATACTCGACCTGCCTTGTCTCTTTCGCTTTCGACTGCAGTTATGGCGCAAATACGGGGCACAGCGGGCTACCACCTGGGAAACCAGAGCCCATTCGGTAACGCTGGACGGAACGATGGCACCACGAACGACCCAAGCCCGCTCGACCAGCTCAGAGAGCAGACAAACAAAATTGAAGACTTTCTGGATACGCTCTCCGACCCGATCAAGCCGTGAGTTTGCCTAAAGCTTTGAGAGCTCACAGCGCAGAATTGCGGCAGCATTGAGCTCTCTGCCTGACATTGGAGCTAACATTGCTTCGAATAGATACCTTCCGGCTGTCGGCCGCTTCTTAATTGTTGTTACTTTCATCGAAGACGCGCTCCGCATTCTGACTCAATGGAGCGACCAGCTCGTATACCTCCACGACTACCGACACAGTATGCGACCCTACAAACTTCGCAGCTCTTATTGAGCAGTTGCTGACAGCACCTGTCCTCTAGTTTGGAATGGTGTCACCCATGCATTCCTCATCATCAACGTGGTCGTGATGATTGTGTGCTCGGTCATGGTCATCGCACGAAAGCACTCGGAATACGCTGTAGCCGGTCTCATGAGCGTGGTGGTTATGCAGGGTATTGGATACGGTTTGGTCCTTGACCTGAACTTCTTCCTCCGCAACCTTTCGGTTATGGGCGGTCTCATGATGGTGCTCTCCGATTCCTGGGTCCGCAAGAAGTTCGCCCCGGCCGGTCTTCCCCAGCTTGATGAGAAGGACAAGAAGATGTACTTCCAGCTTGCTGGACGTGTTCTGCTTATCTTCCTCTTCGTTGGCTTCGTTTTCCGTGGCGACTGGGGTTTCTGGAGAATCGTGGCTAGCTTGCTCGGCCTCGTTGCTTGCATCATGGTTGTTGTTGGCTTCAAGGCCAAATTCTCGGCGGTCATGCTGGTGCTTATTCTCAGCATCTTCAACCTATACGTCAACAACTGGTGGACCCTGCACCCCCACCACCCCCACAAGGATTTCGCGAAGTACGACTTCTTCCAGATCCTTTCGATCGTGTAAGTTCCACAGGTTCCTCTTGCGACTACTAAACACTAATTATATTACAGCGGTGGTCTGCTCCTCCTTGTCAACATGGGTCCCGGTCAATTCTCCGTCGACGAGAAGAAGAAGGTCTACTAGACGATCCCGCCTTCGGCTTACACGATATCTTCACATCTCAGCATTCGGCTGCAGGCCATGCTATGCACTATATTAAGCTTAGTATAACAACGCATACGAAGGTGTTCCAGCGCTCATGGGCCGGACATTGGGGGAAGAACACGGACAATTGCATTTTAGCTCATGAGAGAGGTCCGTAGGACACGGAACGTGTAGATTATAAACCCGGCGTCGCGTTTGTTCAGCAATTGGAAGGTCACCCGCGACTTTGGATCATCATGCACACTTTTACAGCATCGCAGCAATGTCAACAATCATCAAAGAAGTGAACTGGCGATCTTTAGTTGTTGCAGTATCAGTAGCAGGAATGTTCGTTTTGTGGACACATTTCTTACGCCTCGGACTCCGCCTCGGGACGTCATTAGCCCCACAATGCGGAGATCGGAACCCTCCGCCTAATGTGCAGCGTTCACCTGCCTCACGCGGTTTGACCTTGAATCAACCTCCGACTCATTAGCTAATCAGTTGCCGATAGTAGCCTTCCACGTGCTTTGGTACTACTAGCGACCTGCAGCTTCTCCCTGTGCAACAATCACGACTTTTTTTTTTTGATTTTCTATATTGACGATAGACAAAATGGCGCCAAACAAAATTATCATAGATACGGACCCTGTAAGTACCTTGGCGGGGTAGCTACAGTGAAACCTGGGGAACTTTCGATTGACAACAGGACAGGGCGTTGACGATGTCATTGCTATGCTTCTCGCCTTCTCGGCAAAGGCAGAAGAGTTGGACATATTTATGCTGAGTTTGACATTTGGAAATGTCGATGTTCAAAGGTACGTGTGCACTCTGCCTATGAGCTGTCCACAGGCCGATGATGCCACGATGGATCAAATCCAAGGGAGATAACTTGAAACATGACGAAAGTGTACTAACAGCCTGACAGCTGTCTAAGGAACGTTGTCACCCTGTTTCACTACATTGGAAAAGAAAGAGCATGGAGGGAAAGCCAAGGCAGACCGAAGGGTTTCGAGACCTTGGATGCGCGGAAGCCGATTGTTGCTGTCGGCGCTACTGAACCTTTGGCAGAGCACATGATGGTTGCCGACTTCTTCCATGGTATTGACGGGCTTGGAGGGATTCATAACAGCCACCCTCACCTGTCTCCTGCAGAGACCTGGAGATCTCTCTTCAAGCCCACTCCAGAGAACTTGTCGCCAGAGGATGCGGCTGAGCTACAGGCTGTCAAGGATCAGCATTCGCTTTTCGAACCGTCCTTGAAGCCAGCCCACGAGCAGATGCTTGAGCTGCTGAGAGACAATGAGCCTGACACCATCACCATCGTGGCTGTTGGGCCTCTTACGAACCTTGCTTTGGCAGCGGCAAAGGATCCTGAAACTTTCTTGAGAGTGAAGGAAGTCGTTGTCATGGGCGGTGCAATTGATGCACCCGGAAATGTAAGTCTGCTTTCGGTATTCCCTCTCACCCTCCTGCAATGCGGTCCTGAAGCTGCTCTTGTAGCCCCCGCCTCTGGCCCACTTGTACTCGTCTGAAGTTATGAACATACCTGTCCCAAACTTCGGACTCGTCAAACAACCGGATACTCCCTTGCGCAGAAGACTGAACGAAAGAAACCAGATGACGCCAGGAGCCGAATTCAACACGTATGCGGACAGCGTAGCCAGTGCACGTGTCTTTGCACTGACAAACCCCAACCCACGAACGACCATGCCTCCAACACTGAGCGGCAAGGGCCAGTTGCCACCATACCCTGAGAAGCTATCACGGCAACTGAAGCTTAAACTGTTCCCGCTTGGTACATTCTCACCCTGTCTTCCGACTTTTGACGACGACAAACTGACCCCACTTAGATACGACGGAGCAGCACATGCTCCCCCAGTCACTGTACACCAAGCATACTGCCTCGGAGCCCCTGATTAATTCTCCTCTCGCAGACTGGTCAACTCTATTCCTCCTTACAACCTTCAAGAAACTCCTGTCTCTGAACCCCAACCAAGACGCCTCGAAACTTGGCCTGCAGCTGCACGACCCACTGTGCGTATGGTACGCGCTCTCGTCCTCGCATCCAGGCTGGCAATTCAAGACCGAGGATGTTAGGGTGGAGACCGCGGGGCAGTGGACAAGGGGATGCTGCATTGTTGATCGTAGGGGCAGGCCGGTCACGGAGAGGACGACCGAGCTGGATGAGGAAGTCGTAGGTGATGCGGGGTGGTGGGGCGATAGCAGAAGGGGCAACAGGGTTAGCTGGTGTACGAAGAGTCCTGGTACTGAGTTGTTTGCGCATGAGCTATTGGAGAGGGTATTTGGGAAGGTTGAATAGTAAGACAAACAGAAGAAGGTGGCACGTGGGCAGATGCACAGTTCGTCGTAGACACAATTCGAGGCATTTTGTCCGCGAGACCCCACAACTACCTAAGCTGCGTTTCGCTGCGCGATATACAAGTAGATCTGAGGAGTGACCCTGTTTTGCGTTAATTTAAGGCTTGCGCCTTTTGTATTTTGAGCATTCGATGGGCACGCGACCAGTCTGGGAAGCCTGGCGTGAATGCCATCAGCCTTGCCTTAAACAACGGTTCAAAAGCTCTAGAGAGCTTTGAAGATGTCTGTTTACTTTCCAATCGATCATCGATGCTTCGCAGCTTCCCCAGATATTGTCGGGGTTATGTCAGCAGCGACGACCCTGGAACGCAGCGGCTCCACTTTCTCCATCAACACCACGCTAAGAATCTTCTGCTGCAATTCACGCACCGTTCCACCTTCCTCGCGCAATCGCTGGTCGACTACCGCGGCAGCATCGTTTAGCACGATCTCAGCACTTGCATTCCAATAGCTTCACCCCCTCTTGAGATGAGAAATGCCGCCGGACGAGCATAAAAGCACGCACGTGCTCAACGAATAGGCACCAGAAGGTGGCATGAAACTGCTCCAAGACTTTGCCCACCCGTTCAGCCCCTCGAACGCTTGAGCCAGCCCAATGTTCGCAGCGACCACGCTTCCGTCATGGGCGCTCTCATTCGAGGCGCAATCGGGCGACATGCGCGGAGCGGGCCAATCACAGCCCTGAGACTCGGCACGCGTGTGCTCGACTTCCTCTATTGCGACAAGAGCCCACGCGACACTTTGTCCGTGATAATGTTGACCTCTGAATGTGCTTTTAGTCCCTTTCCCCTCTCTGCATCAGTTCTATTCTTTCTGCAAAAGCCAGACAACGGCTAGAAATCCTTCTATGAGCACTATAAGGACTATAATGCCGCGCCCTAGCTTTCCCCCAACACCGCAACCCTCCACCGATATCACCGGCAAGAGCAGCGCAAATGCTCCCCAGCTTGACGGTGGTTTCGCCCTGCCTCCAGCAGCTTTGAATGGCAGAGGCAGTGTCGCCAGCTCCTCTGGGCCATCTGAAGCCGCTTCAGACTCGTCCTATCGACCACCATCGCCCGCTTCTCCTGTTACTACCTCGAAAACCAGCCAAAGTCGCAAGCGCTCGAGCACGGCGTCCCAGCAGGGTATCATCACTAAAGATGATTATTCTCTTCCGCCTCCACCGACCAGGTCGCGCAAGATCATACAGATGAAGCCTAAGGACAGACAGGAACCACCCAAAGCACAACCTGAGAAGCCAGATGCGAAAGCTCCAGCGGAAAGGGCTGGTGGGGGGAAGAAGAAACAAGCAGGCAATACCACAGCTGCAGGCCGCAAGATTGCACGGAAGACAGCACACAGCTTGATTGAGCGAAGGAGAAGATCGAAGATGAACGAGGAATTCGGTGTTCTCAAGGATATGATCCCCGCATGCAGGGACCAGGAAATGCACAAGCTGGCAATCTTACAAGTGCGTACCTGTGCTCCCTCCTCCCATACATTGAATTGCTAATAACTCCAAGGCTTCGATTGAATACATGCGCTACCTTGAGCAATGCGTTGCCGACCTTAAGACAGCCAACCAAGCACGACACGATTCGCCCTCATCTGCTGCTTCAGACCTTGCTCCACCCCCATTTAGACGCGCCCAGGACGAAGACGATGAAGAAGACCAAGAAGAAGAAGATGAGGACGAGGAGATGAGGGATGTGGTATCGCCAACTCACGTGGTCGATGCCATTCCGAAGTCCACGTACCACTTCACTACAGCCTCACCTGCCATTCACCCCTCTGATAGGGGCAGTGTGTACTCGCAATCCACTGCCACGTCCCCTGCCATGCACCCTCAAGACCGGAACTACTACTCCGCGCACCCTTCCCCGGCTCTTCAACCCTCAGACCCACATCGCTATTCCTTGGCATCTGTGGCATCACCCTCTCTTACCGCATCTCCCGCATTCAGTGCTCAAGCATCGCAAACCCCTTCAGCCGCCATGTTCAGCAATCCCTTTCACACTGGACCTCCGAGCACCGGACCCATTCCAGCCCCTGGCTCAGCACACGGCGCGGCACCTTTCGTACTGACGTCGCCTGCGCTGGGACCTCAAGCAGACCGTGAGGATCAGATCGCTACTGAGGCCCTTATGATGCTGAACTCAGCAGACCGTAGGAGCTGGTCTGGCAACGGCGCTCGAGGTATGAGTGTTAAAGACCTGCTCAGTGGGTAGGTTGTACGGTACGCAACATATGGATGAGCTGAGCGTTGCAAGGCGTTCTGGGAAGACAAAATGGACGGGCATTGTTAAATTATGATTGGGTGGATTCATGTGCTTTGCATGCGCTGGCGTTTTTCTGGTAAGCTCTTAGGAGAATTTAATGTTCTCTTGTTTCATAATACTCCATACCACACAGCGCGTGCGCAGCTTGTATCCCGAAGCAGGAGGCTAATATCGCCTGATAGTAAAAGTACCTATTAAGAATGAATGTATGGAATAGACAGCTACAAGCTACCAATGGTTCTTGTTACAGTGATGTTGGAGAAGACTTGGATCTGCGGTACCGCCGCACGGCAGCCGTCGGCCACCAAGTGGAGAGCCGACACGGTTACAAATACGTTTTTTCTCCCCTGACCGCTTTCGTTCAATCTCAAGCTTCGTCGCACAGACAATATGCGTTCACTTAAAGGCGCAACGAAGAAGGGTGAGTACAGCGAGGTAGGTCAGGCTTATGTCTGTAACTTATCATATGCTTACTTAAATCATCATATAGGTGAGTGGTCGGGATACTAGAAATGGACGAGAAGCGAAAACGGGCTCCTTCTAAGAGGACGCGTCTTACGTCCTTGCGCAGGGCTGGCGGAGTGCACTGTTGACGCACACCATAGCACTGGATACACAAGGGTAGTGAAGGGAACACAAAGAAGCAAGAGAGAGTCAAAGCTTCCAAGGCCTCGGACGCTTGATATATGTCTCACCGACCTACTCGACTTACCAGAGCATTGTTATCTCCGTGCGGCGGAAACGGTGATAACGGTGAGACTTCGGGCTACCCAGAGGATCCTTCACAGCATCACGTCACCCAATAAAACCGAAAGTCTTGATTGGTGCTCACAGAATCTGGACTACTGCAATGTACCTAATCTACCGCCACGCATATACCATGAACTAGTCTCAGTGCGAAGATGAGGGTAAACAGCACTGACCCCACCCCGTCAATGGTTGTGTCGCACCTTTGTAGGTCCCGACAACCCGAGCATAGGGACTGTCGTACTGTCCACAAGCGGAATAGATCACATTCGTATATCGGTGCCAGTCGGTCATAGAGAAGAGCCTGCTGTCCAGTGTTGTTTGATCTCCACTCCACTTGTGCACTTTGATTGCGTTACGATAATGTCTCTGGATCTCAATGTATATAAGTGGCTCGGGATCCAGCACTTGCCAGATATACATCGAAGGTCATACCAACCTGCAAGAAATTACGCCGTGAAGACGTTGTAGTCACCAACATGTCGAAACTAAATAGTGAGGAGCGCCTATCAAGCCGCAGCTCACAGGAAGACGTTCCAGATCTTGAGAAGGGCGAGACAATACCACAGGAAGCAACAGTCGACCAAGAGGCATGCATTCACCTCCTGCTTAACCGTCGCTGACTAACCAAAATGAAAGGACCGCGAAGACAGTAGCATGAACGACGAGGAGATTGGCGCCGAATTAGGAAAGCACCTCTCCCGAAAATCCACTAAAAAAGATGACCTACCAGTTGAAGAGTACCCGTTGATGGATCTCGACGGGGGCTTCGTAGGCTGGGAATCACAAGATGACCCTCTGAACCCGCGGAACTTCCTACACAAGAGCAAACTGTTCATTCTCTACCTCGTGACCGCTATCACGTTTCTCTCGCCTCTCGCCTCTTCCATCTTCGCCCCCGGCATCCCGTTCGTAAATGCAGACTTCCATAACACGTCCCAACTGCTAGGCAGTTTTGCTGTTAGTGTATATGTTCTGGGGTTCGCTGTAAGTAATTCTTCCCTCGGACACGATTGAAAAAAAGTTGGGCCTTTCAAAAATAAAGGGAGCGGGTCCATGTAAATCTGCATACTCTTTGCAAACGTACAGGGTTCTGCAGGACTACAGTTTTCCGAGACGTACTGTAAAACGTCTCTTCCTTCTAAACTTGTGTTAAGAATGGTCGTCACGACGTTACCGCCGGGTTCTTTGGTACTCGATAGGAAGGTATACATTGCTGACTCAATGCACTAGATTGGACCGCTCTTCCTCTCGCCTCTTTCCGAGATCTACGGCCGCTGCATAGTCCTGAACATTGCCAATGTCTTCTTCTGTGCTTTCACTCTCGGCTGCGCGCTTGCCCCAAACCTCAGCGGCTTGATCGCAATGCGGTTCTTTGCCGGCGTAGGTGGAAGTGTACCCATGGCTGTCGGTACCGGTGTCATCGCAGACCTATTCGTAGCGTCGCAGCGCGGAAAAGCCGTCGCCATATACACTTTGGGCATCCTCTTTGGTCCAATTCTGGGACCCATTTGTGGCGGCTTCATCGCGCAAAGAGCTGGGTGGAGGTGTGTTGCCTAGATCTATATCATCATTCAAAGCTAACTCGTTCAGGTGGGACATGTGGGTGGTCTTGATCGTTGGAGGCCTGATCACCGTGGGCCTCTTCTTCTTCAACAGAGAAACCAACCACTCCATCCTATTAGACCGCAAGACTGCGCGTCTCAGAACAGAGTTGCAGCGTCCGGAGCTGCGGAATGTGATGAATGCCTCAAAGCCCGCTGAGGCACTCACGCCCAAAGCCATCCTATTCAACGGCATCACCCGGCCACTCCAGCTGCTTCTCACCCAGCCTATTGTCCTGCTATGCTCATTGTACATGGCCTTCTTGTTCGGTCTGCTCTATCTGCTCTTTACAACGCTTACGCCCGTGTTCTCGGAAACATATGGGTGGGAACCAGACATGACCGGCCTTTCATTCCTGGGTATTGGCATCGGGAACTTTCTAGGTATCGCCTTGGTGGCGAGAACCTCAGACAAGAGTATCATCAAGCTGGCAAAACGCAACAACGGCGTCTACGAACCGGAAATGCGACTGCTACTCTGCGTGTTCTTCGGGCTTCTGGTGCCCGTGAGTTTCTTTTGGTACGGATGGTGTGTGTACTACAAAGTCCACTGGATCGGTAAGACCTACTCTCCCCTTCCCTCAACCTATGCTTAAGTAGAAACACGTACTGACAATCGTCAGTTCCAATCATTTCCCTCATCCCCTTCGGCTTTGGCTTGATGGGGATCTTCGCACCCCTACAGACTTACATGATCGACTCCTTTCCGCAATACGCTGCTTCCGCACTTGCAGGCATGACGTTCTTGCGCTGTCTTATTGGAGCTTTACTCCCTCTCGCAGCGCCCTCAATGTACGATACTCTGGGTCTAGGTTGGGGAAATAGCTTGTTGGGATTTATCGCGATTGCGTTTATTCCTATGCCAGCGTTGCTGTTCAAATACGGGAAGACGGTGAGGGAGAAGTTCACTACCAAGCCTTAGGCGGATTTATATGTGTCTAGACAAAAAAAAGATTGTGATGGATGACGCGAAGAGTGTTGTACTGCTGTGATACCCTCTTGCGATAGATACATGAGTATAAAAGCTTCAGCATGGAATTCATACAAATATGTCCATCTCCTTCATAGCACCAGATTGTGAGTCAACCCAAGAAGCATTTAAGACTTAGCATGTTGTTAGCAAAGAAGAGCCAGTGAGGCTAGTCATGTTGCAGAAAAGCTGGGATCCAGCAGCTGCAGATTGACACCCGGACATCAGGCGTGGAGGTCTCTAGAACATTTTTCGTTGGATGTCTTCTATAACCCTGAAGTCCGCCTGCTTAGATTCCTCTTTTTAGCAACATAAGAGAAAGGGTCAAGCTACGTAGTCTCGAAGCGTCCAGCGCAGGCTATGTCAGAAGATAAACAGCTTGCTAGGGTTGCCCTTATCTTGATCTGCAATCCCAAGTTAAACGCTTCGGACAGTACTTGAGAGGAACAGGTTCCCGAATGTGCACATATGTAAATGTGTTAGGAGAGTGAGATTATGCATTAATGTATTACAGTAGTGAGGACATACACACGATGGGTAAAGTAAGGTAAAGTGTCGCCAGCCCTAATTAAGGCTTCCCGATGAGAAAAGAAAGGGGTATCTAAGCCGTCATTCTTCAATGGTGGTGGCGAGTGGGAGGAAGGGTTTAGCGCTGGAGCTCAGCCTTCGACGCTTACGCCAACAAGATTCAGAAGTCTTAAAGTCCATGAACTGCCATGCGTGGCTAGGAAGGCTCTACATCGTCGGCATAGGACACGCTATGTTGAGTTGAAGCCCCTTGAAGGAACGAAACACGAGAGGATGTAGTCGTTATCGTAGTTCCAATATCCATTGCTTTCGAGGGTTTCGTGATCAGCATACACATGCCCGTAATAAACGAGTAAGAGCTTCCGGTCGTCGGTCATCTGTTTTGATTAGTATACATGATCTACACGGTGATCAGAGGCCCAAGGACTTTTCGTCGACATGATTTTTGGCAGATTCTGCTGACGGGTTTGCTGCACGAAAACGTACCTGCGCTTGCTTCTTAAGCTTCTCACGGATGGACGAAACGGTCTCTCGCCGCCGCACTCGGACCAGCAGATCTTGCGTCTTCTCGCTCACTCGTACACGCACAACGAACTCACGATCTGGCTCTGAATTGTCGGCTATAATAGCACCATCGGTCTTACCCTCTGTTACTGTAATGTCCCCCTCTTCCATGATACCAGCGGGCTCGACGACTAGCCACTCAGGCACCCTGTACTCGTTTCCCCTGTCATCGTAAACTCTGCTCCAAAGCTGACCAGTTGGGCAGGTACATCCTTGAGCGTCCAGTAAGCCTTGTGCGGTCGCAACGTCACCTTCCTGCAGGGACTGTGTCGCAGCTTGAAGACATCGCCACACCTGGGTGTCGCCTGTGACGCGTGTGTCCCACCAATCTCTGCGCTCCTTCTCCAATCGCACGCGTGTCCAGGCCTGACTTGACGAGTCCGTCAGCGGCTTAACGCGATGTCTGCTCTTAGCGGTCGTAGGCGAGGCAAGCGTGTTTGGGAGCGTGGAGCGCTGTTCAGCAAGAATGGGCACGAGAGGTTGGTTCGGGCGGACGGTTGACGCAGGTAGGGCGCTGGTCCCGGGGGACGAAGCTGACGGAGGGCGTCCTAAAAACGATCCCCGGGAAGAAGGCGCAGATGGGTGTTGTGAGGGCGGTGCGGTGAGGTTGCGCGACGAGGCATCGAGACGGGCGACTGGGGGATCCTCTGCACCGTCATGTCGGGCTGGAGAAGCGGCCTCACGAGAATTGCAGCAACCCTTTTGGGAAAGTCAACCATGCCGTTCACACAATGGAGCTTCAAGGTAAGACGTGTCGCGTGCGCGCGCGGAGTGACATACCATGGTAGGCTTGAATGCCCCTCAGCCCTGTCTCGGTACTGTGGCTCACTAGCGATGTTGAAAACGAATGAGATGCGGAGACAACACAATGGGAAACAATAATTGGAAGTGATGATAGAGCGATTGCATGAACAGAAGCTATTCACGGTAACAGTCTGGGAGGTCGAAATCGCTGCACGGCGGGGGAGGTGCTCTGTGCTGTGTGCTTTGACATCGAGGGTCGAGGTGCGCCTTCCTTGAAGATGAGCGACCGCGGTTGCGCCTTGCCTTCCCGTGATCCGTTGATGGGAGGAGGTTGGCCATTCGGGCTTTGCCACAAATGCGCACAAGGAAACCTAGACCGGTCTGATTATCTGAATTGGTGTTTGCGGCAGGGCGGGACAGGCTAATTGAACACCTCCAAGGCAATATACGTCATCCATATTATTGATATGCATACGCGCAAACTGACAACAGTGTCACCATCTACCACGTCAACTTGTTGACTGCCAAGTGCCGAACGTTATACATCTGAGCATCTTGTGCTGCCAGTTGGGATATGTTTGCGCGGAGACTCTCAGTGTCTGTATGTGCAGCCCGGAACTCTTTCGGCCTCATCTCCGTCCGCAGACATTAAGCGCAATGGACCGCATGACAATTATAGATGTCATGGGGTGTGATATCCAGGATGCGTGGTCGAACTATCCGTCAACACACAATGTCAGCTTGCTCCATGTCACGCCATACCATGTATGCAGCACTTGGCCAAGACCATCCATTGTAAAACACGAGTCTATTAGAGATTATTATGCGAGAGATGCCTGAGTGGCCGCTTGTGTACATTACTGACAAGGCTGTACGCAGGGTATCAGGGGTATTGTGCGATGAACCGACAGAAACGACAGCCAAACGACCAACTCCGGACATTGGTATCAAAAACGAGAGAAACAGTGCAGAGTGGTATCAATCTAGACAAAAGTGCGCATAAACATAGAAAAGGCCAAAAGAGACATCTCCAACATGCCAATGCCGCACATTTCGTGACCGAGGGAACGAGCGACGAAGAGTTGGTCCAAATACAGAACAAATCGGTTGCGAAAGGGTATATGTGATCCAAATCCTGCGCCTGAATCCATGACGAAGATTCAAACCAGGAAATGGGGGTATCGGTGTCGTGGCCGTGCGGTCAAACAAGGGACTTGCGGTATCTTTGCTTTTCCGTCATTCCATCATGATTGTCATCGAGAAAGGTCGGGTCTTCCCACCACACCTTACGCAGTTGTAGCGACAGGAGCGCTGCTTTTCGGAGCCTCACCAACGTTAACGGCGTCGGGGGTAACATCACCAATGGTGGACTGCTGAGCCGGGACAACGGGTGTCTCTTCCTTCTCGGCGACAGCGGGCGCATCGACCTTGTCAGCGGGCTCAGCGGTCTCAGCGGTCTCCTGAACGGTGGCGGGAGTGGCGTTCTCCTTCTTCTCCTTGGACTCCTTCTTGCCTCCAGCCTTGGAGACAGTGCGGGCGAGAGAGCCAAAGATGCTGCTTCTCTTCTCCTTCTTAGGGGCAGGGGCCTCCTCCTTCTTCTCCTCAGCGGGAGCAGCGACCGAGGTCTCGGTAACGGGAACGACGGGTTCGACACCGTTAGCAACGACGGGGGCAGGTGACTCCTCGACCTTGGGTGCCTCCTCAGTCTTGGGGAGGGTAGGGGCATTCTCGGCAGCGGGAGACTTGGCCTTCTCCTTGTTGCCAAAGAACTTGCCGAAAGAGAAGTGCTCCTTCTCTTTGACGGGGGTCACAGGCTTAGCAGCCTCGGTCTTAGGGGCATCGAGCTTGGCCTCAGCAAGAGGAGCCTCGGTGGTGGTCTCAGTCGCAGGAGCAACAGCGGTTGTCTCCTCAACAGGCTTCTGGACCTCGGGGACAGCGACGGTCTCCTTGGGGGCAGCAGCGGGGACGAGGTCAGCCTCCTTCTTCTCGTGAGAGGGGCTCTTGACCTTCTCAAAGAAGGAACCGAAGATGGAACCACGCTTGGTGGGCTTAGGCTTCTCAGCGGTCTTTTCCTCCTTCTCGACAGGAGCAGGGGCAACGACAGGAGCAGCAGTCTCGGTCTCGACAGGAGCCGGAGTAGCGGTCTCAGCAGCGACAGGAACGGGAGTGGACTCAGCCTTCAGCTCATCGCCGGCCTTGGGGATGTCAGAAGTGATGACGGGAGCAGTGGTAGAAGTCTCGCCAATCTGAGGAGCAACAGACTCCTCCTTCTTGACCTCAGGCTCAGCAACGTGCTCGTCGGCCTTGTCCTTCTTGCCAAGGAGACCACCGAAGATGCTAGCACGCTTGCGGGAAACAGAGCGGCTCTTGCTCTTAGCGGCCTTCTTCTTGTTCTTCTTCTCAGCATCTGAGGAAGAACTGCTAGAGGAGGATCCAGTACGGGCGATGCCAGTGGCCTCAGCAGATGGGGCCTCGGTTTCGGCAGGCCTTGTAGCGTCGACGCTCTTCTTCGGGGCGGCGGCAGCAGTGGTAGCGCCCGCTAGTGCGGTGGGCTTGCCTACGCGTGATGTCAGCATGCTGTAGTGGGTCTGGCAGGATCACCAAAAAAAATTGTCCACGACGCGACGCGTCAAAGACAACAAAAATGTCAAACTTACTGAGCTTGGTCTTCTCCTCCTTGTAGGCCTCGCTAGACTCGATGCCCTCCTTAGCCTCCTTGGCCTCGACGATGGCCTTCTCGACAGCGACGAACCAGCCATCACGCTCAGTCAGGGTCTGAGCCTCAAATGTGTGCTTGTTGCCGTGAATCTTGAATGCGAAAGCAAGGGTTCCATCCTTGGAAAGATCGGTAACATAGGCCTATGTCTTATTAGCTGATGTACTGCAGGAACATTCGCCAGTCTATGCGTACCAGGTTCAGGACACCGGCAGGGCTCTCCTTCTTGTCTGCGTGCTTGACGAAAAAGAGGAGACCCTTTCCGGTCTGGCTGGACCACGCAGCAGTAGGATGAGCAACCTCAGGCTTCTCGCCGCGGAGGTACTCAGCGAGGCTGGAAGCGGGAACAGGCTCCTCGCCGAACCAGAAGTACTTCTTGGAGAAGCGGAAAGCGCTGCAATGTGGTTAGCCGGTTACTGATACCTGTTGCAGTACGTGCTACTTACTTCTTCAGGCCAGGGGCCTTGTAGCCCAGAGCACCGCTGTAGATAGGCTCAATGACCTTCTCCTCGGCCTTCTCCTCCTTCTTCTCCTCAACGGGAGCAGCGACAGCGGCGTCGCCCTCGACCTTAGGTGCCTCCTCGACCTTGGGCGCCTCCTCAGCAGGAACAACAGTCTTCTCGCCGGCAACCTCCTCGACTGCGACAGGCGTGAACTCAACAGGCGCAGGGGCAGCCACAGGGGCAGCCTCAGGGGCAACAGCGGGCTTGGGTGCTTCGGTAGACATTTTGTGTATCTTGGGTGTGGATAGAGTGTGGAGAGAGTGTGGAGAGCGTGTGCGTGAGGCGGGCGTGGGAAGAAAAGACAAGGTAGGGAAGGAGCACGCTTGGTGTTATGATTACAAAGTTTAGTAGGAGGAAGGAAGGCTTGCTCTGGCAGGTGCGGCGAGAAGCAAAGCAGGCTCGACCTTGTGTGAAAAGTCTGAAGCACAGCGGTGTGAGGAAGGGGAATAAGGAAAAGTTCAACTAACGGCCCAGGGCTGCGAGATTCTTAAGGTGAGGGCGCGTTGCTAGGGGTTCGATTTGATGTGCAGGGATCCCGGCACACGAAATTGGTCTCGCGGCAGCACGCCCACTAATGGACCCGCCGCGCTCTAGTTGCACCAGGCTTGGTCGAATAGCACGATTCACCAGTTTATGCACACCTCACGTCCTGAAACAAAAAGCTGTGCATGCCGGCATCAGCCTGAACTCGGGCGCTCGATGTGAGCTGCGCGGCGTCATCTTTGAAGGCCACGGCAGGGCGTGGCTTTGATCTGCACGTGTTGTGATAAGCATCTGGCTGGGTGGTGAGATCTTGCAACATTCATCTTGGAACAAGGCCGCATGATCAGACTGCCCCTCCTTCCGCGACCCTTCCTCGGTGTGATTGACCAACCTCTGCAAGATTTTGACGAAGCGGCATGGAAAGCCATGGCATTACTGCCGTCCAGCGCCTTGGGTCGAAGACGTGATTGATCACAGTGTGGCCAGGAGGGTCTGCTTCTCACATCGAGGATCAGCTATCACACTACACATGGCCATGATCGACAACGGTATCTTGCAAAAGGGAAGCTGCAGTATCGGCGCCCTCGTTGTCGCGTCTCAACATACCTGCCATCTGCAGGCGGCTCAACGGCTGCAAACCTGTAACTTCATGCCCGCCACCTCTATTTGTTCGTGTAACAACACGACAGTTTTTGTCCCAACTATCACCAACTCTCGACCTTTGCACAACTCCAGCCTGCACGCCATGTCAAGATTATCCGAGCAAGCAAAGCTAGACATCGGCTAGCGTCCGCCCCAACGAATCGCATGTCGCGCTCACCGCCCGACCGCCGATCCCCGTTGATGCTGGAAACCCAAACCCTTGTTCACAAGAATGCTGGTACCCTAAAGTCATGTCATCTTCAGAGTCCAGCGCATAAGACTTTCGCAGCTGGCAGAAACTTGAAGCTGGCCATCTGCTAAGGCCAAGATGCTCGACGCCCCCGAAGCTGTATCAGACAGCCACGTTCAACGCTACCAAGCCACCACCGTTGGGCAACTCTGGCGAATGTCCATATGCATGCGTGACACAGTGTGCACGATTACGAAAAGAACAGCCTGTTAAATCGACGAACGTGACCGGGTTGTCCTAATTGAGCACCACGGCAGCGCAGACGCCGATACAAAATCTTGCCGACTACGGAATGACTCTGAAGCAGATCAGCCGAACCAGATGGTGGCCAGGATGGAGCCGGTCTATTATTGAATGGTCAAGGCTCACGTGAAAAGGAGATTTTATCCTCATTACCATCCACGGAACGGAAATAGATGTTGCGTTTCAAGATGCAGTCGCCCAACCGATCTATATCAGTCTGCCAACATTGCAACATTCTCTCAAAGTTCAAAGTTCCATAGACGCTGGAAAGAATTTTCGCGCAAACATGTGCAATATCTTTTCATCTCAAACGGTTGTTGCGGCGCGCACAGAGCACGCCGCGTACAATATCCTCCTTTGATGATCTGCTCGCAATCTTGTCGGCCGTACCAATCCTCGCTCGACTCACCGCCACACACTCAAATTTGCGACTTGAGGCGCGTACCGGCCTTTTGTGATCGGGTTGTGCTGTCATACGATTCATCGAAATTTGACGAATTGCCTGCTCATTTGGATCACGGCATCCCCTGGACCGTAATCAACTTCTCACAAAACACCAGGGTCTTCGTAACGGTATGCAAGACATATTGCGGAATGGTTGTCGAAGACTGGAGATGAAAGGCCGTGGATCCTAGTCCTGAATCTTCGAGATCCAGGGGATATTGCCAAGCCTCAAGCGGTTCGCAACAAGCCACAATCCACTTCACGAGTCAAAACGATAAAGTGTGCGACTGGATTTACGAGGTGCGGCTCTGCGAGAGTCGAGAGAAGTCGAGCGATTCGGTGTCGCATACCGAGACTGAAGTTTCGAGTCAACCAAACAATCAACCTCTTACAAACCGCCGTCAAAGTTGTTGACAGGAACATTGTCTCCACCCATAAGGGCACTCCCGGGCTCCCCTGCAACCTTAGTGAACAACACATCAACTCCACGCACCCTCGCAGCTTGACTCGAGAAGGAAAATTGAGCATCGGACCAAGTGTGGGAGTTGAAATAAGCTCAAGACATTGGCGCCGACTCCCGCTGCAGGGCTGGACGTGTGCAAAACAGCGCAATTCCTGTTGGTGGAGACGCGCGATGAGTGCCTTCCACTTCTGGTCCAGCGCACGCGTAGCTGGGAAACACAACGCCACTGCATCAACATCAAGGGCGACTGACACCACCAGAAGCAACTCCGACCGAGAGCAGCAATAATGCTCACTATTGATATGCAACAAGCAGCAGCGGTTGTGAGACGATTCGCACGGTCGAAGCTGTTAAGCCGCTCACCTTTACAGATCAGGACGCCAATGTAGTATTATTTACACGGTAGCAAGCAACTACGAATACACTCGTTCTTCTTGATGCTCATGCGACCGAAAGTATTCCTTCAAAAGGGCTTTACTCCCTATAACGACGCAATATTTGAATTCAAATACAAAGTCTTATAGACGCATGAAGTCCACTACCTTGCAGGCTCTAGCATCGATCCGCAACATCTCGAAAGGTTGAAGCACGGACACATCCTTAAAGCGCCTTAGCCAGCCTGCACATCTGCACATCCGGGGTATCCGTGGATCACACCCCTCAGCATCTACCCCCCTGACCCCAACCTTTTAAGATACTCTCCAACTTGGAGCCGCACGCATGAACACTCGACGTCATGCGGGGAGGCAAGCACTAACAGCACATGTTGGCAACACCCTCGATCCTTGACTGTCCACGCAGGCACGGATGCTGCCGGAGAGGCGCATGAAGGAGCGTACCGTCATCGCAATATGGGCTCTTACATAGTGGTAAAATCCTCTCACGCGCTCACGAGCTCCCAACGCTTATTTCCAGCGTAGACAAGGGGACAGTCAACCAAACTGTTTGAGGGCCACTCCTTGTCAGTAGCTATGCTTTGTTCTGAAAACAACCTTAGCACTCAATACATCCCATAGTAACGCTACAACAGTTTTCACAGCTAAGTTTTCAAGACACTCGCTCGACCGCCCTCTCGTTCTTATGACGGCCGTCTGTTGGGTCGACATTGCAGAGTCGGAAAAGGATGAGAAACCCAATGTCAGTGGAAGTGGGGAGAGCAGAAACATGATGTCAAGGGCAAGATGTAACTTTATCATGCGCGGGCTTAGCACATACAGCTCAACAAATCCGTCCTGCACCTGCTAATACTATAATAAAAAACCCTCTGCCATCAAGAGGAAAACAGGAAACTCCCCTTGAGGGACATTTCTTACAATGGTCAATCTATCGTCGTGAAACTGGCCAAAAAGATGGTCTCAGGAGACACGAGCGCCCGGAGAATAGTGTTCAGTAAGCTCAACAGCGCCCGCCCGCTTGGTAGCAGGCCCGAGAACCAGAGCCACCTGGAGAAGAGCGCGGGAAGTCGTAGCAGAGGGCTGTCGTGTTGATGCCAAGATGCTAGGTAGTTGTAGTTAGCATGGGACGTTGAATGTTGTCTTTAACACTACGGAGCAGTGGCTGCCTTCGGATGTTGTATACTTAATCTCATGTAGTATCTGCAACTTTCAATACGGCAGACTCGTTTCTAGTGTTAAAGGGACTGAAACAGAGTTTGTACGGCAAACGACTTAGTTGTGTCGTAATGAAGACAAGAGAAAAACAATATATGTTCAATGATGGGTATCTCTTCGCTGTGTCTAACTAAACCGATCGTTGAAATCTCCCCACTTAATGTTATATCCGCCACCGCTCCTCTTCTCAGACCGGCCACGTCGTTTGGACTCAGCGGTAGGTACGAGGGGAACAGTCTTTTCCTTACTTGCAGTTTCCGTTTTGGAACCGTGGAGACGAGCTTCTGCTCTGTTCTTATCTAATTCATCTTCTGGAGATGCACAGGAGACTGGTGGCCTTCTTTTCCATGCAGTCGTGTTCTGGAGTGGGTTGAGCCCGTTCTTCTTCCCAACAGTCCTTTTTGGCGTTTTGTCAAGCTTCGCTAGCTCATTCTCAATCATTTCATGTGTGATGCCTGGAACTAAGCGGAGCATTGTATCAAACTGTCTGGAAGGACCCAGCTCGAGCTTCTTGTAGCGCACTCGCCACGAACAAACGCCATCTGGGTACCCTAGCTGTCCCATGCTGACATTTAGCGTTGGGAACCCGATAAGAAACTCCTTTTTGGTGGCTATGTCGCGCCGAAACAAGGCTGGGAGGGTAAAGCGCATATCTGCAGGCTTGAGCATAGACAGGGCGACGGCGATGAACCGTTCGGGGCTACCCTGCCTCTGTCTTGCGATCTGCAGAGGGACCATGCGGGCAAGGTCCTCCCTGGTGAAATAACGGAGTATTAACACATCCGGAGTATAATTCCTGATACTTACCCACCAGCGCCCGTCAAAGAGTTGGTAGTCAGTGTTCTGCCTGCTTGCCGGTGCACTTGGAAGGACCTGTGTAAGCGGGAGAACGTGCGAAGGTAGGTAACGGATGCTTTTCGGGGTGACACCGGGCCTGTGGCTCTCTAAAGGCTGACGTGTAAGCAGCCAATAGCGATCGCTGAACGATTCTGAGCTGGTAGTCTTTCGAGAGGGTGATGGTGTCATCATGTGAAAAGAAGGAGGTTTGTTCCATTTACGCCACCAGATACTGTGGACACAATAACTGGTTCTATTTCCAGCAAACTCGGCCTGAGAAGGATTGGTTTCTGCGAATTCGCGAAATTCGGGCCAGATATTTGCGACTGTAGACGCGAGTTCGCCTAGTGGAGGTGTTTCCCTCGGCGAGATCAACTGACCAGCTTGTGCGAGTAAGCAAACAGCAGTATTCTTGGCTTCGTTCCAGTCGGATGGAGTCAAGTTCTCGATTGGCTTATCAACACGATGTCCGCGCGGCCTAAAAGGGGTACGCAGCTCAAGAGGGAGAAAGGTAGCGGTAGGGCCCCCATCGAGGAGTCGTTGAAAGGGAGGAAATTGAATAAGCAAAGAGCCTGTTTGAATATCCAGCGTTTGATGGCAGTTTCTGAGTAATCGAAACGCCTGGGACCTGTGCTCGTTGACACGCTTTTGCATGTGAATAGATACGTCGACAAGCGACTCGACGCTCAGAGCAGCTGGCAGTCTATGATTTTTCAAGATATGCCGGATTGCATTGCGCGACGTGTACGTCTGCAAATGATTCGTCTTGTCTTCAGCCCAGGCCACGCCATGTTGCTCACACGTAGCAATGAGGCGCGATTTGTCGAAGCTTAGCAGAGGTCGCAAGATGCGCACACCGCCTGACTCGAGTGGGAAAGGCAGGTGAAAAGGTAGGGCTGAAGTGGAACTAATCCAGTTCCCGCTATGCGATACGCCGTGTATGCCAGAGCACTCGGGAATCCATTCGACAGGCTGCATAGCTTGCAGGCCAGACCGTAGGCGGTTGTTTGCAAGGCGCATCAAGACCGTTTCAGCCTGGTCATCGGCATGGTGCGCAACGAACAAATTGTGGATGCCTGCCGCGCGACAGGCTCGCCCAAGGGCTTGGTACCGTAGAGTGCGTGCGTCCGTCTCGAAACGCTTATGATCGAGTGGATCGAAGTCGGCGGGCCAGGTGAGAGGCAGAACAGAGGCTTGCATATCAACTGCTATCTGTTAGCATTCATTACAAGGGCTGGTGTGCTTGGACAGTCACCTACACTTAGCACGACACTGCTCAGCAACCCACTCTGCTTCTTCGGTGCTCTCGGGGCGCGCTTTGTGATCCACAATGAAGGCATGGGCAAGCAGGTTTGTGAGCTTGAACGAATCCCTGGAATTTGCAAATAACGAGGCAAGTGCCATAGAGTCCACACCTCCACTGATTGCAAAGCCTGAACCGGTCAACAATGCACCCTACACCAGCAGGCTAGCCCGACCTACCCAGCTTCCAAGGTTTGCCGTTCTTTCCATACCCTCGAGAGAGCCTCCCAATACCCTGAAGGCCGTCTAAAGCTTTGTCGAACTCTTCAACGGTAATAGGCAAGCTCGTCTGCGAGCTGTACCGCCTGGTGTTGCGCCATGCCGCAGCAGAGGAACACTTCCTCACCCTGAGGACATTGCTTGTCCACATATACGCCTTGGCATTGACCAGCGCACAACAGACTCAACAAACGAAACGCGAGAAAGGGAAGAGACGGACGTTGATGTATATTTACTGTCTGTGGTAGTGCGCGAGCACGACGCGTTGTCCCGAGGTCTCGACAGCTGCGGTGCACGGACGGATTTGATTTGGAAATTTCTAGAGCTCCAGCACCGCTTCCCTCATTAGCGTCCGACTTTCCGCATCTCTCGACTTCACCCCAAGCATACCATTCACTTCTCGAGATACCCCGTCTTTCATCCCGTCTCTTCTAATCACAATGGTACGTCATCTCTCTGGCACATCAGCATCGCCACCGTCTCATTGCGCGCAAAAAGAACAGAACATCACAAGGTCAACATCAACTAACAGTACTCCGCAGTCTGCTCTTAAGTCGATCCGCTCCCTCGCCCCTCTCCTGGACCGCGTTCTCGTGCAGCGCATCAAGCCCGAGGCCAAGACCGCATCGGGTATCTTCCTGCCCGACACCGCCGTCAAGGAGCTTAACGAGGCCAAGGTGCTCGCCGTCGGTCCCGGCGCATTCGACAAGTCCGGCAACCGCGTTGCAGTCAGCGTGCAGCCCGGCGACAAGGTTCTGATCCCCCAGTTCGGCGGTAGCCAGGTCAAGGTTGGCGAGGAGGAGTACAGCTTGTTCAGGGACCACGAGTAAGTCTACAGGAGTGCAGGCAGGATGCAATTGGCGTCCAACCTGGGTGTTTGGAGTTTTCCGACGGTTACTGATAAGTTACAGGCTCCTTGCCAAGATCAACGAGTAAAACCATCGCTGCAATGAGCGGCGCACTCGGTCGAGCCTCAAATTGAATGTATACCTAATGTATCAACACCGCCCATCACAAAGATACGCCTGCATCCTCGGCCGGCGTTTTGGCATATACCTGAAGGTTTTGGGCATTTGTATTGAAAGCGACATGTGTAATTACAACTGAAGACAGGGAAGGATGTGATACGAAGTAAAGAGAAGAAATTAAAGATCTCCGCTATATTGCGACAGCTCCAATTTATCTGAAGAACCGTATTCGCATGATTCATTGGGTCTAACTATTGGAGACTAGCCAACTGACAATATAGGTGAGACCATCACGCTTAACTTCCTTGTAGATCTCAGTGCTTACCATGCGGAGTTCCCTCCACCAGCACCCCACTGCCTGCCGCCGCCCTGACCATGCCCTTGACTCTGATCATACGAATAACCACCACCTCCATGCTGCTGCGCTGGGTTACTGAAGTTCTCGTACCCTTGCTGGTACCCAGTCGGCACACTATGGCTCGGCTCATGCACCTGTCCGCTCGCGAACTGCGCCTCACCCCACCCATAGCCGCCCACCGGTTGCGTATTCGCGTGCTCGGCAGGTGCCTGGTACGGCTGGCTGCCGTCGTAACTAGACTGATAAGGCTGGAAGTTGCTCCACTGGGAAGGCTGAGGTGAGGGAGAAGGCTGGTACGCAGCCCCACCAGCGGGGTTCGAAAAGTCGCCCTCAGGTCCCTCGCGCTTGCCGAAGCTGGAGAACGCATTACCTAGGCCGCCTGGGAGTTGTGAGGTCAGGCTGCTAAAGAGACCTCCACTGGAAGAAGACGAGGGCTGCTGGTGGCTGGCGCCAAAGTTGTAGTTGCTTCCGGCACCATGGCTGTGTCCGCCATGGCCCTGGAATTGCTGCAGCCCCGCTGCGCCGTGGCCGGCGTGATCTTCGCCGGCCTTGTGGTTCTTACCTGCCTTCACGGACTCGGAGCTAAGGAGGTCGTTGAGGTCTTGACCGTGGTAGGCGTGAGCCCAGTCCTTGACGACTCTGAACATGTTGTTGTGCACCTCTGAGCGTGAGTCGCGCAACGCAGGGTGGTGGAAGACGCTCACGCAATCGTCGAGGACTTGGTTTACGGGGACGTCTGGGTGGTCGAATGCGTACATGACGCGCGGGACTACGTATTGCAGGATCTGGACTGCGACTTGACCAGCTGGCTCGTTAAGGATGTTGGAGAAGTGGTCCTTTGAGAGCATGGAGTGTGTGGGGTCGGTGGACATGGGGTTGTTCCAGACATCAAACTGATGTTTGGCGGCGGCCTCGACAACTGCAGAAGATCCGGTCTTCAATTGTGAAGATGCCGTCTTGATGATGGGGAGGACGAAAGGCGCAAGCAGCGACAACACAAAGAGGGTGACGCGCTCGGTGATGGTCTCAATCAGCTTCTCAAGGCCCGGAATCTTAGAAACAATATCTGAGATGCTGCGAACTACTCTGTCTCTGAAAACCAGGATGGGGTAGATCTTCGGGATGATTGTTGCTGGATCAGTGTTGGTGCCTGGGAGATCAGGGCCGGGAGGTCCTCCAACAGAACCTGGAGGTGCGTCGAAAGTAGGTGCTCCTCCGAACTGATCCTGTCCTCCAGCACGCGATCCATAGTTGTCGTAACCTCCGGAGCGATAACCATGGCCAGCATTTGCCGCAGCTTGTGCATCAGAAGAAGTCTGCAATGCTTGCGCTTCCTGAATGAGGCCACTTGTACCAGGAACCTTGGAAAGGACATCAGTGAGCCCGCCGAGAGCACCAGGGCCACCTCCAGTCTTGTTACTTGCCAAAGCGTCAGAGAGCGTAGTGTCCATCTCATCGATCTCGGCAGAGCTGATGTGATCTGTCGCTTCTCCGAGCACCGAGTGGAAGAAGTCTACACCACCGAAAGTACCAGTCACTAGTGGGAAGACATGTTTGCCACGGAGATCAATGGCAGTTTGAGTGCCAACGTGGGGAAACACGTTATGGTACCCAAGCTCGATGAGAACAAGCTCAGTGTAGTTTGTATGGGCTCCATAATCCTCGAGACAGTGCAGGCCTTGGCCCAGACAACGAAGAGCCTCGCAGAGATCCTCTTCCCGTCCACGTTGCCCTGAAGGACCGTGGGTGTACAACCTACCGAAGTGGATCGCCCGGGAGAAGGAGTATCTCACATAACCTGCTGATGTTGCCCATCCACCCTGTTCATTAGCAATGTAGTTCTTCATTCCTGTATTTGGGTCAACGGCGAGCTCAATTTCCAAGACTGGGCCTCGCAGTCGTGGATCGAATTTCCGAGCATCTTGGTTGTCGGCATAGTCTTTAGGGTTGTCGATGTGCTCCTCAGGTCTGTATGTCCCCAGACGCTCGGCAGTGACTTCGAACTCTCCTGTGGCATAGCCAAAGGACATGAAAGAAAGTACCCACACGAGCACGCGGATAGTCTCGCCCTTGGCAGTCGTCAGTCTCCGGATTTACGGCACCATTAGCTTGAGAGAACTTACCTGCACTTTGCTCAGGGTAGCAGTGTCGACAGCCTGTCCTGGTCAGTATCCTCAATTGTCATCCTTCATGTGCGGCATACCTGTGAGTAGTCTCGTAGCCAGTTGCCAAAATATACGCGCTGTAATGCGTCAGCCATAAGTACTGACTCACCGATCGTCGGCCAAGCATACCTTGATCATCATCGACTTCCATTTGTGACCGCGTATGCACGCGACCGTCGCAAGCATGTCTTCGATGTCGCCATGACGCCAGTTCTTTCCTTCGATCTTTGAAATAGATGCAATGTTTCCAGCGCCAAAGGCATCTGCTTTCGCGGGAAGCAGAACAAGGATTGCAATTGCAACGAGCAACAGATACTTTGCGGACCCAGCCATTGTTGCAGAATACTGGGAGATTGAGTGAATGGGGATGGTAGAGTAGTAGTAATAGTAGTAAGATCTTGAACGGATTTATTGCGCCGTCAGCTGTCTAGTTGCGATTACGTTACGCCACAACAACCAGGAAAGAGAAACTGACCCACCTCAAGTCTGCAGCCACCGCTTTTCGTATGCACACTCCTGCAGCTCCAAGGGTTATTGTGAGGCTGAGGGGACAGTAAAATCACTTTAGTCCCCGATCGAACCGCGTTTCGCGAAGCTCCGCCGCATCTCTTGCGTTGGCTGTGCCACAGCCCCGCTTTAGACCGTGATGACGATGGAGGGGTTGCAGGCGAAACACTGCAGGGAGCATTGCAGCTGAACACCAACCCTGAACCTCCAGCCTTGCTTGCGCTTACCAGGACGCCTGTCCAATGCGGGAAGCAGCACAACGTAGCTCACGTGCCAAGGTTGCGCAGGGGTTCACGCCTACTGCTGCCTGGCTGATGCCGTAGTTCAGCTCTGCCTGAGCGCACAATGCAATATGTCTTTGCGATAATACCTTCATAGTGCTTTGAGAAGCGAACAGAAACCCTTACCAAAGCGTTTAATCAACAATGGCACACTTTAGTGAAACAGACATCGCGAGCGAGAGCTCGAGGATGCAAGGCGACGCCGAGCCAGATCTCGATAACTCACTCTTTCAGCTTCCTATTAGGCGCTGTCGAACGCAAACTCTTGACAATTCAAAGGAGATAGACGGTACAGAACTGGCGGGTTCAATAGCTGAAGATGCCGATCTACAGGAGTCATGGCACGTATTACGCCCAACGGTTGAAGCCACCAAAGACTACACAGAACCAATTTCTTCGCATCCTGCAGATCAGCTCCGCCTTACTGACATGGCGTTCCAAAGACTGGCCTGTGGAGATTTTGAGCTGCTTGAAGCTTATCTGGATGCTGGTGCGCTCATCGAACACGAAAACCACAACGGACTCACGTTGCTTGTCACAGCGATCAAGGACTCGAACGTCGCCATGACTAGGCTTCTACTGCAGAAGGGAGCCAACGCTCAGCATCGTGCTCAGAGAAAACCGCCTCTCATCCATGCCGCTCAAAGCAAAGAACATGGCCCAATGCTCGTTCGACTTCTCCTCGATAACGGCGCAAATGTCAACACTATATGCGGGATGCAACGCATGAATGCGCTGCACTGGGCTGCCGCTGCCGGCATGGTGGACACAGCAGACTATCTCATCTCTAGAGGCCTAGACATCGAAGCTACCTGCGCCGGCGGACACACTGCTCTGCACGTAGCTGCCGGTACAGGCCACCTGATCGTTGTGAAGCTGCTCTTGGCCCAGGGTGCTGAGCTAGCAAAGAAGGGTGAACTAGGGGGCAACGCAATGACATTTGCGGCTAGTATGGGTCATCTGGATATTGTCAAGTTATGTATGGAGGAGGGTTTGCACGTTGACAATTGCAATGACAAGGGTCTTAGTGAGTACAGATTCGCAGCGGCCAGAGGTGCTACACTAGCATGGTCTGACATTTCCAGCTGCCCTGATGAGCGCCTGTGAAGCTGGGCATGATCAGGTTGTGAGGTACCTGGTCGAAAAGGGCGCCAACGTCAACAAAGTAGATACACAGCAGAGCACACCAGTCCTAGAAGCAGCCGCAAAAGGTCACATGGAGATAGTCCGGGCTTTGATCACTGCCGGTGCCGACCTAGGCTTCCGCGACGCCGGAGGGCAGAATACGCTTGAGGTTGCATTGTCCAAAGGCTACATGGACGTTGTTCGCTTGATTCTTACAACCCTGGGCGATCCTGACTACCCGCTTGAAAGCGTCTCACTCGAGATTGCGTCAGCCAGGAGACTCGAAACAACAAGATCGTTGATGAAGAGCGCATCCTTGATGCATGAACACTTTGAGCCGAGAAGTGAGATGTCCCAAGAATACGCTTGGGTGAAGTGGGTGCTTGACACCGGTGGCGAACACGTTAAGCCGAAAGCCATGTCCAACATGACACTCGTTGCAATATCAGAAGCAAATGTCGGCCTTGTCGAAGCGCTGCTATCTAACGGTGCTGACGTCAACGAGTTTCCACTAGGCACTTTTGTCGTCAACCAGAATCTTGATATTGTCCAACTTCTGCTCAACCACGGCGCATGCCCTACAGTATCAGCTCGCTGCATCAAATGCCCTAACGGTCTTCAAGATAACCTCCTCATAGAAGCACTACTGAATATGCCTTATCAGGAAAGGACTTGCCTTGCAATTCTAAAGCTACTGCTTGACAGCGGCCGCTTCAACATCCTTTCAGGATCTACCTCCAATCAAACTGCGTTCTGGCGCGTCTTGGAGTCTGACGACTGGAACCCTGAAGTTCGAAATCGGGTTGCGTTTACGATGTTGGATTCAGTGGCTGACGTCAACTGCGCTTGCAACGGCGACAGTGGCACCTTGATGCATCACGTTGTCCGATACGGTTGCAAAGATATGGTGGATTACCTTTTGAAGAAGGGAGCCAACATCAACGCTCAAGACGCTGAAGGACGTACGCCAATCATCGTGGCGTGCGACTACCAGGCCAATATGATCTCTTTCCTTCTAGAAAGAGGCGCAAGTTTTAGCCTGCACTTCGAAGATGGGAAAGGGCCGCTGCACGCAGCTGCAATTGTAGGAAATATTGAGGCACTCGAGGTACTTTGGACTCAAGGCTCCATGGTTCAAAATCTCGACCACAGATCTATGGGAGATTGGACACCTCTTGCGTGCGCTTTAGCCGCCGATCAGGAGGAGGCCGCATTGTTCTTGATCAGGTGCGGCGCTGATTTGAAGCACATTGTTACTGCAAATGGACGGACTATGCTGCACTTAGCAGCAGCATTCGGTCATGAGCAGGTTTTTGGTAAGATCGTAGAACTTGGCGGTATTGACATCAACGCGAAAGATACCATAAAGGACAGTACACCTTTGCTGTTGGTATGTACTGCTCAACAACAAAGCTGATCATAAGCGATGAACTAAAATCACGGTAGGCTTGCGCAGGCACACGCTATAGAGCAGGTTCAATGAGAATAGTCCGCGCTCTACTCTCGGCAGGGGCAGACATTGAAACGGCAGGCAGTCATCTCGATCGACCACTGCACGTCGCCATCACAACTGGCAATACAGCAATCGCAGAAACACTCATCGGACAGGGAGCTAAAATTACTACCACCGGATCCAAGGGTCGAACTCCTCTACATCTGGCTGCAGAGTACGAGAATCCTGACATTATGCGTCTACTTCTGCGAAAGGGAGCCGCGACCGAAGTCATCGACGACTCTGGCTGGACGCCGCTTCACCTGTGCATCGACTCTCTTACGGCCCAGATATTGATTGACCATGGCGCGCACACAGACCATATTGATAGAAATGGGCTGACGCCGTTGCATCACGCTGTTCTGTACGGAGATATAGAGCTCTTCACGACACTGTTGGGGAATGGCGCATCGACTCAAACCAGAACAACGGTTGATGGAAGGAACGCTATGGACATGATAGAGGATCTGGGAGACGTAAGACTGAGAGACGGATTTCTCGCGGCGCAACGGGAAGCCCCGTCGCAACATGAAAGACCACCACGCAAGAAGAATTAGGTATCCCAGATGGCCTGTTACTTGTATCGATATAATTTGTGCAGTGAAAGCATATGTAAACCTGTTAGTTTGCAGAATTTAGCTTACATGCAGCAAAAGCTCCGAGGTAGCGCGGTGAAAGTAAGCAGGAACGCGCCTGAACGAGAGCGCATTTTGAGCGAATCACACCTACTGGTACGCCAGAGCGAAATAAATACAGGCTCATACAGGTACACAGAGTCGTGCGCTTTCTGAGCGGAAAGGAGTTCACATTGTATCCACAAGTATGGCGTAGCCCCGCCTTGCTCAGGCCTTGTTCGTCGTTATTGTCAGATGCAGCACGTTGAACTGAGGTGGAATTCATTTGTTGAGACGACTGTTCGATTCGAACTGCACTTCTAGCAAGTAGAAAAAAATGTAGCGACTGTCTGCTGCTGCTGGCATTGGCAATGTAAAGACTGTTCCCAAGGTATGTTCAACAAGTTCCCGCAACTCCAAACGGAAAATCTCCAACCCATCGTTTCTCCGCCTTAGTAGACCCTATAACTCTTGATCCTACGAGAGGGGTTGAGTGTATGGGTCCCTCCACCTTCCTTGTAAGTCCAAGGGGAAATACATCCACCCTCTTTGTACAACTCAAAGGTATCGGCACGCCAATTGCCATCGAACTTTGCTCTCTTGATTTTCGATGTCGTGTCGCCTGATAGAGTCTTGCAGCCAGTATTGCCGTTGCCGTGCATACTGAGCTTCCCACCGGCTTCGTTGTACAGAGTGAGATACCAGTCGGCAGATACAAATGAAGCAAAAACAAGTGGGAGAAGGGTGGTGGCAGTAAACTTCATTTCGGGATTCTGTGTCGACGAAGGTTACTGTTTAGATGAGGTTTGAGGTTGGAGGATAGATCTGAGATGTGCTTGTTGTATTGGAAGATGAAAGCTGTGCTGACTTTGCTAGGAAACTTAGCAGAACGCAGAACGTTGGCATATTTATGTATTATGATACATTGCAATAGACCGTCGCATTCTCGTGTTCTTTGCTCCATGGAGATGCATATCCAAACTATCTGCTGCACCAGACCGGTGAACGTAAAGCACAGATTGGTCCATTGCCCCGGTTACCGCAATAAGGAGCCCTTGTATGGAACATTTTGTACAACATAACGGCGCGTTCGAGTGGTTCCTGCTCTTACACAGAACATATAAAGCCACCAAGCAAGGCGTCACTTCCCAACGGCTGCGGCTGAGGTTCTGTTATACCTCGGTGCGACCATGCCTGTGCGACGAACCCCGTGAGTCGCCGCGTTCCATCTGCTGATGGAAACTTGTGAAGCGTGCAGAGTTGAAAAGACTGACATTTTATGATACACAGCATAAGCGACTACGTACACACCAACGGTTGTAGCTGATCCAAGGCAGATTTAGGTTCCGTGTCGCACACAGTTACTTCGACGTAGCCTCAGTAGTTTTAGGCCTTGTGTTGTCGAGACCGTGGTACTCCTTCAGAGGTAGAAACGCATATGCCGGCGGTATCGCAGTCAGTGGCTGATTTGTTTAGATCACATCCATATGTAGCTCATCAGGCTTGCCCACTAGTCTGTCTTGTCTGACGCCAAAGGCATTCCATAGGTTGACTCCAACGACTTGGGCAGGCCACTCGATCAAGTGCCAGTTCTCATCACCGATCGCCATAGCTATAGCGGTGACAAAGTCGGCACCCAGGCCCTCGAGCCACCAGACATTACGCACTCTACCGGGTAGTACAGCGTAATGTGCAAGAATAACGAGCGCATCTCGATCTTTTGTTTCAAGGAGGTGGATGAACTCGCGCGAAATACGCGTTGACCACACGAATATGGCGCCACGGTCGGTAAGGACACCAGTAGTGGTGTCGTCGACTGCATAAGGGACCGCAGTCATGGGAGGAAAGACCCCAGGAAGCGTGAGCTGCGACACCAATGCGTAGGTCTCACGCAGGAAAGCAAGCGCTTCGTTCAGATGACGAGTTTGCGGTTCCCAAGCTTTGTCCCTGTCCATCCATAATTTAGCAATGTCTTGTAGCCGCCGATCCTCCTCCTCTGCGCGACCAGTAGCTGGAGCTCGCCTTCTTGGCCACCATTTGCGCGCCGCAACGGGATGCATCGCTCCATTCACGACATGATTCCATCCACTCATGAGTACAGTCAATGGACCGCGAAGACCCCAGACCGTTCGCAGGATGCAGGACATCATCTTGTCAACAACACCAGGAGGAGGTATTACAGTGCCGTATGGGATAGTCTCGCGCAAAGCTTCGATATCTATTGCTGACGTGCGAAACAGGTACACAGCTGTGAGCGTAGAACTAGCAAAGAGTGCTGCTGCATTGGAGGCTGTAATGTTCTCGAGCTGAGCACGGTATGATGCTAAGGCCTTGTTCATTCTTGATGCTGCTGTGGCATTCATGCTTGTCTTTTGTATTCTGTCGTCATGGAGTCGACCAAGATGGAGTGAGGCGACTGAAAGCACGCAGTTGACCAGGAACTCATGTGCATGTGCCATCTCAGGTACGCATGCCTGCCATGCTGCCTTAGCGGGATCATCGGTGGCCAGTGTAAGGCTTGTTGTGTATTCGTAGTGATAAAGGACATCCTGAAGTGACGGAGGTAATGGCTCTCTAATGTCTTTCCAAACATCGTTCAGGCGGAGGTACGGTGGGATACAGCTTTCCCATATCTGGAATTCAGGGTAACAAGCAAGTACAGGGGGGCTTGAAATGGACTGGTTTTGACAGTCTATGGCCTGTTCTGATGGAAGGACATCGCGTTCTAGCGGCGCTAGGTAGTGAACCACCTGATCACCAGCTGGCGGTGATGTACGCGGTGAGCTTCTCGCTGGCCCAGCAAATTCATCGTCGTGGAGAGTTGGGTCTGGGGGTGAAAGCGCTGATATGTAGGAGACTTCAGAGAGTGGTGATATTGAGGTCGCTGGTCCTTGAGATGCAGGACCTGTAAGTCGTGATGAGGGGACTAGCTGAAGGAAGCTACATATTTCGCCCTTCTTGTCGCAGTTCGCACATGTTGGGTGTTTGCTGTCGCACTGTAAATAATCAGCACTGAACGCATGTAGAGGCGTACTTTATCGCGAAATGTTGTGGTTCTGGCACTGTAGGCCAACATGGGCTGAGAGCTTCTGGGTAGCGGCGAAAGCGAGCAGAAATGGATATCACGTCTTCTGAGCGCACCTTGTGGTATGACGCTGTTGTCCACCGTCTTCTTGTTCTGAAATGACACTCTCGCTGCTGCGAGTGCGTATAGGAGACACGGGTCACATGAATACGTGCATTGAACGCGAGATCAGTGCGTCATCGATCCATGCCGATCGACGCGTGAAACGACGGAGAAAGTTCTGTGCCTACCTTTATGCGTCTCCTCTTGCACTGGCGGCATCCCAGTCTCGTCTTGTTATGTGTCCTCCTCGTTGGCATTGCTCTCTCAAATCAGATGCCACTAGTTGAAGCGGTTTACAGTGTGTGGATCCACTTCGGGCAGAATGCGGCGCATGGAGCTGAGTAATAAGCGATCGGCTTGCGTGCTCATGAGGTCTTAAGGATCGATTAAATTGTAGGAGAAGCTGAACGTGAGAGGCATTGGAAGTGTCAGGTCGAGCGAAAGACGGTAGTTGCAACTGACGTTTTCCACGAGGGCTGTGAGATGGATCGGCAAAGCCGGCACGCGTATAGAAAGCTCTGTGATTGGCCAGACTGGCATTGAGCTCAAATCATTTTAGCAAAGTGATAAAGTAGAACGGAAGCTGCAGTAAAGGTCCAGAAGCTGACATAACCATCTGATATCTTTTCTTAGATATGATGTCCATGGTGTGTCCTGACCCAGAGCAAACGTCCTCTCCCGCCAACTTCTACGATCGCTGTCTTGGTCAGCGCTTAGTCATGTATCGCACTCTTTCAAGCCTCAGATCCCACTCTGCTCGAGTACAATGATCTCCGTCTTTCCGCCTGCACGCCGGGAAAGATCTATATGCTAGGGGCCGTCGAATGATGCGCCCACAATCGGGAACGTATTCCGTACTTCGGATCTCACTTAGCCATGCCCGCCGAAACGGACTGCGGGGCAGATAGACGAATGAAAGAAGTTTCTGTGCGTCTAAGCGTGGTGGCGCCGCGCCGCCTCGACGCTGAATCCACCCACCGTAAAGCGTATACAACACATGTTTTGTGGTTTCGCAATGGGCGCCAACCAAGGAGGACTTTTCTGATAACAGTGCTGCGCCTCTGCTTCATCGTCATGGTTATACTTTTGCTGATATATGTGTATATAGAGAGCTGCAAAGTCCTCAGTTAAATCCTTCCTCACTCAGGCTTTCCAAATTCAATTGACTATTTCTTTATAGCTTCGTAGCGCCTTCCATCTTCGTAGTACAGGAGAGCTTAAGCTTATTTTTGCAAGCCTTCAAGCACTCATCCCTCCAACGGCAATAACTGGCACCACACCATCACCAACATACCTAAAGACAATGTCTGATCATAACGATGCCGACTCCTTCATCCTCTACCGCTATCACCCTTCCCTCGTAGCAGCCGCAATTTTCGTGGTTCTCTTTGCCCTTACGACCGGCTTCCACATGTTCCAGAGCGTCAAGAAGCGGTCCTGGTTTATGATACCCTTCATCATTGGCGGTCTGTTTGAAACAATAGGATACATAGGGCGAATCCTGTCCTCGAACGACCAATACGCGCTCTCACCATATATTATGCAAACTCTCCTCCTGCTTCTCGGACCGGCACTATACGCGGCAACAATCTACATGATACTCGGCCGCCTGATCCTGCTCACTGGTGGTGAGCGGTACTCGCTAATACGCCGCACATGGCTGACGAAGATCTTTGTCGGCGGCGACGTGATCTCATTCATGATGCAGGGTGCGGGTGGCGGCATCATGTCGTCCGGTGCATCAGGCATGAAGACGGGCGAGAGGATCATCATCGGTGGGTTGTTCGTGCAGATTCTGTTCTTCGGGCTGTTCTTCGTTACTGCGGTTCTATTCGATTTGCGCGGCAAGGAGTACCTCGCAACCCTCGGTAGCAGTGTTGCATGGAAGAAGCACCTTTTGGCTCTTTATGCAACGTCTATCCTGATCTTGGTGCGTTCGGTGTTCAGGGTTATCGAGTATATCCAGGGTAATGCTGGATACCTACTCAAACACGAGGTTTTCTTGTACGTCTTCGACGCAGTACTCATGTTTGTTGTTATGGTCGTTTTGAACGTCAGTCATCCGGGAGACATCGCGCTGTCGCTGAAGGCTCAGGGGAAGGAACAGCCGCAGGAGCTTGAAGTGCTGAGCGATGATTCGGCGGAGCGTGGTGTTGCTAGTAAAATCGACCGGTACACATCTACAAGATAGCATTGAGTTTTGCTCGCGTTGTTGTGCTGGGCTCCGAATTATAGAAATTGTAGGCGATTGGACACCCAGATGATACTTTATAGCCACCGATCAATGTCTTCAACTGATCCCTCAGGTTCAATGTGCACACGAGATTGTTTGCTGTAGAAATTGAGTAAAGGACTGCGCTTCTTTCCAATCATTTTACACGCTAGTCGCGCTACACGTAAAGGATGAACGCACGTGCTGCATCGTCCTGCATCGCCAAGAAGGCGCTTAGCCACCATGCAAGCAGGCACACACCCCAAGTGGAAGACCGGAACGGGTCGCTTGCCCTTGTTGTGGCTTGTTAGAAAACCGGGCGACTTGATGCAGGGCTTTTGGTCACGGTTCGCAAAAGCGCACAAGGTGTATGTCCTGTTTCTCGAATGAAGAGGCTGGAAAGGCAAGTGACGATGTCGATTCTGATCGGTATGCTGGAAAGAGGGGTATCATGCGATATGTTGTACTGGACTGCAAAGCGGGCGGCAGGTGGAGAGCCTGCTCTAGAACAAGACAGCAAAAGAAGATGAAAGCTGTCACATGCCATCCATATGCTCAGAATGTCGCGATAAAGGCTCTCCTCAGGATCCGAAGCCCATGCCCTTCACTGATTCGTCTTCACCGAGCGCCAAACGAACTTCATCCTCGCCGACACCTAGCCTTACACGACCGACACGCTCACCGTGTCTGGCTTCGACACCGATGATACCTGCTTCCGAAAGTTCTGTGACAGCAGATGCAAGGCCGAGAGCCCGGGCAGCCTTGAGCTGTGCATGTTTAGAACCTGTATCGTTATGCTCGGCGTTCTTCGACGGAGTTGTAAACGGAACTTCTAAACCGAAATTACCGTTCGTGCGATCATGGGCATCGGGTGCAAGTAGGTGGTCGTGAATGGGCTGCAACTGGCTCATAAAGCCAAGTTTCTTTACCTCATCCACAACATCTCCAAGCACCGCCTCACCAATACCAGTCCTTCGTATTCGTGCCAAGAGCGCAGCGAGAAACACTTTGGAAGCCAACGGCAACGCCCGAAGCGCCTGATGCAGGGGGCTGCTCGTGGCCTCGTTGATGGCCTGTCTGATCGTCGCGAGGGTAACGACACCCCTACGTCCTGTGGTGGGCCCTCCACGTTTTATCGAATGGGCTTCCAACTGTTCGGTACCGTTCTGAGATCGGGACGATTGAAGGGGTTTCGCTTTGTTACCGCGACCGGTCCGACTCGGCGTTGAAGGCTGCGCCTCGTCTTCCTGATCTTGTGATGCGACTTCTGTCTCCGCGATTTCCACAGCGCGTCTGCAAATGTCTAATGCACGTCGGGCGTCACCACTCACAGCTGCAACTTTACGCGCCGCGAATTGAACGGCGTCCGAGAGTACAATGTTACCTGGAACTCCTTCCAGGCGGGATTGGATGATCTGCATCAATTGGTCGTGAGTGTATCCGGGGAAGGTAATTCGCGTTAGCCCTAGGTACACGTGTGTTAGCCTTGCCCAATAAGGCTTCCGCAGAATACCGGTGAACAGGGGTTCGCGAGACCATCGCAAAACCAAACATATCGGGCAGTGTCCACGCGGCGTCTTTGCGATCGGTGCAGTTTGAGAGTAAATCGAAATTGTAATCTGCACTGTAACATTGCTGGGCCGCATGCGAAGGACAGCGTTCTGGGTACGTACCTAGTCGACTACTGATCTTGTTGCTCAGGGTGCGTTCCGGGAGATCCATAGTATTTGCAACAGCCAAGACAATTAGCCTACTGTGCCGCAGCTGCGGCCAGTTGAAGAAATTATACATGACAGACTGGTTTTTGGTTACCAGCTGGTCGAGCTCGTCCATCAAAACAACGCATGGTACGCGGCGAGGGCTGGGCGCAGAAAACTCGCGCTCCAGAAGCTCCAGTGCATGGGATGGACTGACTCTGTCGCCGCGAAGCGCCTGCCACAATAACGAGTAGGACTGATGAGGATCTGTGACTTTCATGCCGTTGATTTCCACAAAAATGAAGTCGTCCAGCTCTTCAGCTTGCACTGATGCATGCAGCTGTGCTACCACTTCTCGTACTGTGGCAGTCTTTCCTGTACCGGGGGTGCCTGAGATATATATGCACGATCCAGATCCGTCTGTAATAGCCGCCTCTAGATGGCTATAGACGGTCGAGAATTCCTCTTCACGACAGGGAAGCGCCGCTGGTACGGACGAGACGTGAAGTTGGTTTCGTGCAATCTGAAATGGTGATGCAAGCGCTGAGGGCGACAGCACCCGCGTACCAAGCGGAGTGAACTCCAGTTGCTTCTTGAGCACTATGCGCTTGTGCGATGGGGTCAAGAACTTTCGAGCGGCCGGGCTCTTCCTAGTCGATGTTGGGGTCGTGGCATCGTTGAACTTCCGGCGCTTCCGTGGAGTCTTCGGTGCACCATCATCGTCAGAATCGGGTATCACGAAGTCTTGCAGATCGTCTTGCTGTCTTTTTGGCCGAGAAGGGCCTTTTCTTGTTGCTTTAGTCTGGCTCTCGACCAGCTCGATCAGCGAGGGTATATCGTCGGCGCCGGTGTACACGTCTTCCCACTTGAACTCCGGTGTATACGTCGTTGTGCGGGTGTTGCAGCCTCTTCTGCACACAAAGATTTTGCCATAATCTTTCGATGACTTCTTGACTTGGCCAGTAGGATGCAATTGTTGGAATGTGTCAAGAGAGACAATTCTCGCGGTGCCGTTGATCGAGGCAAGCGGGTTATCGTCGAAGGCGGCTGATATGTAAAGTTCGTTCTAGCGCTTGTCAGTGCAACTTCTCAAGTCAAAAGGTCATGTTGTCTTACAGGTAGGAAGTCGGTGCGTTTTTTGTTCTTGTTGCGTATCTCTTGTTCAGAAGAGAACCACAAGAACTTGGCCATCTTCTCGTCGGTTTCGTCATCCTCGTAGAGTTCGCAAATAATCCCAACCCATGCCTGGTTCCCATCTGCCTTAAGTAGGACAGCATCTCCTAGCTGGCATCTGAAGCTTCCCATATGCGCACCCACTATACGTTTCGCTTGCGTCGTAGTCGCTACTTTTCGTTTTCTTGGTGTCGCATTGTCGTCTATAGGCGCCTGTTCTGCACCTGTGTCTTCGTATATCCATTCCCAGGGATGGTCTTCGTAACCAAGCTCGTCGTCAGAGTCTTCGCGCAGTACAGCGCCGCTCGAGAGGATTTGTCGTGCTTGTTCAGCTCGCGAGCGTTTGATGGGAGCCATGAAACGGCGGCGGTGATTGTTATTAGTAGTGTTTGTGCTGACGTTGGATCTTCGAACGGCAGGCACGCGTTGCGCGGTCTTGGCAAGTCAGACGCGCAGAGTGCGCTGATGATCTCACCGCTCGAGATCTTCACTTATGTTCACGACTTCAACCAACACCCATCTTGTTCCATTTCTACGACAAACAGTGTCACATCTGCATGGCGCCAGACTTTACGCGTTATAAAATTGTGTTTCTGATGTGAGGGGTGAAAGTCATATTCATTGATTCTCGTATACCCAGCGGGCGCACTGCAGCACTAGGTTTTGCCTTCATGTAGGCTTCAAAGTCTCCTGCTGGGAAACATCCCAAGCATTCAAACGCCAAAAACACCGTGTCTCGAGGGCCAAGCGAGTGACCTTATCCAAAAACAAAAACGACAAATCGCTGAAATGCTTTAAAGAAGATGCTGATTACAAAAAGGTGCCTAAGCAATGTGCCTTTGTAACCAGGCAGAAACAGAAAGTTACAAGACGACCCCTCACATAGCGTGAAGAGGAAGAAGAGGAGGCGTTCGTGGCATCGAATTTGGTGTTGTGGGGTATCCAAACTCGTCGTGCTCAAGTGGTGGCGTCTACCATGAGCTGTCAGCGAAGGCTCGTCGAGGGGACACCAATGCGTTCAAGAGACGGATCTTCATGCGTAGTAGGGCTGGCGGGTGGGGAGCCTTACATGAGCATTGTGGTCTGCGTATGCGTGAGGAGGTGGGATCTCGATTCCACCAATCGCTGCATACCCAACGCCAAACGGGCTGAGGTCCTCTTCGGCGTAGTACTCGCTCTTCATGCTGGGCACAAGGCTGGGCAGCGTAGTGGGGTAGGTCGAAGAGAGTGGTGGTGGCAGGTAGGCGTACGAAGGCATCTCAGGTGTGAGTGTCGTTGGTATTGTGTGGTAGGCTGAGTTTGTAGTGTATGGCATTGAATATGCCACTGCATCCGGAGCCGGGTAGGTCGAGGAGTACGACGCTACCGAAAACGGAGGTGGACTTGTGGAGAGCTGACGAGTGTACTGATGCGAGAACATACGATCCTCGGGTGGGGTGGTGTACGAGGAATCCGAAGAAGACGGGGAAGGGAACTCCTGGCGCGGCGAGGTCTGAGGTGGCTGCAGCTCCGCGGGCTTCTGCTCAGGCGAAGCTGAGCTGGAGGCAGCACGACGCTCCTGATACCGAATTAGTATGTTGTGCCGAAACGGTACGACGTACGGCTAAGGCGCGAACTCACAAGGTCTTCAAGCCTCTTCTTGAGCTTCTTGCGGTAGTTGCGCTGGGCAATGCGATTTTGTATCCTCCTACGCTCAGCAAGGTCTGAGATCTTGGTCCAGTCTTCATTGGGGTTCGCTGAAGCTGAGAAGGCTGAGGATGTGCCAGAGTATCTTGTGGTAGTGGGTACCGCAGTGGCATACTGCTGATACGGTTGATGTCTATGCATGGTGGGCGAGGATATGGAGCTGTACGAGGAACTGTGATCAAGTCACAGAGGGAGAGAGCCAGATGTTATAGCGTGGGCAGGCTAGATGTCAGTGGGACGAATGGTGGGAGGCTCAAGGCAGTCGGGAATCACGGTATATTTATCTAGCTGTCAAACGCGTCCGCAGTCGTTCAAGTGGAGCACAGACTGCCTAGTGGTGGTCCCCAGCTTCAGGCCCTCACATGCACCCAGGACTACTTGCGGCGGATACAACCCTGCCCTTCACCGACAGGCAGCTTCGTAAATTTAGGATAGCGCTAGACGAAGCCCTGTAGCGGGCCAGTAACGTTGGGTACCGTCAAGGCTCAGCGCACGGGAAAGTCGGGGGCCGTGTGCATGGGTCGCAGTAGAGAGGTTCGGCCATCGGTCTACGTTTCGATACAGCGGTCAGTTCACCAGACACCCCTGCGCCGCGCCCACGCCCAGCTCCAGCAACACCAGCCCTATGACTCTTGGCCAGCGAGCATTCGGATCCGTCGTTATCTCCGAGTGTATGCTGTGCGAGCGCTGCTTCCATCATCGCGCTCGGCGGCGGCTCTCATGGCGCCACGAGCTGCTCTAGCCTGCACCAGGTGATGGCTTGCTCGCAGAGCGAGGCACAACTTCAATGCCAGCCGTCTTAAGCCCTAAGCGCAACCGCTGTTGGGGTGCCAGAGGCAGCAGCATCGACTGTTCGCCGACTGGACGCTCTTCTGGGTAAATTGCACGCATTGCTGGGCGGAGTTCCGGAATGGGCGTGCACGAAACGCCCTGCATGTCTTCCAGGGCGGTGTTGGTGAACGAACGTCCACGAGTGTGCTGGGGCTTGGGGGCTTGCACCAGATCATCGCGGTCGCACAACTCGCACACTGATTGGCTGCCCTCGCCGCGTCCTCGCGCATGCACAACCTCGCAGAATGCTGCACACCGCGACTCGTCGGGCACTCGCTGAATGACGCGGTGCGGCGGTGGATTTCAAATCCCTAGCGCCGCACCGTTGGACACGACACACTCTCTCCAGAACCCCTCCGCAAGAGGTGATCGCTGCTTTGGACACCATATCCTGCATTGGGCTAGCACTCATTTCCCACCCCGGCCGCAGATGCTTTTAGCTTGCTTTGTAAGGCCGTCTAACTTTATGGCTCCCATTTCCACCAGTTCCCCGTCGACCAGCCGCAGCCACTCGCTGAGCCCCAGGCACCCCATCAGACGAGCGTCTGACATCCAACAGCCCTACGCACTGTCCCCACGCTCTCCCGCCGCCTCATCAGCACTTTGTTGCTTCGAGATACTGCAGAATAGGTGAGAGCGGTTCCCATTCGCGGGTACGGCCAGCCAGCCCAAAGCTTGTCCCTCGGCATCTGTAACCCTTTGGGTCTATCCTGCGATACCTGCAACGCCAGGCCAATCAGCGTTGCAATGGACCTTTCCAAAACACTTTGCAAAAAAAGCCTCAAAGCTGCTGGCGGAGTTTGCAATCCATATACCTAAGTAGTGCATCAATCTGGTGGCACGCCTCACGCCTATCGTGGGGCTCTGTTCAAAACTAGGCCTCCCGCAGTTGCGCCTACGCTACCAGTACTGAGCCACCGTAGTCAAGTTACCAGATGAGGAAAGCCGTGAGTAGCCTCGTGGAGTACGGAAAAATTTCCTGGGCACGTTTCACTCCTTTGACACTGTATGGCTCATACACAGTGAATTTTTACTGTGTAGAGACATCAAGTTCCGTCTGGTCCCAAACTTTTCTACCCAAGATAAGACTACCGCCATCATGATACTAGCTTCGATTGCTCAAGTCTGATGCCGGTCTTTACCGTTTTATGAATGGCTGCGGTGTACAGCTTCAAAGGTCTTATTTCATTTCCTTTGCCGCCAGGAATAGTACTAGGCCTACTGTCCCGGCGATCCTCTAGTGTGTCACGGCTCAGGACTGCTGAGGACAGGAGCTCCAGATGAACCTCACAGCGCACCAGGGTATCGTGGTCGCTGCGCATGGATAATGATGGAGCTCTAAGCCCAGATGCACAGCAAGTGCGCGATGTCTTACGGCAACTTCATCCAAATCGTAGGCATTAAGCATCACTGAGCTGCACTGCGCTAGTCAGCCCCCCTCCCAAAGCGTAGACGAACACCGTGTCCATAGAGACAACGTCTCACAAGCTCCTCGAATGGCTTCGAGGCTGGTAAGCCTCAGCCTACAGACCGTAGTTCTTCGGCTTTCCACAGTTCGGCTGTGAAGGGGCACGCCTCAGAATAGGCAAAAGGTGTATCTTCTGTTTGACGGTTGTAGACAAAAAGCCTGGTGTATTGTGGCCCTGTCCGTCTCCACAATCAGTGTTAGCCAGGAAATAGCTCGAACGCGCAATACGTCTCATGAAATAGCGGCAAGGCCTTGCATGTATCCCACTGAATCTGTTTGACAGTTCCACGGACTGATCTCGGCCGTATGGGCTCAGCGAGTTGTAAACGTCCAGACGGGCTCTATTGCACCGTCTCTGCGTAAGCATCCGAGGTACCAAGGAGGAGGTAATTGGATCACAGCTGCGGTCCGCACCCACGTCAAAGGGTCTCCAGTGGCCAGGGGCTATCCCAGACACCTCTCTCCCACAATATCTGGCCCACTAGGTCATTCTTCACGTTGTGCTCCTCATGGTGTTTCGGTCCGGTATTCGACGCACCAATCTTCATTACTATTGGTGAACAATAACGGCGACACAATCTACGGTGGACAGAACGATCTGCCAAGCAATGCTTTAGAAAGATCTCGCAGCAATATAAGCCTCCGAGACAGCTGGTCGGACACCTGGCATGCACAGCAGGGCTGAGATGTCTCCATCAGGGCGGAGCATGCTGGGCGGTCGCCACGATGTAACTCTTCCACGTGTTTGAGACACTGGCAAACTACAACAGCGAATAGTTCTAATGAGTTCCTCAGAAGACCTCTTTTCCTATTTTTAAGGAGCTGTGAAGTTAATGCCGTCTTCCATATCAGTACCAGGAAGCCTGTCCACCACAGCGAGCAACATCAGGGGCTTCGACAAAGATTTGTCCGCCAGAGTACCCATGTAATCTCTTAGCCACTAGCATACATCAACCCGTAATGACAGCAGAACGTTGAGCGGTCAATGCAGTAGAGTCAAGCTTGTTCAGGCATTCCATTCGCTCTAACACCCCGCTGCTGCGAGGGACAGCGAGCATCCACAATACCACCATTAAAACAACGTACTTTGCACAACATGCCACCGGCAACTCGATTCACGTTACAACTACCGCTCGAAACCTTGAACGCAGTGCCTATTATCGGTCGTCGCCGACATTGAAGTCAGGATGTTCAGACGCGGTGAGTAGAAAACGGGTAGACCCACCTGCCACCACACAACGGGTTAGATGTGCTACAAACCCCTGCCAGCGGGGCCTTGTGTCCGCTTCCGAATGGTTCGAACGAATCTTTTGCCTGTTTGAGGTGCGCAAGCGACCAGTTCCTCGGTACTCCTGTACTTTTCACACCGCTGCACGCAATCCAAGCGAAGAGGTGGTATTTGCGAGGCTGTCATGTGACCAGTCTGATCCAGACTGTGGGGTCGTTTGTCTGTGCCTGTGAACCGTCGCTGCAGGATTCCTGGACATGGTTGTTTCCTCTTTGAGCGACGAATGCGAAACGCTGCTAAAGCACATTGTTGAGTGGATACTTTACACAACGTCAATCCACCCCTCGCCCTTCTGACAGATGCAGCAGATTCTATCCATGAAATGGCCCAACGCGTAGCCGCCAGCAAACACAACATTCGCTCTCAAAAGCACCTATGGCCTCCATCGTACAGCCGCGCTGCGCTGCTGTTCTGTGCATGCGCCATAGAATGCGCTATTTTTAGTGGCCGTGTGCCAGAATGGCCACGAGCCTGACGGCAGCACTTTCCAACCAACAACCATCCACCATCACAGCCCTACAGCCCTACAATTCACACCAACAAAGAACTCATTCGTTGTTGCTCGCCTAGACGCGAGTAAGTACGACGAGTGCGCTCCTCCCTGTACCTCATGGGCGCTCTGTGCATCCCCAGATTCAGGCAGCGACGGACTTATGACAATACACATCACATGAACGGAACGACGCGGATGGACGTGTCGTACAGCATCTCCGCGATCCAAATACCAGTTCGTGTACGAATTGATGTCTCTCATGTATCAAAGTTCTATTGCTAAACCCCCATGCCTCAACTTCACCGTTCGCGGGGCGGAGACATAGAAAAGTGCCTGCCTTGCACACGGATTTCGATCCGGATACACGTCCGCGTGGCAGTTGCGGGTGGAATTGTTCTCCCGTTGTTATGCATCGAAGGTAGTGTCGCTTATGGTGACGCCGCATTGTCAGAAGGTGATTTCGAAGCGTTCCAGCGGACGAACCCAGTCGCACGCACTGTTCCGCAGTTGAACCTGTTGGCGAGTTGTTCAAAGTTCGCCTTGTCTTTACGACTGATGACTTGGGATACTTCAGGCATGTATAAGGCTGCGTCTTGATGCAGCAGGGACATGTAGGTCTGATTACTGACTACCGATAACAGACTGCAGATTGCCAAAAGCCGACCAAAGAAAATCGGCACGGTTGCGGCATCCTCTTCCTTGGGTAGTCCTTCGTGTCATAGCAGGGGTGTCCACCGCATTGCTCGACCTAAACTTTTCGTCCGTTCGGACAGGAAGTGCTCCTTGAGTCACAGCTATGCTGTACTGTGTAGTGTCGCAACACGTCTCTTCACTAATTGGCCACCGCGCCATGTATACTTGTTCTGTACATCGTACAGGCTGCCAAACAACGATGCTCAACGCTCCCTCCCATCTAGAAGATGCGGACATGAAACGCCACACATGTCCAGCCGGAGAGGCCGTTATGGTCTCGGCGGCACCCCACTTCTCGTATCGATGCACCACTTGAGAATGTTGATTACAAGGGATGTTCACCGATCATGAATTGCTCTCATACGATACTCGGCAGCCATGCATGGAGGCGAACACACTAACCTCGAAAGACTTCAGGGGTACGGCCTCAAGGTTCAACGGTGCCAGAACGGTGGATAAGGCTGGCGCATGATTTGGGGGGGGGGGGGGGGGGGGGGTGACAAAGCAGCTCGATTGTTGTAGTGCAATACTCCAATGCGTTCGTAGAAACATGTTTGTTATCTGCACTGATGTTTTGGCAAACTGATGAGTCGACATCCTTTCGGACTTAACAACCGAGCTCCAAGAAATGTTGGCAAACTTACCAAACTACTGCGTTGGCGATCGTTTATTGGGGAGGTTCCGTCGCAACCACAATGCCGTGATCAGTCTTCGAGACAATCTTCTTGTCCGCGTACGGGCGAAGAAGCGTAGAGCTCACAGGTGATGAACGCCTTTCGCCCTGCTGCAACCTTCACGACTAGCCTACCTCCTAGCCAGGGCCTTCGGAGCGCACTTTGGAGATATGTCTTCGCCGATGGCATGATGTGATAGCCTTACAGATCTGGCTCGCAGCACGAATAACGGGACAACCACTCAGATGGATATACTCACTGGGTCTAGGACTTCTTCCTGCGAAGGCCGCCTAGTTGTTTCAAAGGGCGTACTACGTAGTAAAAGCCAACGGTACCAGAAAATGTTTATCGCTGATTCATCCAGCTCATACCCCGCGCCGCCCTTTTTTGCGGGTCGATAGCGTCTTAGCCATCGGTTCGCCGACACGTCGAAGCAAGCATCGCGCGTCGCATATGCCAATCTTCAAGTCTCAAAACTCACTCCTTCAAGACCAGCAAGTTTCCCATCTGCGCTATTGTGATCTGCTTCAAGTCAATGGCTCTCAAACCTTCTTCGTCTTGCTGGATCAGGCTTCCAATGTGACAAGCGTTTGCGGCCACAATTATTTAACTCCAATCCATAAATCCGGACCTCAGTCCTCACCAACCTTAGTGCGAGGAGTTATCTTTCCTCGGCGCTTTCCGGGACTATCATGGATCAGTTTCTTATGACTGGCAGCTGTCGTTCAGGCTAATGTTCATCGGTCCTGAAAGCCAGAGACCAAAGCTTGGAGTTAGTGGCTGCAACCACCAGACAAGTCGCTAGAGGGGGCTCCACACAATACAGAAAGCGAGTTATGCAAGCAATACCACGGCTTACAAGCGCCTTCGTCACCAGCCACATCAACAGAGAAATACTGATACACAAGGAGCTGGATTCCTTTTTGTATCGCGAAGGTCCGAATTTGGTTTTCGAGAGTAGGATGAATCAGGGTATTGTCACAATACCAAACTCACGACAGCAAGCAGCGATGGGTTCAAGAGAGCCAACGAACAGTTGCAACAGCTCACGCGCTTAGCAAGACCCGTGGCTTAGCGGCAGGAGCCGAACGCCATCTATTCGTTCCGTTGTCAGCTCTATTCTTGGGCTTGTGCAGTGCAAAGTCAGGCCTCCCATTCTTTGGGGCTTGGAATCTTGGATAGACCAGATCCTGATTGACAAAACAATGCTTTCAAGCCTCGATCGCAGCATCAGTTGCACCCACCCACTGAGTGCATTCAGTAGGCCTTTTGTTAAGGATGGACAGAGCATCATGATGGGTCAGCATGAGTCGAAACGGTACTAGGCAAAGCTGCGTAAAACCCGAGCCTTTGACAGGGTGTCTAGCGCCGGAAACTACGCAAGCCCTCAGACCTTGACCTTGACCTTGCCCACCCGCAGCGAAATTGTAGTTTACCGGTGATACCCAAAACTCACAAGCGATACACCGATTCACCGTCAAGACCACGAGAATAAAAAAGAGTGAAGAGCTTCGACCGGTTATCGCGGTAAAATTTAGCCGTTACTATCATCTACCTTGGAATGCAATGAGTGGAGACTAAAGATTCAGCCTTACTTGGCTTGAGCACGACACCAATCGACGCTCAAGCGGAGTGCAGACCCGCAAATTGGAACAAGGCATAGCGAAGCGTGCTAACCTCGCGCAACGCTTGCCTAACGAGGCATATCCGGAACCCCCGACGATCGAGCTGAGGATTCCGGGAAACTCATACGCGAACCCGGGATGCCTGTGAACGCCAGAGCTGAGATATTTGACGACATGGTTCTGTCATCAAGTCTGTATGTCGTTGTGCAGCGGACATCAGCGAAAGTAATCGGATTTTCAAGGTGCAGTATCTTGAACGCCTCTTGCTTCCCCGGATTCCAAGTAAGCACTCAACTTCGCCAAGTATCTGACGATGAAACTATGCGAACGGGATCTCTGCACAAGCGCTTACTGTTGCGAAGAGGCTCTTCCCATAGGGCTGAGGACGGTGACAAACCCACGTGGATACACAGTCAGATGCTCATCCGTTGAATCACAAAGCATTTTCGAAACGTTTCTAAAGACTGCCGACTCATATTCACAGCGATATTCCCAACGAGCCGCGCTCGCTGTGTTGCACACATGGGCTCTATTGAAATCCCACATTCGGTTGCAAGCTGCGAGCTCGCAAGCTGCGAGCTGCTCTCCATATTTAGTAAGGTCGTAATGCAGAACCACTGTAGTCCAATCCCTCTACTCCGAAACCGATGCAGGCGTTCGCCCCCAAGTGCCCTTCCACTAGCCTCTATTGGTCTCATTTCGTCCTTATCTAATCGTGCGTGCATGTTTCCAACACCGACCCGCAGAAACCGGTGACGAGTCCAGATTCCCATGTATCTGCCTGGTAACTCAAAAAGCCTGTTTTATTGGCAGTTCTCTGTAGCAGACCTCTTTAACATTCCTGTGCGTGATTTGGCTGCGACGAATGAGCAGCCTATGAAAAGGCTGGTGCTGCATGGCGGGTTGGGGGCCGAAATGCGTCCAATTGGAGACATTGGCGACTTTTGGCCGCGCGGGGACATGTGGACATGCTTGGCCGTGCTCGAGCATAACGTGCGGCCTGCGTTGGTGGACGCAATCTCGCAAACGTCGCAAACTGATTCTATGCCCTTAACTCCAATATTCAGAATCCGCTGATCTATACTTTTTCATGACAACTTCCAGAGGCGCGGTCGAGCACAGAGCACAGAAAGGACACGGGACGGGAAACGTGCGCAACGTGGTTCGAGTTCGGGATTCTTGGCTTGATGTTCCCCGCTGTGGCACTGTTACAATCCCTGAGTATGGCAACGTGGGTCGCGCTGGAGAGAGGAATTCCTGCGTCGGGAACATCATCGCGATTGTCAACGCCGCCGCTGAAATTACTCACGCCGCAACAAGGCAGAATCAAGGCTCGACTTTGGAGTTGCAGCGGCCCCTGCGTGGCCCCGAAGGTGTGTCTGGAGGATTCTTGTGGCTGGATTCCATCCATGCACGTGTAGCACCTCTGTGCTACTAAAAACATGGCCCGCCTGTCTCCGTTCCTCACCCATGTTCTGCTCCACTCCTTACAAGCAGCTCCACAGCATCTTTCCTCCATTCCAGACAACGCGGATCGGCTGTTATGGTCATCCGACTCCGTACATATCCGTACCAACACACGGCATCAACCGCGTACCCCTGCAAAAGTAGCGATCCCAGCATTGTTTTGCAGCGCCTGTTGAGTATGTTGAAGACTGTGTACCGACCCACTGCCTTTATGCCGAATCAGTCGGGTTACGTACAGGCTGTCTGACCGGCCGCTGCTGCACGTGCATAATGGAGCGGCGCGGCATTGCATGCTTACATAGTAGGGCTGAACGGAGTGTAGGTCAGCGGACCCTTTGTCATGGTGTGTCGGCACATTATCTGCTTTGAGGTGCGTACGCGAGAAAGATCGAGACCTTTTTTTGAGAGCATATGGCCTGATACGCGGAGTAGACTAGTAGGCCACGGTAACAGGTGGGAGTACAGCGACGTGGTTTGGCGGTTAGGCAATGCAACGCTGGACGGCGGGCTGTTTTCTCTGGTTTAAAACTGGGTTGAGGCAGTGTTACATGCAGCTGAAGCGAAGTGTATGTGTGCAGACGGACCTGATGCCCGGCGAAGAGAAGTGATTGGATGGGTAAGTGCGAGGTCTCAGCCCTATGTGAACGGTACGTCTTACTCCGGTGCTTCATGCAGAAATGCTGGCCTTAAGGTGCCATGTGTTCTGCTGTCTCTTCAGGATGCACTGGATAGCCTGAAGTGTCGAATATTCGAGTGAGCATATAGGTTCCACTGCCTTCGGCATGTCAGTACTACAATTCGTAATACCTTGATTACGACAAGCTAAGCTGCAGGGCTGGATCGAGGGTATCCCCACACTTTCGTAATGTCTTTGACTTTCTATGCGTTTACTTGGCCATTTCACTCTGGCTCACTGTGATCTCTGAATCCGAACAACCTTTTCCTTTCCTGTGCATCTCCTTCAAAACTATGTTCGTATCGAAGCCCTAGAATCTTTTCAACATCTGAAAAAAATCTTGCCTTGAAGTTGCAGGCATCCGATACCATGAAGTACAAGCTTCGACTGAGTGCAAACGAGACAGACCTGACGCCATACAGAGCAATATACCCGTTCACTTCGATCTACCTCCTTTGCAATGTCTCCCAACTTGCTGAGTACATATTCAACTCAATCACAGGCACGGCAATGCCACTACGTAGGCTGCCTGCCGTTGTGCTCTCAGCGCCCTTGCCGTACGGTCAAATCATGCACGGTCTTCAAATTCACCCTGACAACATTTCGACGTTCGATGCATACCGGTATGAGCGATTCTAAACGTAGATTTAATACCAATATGATACCTTCTGCTTTTGCTCCTGTAAAGCACAAGCTGTTCAGTCAAATCATAACGTTGCGGCTGAAGAGGTGCAGCCTCCCAATTAGGAGAGCTCACTAGTCAGCTACTTTGGAGCCATAGTCTCGACATAGTCAGATTTTGACGGGGGCTACAATTCCGAGGGGTTAGCGAGGTGGATGAAGCAACTGTGCATAGGCCACGAGCATACGCTCTTGTAGTCACCACGATACTAGCACTTGTTCGCACCCTGGACGACCTTTACAGAGTTCATCACCAACACGTTCTCTGAGTCTTTGACGACGATGACACGCAAGAGTACGACATCCACAACGAACACTGTGACTGTCTGCACAGTTCCAACCGCCACTGTCTATCTCGGTTGCAGTGCAAATAACTTCATCTCTTCACGAACGGCCATGGCATTCAGGTTGTATATGATGCTGGAAGTTTCAATACGGGCTCATAAAATGTCACTGTATCCTCGCCTGTAGAGTGTTGTTAAGCGTGCTTTGACCGTCCTCCGTCTTGCGCTGGTTCTGCCCTTCATTCAGGAACATATATCCTCCTCCTCATAGATAACTGTTAGCCAAATAATGTGACCAGTAAATACAACGCGCTGGACAGCTTCGATATTAGAGATTATACCATAAGCAACAGAGACTGTGGCCAGTTGCAGGGTGACCAGTCGAGTAATGTTGCGTAAATTGGTATGATCCCTTTAGAACTCAAACAGCCTAGACCTCATGAACCAAATGAAGAAATGGAGCACGATCTCAACGTTGTTCGAAGTAAATATTGTCATAATTGTAGACACTTCAGCACGTTTTTTGTACTGTGAGGTTTCTCCATTTTGAAGTAAAATGTGGTTCCTCTAACAAGAAGGTGGGCATTATAAGCACACTTTGTTTCCGCAAACCCTTCTCCGGGCAGCTTATTCTGAAACGCTTCGTAGATACTATGCGATTACTTATTAGCATATCTAAGTAAGAATTCAAGAGCAAGGAAAACAAAAGAGCACCAACTCTCACGCTTAAGACAACGTTTCTTGAACACATATAGTTGAGGGTCCGCGGGTTGCAGGGCCGCCACAAGCACGCTGGCAGCGGGTGAAGATGGGGAGGGTAAATTCTATTATGGTAGTTGAGGTTCAAACTGATCAATGTGTAATTCTGAAAAACCAGGGGTGACGCTGGATGTTCACAAGACAGAGAAGAGAAAGAGGGTTTTACACAGAACAAACACTCCCCGCATCAACGATTCGCGTACCTCACAGAACACAACTGTTGCTCAGAGAGCGTGAAAACACATTCACCGATGATTCGTCGATTGCTAGATGCAGGGTTATAGAGCTTAGCAAAACTCGCTTTTGACACTTGTCAAGACGCCAAAACAGATTGGATAGTAACATAGCACCAGTCGAGGCATTTGAGATGGGAAGCCTAAACCTCAAGAAAACAACAGTATTTCTTTATTTGTTGTTCTCAGAGCATAAAAATCCTTGTACAACGACTCAAATGTATGCCGACCTTGGCCTGACTGCACGCACACCTCGGGTCCGCGTCTTGGGAAGACAGGATTAGGTTTGGGAGACCTCATATGCATAGTCGGAGCGAGTGGAATATCGAGACAATCATAGTCTTCATAGCAAGAGAAAAATACATGGATGCTCTGTTTTGGCAGAGCTCATAGTTCTTGTCATCTTGCAAAATGTGGTATGAAGGTGGGCGCTTCCAAGGCCCTGGTATCTACCATCCAATTTCCCAGAACGCCAATGATGCATATCTCCTAGACAATGCTTGCCGACACTCCTGAAAATTCTTGGTCAAAATCCAATTGATCGTGACCGCTCGGTTACTCCGTCCTTGGCTTCTTCACCGGCAGTGCAGGGACCTTGAAACCTGCTACATCTGTCTTCCCGCCAAGCTGTGTGAACGAACCGCCCTTGAACCAGCGATCCTCATCAGCTTTCCGCTTTCGGTTTGCTTCCTCTCTTGCCCTGGGATCGACAAGCTCCAAGCCTTGCACAGGAGTGAAGGCAACAGAACTCATGCCCGAGCCCTGAAGACCAACACCACCAGTCCTAAGACCCTGGGCACGCAAACTCGTGGCTGTACCACCAGCACCAAAGCCCTTGAGCGATGAAGCAGCACCGAGTGTGGTGTCTCCGCCCCAACCAGGATTCTTCTTTGAAAGCTTCGCTCTTGTCTTAGGATCGATCTGCTGCGCGCGCAAACGACCTGTATCGGTAGCACCAATCATACCCATACCTTTTGTTGAGTCACCATAGCCTACTTCTTTCTCTTCCTTTCCAAACGCCATTCTATTTTGTGCCTTTCTAATCTCAGTCATGGCGGTCGCTTCCTTAGCCTTGCGTGCACGTCGACCACCACGCTTTCGTGCAGGCTTGTCGTCTGGTGCGGGGAGCGCGCGGACACCCTTGTTGGCAGGGATCTCGGTAAGTTTATCGAGTCGTCGTTCGCATTCTTCTTTGAGCTGGCGTCCGGTGGAACCGTCGGGCGCTTGATGAACCATGTCGACTCGAGCAGCAAGAATTACTTTGGCGGAAACAATACGCAAACCTTGTTTCTTGAGGTCTGGGCGGACTTGTTCAAGGATAGGGCTGTGGTAGAGGAAACCCTGATGTCTGATACCAATATTGGTAGCTAGACCAAGACCAGATGCTTTGTTTGAGCCCAGCGGCGCAATATTACAGGCCGGTGTTTTTGCAAGACCGGCGAGGCCCCCGGCGTAGTTAATGAGTTGGGCCGCGGTCAGGGAACCAATAAGTTCTGTAAGGTTTGGCGCAAAGACACTCATGCGTGATTGGACGTAATCGGTAAGGATGTGCTTTGACTTGTCGAGATTGAGCAGAAGTTTGCAGGCGGTCATGACCGCTGCAAGCTCTACTTCCTGAAGTTCGCGGCCAGAAGCTCTCGTAGCTTCGACGGTGATGACCATGAGAGACGGCGCGTCCAAAATGCTCTTCAGGGGCGCTCCCACGATGTTGTCTGCATCCTGCGCAACGTTTTTGATGTCGTTTAGCGGCCGGTTCCCAAGAATGGCAACTGTCTTTGCGTAATCGACCGGATTCTTGACGAGCTCTTCGAGGTAGGGGAAGCGCAAGGAGTAGTTGTCGCGAATGAACTTATGTACCGTTTGGATTTCGCCGTCAATTTGGGTCGAGAACTCGTTTGCCTCCTTCAAAAGCTGGTATTCTGGGTTGTCCTCAATCGACTCACCGTCCATCACTTCCTCCATCTTATCTTTCACTTCGTCGATCTGCTGGAGCACCGGCTGCAGATTGGCCATGAGAGTTTGCGCATTTCTTATATCTGCATGACCCTTCTCCTTCTTTTTGCCCTCCTTCTCTGCATGTTCTGCCTCCTCGTCTACCATTTCCTCGTCCTCGCCATTCTCCGGTTCTGGTGAACCAAAGTCTCCGCCGGCGAAGTCATTCTCCAAATCCGCAACATCTTCGTCGCCAGAATCCGCAAAATCAGCGAGTAGCTCTTGCTCAAGTGTCGCCATGGCCGTCGTCGTGGTTCGTCAAGTTTGGTGGTTGGCAAGAAAGTGAGAAGGCGCGTATCATAGCTAAGAAATCGCCGCGGGAGAGCTGCTAGCGTGGGCACGTGCGTCTGCTGCCTCTGAATTTCCATGCATCTTCACAACGGTAATTCTCAACACCCACTTACTCGAGTACTACACGTGACGCAACCAGCTCCCACCAGTTGGGCAGCGCGACAGACGTATCTTAGCATTTCTCAAATTCACATCGACAACCGCAACTATGGAGGCACGAGGACCACCACGCGTCAAGAACAAGGCGGCCGCGCCTATTCAAATCAGCGCCGAACAGTTGCTGCGCGAGGCAGTCGACCGCCAAGATGAGAAGCTCAAGGCGCCCACGCAGCGCTTTGCGGATATAGAGGAGCTGCACGAGTTCCAGGGGCGTAAGAGGAAGGAGTTTGAGGACTACGTGCGCCGAAATAGGATCAACATGAACAATTGGATGCGCTATGCCGCCTGGGAGCTTGAGCAGAAGGAGTTCAGGCGTGCGCGATCCATCTTCGAGCGTGCGCTAGACGTCGACAGCACTTCGGTGGCTCTATGGTTGCGATACATCGAAGCTGAGATGAAGCACCGCAACATCAACCACGCTCGCAATCTCCTTGACCGCGCTGTTACGCTCCTCCCTCGTATCGACAAGCTCTGGTACAAGTATGTCTACATGGAGGAAACTCTTGGCAACATTGATGGTGCCCGTTCTGTTTTTGAGCGCTGGATGTCGTGGGAGCCTGATGAGTCTGCGTGGTCGTCATACATCAAGCTGGAAAAGAGGCACGGAGAGTTTGAACGAGCCAGGGCCATTTTCGAACGCTTCACTGTAGTTCACCCCGAGCCGAAGAATTGGATCAAGTGGGCCAAGTTTGAGGAAGAGAATGGCACTAGCGATCTAGTACGAGATGTGTATGGCACAGCCGTGGAAACGCTTGGAGATGATTTTATGGACGAGAAGCTGTTCATGGCATACGCCAAGTTTGAGGCCAGGCTGAAGGAAACAGAGCGAGCAAGAGCTATTTACAAATTTGCGCTGGACCGCATGCCACGCTCAAAGTCGATCAACCTTCACAAAGCCTTCACCACATTCGAGAAGCAGTACGGCGATCGAGACGGTATTGAGGATGTCGTACTATCGAAACGAAGAGTGCACTATGAGGAGCAGATCAAGGAGAATCCCAAGAATTACGACGCCTGGATCGACTTTGCGCGGCTGGAAGAGACATCAGGCAACACAGATCGTGTACGAGATATCTACGAACGAGCAATCGCCCAGATCCCACCAACACAAGAAAAGCGCCACTGGAGAAGATACATCTATCTTTGGCTATTCGTAAGTCCACCTCCCAAGACGCTCGTGAGTTCTTGCTAACACATCCGCAGTATGCTGTCTACGAAGAATCTGTTACGAAAGATATCACCCGCACACGGCAAATTTACCAGGAATGCATACGTCTAATACCGCACAAGCGTTTTACCTTCGCCAAGTTGTGGTTGATGTTTGCTCACTTTGAGATCCGTCAATCTCAGCTCACTGCTGCACGAAAGCTCCTTGGCCAAGCGATTGGCATGTGCCCTAAAGACAAACTTTTCAAGGGCTATATCGAGCTAGAAATGAAGCTCTTCGAGTTCACACGCTGCCGACAACTTTACACAAAGTACATCGAGTTCAACGGCTCGAACACACAGACCTGGATCAAGTTCGCCGAGCTCGAACGTGGCCTCGACGATCTTGACCGCGCACGCGCTATCTTTGAGTTAGCAGTCGACGAACCCCAACTTGACATGCCCGAGCTGCTGTGGAAAGCGTACATCGACTTTGAAGAGGGCGAAGGCGAATACGAGCGTACGCGCGCACTGTACGAGCGTCTTCTCGAAAAGACAGACCACGTCAAGGTCTGGACATCATGGGCACAGCTTGAAATTGGCATTCCAGACTCTGAAGCCGAAGAAAATGACAACGAAGATAAGCCCGTCAGTGAAGCCGCAAAGGCGCGCGCTCGCGCTGTGTTTGAGCGTGCGCATAAGCGTATGAAAGAAAAGGACCTCAAGGAAGACAGGGTTGCGCTGCTCAATGCTTGGAAGAGCTTTGAGGCAATCCATGGCAGTTCTGAGGACCAGGAGAATATCAATAAGCAGATGCCACGCAAGGTCAAGAAGAGGAGAAAGCTCGATGACGACAGCTTCGAGGAATATGTCGATTACATATTCCCTGCGGACGACGAGAGTGCCGCGAAATTGGCGAAGTTCATGGCCAACGCGCAGAAGTGGAAAGCAGCGAAGGCAGCAAAGGAAGCAGAAAATGGTGCGTAGGAAGGAGTTTGTAGGATTTGAATGTATATCGAGGCGCCATGATTCACGCCACACCCACTCTCTAGACAGCCTGGATCATTAATATGTTGTATTTACCAGGACAGACCGTAAGTCTACGCCTTATTTGGTAGGGATTGGGAGTTCATCATCTATGGCCGCGGTAAGAAACAAGTTCAACGTTATCGCAATATCATTGCGACCAAGGACCAGAAAAAAATTCCTGCACAATATTGTACATGCTACGATGCTGAATGCGACGAATACACGCCTAGCGAAGCTCGGGAGGTCGAGGTCTGGCTCCTTACTTCGTTGTGACCCTTCTGGCGTGGCCCCAGACCCTGAACCTCCCTTTACTACTTCTGGCAAACATGATGGTTAAATCTTTACATTACACGCAGGCTATCGTTCGGCTGCGAAAGCTTACTGCTATGTAGCGCAGGTAGCCAGTCTCAGCAATATTGCCTTGCCGACCACTCAGAATATCCAATTTCCACAAAATAGTGTATCGCACGCTACTTTCAAAGCATTGCTGGAAGCCATTGCCCTCAGATTTGTTGCAGCTCCGTCCTAGCACACAGAACAACCTGTTTATCTCTGGGACAAGGCTAGTGCCCGCCCATCTTAAGAGGATTCAAGGATCAAAATCTGAAGTAACTAGCGGATAGCCATTGATAGCCAGGTTGAGTAATGTCACCGTAACAACGACGATGATTGATAGTACCAGAGATCTATATTGATGCTAGACTCTATAGAAAGCATCAGGACCCAAAGAGAACGAAATGAGCGTGATTGTTCAAGATAAAGAGAGGAGAGAATTCGTCTTGTGCTAATCTGCAACACCTTGTCATCACGCCGCGTCCAAGCAGTGCGCCCGCCCAAGCTACCACTGCAGCCGACGTCGTAAGCCTCGGGGACATTCTTCTGAGCGGCGATGGTAGGTACAGGGACCTGAGCAGCAGCGACAGAGTACAGCTCCCACTGAATAGCATTGTCGACTAGGCCGAAGCAGATGACTTGCAGGAGTTGTTAGCCTCGTACTGAGCGTGGCAGAAAGCTAGGGTCTCAATAAAAGAAGGCGGGGAGATGGGCTGGTTGTTGGCATTGCTGCTAGAGGGAACGACACCTGTGATAGATAATGCTGGATGATGAGTGTATGCCTGAAGTACCGCTCGCCTTACACACGTGTGTCTGCCATTATCTATTCATTCCTGAAGTCCTCACGAAGAGTCGACAACGCTGCTATTCCTTTCTATCACCGCTTGATGAAAGTGTTCCACGGCTTTAGAAGGAACTTCCGTAGCTGTGCATGCTTTCGACCATGCGCTACAGAGGTGGTCTACATGAGCTCTCAATTCTTGCAGTTATACATAAAGGCGATGAAAATTTTCGTCTGTTATTCAAGTGGACTTTTCAGAAGTTGATATTCCATTTGTGCGTTGATGTTTTCTGGGTCTATGCACTCTTCAAGGTATTCTTGAAAACTGTGGTCTACGCCCATGTCTGCGTAATGAACCGTCGAAGGACTTCTACCTAGTTCAGATATTTGCTCAGTATTACTTATACAAAGGCTAGGTACGGTAGGCCCATAACTTGCCTCCTCTTCTATCTTAGAAGTTGTCTCGTCTTGTTGCAACTTATAATTCGACACCAGTGGAGACCGTCTGACTGCTTCGGAAAGACGGCTGTGACAGCTCCTACTCCGCTATGATCTCTCGATCTGACTGTTAGAACGACCAAGAGACATTGAGTCAGTACTCTGTTGTGCATCCCTCGGGCTTGCTACCGATGGAGATGTGCCGGGTCTCCAAGTGGGGGTTGAAGATAGCGAAAATTGTGTTGTCTCATTCTGCCACCCACACGACGGTTTTGTTGAGTTGGCAAGGCTTGACTCAGAATAAATGAATGGTGAACGTTCGGATGGTGTCACGTCCAGGTTGCGATTGTATTGCGCTGCGTCTTTCTGCCCGCTGGGACCACTCGATGCGGACGCACTTTCAGTCATCGTCATGTCGTTATCGTTATGGTCGCGGTTGAAAGCAGACGGCAGTTGAAATGCGCAAACGTTCGAGTCTGTTCCATCTTGCACCGTGTTCCGGACTTCTCGATTGTGCCCATATGTTGATCTCTGGGCCTGGTACTGGATAGAGACTGCGCTGGCAGTGACGTATTCTGGACTGGTTGCACACCAGTCTCCTTCATGACGGTCGAAATCCGGTCGAATATCGTTCTGGCAATACTGGGTGTCTCGGGGTCTGCGTATCGAGCGGTTGCAGCCTTGCGCTCAGGATCGTCTGCACTACTCGCCATCCACACCCTTCTCAGTCCCCGCGCCTTTTGTCTCCATGTCGCACCATCCCCTGCTCTGCCGCATCTAACGCCTCTCCCGTAAGACAAAGACCTTCCTCTCTTGACCTGTCAACATCCCGAACAAAGCCCCTCTGTGCCCATTGTCCTCTCTTCCCGTGCCCACCTCTTTCCCAAAGCTCCGGATTCTTTGTCAATTTTCTGACTTGCATATGCTCCTTGCGATCCGTAGCAATCGACTCCCAACCAAGACATATACGTTTGCGTTCAAAATAGATGTTTCAAGGCCTACATTGCCGGTCGAGAGATGTAAATTATGTATATGCGCCGCAAGCAAAAGGGCCGATTCAACATCAAAGGCATTCGAGGTTGTGATGTTTGCGGCCATGTCGTGGATTGCTGAGTTGGGGCAATGCTGTGTGACCCTACAGCGTGGGCGGTGTTATGTGACTAGCTGGTTGCGGACTAGGAATTATGGTGCTGCTTTACACGCAAAAGCCACTCTTGATTTGGGGGGAGGGGGCACAGCAATGCGCCACGTGGAAAGACAATGAGATGGAGTTGAATGTTAAGCCACTCTGTGTAGAGTACTTCAGTGAATAGCAAGGCTCTGAGGTCTGGGGCTGACTCGCACTTGGAGCGTTACCAGATGGGGCTAGTGGTATGTAGGGAGGGATAGCTCGCATGGATATCTGGTTCTTCAGGTTATCGAGATATGGTGGAACGATTGCTTGACTTCGTGTTGCCGTTTTATGGGAATGATCCTATTGGCCACTAGCTAGTGGAGGTGGAGATCAGGAGGAACATACGCTGCGATCTTCAGGCGCGTTCAAGCGATCGACACAAAATAATTTCACTGAGCTCTTACTGTTTACACCGACTTATGGTCCTCGAGCTCATAGTTCATTACAGAAACGTACTCTGCGATAAGTAAGTTCTCCATCTGCTGTACCATCGAACGCATCATCGTGGCAGCTCGCGACCGCTAATCGGTAGCGTGGATGCGCTTTGCCCAATTAGTCAGGCATTGCGTGAGTGTCTCTTGTAGTCTGACCAATGTATTTCAAACACTGCTGTAGATGCCGTAAGCCCTAGCTGCGCTGCCGTATGCACTGTTCATAAGGTCAGCTACGGTGCTGTTGTATTTACCAGCTTGTCACGTAGTTAAACTTGGTCAACAGGTCCGTAGGTACCAAATCTGTTCCTCAACATCAGACCATGTGTGCATGAGCTATCGAGCCCCCAAACCCCACAGTGTATGGCATAGTTGATCTCGTACGACGGGAGAGTCGCACGGTCCGAAGTTAACCGTTGTACTACTGTGCGCCCACCGAGTAGCGTACCATCGTGCAGAAGTAGCGATAAGGTTGTTCAGATGTCGCTATGGCTGATGCTGAAGAACTCGCTGATGTTCATACTTAATGGCGTTGAGGATATTGTGTGTAAAAAGTCACGAATTTTCGCCATAGTTGCTGTCTATGACGATGATAGTGCTGGTGTTGACCCTGTGACATAGACACACGGCATATCCGAGCCAGGTCGCCGTCCCTTGGTCGACAATAGTCGCCAATGTGGGGTCTTCGTCTAACCCTTCCTTTCTCCCCCGCAATAGTTCAGAGCTAGTAGCGATTCTTGTGCGCGTAACGCAGGAAAAGTGAACTTCTCGACAAGATCAAGTCGTCCATCTCGTTGACCATCGCGACGATAAACATTTGCAAGAGGCGCGGGAAATTCTAACACCGATCATGCCAAGGCGAAGATAGAGAAAGTGCTCCTTCGTATTGCTGTTGACTTAGCTCCTCGGAGGTATCATGGTACTGGGTTATTGGCATAGAATCTGTGCTACCAAGCCAAGTGAAAATCACGGAGGAACTGCCAAAATCAGCGGTATAGAGAATGGCTTTGTGACTACAGAAAGCAACAAGGCGATAAGATCGAATGTGTAAACAGGATCTCGTCGTCGATATCGAGCCGCTTTGCACTTGCGGGCCAGCTGGCCCGCTCTCCACGCAAGCTACTTTTAGCCTAAGCCTGCAGGTTGAAGGTCGGTTGAAGGGAGATCCTGAGGAACCAGAAAAGAGCCGCATGTCAGGCGTCTGTCCCCAGATTAAGGCGTCCAGTCAACGTGCTTTCCACGCCAGACGCTGTGCAGCCCCTGATCAAAGACTCAGAACAAGATGACGCAGGAGCGCCTTCACACAAAGCTCGCCTGTTCCATCCAATCAATTTATCTTCTTTGATGTTGGATTAGATTTGGTTACACACTGTGGACTGTGTTTGGTTGTCATGCCAAAGCAGTGATGGCGTGCATTCCACAGCCCGAGCAGATACTAGTACGCAAGCTGAAACGATCGGCCGGCAGGAACCGAACTTCACTGCATGCGTCTTGTTAAACATTTGCGCTGACGTCTGTCGGCCCCGCGGCGCTGGAGAGAGCCGACGCCAGTCTCTAGTCTACCGTGACGGGCTTGCCGAAGCCCTGACTGTCTTGAGCTACGAAGATTGACTAGAGTTAGAGCTGTGTTTGGAGAAAACTAACGAAATTTACCTCTAATCATACTGACATAGGAATCGCCACTGAGCTGCAGCGTATCCAGTCTGCCGGTAATAGCCATGGCCTTGGCGGTGTTTGGGAATACTCTGTCGATAGCAACTGAATTGCAGAGTGCGAACGCTTCCTACCGGTGGCACGGCCTGCCACTGAGGACCGAGATGTTTAATTAGAATCCCCGCTTGTACCTGATGTGAGGTGATGTGATGTAGGGTTGATCGTGGTCAGCCTTGCCAAGTTTGTGCAGGTCTCAGGGAGTCGGCATGCAGGACTGCAATCACCCGTTACTGGTTGGTTCGATTGGGTCATTGGACGAACAGTACCCAAATTAACTTCTAATCGAAGGGTGGCGGCGGAGAGAACCTGCTATTGGTGGTTCTGAGCACAGATGTGATGCCAGCCTTGTGGACGTTAATTGGCGAGGAATATGGTCTTCCATCTGGCGGCGCACATCCCTTCGCCAAGGAACCGCAGCGATGGCTGAGGGTACCGAAGAACATGTGGCTTACGACATGCACATGATTGCTGTAAGTCACTGCTGGCCAACCCTGTCTATACCAGCAGGGTAGAAGGCCACAGAGGAAGGGTGACCAAAGTGGGGTCTAGTCGCAAGCCATGGCTGCTGCTGTCGAAGGGCTGGCAGCCGTTTTCGACTGCAAGCCACCAGCAACAGGTATTTTCGACTTCGAAACGAGTGGGTCTCTGGTCCAAGTGTCACATCCTTATGAACACTCGATCGCCAGTGGTGTTTCCACTCAAAAGCAGCGGAAGATTCCCAACGTGGCAAGCTCGCGACGCCAACACCAATCCGGCACTCCTTTGTCCGTTCTCAGTCAATTGGACAGACTCCTCTATACTGTGAGCAGTCGACCTGGAAGCTTAGTAGTCGCTACAAATACCTTCTGGTACCTGAACACTGGACAAAGAATTGCTCATAGTCGAGTTACCTTCACGCCTCCCCAAGCTACCTTTCACCGACAAAGGGCCGAACCAAAACACCAAACCTCAGACAATCCACTTGTCTGCGTGCGATTAAGTATCGAAAAACGGACCAAACGAACTGTGTGTGCGCGCCCAAAAGTTCTGGCTAGTGAGAAGCAAGCAACTGGAAGAGGTACATTCCCTGATATGTCTGGTGCATGGTTGCGAGAGCAAACCGTACATATCAACACGGCCCATGCCAAAACTAACACAATCCCAGGACGTACCTGATACACTTTCATCCAAGCTGAGCATCTTTTGGCAACCATACAACAGTTACCCGTCTTGTGTTGTCTTGGCCAACGTTCATTTTAGCAAGTCTTACAAGCATTACGCTGGATCCGAATCGGCACTGTCATCGCAGAGTTGCTTCTTCCTGTGCACTTCATTGCCTTCACCACCATTTCGGTCTAAGTCCGCATATTGCATCTCTTTGATCTTTGGAACCGTGCAATCTTCGCAATCACCTCCTGTTCCGGCTCAGTCGTGCGCTTGGACTTCAGGCAGCTATGAGAGGGAATACTCTTGTTCAACGACACCCTCCCACCCCACCAACACTTGTGGACGATTTCCATTCAGGCGTTCACCGGGTTGCGCAATATGGCGGAGATCGCGGGTACCCTTTCGATGAGTCGAGCTACGGCGTTCCCGGGATGGTCAGTCACGAAGGGATCCCTTCGCGTACGTCACATATCGGCAGCCACACCGAAGAGGGAGTTGGTCTAGGAATCCAATATGTAGGTACAGCTGTACCCTGGTACAAGCAACAATGCTGACCAGATCTAAGGACGGTTATGGTGCTCCGGAATATTACCACGATAGCCAGATCAATGGCCGTCCGGTACGCTGACTCTTCTAATATGCTGCATCCGATAGCTAACGCATCGTAGGGCAGCCAAGGTGTGTTCTCGCCGCCGACTCCCAGATCGACAAATGAAGACGACTACGCAACCCGATCATCTCGCAGCGTACGGTCAAAAGCAACTGCGAGTCCCCCACAGAGACATGACAGTCCTCAACCAAAGCCAACGCCAAAGCCCAGGAAAGCAAAGGCTCCCAAAGGCGAGAAGGTGAAAACGCCCAAGCTGACTGCACCGCTGAGCATGTTGACCGAGAACCTGCACCACATTCCGGTCAAGGACATGAAAGCGTGGGTCAACCGACCTGCAGACGTCAGGCGCATAGAAGCTGAAAAGAGGAATGGATACATCACCCGACCAATGAACTCGTTTATGCTATATCGTTCAGCGTACGCCGAGCGAGCCAAGGCATGGTGCTTACAGAACAACCATCAAGTGGTATCCTCAATCGCAGGAGAGAGTTGGCCTTTAGAGCCGCCAGAGGTTCGCGACCGGTTCAACGAGTACGCAAAGATCGAGCGGATAAACCATCAGAACGCCCATCCAACATACAAGTTCTCACCCAGCAAGGCGGTCGCTCCTCCGCGAAAACGCAAAGATGAGTGGTCGGACGAAGAGCCAAGCGATCTTGAGGATGCTGAGTGGGCTCCTGATAATGGCCAGCGATCAAGACAAGCAAAGCGATACCAACGATCGATCAGCTATCCACCCAATCTTGGACCCCCGGAATACATGGATCGATCTTTCGGACCTAGTGCCAATGGCATGATGAGGTCCTCCTGGGAAATGACAAACGAAGGACGACCGATGCCGATGCCTATGCACCACGGCATGTACAACCAGTACTATCAGGCTGCTGTATATCCGAACGTACCCATGGGTGCGCACTACAGCGAAGATCTCCGCATGCGTCGAGTTGGTGTACCAGCTGCAGCACCGGCACCAACCCTGCAATTCTCGTCAAACCAGCTGCTAGGTCTGCCTGGTGGTGATGCGAGCGATTTGATGAACCAGCTGCAGCCTCAAGCCGCAACGCCGTTCGATGAAGGCCAGGTTGACCCATTGCTGTTGGCGTACGATGGTGGTCACCGTTCTGCAGTAGACCCTGCCGCTCTCCAGCAGGATTATCGCAACGGCTATTCGAACATGATCAATGAGAAGTACGGCCAGCAGGAGATCGACAGGCTGCTGGAGATTGAGCACACGCATGACAGCTATAGCTCTCCGTGGCAGTCTGATCCAACTATGTCTTCGCTCGACCAGGAATCCGAGTTCGATAAGTGGGTAGGGGAGCATTGATAGACCGGACTGAGAGAGTTATGTATTCTCGAATAGATACGACCGCATACGCATGATTGTGAGTTGCATTATGGATACCCTTGGTTGGCTCTCGGTTCAGCACGGCGTTGGTGGACAAAAACCCAACATCTGTATATGGATTGGCGGCGTCATTTGTTGTTTTGTAAATAAGCTTCTACAGATATTCGCGCCTTCGTAGAGCGATTCCAAACGAATAGAGTGCTTCAATTTGATTATCTTCTCGAGTATTTTCTAGTGTTGGGCTCGTCAAGTGCCCCAGTTAAGCTGAATAGATGAGTGATGAAACTTGGGCGTATGAGATGAATGATGTGGGCGGCTGTGGGTGTTCAGGTGAGAGAGCAGTTCTGGCTGAAAGGCTCGAGTGCAGGGACCTTGCCCCACTTGTGTCTTCGCGTCGCGGACGCGATTACCTCTCGAGATTATGGCGGGGTCACGACAACGAATAGTGCTTTCCTCCTAACACCCAATACCTTACTGTCTATAGCTTATTTTACGATTGAACGAGTGTCAAACTAGCCACAATGTACGGCGAAACTGCCAACAAGCTGGTGAGTGTGCCCCTCCAAGTATTGTCCATCTCAAAACTATGCGCACGTTCACTGCACAACGCCCTGTACACTTTCGCTGAGCCGTCTCGACCACCTTGACTATTGCAAAAGAGAATTCTTTATGAGAGCTACAAGCAGTTTCGAGAATGGCGTATGGAATGGAGAAGTAGCGAAGTTCATCATCGCTGACACGTCGATACAGGTACAAAACGCCAAACGCACACTTGCACTTCCACATCTGCCGCCTTATCAATCAGAGCTCATCAGATCTGTCGTACGAGAAGTAAGAGATCTGGACAAAGACGTAGCCTCGTTGCTCGTCCCATACTCAGGTTCCTTCAACCCAGCCTCATCTCCAGAGACAGCATGCGCCTTGCTTGTCAACCACCTATGCATGCGGCGCAATAAAAGATGTTTACTAGCGTACCACAAAGTGCGCAGTGACAAGCTGGAGGAGTATTGCTGGAACGGTGTGGATGTACTGGAGCAGCAGGCTCAGAAGGCCAACGGCAATGGTGCTGGAGAGGCTGGCGCGGCTGGCGTAGAGAGCAGTCTATCACCTGAAGAGGAGGAGTATGTACGGCAGTACAGTGACCTGCTGGCTGCATACAAAGGCCAATGGACAGACATAGACCTAACTGGAAGCTTGGAGCCACCAAAAGACCTGTTTATCGACGTGCGAGTGCTGAAAGATGCTGGTGAGATCCAGACAGAATATGGGTAAGTTCAGCCTACCGTGCATGACTCTGACGATGCGTGACTGTGTGGAGCATAGAGCTGATCCAATGGCAGGTCTATCACTTTGACCAGGAATAGCCAGTTCTACGTGCGCCACGGCGACGTTGAGAGATTGATCCAACAAGGTTATCTTCAGCGGTTGAGCTAAAGGTACGCAAAGTAGCCAGGTTGTGACGAGCGCAACCTCATCAACAACACCTTACGTCATGTCGACGAACATCAGGCCATAACGCGCGATCTCGGGCATTCTATTCGAGCTCAATCTGAAACAAAGTCCAACGGGTCTCTGCGAGGTCCTCTAAGAATCATTCAGACCGGCTCTTCTCGAACCCTTCTCGAACCCTGGACCAACACTGAGGGATTTCCTCTTTCGACTAGAATGGGGCACAGTGACTAGGTGCATGCTTTCCGTTCGACCTTGCCTATCGCATCCACGACAAGCGCGGGCGTGGCAGACTAGAGGACAAAACGCAGGTACCCCAGTCTTGGAGGACGACACTGCCACCACCGTCCAGGACATGAATAGACACTACGTCCCGACATCTCGGTTAGAGGACCATGCACACAACTCTTCCTCAGGATGCGCACGGACGTGGGTACTCGGTTCCAAATTTCAGCAACATGTTGGCGGTCAATCAAGTGGCTAATGACGCGACAACTTAATCTATCGTCCACCTGCACACCGCGCTCGAGCCTCTGTCAGCAACGAAAAGCACAGATTCGAGGATGCTTGCCTCCGCAACAACGTCTGGATCCAAAAGTCGGTCTGAGCTACAGTGTTGTGTTGGTGTACAACTCAATGCTCAGGGCACCCGGAGATCTAATGGCAGAAACTTTGCAAACTGAGAGCAAGCGCCACCACGTCGGCCCAACTCGATTATTGCGCCCTTGCGCGGTCAGCTAGGACGGCAGACTACATGGTGTAGGGCTCAACCCGAGCCTCGATTCGATAACACCATTCAGACGCCTCGCCCATGCGGGAGGAATATGATGATCCATCGGTAGATCGACATGGGGGACGATAGCCTTGGTCCTTCGACGATCATATCAAGCCGCCTTTCTAAGGCTCGAACGTCGAGTCAAGTCAGATTAGATTACCTGCTCAGCCGCCAAGCTAAACGCCGTTGTGTCAGAGCAGGCAGCACGTCACCAAGAATAAGAGATGTTGACATTGTGCTGGGATAGGATCATGGTGGAATGCACCCAAGCATACTTGTCCTTTCCAGGCCAATGGTGTGCGTAAACGTATTGGTCTGTCAGCGTACGGTCAACCGGCGCAGCGATATGAGCGGCTTCTAGGGCGAGACGGGTATCAGCATGAAAGGGGCATCATGCCAGTACCGACACGAGCCTCATTAGTCTATTGCACTTAAATATCTCATTGTCTGCGAAGACTAGGCTAGACAAATACGCTTTCAAGCTAAACATGGATTGATATGACTATCACACTACCTAGCTATGTAGTACACCACACTTACCCTATGAGCAGTTCACTTTCCAAGACCCGAGCGAGAGGCCTGGCCATTGTGTTGGACGCCGAATGTCCCCCGCGGACGACTCGGAGTTCGCTTTGAGAACCTGGGACTGGGCGGTCGCGATCAAAGGTATTGCTCACAGGGTGTTGGGTGGTACTTACATTGTGTATGTGTGTGTGTGTGTGTGTGTGTGTGTGTGTGTGTGTGTGTGTGTGTGCTCTCGATCCCACAGAGCGCGACAACAAGACGAGAAGATGACCCCGGTCGACACTCTGTTCCTAGTACTAGTACCGAACCAAACCAAAGACTCCAGCTATGGAAGGTGCCGAATAGAAAGATATGCAGAGTAGAGTGTAAGTGGTCGCGGCGCACGCGTGCCTCAGACAACATTGTAGCGACCCGTGGGTCCGCGGACGGCGCTCGCGTCTTCGGCTGCGATGGTGCCTTCGCGCAGGAGACGCGTGAGTTCCATCATGGCCTGGGTGACGACGTTCTCTGTATCGCCCTCGACGAGGATGTACAACTTGGGCAGATCTGTTTCTCCCGGTTCTTTGCCTGGGGGGTAGAAGTTGCCCTTTGTTGTGATACTGACACCCGTGTTTTCGAGGATTTTGGCCACGTTTGTGCGGTTCGTGACGGCCCAGCGGGCCTTCTGCGGGAAGTCGTTGATCTCGATGGTGCTGTGGTACAGGCCGGCGTCGGGGCCCTTGTTGTCGATGGGCTGGCCGGCGTGGATCATGCCCTTCTTGCTGAGGCGGCCGTCGACCTTGTTTGCGGCGGCGAGCGCGCGTTCCTTTGCGCTCATGGGCTTGCCGGAGCTGGCAGCGTCTGGGCGCTCGGTTTTCTGGACTACAATCTTGGAGTTTAGCAGCTTCATCCAGGAGGGCTGGTCTTCTTCGGCTTTGGCGGCGGACGCGTCTGTCGCCTTGACGATGCCGGGCCCGGCGACTTCAGGCTTCTTGAGCGCGGGAAGTTCGGGCTCTTCGTCTGAGTCTTCTTCGCCCTCGACTTTGTGGGCGCGCTTTTCGCGTTTCTTCTCGAGTGCGCGCGCAGCGTCGAGGCGGTCGAGGCCCTTTCCGCCAAAGCCACCGAAGAACTTCTCCGTGCCGGCCTTTGCTTTTTCGAGGAACGTGTCTGCCATCTTCTGTACTCCCTCGGGCACGGGGGTGTCGCTCTCCTTGAGAGCCTTCACGATGTGAACAGCAAAGCGCTCTTGGCCTGGGTCTTCGAGCAGAGTGATGGCTGTGCCCTTGTTGCCTGCTCGGCCTGTGCGGCCACAGCGGTGGACGTAGTCTTCCAAGTGAGTTGGGCAGTCAAAGTTGAAAACCATGGCCAAGCCTGGTACGTCAAGACCGCGAGCAGCCACCGAGGTGGCGATGAGCACGGAGAGAACGCCCTGTTTGAAGTCGTTGATGGCTTCATTACGATCAGTCTGGTCTTTGGCACCGTGAATGGTGTTGACAGAGGAATACTTAGCCTTGAACAGTTTCGAAAGAAGGTCTTCTGCCGTCTCTTGCTTTTCGGTGAAGACCAGTACTTGTGCGTTTTCATCCTCAGCAAACAGCTGGCCAAGGTGCAGAAGCAGCTTGTTGATCTTCTTCTCATACGAGGGTTGCACAAGCGAGATGATCTGGGTGATTTCAGGCGCAACCTTACTACGGCCTCCAATGATGACTTCGGCGGGCTTGTTGAGAGCCTTTCGAGCCAAGGCAGCCATGTTCTTTGGGAACGTGGCTGAGAAGAGAATAGTCTGACGATCGGGGCGAACATTGGCAAGGATCTTCATAACCTGTGGCTCGAAGCCCATGTCGAACATACGGTCAGCCTCATCAAGAATAACGTAGGTTATACGTCGAAAGCTTAGAACTCGACCTGAGTTGCTCTGCAGTAGATCAATTAGACGTCCGGGAGTAGCGCAGAGGACGTGGATGCCACCTCGCTTGATCATAGCAATCTGATCGGAAATGGGCTCTCCGCCATAGGCACACTCAATCTTGATGCCGGAGGCTTTGAGGAACGGCTTCAGCTCATTCTTGATTTGTAGAGACAGCTCTCGGGTGGGGGCAAGAATCAAACCAATGGGACCGTCTGATGGCTTGAGTGGGCGCTGATCTAAGATGTGTCGAATCATGGGGATACCGAAGCCTAGTGTCTTACCAGAGCCAGTCTTGGCGACACCGATGAGATCACGACCTGATTCAGCGATTGGGATGGCTTGTGCTTGGATGGCTGTAGGTCTGTCGTAGCGCACCTTCTGGAAGACGTCCATGGTGGCTTGGAGCAGACCCATCTGTGCCCACTTGGTGACGGGCCGAGGGACGTCGTCGGGCTTCACCTTGATGCCGTCCATTTCGTGTCTAAGATCGGCGACCTCTTCTGGGGTCATGGCAGCGACTTCGGAGGGCTCAGTGTAGAAGTTCTTGCGGAACGGCTCGTACTCGATTTTGGCGTGGTCGATGACTGGGGCTTCCTTCTTCTTCTTCTTGTGTGCGCTCATGGCGAGCAGGTCCTCGGCCTCGACCGAGGTTTGCTCGGGCTCCAGGTCGTCGTTGAACATGGCTGTGCCCTGGGGGGCTGCTCGGCTCGGGGCAGGCTCGGTGAGGCCGGCCATGAAGGCATCGAGAGGGTCGACGTCGTCGTCTTCTTCGACGCCTGCGCTTTCGTCAACCTCCATCTTCTCGGCGGCCTCTTCGGCAGCGGGAGCTTCCTCCATGTTGGCGTCCTCATTGGCGGCGGCAATCTCGGCGCGACGCTGCTCGAGGCGCGCCTGCAGCTGGGCGTTGTTCTCTTCGTCGTCACTGCCCATGTCGTCGAGGGCAGCGCCGTCCTCTTCGTCGGCGTCGGGCAGCAGGTCGGCATCGTCGATGGGCGCAAAGGCCGGGAGGGCCTGGAACTTTCGCTTGCCGGTGTCGGTGTCGTCTTCGAGCAAGGCCTTCCTGGTGGTCTCTGTGCCGTCGAGGGCGTTCTTGGTCTTCAGGCCGAAGGCGCCGATGTTGGCGTTGGGCCTGGCTGGCGGTGCAGCAGCAGGTTCTGTGCGGGTCAGCGGTTGGGCGGGCAGCGGGCGGTGGGCCGCGTGCTTACTGGCAGTGACGGGCTTGCCGGCAGGCTTGGCGGCCAGCGGGCGTGCAGCGGCCGACTCGTCGAGCTTGAACGTCGACTTCTCGGGCTGCTTCTGCTTGGCTTTCTCCGCAGCGCTCTTGGCCGGTGGCTTGCTTGGCGGCGGTGTTGCAGCAGCGGCGGCGGCGGGCGTCGAGGGGGCCGTGGCGGCGGGTGAGGGCACCGCGGCGGGCGAGTCGCCGGCCTTTTCCCTGGCCAGGCGCTCCGCATTGCGCTTCTTCCACTCTGCGAGCTTGGCTGCGCGGGCGGCCTTCTTGTCCTCGTCGGGGTCCCTCCTGTCGTCGTCGGGGTCCCTCTTGTCGGCGCGCCTGGCCGCGGGCGCGGGCGCGGGCGTGGACGGGGCGGGCGGGCGTGAGGTCGAGCGGCGGCGCCTGTCGTCGCGCTCTCTGTCGCCGCGGGTGCGGCTGCGGCTGCGGCTGCGGGTCCTGTCGTCGCGCCTGTACCGCTCTCGGCGGGCGGCGGGCGAGCGCGAGCGGCGGCGGTCGCGGGCGGCCCTGTCCCTCTCGCGCGGGCGGTCGTCGCGGCGGCGGTCGTCGCGGCGGCTGCTGCCAGAGTAGCGGTCGCCGTAGCGGTCGCCGTAGCGGTCGCGCGACCTGTCCCTGTCTCTGTCGCGGTCGCGGCGGGGCGGCGAGTAGCGACCGCGGTCGTACCTTGATGCATCAGCGTGGCGCGTCGCCATGGCGGCTCGAGGCACGGTACTGTCTGGTTCTAGCGAGCGACGCGGCCCGCAGAAGGTGCTCGGGCGGGCGGGTTCGATGTCGTCGGCGGGGTCGATGGCGTCGGCGGGCGGAGGTGACGGCGGCGCTGCAGGCGAGGGCAGTCGAGGGCAGTCGAGTGCAGTCGAGCTTTTGTTGCACGTCGGGGCCGGGCACAGGCACCCGCACGTCGCGACCCCTGCAAGCGCGGACCCACCCAGAACTTTTGGCTCCCGCCCCAAAAATTTCTGGACGTGGGCGCGCAGGTGCAGCGCGACCACACCGCTTCCACCGCCGCCATGTCTGTCAATCCGCGCAAGAGAAAGGTCGTCGCCAGGGAGGCCCCGCCGCCCGAGAGCGAGTCGGACCACGAGCTGGGCGACGGCCTCCTCGAGGGCATCCTGTCGCACTCCGAGGACGACTCGGCGGGCAGCGACGACGAAGCCGCCGCCGACGACACCGACGCCAGCAGCATCATCGAGGGCCTCTCGGACGCGGACGAGGAGGAGGACGAGGACGACGATGACGACGACGACGACGACGACGACGATGCCGACGAGCACGCCATCCGCGAGCAGATGCGCAAGCTCCACACCGCCGACGGCCCGTGGCAGCGCAGGCCCGGGCAGCAGACGCACGAGCTGGACCTGGACGCCGCTGCCGGCGCCGGGCTGGACGAGGAGGCCGCCGACGAGCAGCTCAAGCCCAACTACACAGTCCAGACGGACGCCAACGGCAACACGCGCTACCTCTACCGCGAAATCGACCCCGTCTACGAGTCCGACGACTCGGACGCCGAGCAGACCAACACCATCGGCAACATCGACCTCGCCTACTACGACGAGTACCCGCACATTGGCTACGACATCAACGGCAAGCGCATCATGCGGCCCGCAAAGGGCGAGGCCCTCGACGCCCTGCTCGACAGCATCGACATCCCCAAGGGCTGGACCGGCCTGACCGACCCCACCACCGGCAAGCCGCTGAACCTGACCGAGGAGGAGCTCGACGTGCTGAAGAAGGTCACGCGCAACGAGGTCATCGAGGAGGGCTACGACCCGTACCCGGACATGATTGCCTACTTCTCCGGCGTCGACCAGGAGATCATGCCGCTCAGCGCCGCCCCCGAGCCCAAGCGCCGCTTCGTCCCCTCCAAGCACGAGGCGAAGCGCGTCATGAAGATCGTCAAGGCCATCCGCGAAGGCCGCATTGCGCCCTACAAGCCGCCCGAGGAGGACGACGACCAGGACCAGTTCAACTTCGACGTCTGGGCCGACGAGAAGCCGCGCGACGCCAACTCGATGCACATTGCCGCCCCCAAGCTGCCTCCGCCAGGCTACGAGGCATCCTACCACCCCCCGCCCGAGTACCTGCCGGACAAGGCCGAGGAGGAGGCCTGGCTGGCGCAGGACGAAGAGGACAGGGAGCGCGAGTTCCTGCCCAAGAACTACGAGGCACTGCGCAAGGTGCCCGGCTACGAGACGTTTGTCAAAGAGCGCTTCGAGCGCAGTCTGGATCTCTACCTCGCCCCCCGCATAAGGCGGAACAGGCTGAACATCGACCCCGAGTCCCTGCTCCCCAAGCTCCCCGACCCCGAAGACCTCAAGCCCTTCCCCACAACCTGCGCCGCCATCTTCCGCGCGCAACAGGGCCGCGTGCGCTCCGTCTCTGTCGACCCCCTGGGCATCTTCGTTGCCTCTGGCGGCGACGACGGCTATGTGCGCATCTGGGAGATTCTGACCGGGCGACAAGTATGGAACGCGCGCCTCTCGTCCGAAGAAGCCGTCGACGCCGTGTCCTGGCGGCCCGTCAAGGAAGCCTCGATCCTCGCTGCCGCAGCGGGCGAACACGCCTACCTGATCATCCCCTTCCAGATCCTGTCCCCCGACGTCGAGCAGCACTCGCGCGACATTCTGGACGCCGGCTGGGGCTACGCTTCCTCCAAGAGCACCACCGCCGTCGCAGAAGATGCGCCCAAGACCCCTCCCGGTGTCTGGTCGCGGCCGGAGAAGAAGCTCGAGAACAAGGGCATTCTCGTCCAGATCGAAGTCCGCAGCGCCATCAAAACCCTCTCCTGGCACCGCCGCGGCGACTACTTCACCACCGTCTCGCCGCGGGGCCAGTCGTCTTCCGTCGCCATCCACACCGTCTCCAAGCACCTGACCCAGCTCCCCTTCCGACGCCTCAAAGGCATCGCGCAAACCGCCCAATTCCACCCCAGCAAAGCCATCTTCTTCGTCGCCACCCGAAACACAATCCGAAGCTACGACCTCGCCAAGCAAGAACTCGTCAAGATCCTGCAGCCCGGCGCAAAATGGATCTCCTCCATCGACGTGCACCCAGGCGGCGACAACCTGCTCGTGGGCACCTACGACAAGCGCCTGCTCTGGCACGACCTCGAGCTCTCCACCAAGCCCTACAAGACCCTCCGCTTCCACCAGGCCGCCATCCGCGCAGTCGCATACCACAAGGGCGGCTACCCGCTGTTCGCCGACGCAAGCGACGACGGCAGCCTGCAAATCTTCCACGGCAAGGTCGTCGGCGATCTGATGGAGAACGCCACCATTGTCCCGCTCAAGGTCCTGCGCGGACACAAGGTCAAGCAACGTCTCGGTGTCATGGCCGTCGAGTGGCATCCACGCGAGCCGTGGTGCGTGAGCGCCGGCGCCGATGGCACCATAAGACTATGGAATTAAGTAAAAAGGTGTTTGTGTAGAGTGTATGGATGGGTAGAGTGTGTATGGATGGGATATGATATACCAAAACCACGAACGATAGAAGTTGCGCATGCACAAGCACGGCGTTTGGAGCAGGACTTTTAAAAAAAAATGAACATCTTTCTCAATTGTTAATTTTGTCGAATTCGCCTTTACCATCTGTCTTGATGTCTTGATACTCGCTGATCTTGTATCCATCTACCAACGCACCTCCAGGTACTGCAACTAATGCTCGGCGAGGCTGTCAGGCTAGGCAAGCAAGATTCAGGGTCTAACCAAAACAGAGGGCTAGGCCCCTAAGTGGCGCGCTCCGCATGTTTTGAGGGCTGCGTGCTGGCGACCCCACGCCTTGTGCCATGGAGTCGGGTGAACGGTGTGTTCTGACGAAGAAGCATTATGCAACCCACATGTTCTGTGTCGCAGGGTGCGTCATTTATCGGTGACGTAGTGTTGCGCCGAGCAAGCAACAACAAGCGGCCGTTTAGCGATCTGCGTGCGTTGCTCCTGTCCCCACGCCATGTCATCTTTTAGCGATCCCGTGGTTAGCGGGCGGCGGAGCTGCGTCTTCCAGCGGAACGCGGCCCAGGGAACGAGGGACTTGGCCTCACCCGTCCAGCGCCCGCGACCTCGACTGCCTCGACTTGGATTCACACACGCCCCTCGCCGTCCACTGCCTGTCTGCCGTCCCATGTTAAGACGATCTTAAGCGCAGGGTATGGCAAGAAGCGCGCGGAAGCGCATCAGCTATGGTGGGTTCCCCGGCCCTTGCCTGTCTCTGCCGTGTCTGCGCAGTTGCAGTGTCTCGCCATAGTACCGTCACGATCACGACCAGGTGTGCTAACGCGCGCAGTGCTACCCCTGGCCAACTCGGCGGGCGGCCACAGGCTCGGTGTCAATGGCCTCGCCGTCGACCCCCAGAGCTCAACACTGTAAGCAACCGTCTGCTGCACCGCACATCCCAGCTGACCCAATGCCCCAGCTACTCCGGCGGTCGAGACGGCGTGATATGCGCCTGGGACCTGGGCCTCGACCTGACCAAGGCCGACGGGGACGAGCACGATCCCTTTGCCGACCACCACGCCGCCGACTACAAGCCCCCGCCGACCCAGTTCCGCTCCCAGGTGCAGGCGCACACGCACTGGATCAACGACCTCGTCCTCGCCAACAACAGCGCCGCCCTCGTCTCCGCCTCGTCCGACATCACGGTCAAGGTCTGGCGCCCGGCCGCCCACGAATCCGTGCCCCCAGCGACCATTGGTCTGCACACCGACTACGTCAAGCGCGTTGCGTCGCCCGGCCAGGCCGAAAGCTGGGTGGCATCGGGCGGACTGGACAGGAAGATCAGCCTGTGGGACCTCAATGGCGGCGGCAGGAGGCTGGAGATCCACGTTGGGGAGGAAGACAACTCCTCGGCAAAGGGGTCCGTCTACGCTCTGGCTGCTACACCAAGCATCATCGCTAGTGGCGGGCCTGAGAGCGTCGTACGTGTGTGGGATTCGCGGACTGGCAAGCGCATCACCAAGTTCGTCGGACACACAGACAACGTGCGCGACATCCTCGTTGCGCAGGATGGAGAGACTATCTTGTCAGCTTCGTCTGACCAGACGGTCAAGGTGTGGTCCATGACGGCTGGTCGCTGCATGCACACCCTCACCATGCACAATGACAGTGTATGGTCGCTGTTCTCCGAGGATCCTCAGCTGTCCATCTTCTACTCCTCCGATCGCTCGGGCATGGTCGCAAAGACTGATGTGCGCAATTGCGCCGAGTGGGACGAGGGTCTTTCCGTCGCTGTCTGCCAGGAGCACGAGGGTGTTGCCAGGGTCGTGAGCGCCGGCGACTACATCTGGACCGCCACCTCGAGCTCTAGCATCAACAGATGGAGCAACATTGACACCGGTGCTGAGGTCGAGCTGCCAGACTCTTACAAGTGGCACAGGAACAGCGTTGCTACTACTCGCTCACGCTACCCTTCGCCGCCCGCATCGAGCCCGCCCACAAACGGCGCCACGCCAAAGATCCCTGGAAGGGCGCTTCTACGCATGTCAAACACCGCGCCCTACCCCCAGCCGTTCACCAAGGATCCGGATGCATCGACGCTAGCCAGCGCACGGAAACCAGACGCTCTCACAACAGCAGAACACAGCGGGACAGTGCCCGTGAGAAGCGCGCCAGATTTCTGCATTGAAGGTCAGAACGGTCTTATGAAGCACCATCTCCTCAACGACCGCAGAAGAGTCTTGACCATGGACACAGCGGGAGAATGTATGCTATGGGATCTGATACAGTGCGTGCCTATCAAGTCATTCGGCAAAAGGCATATGGAGGATGTACTTCCTGAGGTCAACACTCAAGAGAGCGTCGCTCATTGGTGTGCTGTCGACACAAGGATAGGAACCTTGACCTGCGTTCTTGAGGAGAACTACTGCTTCGACGCCGAAATGTATGCTGACGAGCTGCAATTGGAAGAACAGATTGACTTCCGCGAAGATCACAGGATCAACCTGGGCAAATGGGTTCTACGCTACCTTTTCTCTAATCTTATCGACGAGGAAATCAAGCGCGACGAGACCCATCGTGCCAAGCTGCTGCAGGAGAAGCAGCAAGAGGCACAGACAGGTCGGCCGACTAACATTGAGATGCCAAATGTCAACGCCAACGGCTGGGCTGCTTCGGGCCCTACTTCAGGCTCTACACTGAAGGGTAATGGCTTCCACTTCCCTCACACACCTGGCATGGGTATTGGCTTAGCGACTCCCCAGTTGCCGCCTCACAGCGCAGGGCGAGGTTCACACGGTCATGCATACCTGACACCAACGAACGAGGAGGGTAATCAGCTTGAGCCCACGAAATCGCAGCGAAGCTCCACTCAAGACGGCCAGGATTACTTTGGACAAGGGGCGTCAGTCAACGGCAACGGCAACGGCAACGGCAAGCCTGCAGATGGCGCCGCTGAGCCAAAAGAGGAGACAGTGTCATCACCTACTGCGGAGGATACTCCGTCCAAGAAGGGCAAGGGCATGTTTGGCAAAAAGTTCAACATGGGCTTCAGCAAGAAGATGTTTGCTACTGGCACCCCCATCGCCGCTGAGACCCCCAAGCCAGTTGTTGACGAGAAGGCGGAAGACAGCGACTCGCGATCGACCAAGACCAACGAGGTAACATTCGAGGACAACTTTTTCGGCTCCATACAGCGGATACGGCATGGGTATGAAGAGGCCTTGAGCACGGGTGTGACTGACTTGGTTTCGGCGATTGCGCCCAGCTTGCCTAACGATACACCTGTGCTGAAGCCACCAGCCATGACGACAATCCTCATCCAGGAAGATCGACCGGGCTCGGGTGGTGTTGCCGATCTGTTCGAGGGCAAGGTCGGCACGCTGGCTCTGCAAGCCGATCTCATTGAGAAGGCGGCGCCCATGTGGCTTGGTGAGGTGTTGCTGCGCGTACGTACAAGATATTTATGGTTTTTTGAAATACGGTTGGCTAACTTGCACAGAACCAACTTCCGCCCAAGGACGTTGTCAAGGTGTCTTTCGTCCTCGAACCATACCAGAATTCCCTTCCCGCCATATCGGCAGACGGGTACGTCATCATCCTCACAAGTGATTGCTACATTACTAACCAATCCAGCAATAACCGTCTCAATGCCAACCGCATGCTACGCGCGCGCAAGATCCTCGGCTACGTGGCTGAGCGCATTGAACCCGCGCCAACAAAGGAGGAACAGGAGCAGGCAGAAGCAGACGGCACAGCTCTGCGCCCGCACGAATACCTCGAGCTCTACTGCAATGGCCAGGTACGTTTACCTTTACGAATAGATCCTAGACTTGATTGTGACTAACGCGCTGAAGCTTATTGACCCAAAGATGACTCTCGCCTCGATGCGGGCGCACGTCTGGCGCGGCGGCGGCGACGTCATCCTGCACTACAAAGCCAACGGGCGCAAGGAGATCAAACAGCACCCCCAGCACCCTGGGCTGCCATTCGCGGTACAGCAGGGCGGCATATCGTCTGGTCTGGGAAGCAGCAATGCTAGTGAGGGCAAGCCGAGTAGTGAGGCGGGGAGGAGTCAGCATTCGAGTCAAGGCGACAGAAATGCTGCGTTCGGCCCTTGACTTGAACGAGGCTGTGCGTGGTTGGGCGAGCACGGAGCATGGATGGGGAGTTTGTTTCTGGGAGGTTGCATGTATTGCTTCTCGACGTTCCTTGGTTGTTGTTGGCCTGTTTGACTGTATATAATGGACGTAGCTGTCTATATTGGAAGGGGTTTCTTGGATACGTAGTCGTATCGACACTTGACATGTATCTTACAAGACTCCCTCTTTCAACTCTGGCTGTAGTCTACGGAGCTCTCGAAGCAAATACTCTCCACCCAGCCTTGTACTTTTTACGCCTCAGTCTCTCCACCCAGCCTTGTACTTCTTACGCCTCAGTCTCTCCGCCCAGTAGGTTGCTCGCCCACTGGTAGCTCCCCAGGAAGATGGCACCTCCTACACTGATCCACCCGACCCTCGGCCCTATGCCTGCGAAAAAAGCCCTCGGCCCACTCTCCCGCAGGATGGTGCTCAGCATGGTAAACATGGGCTGCTTCTCCTTGGCAAGCATCATCCGCGTCTTCAGCACGTCGAGCGGGGTGGTGAAGCCGGCAGCCACAGCGCCCGCCATGGAGCCCAGCAGGCCGCCTTCCAAGCCGCTGACCTGGGTCTTGCCCGACTGCGCCTGGCGCCAGCGCTTCAGCGATTCCCACAGCGGGAACTGGATCATCGTGAAGGGGATCTCGCGGATGATGGTTATGCTCCACCCCCGGTACAGCTCGCGCCATACATGCGCGACGCCGTGGGTGCGGCGCTGGCCGAGGATGTGCGTCAGCGCGGACAGCGACGACGGGTGCTGGCCGGCCTGCGCTCTCTGCTTGACGACCTCGGTCGGCACCCGCACCGCACAGGCGGCGACTTCAGCCAGACTGGCCGCCAGCATGTGCACGCCTGGCCCCGTCTCGCTCGCGAGCGTGTAGGGCTTGCCCTCGGCGTTGCGCGCCGTCGTCGTCCGCGACGAGAACCGCCGCTTCACGCCGTCGTAGGTGATGAAGAAGAGCGCGGCGCCCGGCGCGCTGCCCCAGAACGCCGACCCCACGCCTTTGTACATGCCGCTGAAGCCGCCCGAGGCGCTGAAGCCGGCCGACGACTGCAGCCGCGTCTTCAGCGTGTCCAGCGGGAAGAGCGACATGTCGACTGTTGTGCCTGCTAGGCCGCCGGCCTGGGACTGTCAGCTCTCCTCCGCATAGTCAGATGGGAGAGGGGGTGGGGGAGTGCCGTGGAACCGGCTCGGGACGCCTGCGCGGCGTGTCGTGGGCGCGCAATTGCATGTCCCAGCCTGCAGTGCAGACGTCGCTCAGAAGCAAGCGACCTCGGCGCTGCAGCGACACCCACGCAACTGCGCGTCGAAGCAATTGCGCGTGATGCAACGCGGGGGGCGGGAATGCAGCTTACCAACAGCGACCGTACGTACGGCGACTCAACCCATGGCTGTCCGCGCTTGGGCTCGAGGACGCTCATGGTGCAGTGGAAAGGTGCAGCTTGAGCTCCGTCGCCGACGTCAGTTCCGAGACGGAACTTTTGGGTCGGCGTCTGTGCGCCAGCCCATCGACTACACGCAGCGCACGCAGCGCACGCGGCTCTACGCAAACACCTTCAGTCTTCAGAAGAGGGAAGGGCAGAGCTAGAGCAGATGGAAAGATCAGGTGCTGGCGAATGATGAGTGCGCCTGGGTTGAAGGTGCGATGTCTGGCGAGCACGCGCATTGCAGCACTGCGCGAGACTGGTCGAGACAGGCAAGACGGTGGGGAGCTTGATGCTACGAAAGAGCGTGGAAATGGAGATAGCCTGGCTGGTGGCCGTCAGAGCGACGACTGTGTTGAGAACACACAGCATGAAGACGACGACAGCCTGGATCGTGAGCGGGTCGCGACACCAGAACCACCAGGATCGTCAGAGTCGAGTGCGGAGAGCGATGTTGAATCAGATGCTAGTGCTGCCAGCTCTGGAACCTCGAAATCGGGAAGGTCGGTTGTGTCGACGAGTTGCTTCCAGGAAGCACAGCTCTCGCCTGACGGGACGTGTATCTTCACCTCCGACTACAATCGCACCTTCTCCGTCTACCCCATCGGAACCGACATACTCGAAGCGAGTGAAACAAGGCCCTTGAAAGCATACGCCCAGTTCGGCTCTGCAGACCCCATCTGGGCGTTCGCAGCCAACCCTCTGTTCAACCTGCAGGATCCCACCAGCACCCATGTCCTCGTCAGTCGGCGCGACAGGTACATCACCCTCCACAACGCCCTCTGGGACATGTCCGGCGCAAACAGCGATCCAACTTCGCAAACCTCGCCCGTCGACATCCACACCCCTCTAGCATCCTACAAGCTCATCAACCACCTCAACGAAGCCGTCACCGCACCGCTCAGCCTCGCCTACTCCCTCTCCGGCACACACTTCTTCGCCGGCGGCCAAAACAGCATCGCCCTCTTCGACCTTACCCACCCAGACAGCCCCATCCACACCATCCCCACCATCCCCTCCAAGCGCAACAAGCTCAAAGGCGGCGGCCGCGGCTTCAAAGGCTACATCTCCGCGCTCTCCGTCGCGCCCTCAGCCAGCTCGTCAGAAGGCCTCTTCGCAGCCGGCGCACGCACGCGCCACATAGGCATATACGACAGCACCAGCGGCATCTCGGTAACGCACTTTGCGCTCCCGGGCACCGTTCTGGGGAGGAAGCTGCGAACCCCAACCACAGCACACACCATGGGCGACGGCGTCTCCGGCCTCAAATGGAGCCCATGTGCCCGCTACCTGTACGTTGCCGAGCGCCACTCCGACGCCCTGCTCATCTACGACGTGCGCAACTTCTCGCTCGCTCTGGCTCACTGCGCGGGACGCGCGGCGCTTACCAAGCAGAAGCTGGGTTTTGACGTGTGGAATGCCGGCGCTGCGGATGGCCTCGGATGCGTGGCGCATGAGGTCTGGGCTGGCGGTGCGGACGGCAAGGTGCGCGTGTGGAAGGATCCGTATAGGAAGGAGGGTGCGGTCGAAGCGGATAAAGTAGTTGATGTATGCGAGGGGGACCCGCTGCCGGTTGTCAGTACGCTCGTGCATGCATCTGGCTGTCTGGCGGTGGCCGCGCGGGGCGCCCTGCAGCTCGACGGTGGTGCTGGGGGAGAAGAAGGTATAAGGAGAGGCGGCGGGACTAGACCTAGATTCTCCGAACGAGGCTCTCTGGATATCCTTGGTCTATCTAGCTACTGACCGGTATCTGACTAGTTTTGATATCGCTGTTACTTTCACACAAACACGGCTTCTTACTCCTTTCTCCCGCACACACTGTCTTGACCAATCCGCTAGTCGGGACGGGGTCCGTGAATACGAAAAGTAGAAGACAAAGTACACGTCGGGACTCAGATGCAGACCAAAGGGAAGACACCGAGCGACGTCTCAGCAGAAAAATTCCACTATGAAATCCAGACCACCACCGCTTTAGCTCACAAATAGGTCTCTCCCTGCTGTACACCTACTAACTGTTGGTGAAGAGCGAGACACAATTCTCTAAAATAGATATAAGAGCGTGAGAGTATCGAGCTCTGTTGGGTATACTTCTTCATATGCAGAGTTGAGTATGGTAGTAACGTGGATGGTCGACGGTGGATTCTTCATCAGTGACTTCAGTGAGTAACTACCAAAGTGTAAATTCAAACTCGATATCTCTTCAAACTGCAGGGCTAGAATCATGGGCGAATAGGTTTAGTGTCTAATATACGTTAAATCTCTCATGTATAGACAAAAATTACCCTTCTGCCTACTATTGTATGGGTGTTCTGACCCCTTAGAGTGCCTGTTTTTTTGGGGGGGGGGGGGGGGGGGTTTGTTTTTAACGTGCTTAGTCTATGTGATATTGATGTTTGGGGGTGGTCCACATGTTTCAATTCTCAACGGTACGGAGAGCGGTGGTGATAGCGATTGATATAGATCCGGGGCGGAGAAAGTCTAGGTTGCTGATGGTGAACTGCTTCGAGTGTTTGGAAGAGTGTTCCTTGTGTTCAGGATAAGATCATGTGGTGGTGTGCTTGCTCTTGGCCGCGGCGCCCGTTTGTTGTCGCAAGAGAAAACTGCTTTCACCTCAGTGTACCATGGCAAATGACTTGATGGACTAGACGCTAACAATCACGTAAATAGCGCTTCACTTACCATCTTCTCTTCGCTTCTCACTACACTTCACTACATCTCAATCACCGACTACAGAACAGACATGCACGACAACGAGATGGACGGTTTCCCGCGCGAGTAGATCAACATGGTCATGAACCTGAAGGAGCTCTGCATCTGTGAGTCCAAGTTTTGTCCAATCTGCGCTACGGTACCACTTACAACGCGAATAGCCCAGGTGCGAGCTCTATACGGTCCTTGCTACTCAAGCTTTGGACAATTCGACATTCTGCAATTCAAAGATGGCACATATTTTTTCGCCCGCGCTGTGGTCTACTCCAAAAACTACAATGGCGATGCCCACGAACACAGCCGGTGGAAGTACAACACAAGCGGTTCCAGCGAGGGAGGCGTCATCAATGCGCTGGAGAATCTATGGAACAAACTCCAGACGTTCGTTCCAGACAATGTGAAGAGTGAGTTCAGCTGTGCTCCGTGAATGCGGCACCGTTAACTGTCTGACAGAGATGCATCGAGGTCAGATATGTGTGGGTTGCAGCCCTGAGGGTCACAGGATCATCTGAGAGCGTGACTCCTAGAAGAGGGTACCAAGCTCTCATCGGCCATCCGTCTTAATTGAGCTTTGCTCTGGAATGTAACGGAGTATGATACTAGGTAGGGAGGTGCACGATGGGAAAGCAGAAATATCTGGGAGGATGACTGTACTGGAGACCAGCCAAAAGCAAGATCCTGCGAGGAATAATTTAAGCCACTCCATAGCCGGCGAATTATAATGGGGCGTCTCGAAAGAGATCCGACCAGAAACAAACGTATCTACTAAACCTGTATGAACACTGATTGATTGTCTGACCTGAGAACTACGCAACAGCTTGAACAACTAGAACAGCAAGGATCGGTAAACGGATAGACAGTGGAAGGTGCTGTGATTCTTGTGAGAACAGGAGTTATGCCTTCAAACCACCATGCCCTAGACAGTGCAGTCACGTACGTGCCGTCGTACCGACTGCCGTTATCACACATCTACCAGCTGTCTCGCTGTCTTGATGATCGCCTTACTCCTGGACGTAACTAATGCTTTGATTTCAAGAAAGCTAAATTGCTTGCTACACAAGACACTCAAGATGACTTGTGATGCACACTCTGCTTGCGCTTTTCGAATGTTCCAACGCACACCCGCCTCGCCCGTCCCGTATTCCTCTCTCACTACGTCTAACAACGAACAATGCATACCGATATGATAAACGGATTTCCACGCGAACATATTACCGCAGTCATGACCCTGCAGGATATGATTGTTAATGTTCGTGGCTCGTTGAAGCCTAGCTCGAGCTGATTCAGAGAGCAGTGCGACTAGGGCCAATTTCCACTCCGGACTTGCCGCAGTCTACCAGGTTCGAAGCTGGACACATAAGCTTCGACGGTTAATGTTTTGCCACTGAAGGAGATTGAACTGATGAGAATCACGGCCCCATTCAGAGATTGGTCGAGCTCGAGGTGGACGATTATCGGCGGACGTAGGGTCAACTTCACGGACGCGCTTGAGGATCTCTGAACATGTTGAACCGGCTGTTTGTCCAAGGAACCGGTTGGTAGGCTTTAGGCAGAACAGAACCAGACTACGGCCCAAGAGTATATCCGAGCAAACTTGGTTGTAGTTGCGTTCATGGTGGCCCGCTACAGCCTCAGTAATGGCAGTGCTGACTGACCCTACCGTCCTCCTTACGCCCGTCAATGTGTTCCTGGATGTGCTGCTGAGTCGAGGTCATTCCGCGCGCCACAGGCATCCATCTCCTCGACAGGACGAGGTGATGGCCTATAGTGAACCTTAAGATACTTGGCTGGAGATAGATCATGCATAACTTAACTTTAATTCAATTGAATACGTATGAGAGAGGTGAACGACTTTCCTTTTCAAAACACCAACGTAATTGGACATCGCGAGCATATGCCGGTGTGTGGATCTTCTGTACTCACTCTAGACGTCGATCAAATTCGAAGGGCCTGTTCGATGGGAAGAAATCGCGGCCCAGGAAAGAAGCAAACGATAAGCCGAGTGTCGTATACCTCAAACACTTGACCTTGTTCAGAACCCAGGCTATCGTTTGCGCCAAGATACTGGATGATAACAACTGCGAGCTCTCGCAGTTCACGCGCTTGATCAGTGGTGCAAGTAAGCAGGGCATCTGGACCCCATCGAAGGCCTCCAGAACAAGCCCCAGGTGGACGGCCGGGGAGAAGACGGAGGATTGATGTATCAGGAGAGTTCTGGCCGAACAAATATTCTGGTCTGGAAGGATGGCTGAGGTTAGGCAGTGGTACCAGCAGCGATAACCGGAGGGCTTAAAAGGGAACAAGTGTACAATTTTGAACATAGCTTGAAGTCGGAGCATCCGAGCGCGTGATAAAATGCCACGACACGTCCACCACCGCCTTTCTCAGGCGCAGGTTCCAGTATGCATGCTGCATGCTGCAGAATCGTGGATCACGGTGATTCGCAGAACCTGCTCTACCCATTCTCATGTAGATATGCACTGTTTCAAAATCCTCTTTTCCTCGCGACGACTTTCAACACTCCAGAGTTCTTGGATGGAAAGTTCACGATGTCCGTTGACCGTCCGGGTCCGTGGGAAGATCAGCTTACCATGCTTGGGTCTATCCCTGAGCATCCCTTCCAAGCTTCGAATCAACAATTGGTCATTTCATAAAAACCGCATTGTGACGGAACTGTGACCCTGCACCAAGCCTCCGCGTCCAACGGGTACTCCACTCAAGCTGCGTCACAGGGTCGCGTTTGCACCAGTCAGAAATGCCGCTAGTGTGCAATAGGCATCACACGTGGTACCTGCGCAACGACCCTTTGACGTTGCGGAGAACATTGATCATTTTCTAGCTGAGAATGTGAGGGGAAGTATATAAGCCTGGGAGGCAAGCTGAAGGTGGTGCGATGATCATGTCTGCTGTTCACGGGCTTACAGATACTACTTTTGACTGTCATTGAGTGTTTCTCTCAAAGGACTGAAACCAATTGCGTCTGCTGTAATTCTTGTGTCATTGTCCGCGGACCTTATTTCCACTGCTTTGGGCCAGAAAACGCTGCAACACCAAGAGCCCATTCCAGATCAGCACCTGCAATCGTCGCTCTGCAAAACCTTCAATTGGTCCTACCCATACCCTCTACTTCGATCAACTATACACCGACGCAATGACAGACCTCAACTTCACCAGCAGGCCGCTCTTATCAGAGGGTTGCTTTCACATCCTGACCACTGTCCTGGTCCTCACTCTACCCATCTTGACGGCAGTCTACATCTACCATGACTACAAGGCATTCCTGTCGCTCGGCCCGGGGGGTACTCCACAAACACCACTGGGCTACCTGAAAGTCAAAACCCTGGGTTTAGTTTCCCTACGAGACCCGCTCCAACCACTACCCATCCCTCCACACTTTCGCCCCCAAAAAGGATATCTGGACTCTCTACCGACTCGCTCCGGAGAACGGCCACTCGTGCAAGGCATTGCACCGCAACGCCAACAGACACAAAGGAGCGACGAGAAGATGTACGGGCAGCTCGTCGAGCGAATGAGGGCTTACGCTCAGGATCCAGCAAACAAGCTGCTTGAGCGCACAAGCTGCTTCGAGAAGAATAGCTCCGGCCTTTTCGCGTCTGTACCCATCACGCGCACGTGCGGTGGGGAGATCTGCCATGCGCATCCTTCAGATGGCTCTTTGCATCTTACACTACACCCTGCGGACGCGAAGACGATGCTCGAAAATGGCTGGGGCGAGCGCCATCCACTGGCGAAAGGAGGCTGGTTCAGGAGGTTCGTGCCGCGCGAGTTCGTGCTCATCTATGCGCCGAGAACGGATAAGGACCTCCATGTTGTTATGCAGATCGTGGCTGCAAGTATCTGGTGGGTCAGTGGAGTCGATGTCAATGCAGATGCTGAGGCAGGAGGGAGACGGAGGAGTGCTGATGTTGCAGCGATTGATCAAGCCATGGAAGGGAGCGAATGCTGGGCTTGCAAAGCTCACGCATGTGGTACTGGCGGAGTGGAGAAGATGACTGGAAACGCGTAGGAGACGGAGGGTCGATAGGAAGACTTGTACTTGACATGATGCATTCTAGGAGCATTGCTTTGCGTTCAAGCGGATCTTCGGCGTTCTTTGGGTATATACTAAGCTGGGCAAGCCTTAAGCTCCTGAGCATGCGCTCTCAAACGATCATCCAATGTACATCGAATCATACCTGATATTCCGTCTAGGTCACTTCAATTGTGCACCCCACGGTCCTCATGTCGCCCAGTCTACAATCTTTGTCGCCATATGTCCCTGCTTTTACTGCTTTCCGCGCACCCACTCATCATACTCCTTCCTCTTGCTCCTGACATCCCAGAATCCGCGTCGGCCCTCACCCTTTCCACCAATCCCGCCGTCAAGTCCCAAGAACGCATAGGGGTCTCCTTCGCTCAGGATCTCTTCTCCTTCTCTTGTGTACTTGCCTTCTCCATGCCTGCCCTCCCGAGAGATCTGACCCGCCCACTGGGCATATTGAATTGGCTTCAGCTTGTCGGCAGAGACTACGATGCCGGTGGAAAGCATGAAGATGCCGATGAGGAGCTCGATGGTGATGTCGAGGGGAAGCGGGGTGTTGGCGAACGCTGTGGTGTGTTCGTGTGCGGAGTAGACGCTGGATGTATATGTCAGCGGCTGTTTTATGTACGGGAGTCCAGCTATTGAGCTAGGCAGGAGACTGAACGTACGCATGTGTGAGGAACAACGCGCCAACGGTGTTGAGCACCGTGCCGACGAGAGCCATCGTCGTGTTGGCTGTGAAAATCTTCGCCGCAGCTCAAGTACTTGACAGGGAGGGCAACTCTTCGGTGCTCGCGCGCTATACACGAGGCGACGAGGCGAGCGGGTTGTGCGGTGGTGCTAGTGGAAGCTTGAGATGTGGTTCGGTAGTTTGATGGATGGGTGAGTGAGCTTCGTGACGAGTTGTCTTGGCACTCAACTCAAGTGCCCGAAATATACATCTTGAAGATCGTTCTATATACTCTGTTAATGTTTCGATGCATAAAGACACAATTTAGTCACACACTTCCTGGATTCAATGAGCATATGTGCACAACAATATAAGAATAAGTCAAGCACGAGTGCACACATGTACGAGTCTGTAACTGTGTGAGCACGCGCAACAATCGACAAGAAGTCGTTAACTTCCTTTACGTAATTCACTGTAACTTTTAAGAACATGAAATTCGCAATGAGCACAGCAGGTTTCACAGTCGTGAACATCCGTAGATCGTCCAGATGTTCAGCTCGCATGGCAGGGGAGCTTTGGCCAGTGCTGCGCCTTCCGCGTTCCAACGAACGCCGCACAGCCACTGCAGGTGCGGCCCTGCAGAGCTCCACCGACACGCGCTTCATGAATGATCTCACACCCCGCAGTGAGATGGGCACGCGCAAATGAAGCCATCAATTGCCCGTAGACCGCCATGACGTATTGGCCCATCTCCTCTCCCTCCGTCTTTGCGGCCAGTAAGAACACGAATCTCGCGCGCACACCTGTCTCCCATGATGGCACCGACCAAGCCTCGCAGAGTGAACAAGATGGCGCGTCTGAGGCCGAGTCCACAAACGAGACTGACGATGACACGTCGAGAGAAGGGTCTGAAGGGGTGAAGGAGGAACCCACGGATCACAAAGCGCGTCGAACAAGTAGTTCTGATCAGTTCGCGGAAGAAGATGTGCATGGCGATATCGTTGCTATTCGGGTGACCAGGAGCGGACAGTTGTTTGCAACACTCACTCGAACGACTCTGACTATCTGGCAGACGAAGGTGAGTTCATTGCTTTCTTGCAATTAGGCGTCACTAATCAATGTCAAGCCCACCGTCATCCTAGCTTCAGTCTTACGCTCGCAGCAGTCGTTGAAGACTTATGGCCCAAACACAGACATCCTACTCCGTCCCGACTCCCAGATCTTCGTCGTCCAGACCACACTAGGTTTTCTGATCACGTACTCCCTTGCAACAGACCACTCCTCCCGTGTGTATAAAACACAATTTACAGACACGCATGGGACGCATTCGAAAAGGAGCAGCGCTATTGGATTCAAGATACAGCGTCAGCACGATACAAATGCTGGACCTGGAGAAGGCAGTGGATTCAAAGAGCTCAGCCTTCGCTTCCGCATGGTCATACGCGTCGATGCCGGGATTGTGAAAGCTTTGGCTTTGGACGATGAGCTGGTAGTGGCTACTGCAAAGCCTGCGGCGATACAGTGCATACGATGGGCACCAGATAACCAAGGCAGCCAAACAAGCACCGAGGTCCTCGCCAAGATGAGCTGGCTTGGGAGAAAGCCTGCTCTCATTGACATGACTCATGATCGACCTATGAACCTTTCGTGCTGGATCACCGAAGAAGGTCGAGCGTTTGCCGTTCAAAGATCGAAAGCAGACCCTAAGCACGAAGGGAGCGCACAACCAAATCTCTTCCGAGGGTATGGCTTCCACACTCCAGAAACAGATGGCGAACATGGCGTGAAGGCTGCGATTAATGCTCGCTTTTCGTTACTTGCTGTAGGGTGCAAGAGCAGTGATATCTATGTCTACACTGTTCGAGACTATACTGGCAATATCCCAATCTCTCACAAACTCCAGCCCAATACTTCCTCTCCTGGCGAACTAAAGGTTTTGACGTACTCCCCAGATGGGTACTGTCTGTTTGCTGGTTATGAGAATGGATGGGCTATGTGGAGTGTGTACGGTAAACCAGGCGCCACCAGCTTCTCGACTGACCGTGTCATCTCAGAGACCAATGGCGAGGGATGGCTGCTCGGCGTGAAAGATGCCTTTTGGATCGGCGGAGGCGCTGAACTCTTGATTCTGAGCAACAACGATAACAGGTTGTTTGTCGTCGAGATGGCCAGAAGTGCTGTAACTGGATGCTTCTCGTCAGCTAATGTATCGAGATCTTTGATGCAAACAAGCACAGGCTTCATGATCTATCGGGGCTACGATCTGCCCGATCTGACAACGATATCTGCAGAGCTATCTCTATGGCACCACGTACAGGTGCCATCCCACTACCTGGTAGACCAGTGGCCTATCAAAAGCGTCGTAATATCGAACGATGGGAGATATGTTGCGATTGCTGGAAGAAGAGGGCTTGCGCACTACAGTGTCAACAGCGGACGGTGGAAAACATTCGATGACCCGTTTACAGAGAACGAGTTCACAGTTCGTGGTGGCATGTGCTGGTTCCAGCATGTGCTCATTGCGGCAGTTGAGTCGCAGAACTCTCACGAAGTAGGATACCTTTTCTCAGAATTTCATTTAAAATGTACTGACGGCGATTTGTTAGGTTCGAATCTACTCAAGAGAATCGGCGCTCGACAACGGCCACATTATGCATGTGCAAAAACTACCAGCCCCAATCGTACTCATTGCGCCGTCCGGAGAAGACTCCCTACTTGTCTATACCTACGAGAACATACTTTATCATTATGTCATGAGTGTCTCCAATGCTACGGTCAATTTGATCCAAGTCGGTCAGATCGCCCTACATGGCATCATTCGCGCACCCACGAGGGTAAGAGCACTCAGCTGGATCCTACCAGAAGACCAGATTCGTAAGCCTTCCCGAACGTTGCAGCAATCATGCCTCGCTAACGCTAGCTAGATCATGGCGATCCGTCGCAGGACGTTTCTGTTGCCACAATTTTGTTTCTTGTTGACGGAAAGCTTGTTCTGCTTCAACCTACAACGACCGGAGGTGGTGAACTCAAGTATGAGATGCGGGTCATCGCACATAATGTGGAAACATACGCGCTGATGCGTGACCACCCCGCCTTTGCACTAGAATCTCACGAGAGTTCTCTCCCACCAAGCCCTTCGGTCGGATTGACCATGAATGGTGTGCACGGTCATGGTCACGACCTGCGAGACTCTCTTTGGTATTTCGACGGTCAGGACATGAAAGTATGGATTGACATGCAAGATGTGCTTGCGTCCGCATCTCCAGAGCTTGGTAGGGACCTGCCTACGCCTGTCCAGATCTCTGTCGACTTCTATCCTTTGTCTGCCTTGCTCAATAAGGCAATCATCTTTGGCGTAGAGTCAGAACTAGTCCAGCGCAGGGACACCAGTTTTGCCTACCTGCGGTTTGGAACGAGGGTATGTTGGCGTGCTATGACAAGGAATCACCGACGTTGCGGAACGATTGCTGACTTGCATTGCAGACACACCTCTTCCTTCCCGCAACGCTACGGTATCATTTAGCGCAGTACAATCACCCTGCAGCCCTACACCTTAGCCACCACTACCAGCATCTACTGTATTTTCCGCACGCCCTTGAAATCTTGTTGCACGAGGTCCTCGACGAAGAAGTCGACACCCAGCCGCCGCCAGAGCAGGCGCTATTACCAAGTGTTTTGTCATTCCTAAGCTCGTTCCCGCAATACCTCGACATTGTCGTGCAGTGCACGCGCAAGACGGAAGTCCGGTCTTGGCGGACACTGTTCGCAAACCTACCACCACCGGAAGAACTGTTCGAAGAGTCGCTTCAAAAAGGCAACCTGAAGACTGCGGGAGGCTATCTACTCGTGCTTCATACGTTCGAAGAATTGCGATCCACTGGCGACCAGGTAGTCCGCCTACTGCAACGCGCGAAGCAAGAACAAGATTGGGAGCTATGCAAGGAGCTTGCACGCTTCCTTATGGCACTTGATGAATCGGGCGCGACCTTGCAACGGACACTTGAGCTCGTTGAGCTTAAAACGCCGTCAACAGGACCAGGATACGGAGAGTCTCACTTCACCTTTGAGACAACTCGTCTAAACATCCCCACCAGAGGTCGAGCCGGCACAAATGGATATCGCAAAGACCGCGACGGATCAAGCGGGAGTAGAAGCTCAGCAGGAAGTGGCACCAGTCCTGGTGGACGTGTGGCAGGTCGCAGGAATACTATTGCACAAGAACCAATCGACTACTTTGGCGTTGGCTTGGGGAGCCCGCTTAGTCGACAATGATCCCTAGGTACTACAGATGCAATCTCGATTCTAATCTGATGACAACTATTTGGTTATTTTTCGAGGCCCGTTCGTAATATTGGCAGAACACATAGTTGAAAGATATGCAGGGTGTTCGTGCAAGGAAAGCGAATATTGTGAAAGAGTGCTCCCGACCTTCAGGCGCCAACTTAAGGAAAAGTCACGGAACAAACAGAACACTATGCGAAGCTGGGTGTCATACAGACACATGTTTTAGGGACATGTGAATTTCCAACAAGCATGTAGCGGGATGCAGCATCTCAGTCATGTTGTGAACCACACTGCGTCTCATTCGGCGCTTCTGTTAGCACGACGACTAGATTGTCTTGTAGCTTGATCCTAGTCTAGTGCGCGTCGACGGTGTGGTGTAGCGATGAAGCCAGCGCAGCTGCACAGCAAGCCCCTCACTTATCAATTGTCACCGCCGCATCGTACAATACCAGACGCGATTGATTGGTCTTTGGAACGATGGATGCGACTTGACAGGGCTAAGCTGGCGATGTGGGGAGCTGGGCCGGCGGTGAGATTCCTTGTCGTTGAGGCGTCAGCATCGCACGTGTTGCATCCAGAATATGCCTACCCGAGTACAGAGAAGGCTGAGAAGCTGCAAACGATACTGCAAGAACTGCCTTCCTTGTCCTCGACCAGATCTGCAAGGTGATTCATGTGGTAACGCTGCTAGAGCGGCGATACTGTCCCCTCATGGCTTCTTTCAACGGCGGTGATACAGCATGCCCGACCGCCCTCTCGAGCGAACAATCGGTTCGCACAACATCCCTCTTCAGAGCATCGTTAATGGCGCTTGGCTGCGCTGCTGGCGCCTGCGCGACGGCTGGAAGAGATATCGCGGGTTAGGTTCGAGCTAGCAGGCCCGCCCCTTGTTGCTACCAAACTACTTGTGCATCTGGCGACACTGCCACAAACCTCAACTCGCCCTTCTATCTCCACAAAGACCTTTTACCGTACTCACGGGTGCTGCGCATATTCGCTAACTGCTGTATGACGTACAGTCCTATCGTTAGTCGCCTCCAGCAGAAGCGAGGCATTCGAATCATGAGATAAGTCTTCTAGAAAACCCGTGCAGCTGGCAAATACGAAGACATATAAACCATCGGCCCACTTCCTCAGCCCTATATTACTATTTTGCCGATCGCTACTACAATCAAGCCCATGCGACAAGCCTTGCATAAGAGCATGGTGTCGTCGTCACTATCACATTGCCGCTCCGGACCTTGAGCTTTTGACAATGGCCACTACAGGAATGCCCATCTTCTACACCGATCAACAGCCGCACGCCGCATCTTCCTGTCTCTCACCTGCCTCAAACATCGTTTCTGATTCGAGCTTTTCTTGGAACATGGCACCGCGTGCAGAGCATAATCCGAGTGGTGAGCATAATGATCTCTTGAGTCTAACACATGCTTAATGGTGGGGCATGTCGTTCGCAATCGCTTCTTTAGCTCGGCTATACCTACAATGAGCTTCCTTCTTCAACTCTCAACATGCTTGTTCTTATCAGCAATACGACTTCCATCACTACCCATCTCATATATATCACTCAATGTCAGCAATACTCTAACCCCTGTTATCTTCAGCTCCTCGTCAGCGGAGATCAATAAGCCCACGTACAGCATCCACCGCGGCCGCCTCCGCTGCTATTAGCAACGACAATGGAGGCGTCAGTTTATCTTGGGTTGTGGGTAACAATCCCCAGGAGCTAAAGTCAAAAAAGAATATGACTACTGTGCGAAAGAGAGCGATGCGGGCATTCCTAGAGACCAACAGTAAGGATGCCAGGAAACCCAAGAACCCAATCGACCAGCAACAACATATGAGTGAGTGTTCTACTGGTTCACACACAAGTAGTGAAAGTCAGAAGGCGGTCGCCGCCAAGACCACCAATGAAGAACGCATTGAGGGCGCAAGTGGAAGGAAGAAAACCCCTGCAGGAGTATCGACAGTATTGCGCCGCACTCAACAAACCCCAAGTCCCGACGAGCAGATGTCCTCAATCCGTGTACTCGGCCCAGCACCTATCGTGGTACCTGCGAGGACAGACGATCATGGAGAGAAATTGCCGTACGACCGTACACAGACACCACTGTTTGTATCACTGGGCGAAGGCATCGATCCCTTCAGAACAATGTTCCAATCAAGTTACAAAGTGGTGTCTGTGGAAAGAATGAAATTTCTGTGCGCAAGGTTCTTTGGTACATACGCCATGGGCCAGAAGTGGATACCTACTGTCCTCAGTGCGCCACACACATACCTAAGCACCTTAGTTTGCGCTTCTGCGCATCTAGACGCCATCCTCGAGCGGAATACAGAGAGTATCGAAACACTTGCTCTTCGTCAGGAAGTTATGCATCTCATCGACCGAAACATAGTGTATCCGAGCAAGCAAGTCGACGATCTCAACATCACCGCATTGGTCCAACTCATTGTAAGCGAAGTAATTGGACGGCAAGAGATTGCCCTGAAGTTCCACGCCAAAGGAATTCGAGCTATGTTTGAGCAGCGCGGTGGTTTAAGCCAGTTGGGTGTAAATGGCTACCTTGCATCCACGATCTCATGGACTATGCTCGAGTCTGCGATATTGTCTGAGGAGAAACCAGAAGATGTTTATCTGGAATATGCTACTGCTCATTCTAGGAGGTATCCAGCTTATCCTATCACCGCCACGATACCGGAATCGCCTATCTACCGCCCACGACCCCAGTTCGAAACCCTTAAAAGGTCAAAGTCTTGCTCGAAGTGGACACTGGAGCTTCTCGAGGATGCTCACGCAATGGTCGAACTCTTCCTCAACCCAACGAAATCACCTCGGCGGGACTCAGAAACTCTCCTCAGTCTCTATCATGATATTCTTACCAAATATCCACCCATAACCAGGGCACATGGTACGACACGCAGTGAATATAGATACGAAGCAGTCCGCATCACGGCTTTTCTTCAGGCCACCGCAATTATGAACCGTATACCGCTGTCGAGCGCTCTTTCCCGAGGTGCCCATACAGTATCGAGAAATTCATGGCCTCTATATGACTTCCCACCTGCATCAAATTCGAAATTTCCTCCGGCTTCACCCACATCACCCACAAGCCTTCGTCATGGTTCTGTCACTAGTCCCAGCGCAAGCTCTCTATACGCAAGCAGTCTCGCTCCCGAAGAAGTATCGAATCCGTACTTCGATCAAGCACGGTCTTCTGTCTCGTCCATAAAAACTTCCAATCCGTCCATATCGTCATCAATATCTCGCCCTTCCGTGTCGTCAATCGCAACATCACATTCGTCTTTGTCATCGACGATGGCATTGTACCCAGCAATCTCACGCCCAACCTTATCAACATCGACATCTTATCCATTCAAGCAGTATCTTTTTCCCCCACCCATCCTCGCACAAGATGAGTCGACTATCCTTCTTAGCGATCTGAAGGCCGTTCTCGATAATTCGAACATGTCAGAATGCTGGCAAGACATGGCCGGCGTGCTTCTCTGGATAGGACTCACTATCGGTGCAGCAAGTCACAAGAACGAAAACATGGTGTTGAAAAAATGGTACTCGGCCTTATCTATGCGCGCGAGTATTCTTTTGTGCTTTGAGCACCCCGAAGCTGTGAACTGTACAATGCTGAAGATGGGCCAGCTGATTGAGGCCTTGAGCGAGTCGAATGTATCGAGTGCAGTAAACCTCACTACTGGGTTGTCGAGACGGGACAGCGCGGTCCCCGGAAAGAGGAGGAAGGTCTAAAAGCGCAATATGAGAATTATCTCGGCTGCAAATGAGTCGAGAGGGAGAGGTCGACATAAGCTTTCTCAGAGTGGCAAAGAATTCGGCGTCTCCGATGTGGGTCTTCATGGCAGGGCTGAGAGTGTAGGGCTGCCTGAGGCCCACATAATCATCTTATCCCTTCATTTAAATACTTGCGCACGCACGCGGCGTCTTATAGCGTTCGAGTCAGAGTCACTGTTTGGGTATCGTTATGTACACGATAGCAATTGCATACGTCAACGTCGAGTTCATCTTCTGCATATGGACCTCTTAAGCTGTAGTAGATCGCCATGGCATTATCTGCTCCTACCGAAGCACGACCAAGGTGTCTGTTCATTCCATAACCTCATAACTCATTACATGTGTCCTAAGCCGCCTTGCAGCGGGCGTGTACGATCATCGACCGCTTAACCGTAGTGAACATTCTGCACCGTTCCGTCCTCGCCGACTTTGATGTTCAGCCTGTCAGGCTTGTGGTCCATGGTACTCATGCTATCGGGCTTGAGTACGCGGTGCTCTTTAGGGAGATCCTGCTTTGCGAAGGTCTATCCTCTCTTGTCAGCACATTGGTCCTTTGTACAGCATAGCTGACATGAGCAGAGGAAAGGATAGAGCGGGCAGGTCGCCGTAGGTGGCAAAGGCTTAGATGGAAAACGTACGGTCTCAGTGTGTGTGTCGCCGAGTGACTTGCCCATGAGCTTGCCCATCCAGTCGTCGTTCTTGCCGTCCTTGGACTGAAGACCGGGAACTACGAGAGGCATGTTGATATGGTGTGTTGCGGTGAAGCGGCGTAGGAGGGTTTGTTGGAGAATGTTGTTGGTGGGTTGGAGTTAATCTGTGATATATAGGTGAGTTTTGTGCAGAGGAGTGATATGGGTATATATGCTGATAACAGACCCTGGTAAGAGGCGGGAGATTACTTGGTCGAAGCACGTTTGTCGGTCGAGACCGTAGGCAGCAAGTCATGAGATACGGGTGTTTGGAGGGGTGACGTCATCCGCGTTTGGCCGACCGCTGCCAATTGAGGGGTGGTGGGGTCGGGTCGTCAGGGTTGTCAGGGTCGATCAATCTTCACCTTGTTTACGATGAGTCTTTAAGTTTCGGAATCCACTGGACAGAGTCGGGTTGCGTACGCAGACAAGTTCCTGTATCGAAGGGCATGAACATCGGGAGGCCTGAGACCGCTGATCGAAGCTCATAGTATCATGCAGCCGCACAAAGACAAGTGGAAATTGTGTCAATGAAATTATCTGGGGTATGATTTCTACTCCAACAACACCCTCTAGATCAACAGAACTACAACTTCCTACTCCTGACCATGCCCTTCTTGATACCCGTGAGTTCACCTCCGTAGTTCGCATGCCCAGACGCAGCTTTGGCCTTATCAAAGACTGGCCGCATGCTCTTCTCCTTCTTGAGCTTCTCCTTGTACTTCTCCTTCTTCTTGACACGCGGATTCCTGACGCTCTTCTTGCGATGCGGTGTAAGACCCTTGTTCTTCGAAATCTGGTAGCTGATTTGTCTGCGCCCGTCGTCGCCAATGATTTCCTCTTCAATAACTTGAGCACCCTGTTTAGCAGCCTCTGCATACGCGACTGCGCGGTCGGATTTGGCTTGCTTCTTGGAGTTGCTGCGCGCAGCAACCATGTCGTAGTAGCCCTCCTCATCTGCAAAATCATTGTCCTCTGGGCGGAAAGGCTCGGCTTCGTCGCCTGAGCTGTCAGGGCCTTCGCCAAGAGCAACACCAGGACCTTTGTCCTTGTGCTGACCACGCTTCTCAGCCTCCGCTTGCAGACGTGCTTGTCTGTCCTTGAGACGTTCGCGATGTGGTACGTCTGCGTCGCCACCATAGTCCTTGCCGGCTGCGTCGCGCTTGTTGGCCTTTTGTGCGATCTGTGATGTGTAAAATCGCAGGGACTTCTTCTTGCGCGCCTTCTCGGCCAATTCATGTGCAGTGAGGTCGGTCTCCTCGCCGAAGTCTGAGTCGTCGGGGTTGAGCAGGTTGATCTTGCCCTCCGGTGCCTTCTTCTTCTTTGACGCCTTCTTGAGCGCGGCCTTGTCGGTGAGTGCTGATAGCGACCCAAGATCTTGCTCAGTCTGCAGCAGCTTCTCAGCACGGCGAGCCTTTGCCTCAGCCCGAGCGATCTCCGCTGCACGCTCGGCTTTAGTCCTCTTCTGCTTCTGTGCCTTCTTCTTGTGTGCCTGCTCAAGCTCTGCGCCTGACAGGGCGCTGGCCTCCTCAATAATGGATAGCTCGTCCGCGTCTGTCTCAACCATGGGATCGGCAACTGGTAAGCTCTCAATCTTGGCCCATAACCTCTGTGTTTTGAGCAAACTCTCCATGACTGGATGCTCATGCAACTCTTTCGGGTCCATCGCGATTACTGATGAACCGTCATCCTTCGCAGTTGAGCCCAGGATAGCGAAGTACATGGCCATAGCTGCAAGGTAAGCTGCGCAAGCTCGGTATTTGGTAATTGCGATAGGGGTGGTCTGTGTGCTCTTGCTCATCTTTGTAGCGCGCGACTTGAGCAGGCGTTCGGCGGCGTTGGCGGCGGCGGCCAGTTCGTCGTGCAGCGGTTGCAGGCGTAGGTATTCCCTCGAGATGTGCTCGAACTCAGGGTATCTTGTCCTCATGATCTTGAGTCGTTCCTCCTCAGACGTACTGTCCGTGATTTGCAGTTGAGGCAGCACCTCTGTAACCCTTGCGCCACCTTCTGCATCCTCTTCTTCGCCCTGACCAAGCCACTCATCCTCGTCAAAGCCAAACGCTGCCTCTGACATACCCTGAAGCTGCTTCTTCTGTAATCTACGTGCCTCCTTCTCTTCGTCAAGAGCATCCTGTTCCGTTTCGATTGCGTCGGCGTTGTAGTAGTCTTTCTTTGTGGTGCCCCAGGCTTCGTCCAATTCCTCATCATAGTCTTCAGGAGCTTGAACGTCTGACTCGGCAGCATCACTGGTGTCGTCATCATCGTCGCTGTCGCTGAGGTTGTCGCCCAGAATCTCTTCTTCCGAGTTCTCGAGGAATTTATCTGTTGACGATTAGCCACTGTACTCGAGTATGTACGGCAAAAACATACCCTCCTCCTGGTACTTCCTCAGCCTCTTCGCCGCTGGCCCTTCGTCTAGCATGACTTTCTCACGGTTCAAGAGGAACTCATCCTCCGAATCAGCAACATCTTCCCAAGAGTTGATAGCGAGTTTCGAGTCTTGGTCTTTTGGCGCCTTTGAGTCGCCATATGCGCGACCGTCGGCCTTCCTCTTCTTAGCCATGTTTGCTGTCGTTCAGCTTGTGGCGCCGGACTGACGATGTTCAAGATGGTCTCCAAAAAAGTTTCGAAATCTTGGCCGCCGCGGAAAGCACGACCCACCCTCGGCGCTAGGGTTCTGCTCTAGGCTTAGACAGGGAAGGCGTCCTCCACCAGTTCCGAATCACTCACAACAGCTCACTGTTCACTGTTCATTTGTTGACATTTCGTAGTGCTGACAAGATCCTTGTCCCTCTCCTCCTGTCTCTTATGCTCTGCGGGAATAAACTTTGAGACATCTCTTTCCAAATGTTTCAATTGCTCCTTGGCGCCACAGTACTCCTTCTTATACTCGTCGGAATAGTTAGTCTGGACATTATGGGCTTTGCGTTCTGGAAAGGGAATCAGTTCTCAGTGGAGGGGAAGGTAAGTAAACCAAATCCACACGAAGTAAAGTAGCTCTAACGTGCCATCATAGACCGTCCTCCTTACTGGTGCCTCCCAAGGTATGGGCAAAGAGGTCGCCAAATTGCTCTCTGCCCGCGGCGCAAACCTTATCCTCGTCGCTCGAACCGTTAAGAACCTCGAATCTGCTGTCGAGTACGCGCGGTCACACGCAAAGAACCCCTCTGCCCAACGTTTCCACTACATCTCCGCTGATGTATCGTCTGAGGCTGAGAATGAACGTATTCTTGCTGAAGCCACCACCTGGAACAATGGTGCTATGCCTGAAGTCGTGTGGGCAATTGCCGGTGCTTCGATACCCGGACTCTTCATAGAGACCAGCACTGAGACTATGCGCAAGCAAATGGACCTGAACTACTTCTCGGCGGCATACCTGGCTCACAAGACACTGAAGGCCTGGTGGTACCCTGACACACCGTATTCGTCGCAGGGAAAGGATGCTGTACCACAAGGAACACGACACTTCATACTCACATCTTCAGGAGTTGCATTTGTGGGTCTGGCAGGCTACACACCATATTCGCCTGCAAAAGCAGCGCTGCGCTCGCTCGCAGATGGTCTACGCTCCGAAGTCCTGCTGTATAATGGAGCGCGCCGGTCAAAAGCTGCGACAGGGCAGATACCAGCACCCTTCGATGTCAACATACACGCTGTCTTCCCTGGTACAATCCTCTCAGCTGGGTTTGCGAATGAGGAGAAGACTAAGCATCCCGTCACACGTCTGCTCGAGTCGTCCGACCCCAAGCAAAGTGAAGTTGAAGCTGCGACTGCCGCCGTAAAAGGGCTAGAGAATGGCAACTACATGACTACGACGAATTGGATGATAGACCTGCTGCGCTGGGGCTCGCTGGGTAGCAGTCAGCGAAATAACATCATAGTTGACACACTGATGGCATGGATTGTCTCTATTGTGTGGCTTGTCATGGTTCCAGATCTCAACGGCAAGGTATGGGGTTGGGGCAAGAAGGAGGGTATGCCAAAGTTCAGGCAGAACGCACAATAGAACTTTCAAGCATTACTCACGTAACATGCATAATTTGCGAATACCCATTTACTGTATCTACGAGATCATATAATTATCTGACTACCATTATTAAAACCGAAGTTCCCATGCGTACTTCAAATATCGAGATTGCAAAGACGGCTTTGGAAACCTTCCTCGTCGTCCACCAACCCGTTCACTCTCTGGGTTGTGGTCCAGTAAATGGCACTCGAGCTCCAGGTCTCTGGCCGTTCTCTCTTTTGCGAATTCGACAGCCCCCTTCCGGCCCAGATAACCCACCCATCAACCTGCGTTCCTACTTACCTTGCTGACTCTGGGCAAGCACTCGCATTCAAAATCCGGTCAGCAAAAGTCTCACTTAGTGAGGGATCTTGCAGCACGTCTGCCATTAGTGGTAGCACTTTGCTACTCTCTGGTGAGGCAATACTATGAACAACCGCAAGCACGGTAACCTCCAGAGCGCCTCAACTCAGCCTTCCCCTGGTTCGCAGCTATATACCTCGCGGTTTCACCCAAAGCTGGGCTGGTTCAAATAGATGTCCTTCGCATTGCCTTTACAGATCGGTCCTGACATTCCCCCCAACATATTGCGCATACAATATCAGAATGGGCATTTCATATTTCGTGGAGTCGTGCGGCTTGACCTCCAACCCACTCACATTCTGGATCAAGGTCCAGAATACTAGAAACCAGTTGGGCTTGACGCAACAGGTGAGTCGGTACAGCAACAGCAATGGCAGTCTTACGGCCAAGGACATCCGTTTGGTACCCCTTGATAAAGTAGTGCCTTGGAACGTGGTAGTAGTCTTGCTCTCTCTCCGCATACTCGATATCCCAGTACATACCAAGGACTAGAGCGGTTAACTTGGGGCACATTTGATGCGTATCCATGTATTGAAAGAAGGCGTTTGCGAAACGCTGAAATTCCCAATTGATCTCAATCGGACGCTTGTGATCGTCAAGCTGAATTTCGTTGAGTTCTTTATAGCGGACATAACGGAAGTGCATTGTGAGCAAGTTTGGCATATGCTTGAAGTGGGTCTTCATGCCTGTGTGATTAGCCTCACAATATCGCTATAGCAAGTGGTTACTCACCAAGGACTCCCCATCAAAACTCCCACTCCACTCACGTATACAATGCCAGACTTCAGGATCCAGATGCGATTCAGAAAGTTGGACGCCAAGTTCCTCAACGTTCGTGAGATGTTGGAATATAGGGCCCCAATCACTCTGAACGTCGAGCCAATGGTGCAACCCAAGACTTTAAAGGCGAGGACCGATACGTTCAATCTGTGACAACATGACAAGTTCTTCATCGTCCTCCCAGGAAAAATGAGCACTGGTAATATTGCTGGAACATTCAAGGAGATCCTCTAGGCAATCATCGAAGTCAACCTCAACCTGGACATGACGAAGAGAAGATGATGTACTTTTGAGTACAGAACCGACCTCTTTGATAAACCAATCCGTATTACTGCACTTGGTCAAGGTGAGACCAAGCAGGCTTGGGAAATCAACAACCTTGGTGAGATGGTTGAAGAGGTTGTTCAGGTCGAAATCGTGGAGACTCAGGGTCTCCAAGTCCAGCTGCTTCAACTGGGATCCGAGCATTCTGCAGAGAGACTGCACATCCTGTGCCAGAGCCTGTCTATCTCTCTGAAACGAGCGGCTCAAGGACAGCCGCCTCAAGGTCGGCATCCAAAATATGCTGTGGAGCATACTGATCATCCTCCTGCGCTGGCTAAATTGGATATCGAACGTGTGCAATGGAAGATGATGTATCTTACCCACAGCCTCCGCGTACACGTTGAGTGGAACGTTCAGACCTGCATCACACATCGCGCACAAATGGCGAAGTTGTCGCTGGCGGCGTTGTAGGTGCGAAACATGCTTCCAGATCAACGGTCGATCAGCCAAGAAGCTGCAGGCCGATGAAAGCATAGGTCAGCCGGGATTACCAAATTACAACCCGGTCAGTACATGCAGAATACCGTAGACAGTGCTTACCGGAATGTATGAAGACGATCATTTGGAAACATGTCAAGTATCACAGATATCTCTCCATCGCGAGCCTCCTTCTCGTCATGTCGCCTAATGTAGCTATCGTCAAAATCGAAATGGTCCGTCTGCAAGGTGCTCGGCTCCCTTGGATTCTTCACATCTTCAATCGTCAATGAACGTGTATGATGAAGATGATGGCCAGCGCCTGCAGCCACGCTTTGTACGAAACGGCTAGTCCCATCACAGTCCCAGGTGCGAATATAGACGGTGTGGTATAAAAGCGGTACTGTTACAGTCCGAAGGTTCCTACAGGTCAGGCATAACGTTTTGAGATCGGACTTGGGGTCGATATGTTCCAAAATGAGGAGCTGAACATCAGTTGGGAGATCCAACATGACGGGCTTGGTGAAGGTGGTGGTGGAAAGAGGACATAGTCCAGCACAAGCAACTGAATATCCGCTGGAAAGACCAGCATGTGTCCACGAGGCTCGATCGCAGTCTGATGCAAATCTGCTGCTTGACTCGGCCCCGCTATGCTTCCAATGAGACTCATTCCACTTAAGAAACATATTGAAAACGACAGTAAGTCCTTTGAATTTCCACTATACTGATCGTACATGGTCACATGGTTAAGACAAAGTGAAAGGGTGCGGCTGGGCTGCCAATGCACGTTTGGTGGGGCTGCAGTGCCTCCGCCAACTGGGAGCCCTTCGTCTGCCAGGCACATGAAAGCTTGTCCAGAATAGCAAGTGGTCACGATGCTTGTAGCGACGCACACGAGCGCGGTGTTTCATGAAGCGCTCCCGTGCTGCCGGCTTCTCGAAAGTCGAAAGATGAGTGGTAGCGACTGTGCGACGGCAACCAATGGATCCTATTTCGGTTTGAAGACATCGACCGACAAGGCTGACAGCATGTTTCCAAGGTCTTTCCAAACCGCCCCCACCGACTCTCCTGGCAAGGCGCGCTGCGGCCCGGCGTTAGAGACAAATATAGACTGTTGTCCCTCTCTATCGAGTCGCGCAAGAGAGAGAGCGCTTGTATGCTGCCATGTACCCGCAGACACGTGCAAACACCCCAGGGCGCTGTCATCCTTCAAGACAAAGTCTTCAAAAGATGCGCCAACGTGACCAGCTGTCCAATCAGCCACTCGTTCGCGCAGATGCAGCCTGGAGGGCACCGGACCAATGCACAAGCGTCTGGCTTCAGCCCCAAGATGCAGCTGCCTGCCTGATGACTAGCTGCATCGTGATGCAGTGTGGTGCTTTTGGCCCCCAAAATGGCGGCTGCTTAATTTCGTTCAAATTCTCACGCATCCGCTCTCCGTCCAGAAACTTCTTGCACTCTTACGTTACCCGCTTGTCTGTTGCATTTGCGCGTTCTGTCAGTCAGCTTTGTGCCGCCTCCGAGCAAGCTATCACCACCACCCCGCTTTCGCAGCTGACACCTGAACCCACATCTTTGAGCGCCATTTGCTCGTGATTGTGTTTATTGCAGGAACCTGAAGCCTCCTAGTTCTACGCACCTGACTCACCAGTCACTGTTTCTCACAGTTCTTTCCAAAATGTCGCGCGCCTACGACGACTATTCAGAAGAAGACGAGTGGTATCGAAAGGATGTGTACGGCGGCGCCCGCCATGTTCCCAAACCACACATCCGTGAGCACCTTGGCCGCCGTACCTCTGAGTATCTGAACCCCGAAGTTCACTACTCAAGTGGTCTTCACCGCACCAAGTCTCAAGGTCACGCGGTGACCCCAAATGTGACTATCTACAACACAACACGCATGGACAACGAGAGCAGCCCCAATGTTCGCACCACCACCGATCAAAAAAGCCGAGAGCCCAGCTCTGATGGTCGCGGTCGCACTCGGAGAATGCCTGGCGAATGGTCTCTTGAAGATGATGTCGAAGAACTGAGATTGCAACTTACCAGGGAGCGGTTGGTACGATCTCGTTCTCGAGGCGAGTATCATCATCACCATGGCCACTCACCCGATCGCAGCTACGAAGATAAATTGAAGCTTTCGTTGGCTGAGCAGAAATTGAGGGAGGCCGAAGCGAAGCTTGAGGCCGAAAGGCGCGAGGAGGAAGCCGAGAGGCGTGAAGAAATTACAAGGAGGAAGCTTGAGCTGAAGTACATCAAAGATCGGCAGGAGCGCGAAGACGAGGAAGAGCGCATCAAACGCGCGGAGGAGAGGCTCCGTATGGATTGGGAGCTCAAGCGAGAAAGGGAGGAGCGAGCACGTGAGCTCAAACTACGGGACGAAGAGGAGAAGAAAGAGCGCATTCTCGCAGACAGCAGGTCCAAAGCAGAAGCAGAGCAGCGTAAGAGAAAAGAAGAGCGGGAGAGGATCCTAGCAGAGGCCGACAGGGAGCATAGGGAAGAAGAGGCGAAGCGTAAGCGCCTCGTCGAGGAGCAGAAAGCACATTTCGAGAAAGAGGCCCGCAAACGCGAACAGGAAGCCAAGGATAGGGAAGAAGAGGCAAAGAGGATTGTTGCAGAAGCTCAAGCGAAGCGCGAGAGGCAGGAACGTGAGGCGAGGGCGGCTGAACAGGCAGCGGTAGATGCTTATAACAAAAGAAAGGCTGAAGAGGAGGCGAAAGCAAAGGCTGAGCGCGAGCGCATCGTCTTCGAGCACGAGCGTCAGAAAGTTCTTGACGCAGAGAAAGAAAAGAGGCAGCGTGAAGAACTACTTCTCAAGATCGAGCTTGAAAAGAAGGCGCAAGAAAAGAGGGACAAGGAAGAGTATGAAGCCTTTATGCGCAAACAAGAGGAGAAGAAAGCTGCAGAGAAAGCAAGACGTGATAAGGAAGAAAAGGAACTTGAAGAGGCCATGCGCAAACGCCTATCTCAGTTCGGCTTCCAAGAGAACCAGATCCAGGCTATGGTACATCCTGAGCAGCAGAAGAAGCTGGAGCAACAGGTGGGACTGACACCGCATAACCCACTGCGCATTGCGCCTCAACCCACATATGCAAAGATCAGGCGGGAGTATCTCGATATCGAGACGCTACACTACTATGACATCCCCTATGAATACGATGCCGTAAGTGACCACACTACCATCGTATATTAAGTATATGCTAACAAACACAGGACCCCAGTTATATCATTGTACTCCGCGAGATGAGCCAGAAGGAGACCGACATTCTCTTTGAGCATACACGACGACTCCGGTCAAATCACGGAGACCGCTTGTTCATCGAGGCAGATGGCCGCGATCGCCGTGGCAAAAAGGAGTATGCCTTTGTGCGTAAGAAGTCAAGGTCAAGATCGCGTAGCGACGTTTCCCGTCCAGCCAGGAACGTGACGCTTGGTGACATGTTGTTCAGATAGAGACGGTTCATATGACGACTTGATGTTGGAGTTGGTGTATTGTTTTCCCGTTATTCTTACCGCGTATACCATTCTCTACACCTCCACACTTCTGTTTTGTCAGCTCGGAAGAGGGTCGGTAGTTGTTCTACCACATACACTGAAAGCATTGTTTCAGTGCAGCTGCATTTTCTTGCATATGTGCGTGACGTTAGTGTCAGGGTCTTGTCTCAACTCTCAGCTGTTCACCGGTCGTGTCACCATGCCAGCTCTCCCCACTCGTTGATGAAGTAATCGGGAGGGTTCAGGGAAGCGAGCAGTCTTTGCTTCAGCTCTGGGCAGCTGAGATCTGGTGAGCAGCCCCTCACATGATGCTCAGCGTCGGTGTCTAGTGACTGCATGTGGAGCTGTCAAAGTTCCGGGGTGAAAGGCGCCACACGTGCATGGTGTCGACATCTGATCGTGGCAGTTCGGCCCGCTTCCTTTTGAGCAAGCCTCGGCTTCTGACACCGCGGGACATTCGGAAGTCCTAACACATTGCGCCGCATTGCAGCACTCTTTCCTCCACGTTCTTGTCTTTTGCATTCTTGCGTTGATACCCCTTGTTCCTCAGCAGCTATGGCGGACGCACTATGCGGGCCGTCAAACGCTCTGCAAAACTTCCAGAAGCATACATCCGTTGATCGGACCCTGCAGCAAGACCGCCTGGTCGGTCGTCATTCTCCAGCACAGGTCAGTTAGGATGTAACACCAAAGAGAGCCAGAATTAATGCCATACAGGGCTTCAGGTCTTCGCTAGGTCCAAATGCAGCACTAGATTCTGAGTTCGATGCCTTCCAGCAAGGTCGCCCAGGCCCGCCGCAGCCTGACTTCCAGCATTTCCCACCGCAATTCGCAACGCCTCCTCCACAGCTCGTACACGCCTCACAAGCGCCTGACTGGGCCTCGGATTTCCAGCGACTGAATATCACGAACCATTCTGCGCCGGCCTTCCAGCAGCAGCGCCCTGAGACAACGAATGCGGCGTTAGCATGGCATCAGGACTTCTTGATGCAACAGGGTCCAGCTGCTCAGGCACTGGCGCAGCAGCAGAGCACCTTTAGCGGCATGTCGAACTACGGCATGAGCGGCTTCGCAGGACATTCATACATGCAGTCGCCAGCCTTCCAACCTAGCGCACAGATGTCGCAGGTAGCGCAAGGGAAGCAGGCAGTGCAGGAGCCAGCATTCGACGAGGCAGCCTTTGAGCAGGCATTTGCGCAGGCGCAACAAGATGCACTCGGCGAGGCAGAAGCAGAGCAGAAGCGAGCGCAGTCTCGAGCAATGAACCCCGAGGTGATGGGCGTGGACCGGCCAAGTGAGGATCCTCTTCTTATACGGATACGGGAAACACGGCCAGGTGTGTAGTATCATATGGCTGTGCTATGTCTTCTAACACTCAAATAGCTGTCTACTCAGCCATCCAAGTCTGGAGCGAGATGGGCCTCGGCCGCACCGAAGAAGCTGTATCGTACCTGGACAGCATGGGCACACTCGAGAGGAACGGCGACCTAGTACAAGATGCGAACGAAGCGAGGTGGATTGTCGACTCGTTACAACGCATCGTAAACCGCGGAGCCCCGCACGAAGTGAGGACACGCGCAGACGGGCTGATTGCCGCCATCAACCAAAGGATCATGTCGCAATATCCCCTAGGTGCTCGAGTACCTATGAGTCAAGAGCAGATATGGCAGGAGTTGGATGAAGCTGGATATATGAAGACGCCACAGAACGAGCTGACCGAACAAGAGTCTAAGCAGAAAGATGAGCAGCCGAAGATGAATGAAAATGACGAGATGGCGGCAACTGCAGGTCGTCTGTTGGAGAAGGTTGCGGACAACACCAGCGAAAAGTTCCAAAACTCGCAGTTCCTGGAGCTTATGCGCCGCCTCCGCGATCGAGAAGTACGAGTCGAGGGTGATAAAATGGTGGAGGTCAATGGCCAGGTCGCCAACGCGACTCAAAGCACAGGGCAGTCGTATACGACTCAGTTTGGCTCAGAACCAGTGAACACTGCAACTTCAATCCCTGGTATAGATCCCAAGATCCTTGACCATGCAGCCACTGAGTTTGAGCTGCCAACCTACTACGAAACGTACGAGACCTCACCTGACAAATCTCCCGTCACAGGCGAGCCGTTGATGGCTGACGAGATCTCTGATCAGTTCCGAAACTACACCGTCAACTCGTCCGACCACCAATGAACAACAAGTCTTCATACCGGCCAATGAACAAGACGAGGACCGCTGGCGATACGCTTTGCCTGGGCGTGATCCTGTGGCGAAGAAGAGCCTTACTCTGCTGGACTACGAGCAACAGCTGGAGACTTTGCACCGGCTAAACAGGCGACGTCTTTTGAACGCCCGAGAATTGCAAACGAGAACGGGGGCTGCTCCTGATGCACTGTGAAGTCAGCAGGATCTTACAATACATCACCTGGTCCGTTTTGAAGTAATCTAATGTGGCAACGATCCACTCCATGAGGAATGAGGCTCAGCGCAACCAGACACATTGATAGAGGATTTACGATCATATTGTGACGCCTGGGTTTCAGAGCTACCAAAGAATTATCTGTGTGACTGTAGATCGCTTTCCGAGGTCATAGTGAAAGGGCGATGCAAGATGAGTCGAACTGCGCTAGTGACTATCTTCACCACTTATCATTTGGCCGCAAGTACAAATACTACCTGCACCAACACAAAACACAACAAAGCTGGTTTGCCGTTGACAATCAGTCATTTACTGATACAAGCTCACATTGTATTCTGCTTGAGGAATATTACAGCTTCCATACGTCTTGCCAACGCCGTACCCTGCACAATGGCAACGCGCGTGACAGTTGCAAATAACGCGAAGCAGTCGCAGAAGGCTCCACTGCTCATTCCTGCATCCGCCGCTACGGATCCTGCAGCTACAAACTCCACACGGTCACTGACCTTGAAGATTGCTCAGTCGAAGCTGAAATTGAAGAAGCCGTCACGAGTCTTTGTCAAGCAAACTGGACAAGAGCTAGTCAATGAAGAAGACTGGAAGAGCAACATCAAGAACGACGTTGTATTACTTGTTTCCGCCGGAGAGGAATATGTAGGCGTCAAAGAAACGCTCGTAGGTGGTAAGTGCACCTCAATGAGTACATTTGAGCATATTAACCCCTGTATGCTACACAAACACTACAGCCACTAACTTTCCGCAGAAGATGTAAACCACAGCTGTCCCGTTGACGTCCTCGCGTCTAATGCACCAGTCGATTCGCTCTCCATTACACAGCTCACCACTACAGCCCATACACTTCCCGGTATTCTTCACGCAGTAGGCCAGCCCGATCTCCATCCAGGCACCAAATTCCCTATAGGCGCCGTGTTCGTCTCTAAGAAATGGATTCACCCGCCACTCATTGGCGGAGATATTGGTTGTGGTATGGCATGGTATCGGCTCACCTTGCCCCGAAGCCAGGTCGATGGTAACAAGGGCAAAAAGGTTGCGGAGCGGCTTCGTGGTCTCGAAGGACCATGGCGCACACAAGAGCACAGGAAGCTATGGCTGCAAGACGAAAACGGTAGCTGTTCAGCAGGTGAACAATGGGATAGATCATTGGGTACGATCGGTGCGGGTAATCACTTCGCGGAGATCCAAGTTGTAGAGGGATTTGCGAATGCCTCCCACAAGGACCTCCGCCAGGGTGATGTGGTGCTCCTAGTCCACTCAGGCTCCCGCGGCTACGGCGGTAGTGTGCTTAAAAAGTACACAGCCGAGTCGTACGTTAGCCTAGAAGTAGGCAGCCCCAAGGCAGTCGAGTATCTCCAAGAGCATGACAAGGCCTGTCGATGGGCCAAGGCTAATCGGGATTTGATCGCTCTTCGCTTTCTGGCTTGCCTCGAGCCGAGCAACGAAGACTGGCAGCTAGGAGTCTCAGATTCCGGCAGCTTGACTGACGTTGACGCTGCGAGCACTGGCCGGAGCAAGAGCGCCCTGCAAGAACGGAAGGTCGTCGACATCTGGCATAACGCCGTCGAGCAGGTGAAGTGGCCGCCATCACCACCACCGTCGGCAGCTGGGCTAGATGAGGCAACAAGCAACCTTACACTCGAAGATGCCGAATGTGTCCAGGAGTACGTCTACATCCATCGCAAAGGTGCTGCACCAACTTACGATTTGGAGACGCATCTGCCACTCACTCTTCTGCCTCTACCAGGATCTCGAGGAACACCGACCCTCATTCTCCGGCCTTTTTTCTCAGCAGCTACGTCATGGGGGCTCAAGAATGCGCTGTCTCTTGCTCACGGCGCCGGACGCAGTATGTCTCGAGCGAAAGCGCTTTCGACATTGTCCCGGAAGTACAAAGGACAGAACATGCTGCAACCAAGAGCTGGAGAGACCGAGGGTACCTGGGTGGTCTGCGACGAGAAGGACCTGGTATTCGAAGAGGCTCCTGATGCCTACAAGGACGTCCAAGCTGTGGGTCAGGACTTGGTAGACGCTGGTGTCGCAGCTATTGTCGGCTGGTGTAGGGCGAGAGTAAACTACAAGGTGCGTAACGAGACTCACTGATTATGGGGTAGTCAAACACGATCTCTAGGCATTCCGGCAGTGTGATCCGAAATCGGCGATATTGCGATGGCCCTTCAGCCAAGAATGCGACGCGTGGTTCCTGCCTCTCATGGGTGGCACAAGTGCTGGTAGATTGCCTTTGCGTCACGTAAATGCGCTTCCTTGTTCCAACGCCGCTCTTCATGTCAATTAATCTCGTTTGTCTTACTCTTATTTCCCATTCCCGTCTCTTTTCAAACTGTGCCACAGTGCATCATCTCTGCGCGGCTGTCAGTAGCCGTGCACAGTGCTGGATTTCGGTCAAGCCGGCAAGCGCAAAGACACTATCTATTTGTGTTTTCTTGTCGAAACGGCGACGGTTCTGGCATTAACGTTGACACGTTGGTATGTTTGCTGTCACCTGTCTTGGTTTTGTGTTTCTCCTAGAGAAACACTGGAGCGCGTGAACCAACGCCAGCGGGCCGCAAGAGTATTTTTGGTAACCATTTTAGCCGACGCTTAACCCTCTGCTGCGGGAGTCCGATGTTTACAGTAGTGAACAACACCAACACAGCGCTTGGAAGGATCATAGGGCGTCGCGAGTACCATTGCGCTGCGTTGTGCAGGAGCTGCAGCCATGTGGCGAAGATACACAGCGTCAAAAGCTTGTGGCCTGCGATTCCCCAGCCTCCCTCTGCGCCCATCACTTGCGCACCTCAGATTCTGTGCGCCCAGGACTCTCCATTGGTCACGCCCTAGTCGCGTTCCTGCGCCAAACATCATACTGATTGGACGCAAACCGCCAATATGTTGGGGCGTTTCAAAACAGCCCTGCAACCGTGCGCGCAGGCTTACATTCGGGCGCCGAACGACATGCGACGACCGCATCCCTCCAATCTAGACAAAGCAAGCGGTTTGAAGTGCAGTCTTTCTTGAGGGCCCAATGACAGGCTCGGGATTCAATGAGTGATTCACTAAGAATGAGTAGCCCGCTCGGGCTTTGTGACACCCGCGGTAAGGTTTGCTTAGGAAGAGCGGCACAGGGTGGTGAAGAGCTGCGTGCTGCGTGTGACTTAGCTCCAACCACCTCCTGGTCGATTGCGCCTGCGATGCTGCAACTCAAATAGAAGGTACGCGCCCGTCATTTCTGCCTCCAGTACTCAGCCCTCTCCCCGCTTGCAGCCTTGTAGCATTCCTCCTTTTGCTTAATTGTGGTTGCGCCTTGCCTTTCACAAACGATCGACATCGTCACTACTTTGATTAAGATAAAGGTGAGAACTGTGCCTTCCCCTTCACTAGCGAGCCCTTGGCCTCTTTATTTGAACGCCTTCGCGCCCGTCCTCCAACCTTATCACCCAACATTCGCTCAACCTACGCCTTTGGCACTGAACACATCCGCTGAACACCTTTGCAGTACTATACTCATCACTCACTCTCACTCTCAAGATGCGCGCCCAAATTCTCTCGCTTATCGCTGCGGCTTCGGCCGTCACTGCACAGTCCTCGGCTACTATCCCTGCTCCTGTAGTCGGTGCCAACCCCAAGGGCGCTTCCTATGTTGCTACTCTGCCTGAGCAAGAGAAGTACACTGTTCGTGGCTCCCTCGCCGCAGTCTCCGCCGAAGATGGCAATGGCGTCAAGTTTACTGTCTCCATCTCCGGTCTTCCTGCCGAAGGCGGTCCCTTCATGTACCACCTTCACGAGAAGCCTGTCCCGTCTGACGGTAACTGCACTGGCACTGGCGCTCACATCGACCCCTACAAGCGTGGCGAGGTTCCTATCTGTGATGCCAGCAAGCCTGAGACTTGCCAGACTGGTGACTTGAGCGGCAAGTTTGGCAACATGACTGCACAGGAGTGGTCGCAAGAGTGAGTCCTCTATTCACACTTAACATGAGTGCTATGCTAACAATGATTAGATATGTCGACCTCTACTCGGCTACTCGACCTGACAGCAACGCTTACTTTGGCAACCTCTCTTTTGTGGTTCACCTCTCCAACAAGACTCGCATTGCCTGCGCCAACTTCACCCAGCTTTCGCCCGGTGAGGAGTCTGAGTACCCTACTTCGAGCATCATCTTGAGCACTGGTGTCTCATCCGGTTACGCTCTTCCCACTGGTAACGGTGGCTACAACAGCAGTGTCTCAGCCATACCTACTGGCACTGCGTCGCCCACCACCGCAGTCCCTATCTCGCCCAGCTCAGTCTCTCCTTCCGAGCCTGCCCAGTTTACAGGCGCTGCGACCAAGCTCGTCAGCGGCGCTGCTGGTGCTGTCGTCGCCGTTGCGGCTGCTTTGTTGCTCTGAACGACGTAGCACAGATGTCGTCTGACTGGGAATATTGGACAGTGACACGTCGAGGACTGGCGGTCTCGATGGAGCATTTTTGTGCATATTGGCGTTCCGGATAATTGGCACCGATACCACTGAGCTGCTTTAGCTCTTCTTTTCTGCATGGCAGGCCTGATATATAGGCATTTTCTTGTACATGGTCACTTCTTCAACTACGATAATGGGTTCGAATTGTAATGGAAACGAGAAGTAAATACCAAATTCAAGCACAGCTTCGATCAAGACTGTATCTTCTCCTACTGCGTGTCGTCTCTTGAATGGCGTACAGGAAAAAGCCTGAATCTTGTGTTTCCTCCATGGTGATTTCGCTTTGATGAGCAAAAGATACACGGTGTACATTCCCCCAGTGCACAACGTCTATGTTCTCCTTAGGGTATCTTAGCCGGCGATGGCTCCTTGCATTTCTTCATATATCCTTCTCCACGTAAGTTATGATCACACAGTCGCCTACTGCTGCCTTGAAAGTTTGTCAAGGTTGCGCTCTTCCTCGTCGCTATCCACCTCCTCGCCCTTGGCGCTTTTCTTAAACCTGGGCTTCTCCTCCGCCAGCGTAACTTCCAGCTTGCGTCCACCAAAATGTCTTCCATCATTTGCCTCCTTGAACTTTTCCGCACTCTCGAACTCTTTAAAGCGCACCGCGATAATGCCATCCTGTTCTTTGTCGAACAGCGTGACATTTGTGACCTCGCCAAATGTCTCTGCTTCATCGCGCATGTCTTCTTTGATCTCGAGCAGCGCGGCGGGGTCTTCGTCAAGTTCGGCGAGGGTGAATGCGTGGCGCAGAATGCACACTTTTGCCCACTTGTTCTTCTTCGGCGCAAAGGCTTCAGCGACTTCTTCTTCGTTGTCGGACCATTCTGCGAGTTTACTATGTCTGTCAGCGCACTACCCCTTAAAGGCTGGAAGAGACTGGGGGCACTTGGCTTACCGGTTAAGTTCCGCCCTGTTGCGCTCCGAAGCCTTCTTGTCCTTGCGTGTCAACTTGGACGCGATCTCGTCGCCGTCCTTGTGCTTCTTGTACGAGAAGTCTGCTTCTTTGACGCGGATCGTGCCTTGCGATTGGTCTTCAATGCGGAAGTAGTATTCATCCATCATCTTGATTGCTAAGTCCACGGACTCCTTCTTGAAGTATACAATCAGGCAATCTCCATTGAAGTTGCCCTCGTCGTCCTTGTACATCTTGATGCGCTTGTTGCCGTCTGCGCCCTGGTCAATGATGCCATACTTTTTGAATTCGTCCTCAATTTCATGTTCGTTGGTATCGCGTGGAAGATTGCTAACGTAGATTGCGCGGTTTTCTTGGACCCTGGGCTTCTTGTTGGCCTGCTATGTGCGTCAGAGACTTCCGTGGATGCGTTTGGGAGTAACTCACATCAGGTTCCTGTACATTCTTGCGTTTCTTGCTGAGAGAGTCAGTCTGTACGTTCATGGGGGTTTCAGAGGTGACCATGTCAGCCTCGGTTAGAGGGTTGTCCACGATGTCGTGGGTCATTGTTGCGTGAAAAAATCGTAAAGCTCAAGCCGATTGGAAGTCTCAGACAGTCTCCTGCTCAATCAATTGAGCGGACTGTGTGCAAAGGCTACGATGGACGGGACTGGATCAGACCAGCTCGTAGTGGTGCTTTGCAATCAGAGTCTTTGGGCGCAGTACTGCTAGGTTCGGCCCAAACAAGCAAAGGACGTGGCGAGACTCCAAAGCAGATGAGAAGCCGGCAGGATTGTACACGAGCTTGTTGCAGTATCGTCGCGGCGCGGTTGGCGGTGATGAAGACAGCTTCAGAGCTCGTTGCTAGACAGCGGCAGAAAAGTTTGGCGGTGAGCTAGGCGGCAGCAACGCGTGACTGATGACGGTGGCGTCGATTTTCGGTGAATGGAATCTTCAATAGTTGGTTTCAGGATGTTGTGGCCTCCAGAAGTGTGGTCAGGACCGCTGTTTGAGATACCCTTCGTTAGTCTCTCGAAAGGGCTTGCCCTTGAATGCCGCCATCTCGAGGGCGCGGATGGACCTACACAGCGCTTGGCGAGATGTAGCGAAGGCCTTTATTATACCTGCTGCAGCAACAAGCTGCGACGTGGGTGGTGGGTTGTAGCTCCGTTGTCGTTAAAGCGTGATGTATGAACGAAGCTCGGTCCAGTGAATGATGCAAGACCGACGGACTCGCTTGCACATGCCGCCGGCCGAGTGGACCCTTGTTCCTGAGCCCACATGGCTGTCGGGCTGCGATCTTCCAGGACCCTTCTAACCCCACCAGGACACCATCTGTCTCATGGATCAGGCGCGACTGCGGCATCGAGCGTTTCCGCGCGGCCCTTTGCTACTCACGAGGAAACCTTGCGACCGGTGAGGCTGCCTCTTCAAGAGGGGTAGAGGTCTATTAAATATGTGGTTACCACCGCTGCTAGTGTACCCTCCATTCCAATCATTGATTTGAGCTTAGTTGAGCTTATTTTCGCCATGTCTACCTTCCTGCCTCCGACTCTCCACACCATGCGGGACCCCATCCCACCGCCAACGATGTTGGTTCAGCTTAGCCAGCCTCTGGCTGACAAGCTGGACCTGAAGACTATGCCTTATCATGTTCACGAGATCCTGATAGGCTTCCTTGCGTACCACTTCATTCTTCATGGACTTTCGCCGGCTGTCTCCAAACTCGTGTGCCCAAAGACATACGCAGGCTTCAACAAGCGCACGCGACTGAATTGGGACATTCACTGGGTGTCCATGATCCAGGCGCTCTTCATCAACGGCGCTGCGCTTTATGTCATCTTCACAGACCCAGAGAGGAAGGAGATGGACTGGAAAGGCAGACTGTGGGGATACACCCCAGCTAGCGGCATGGTCCAGGGCTTCGCTGCTGGCTATTTCCTGTGGGATCTTCAAGTTTGCCTACAGCATTTTGGTGTCTGCGGGGTGGGTGCTCTGGTGCATGCTATAGGTGCTTTGGCTATAACATGCATCGGATTTGTACGTGCATATGGCTTGATTGGCTCCATATATGCTAATCCGGCTACAGAAACCCTTCGGAAACTACTACGGCCTATCGTTCATCTTGTACGAGTTATCGACACCCTTCCTGAACGTCCACTGGTTTTGCGACAAGTTGGGTCTCACCGGGTCGAAGCTCCAACTATATAATGGCATTGCACTGCTCTTCACCTTCTTCGCGTGCCGTGTGGTATGGGGGACCTACCAGTCGGTCTTGATCTATTCGGACATCTACAAGGCTCTGATGACACCAGCGTCCCAGCTGACGAGTCTCCTCCTGGATGACGATGTATGTGGTCGTAACGCCAGTGGCAGGGCATACGGTGGACCGGTCAGCTGCGAGATAACTGAACTGCCCATGTGGTTGGTGACGATCTATTTGGTGGGAAACACGGCCTTGAGTATCTTGAACGTTTACTGGTTTAGCCAGATGGTGAAGGCTGTGAGGAAGAGGTTCATACCTGCCGAAGAGGTAGAAGCGAAGAAGAGTCAATAGCGAAGGACCGAGGTCATGTCGTTATGGGAAGGGGTCATACACCGGATAGGGTCATATGAACTAGCCTTGGATTGGGTTCATGATACACGAGTATTCGATCCTTATGCTATGCACATCACACATGTCGCAGCCTTGCAATTTGCATGCTTTGGTTTAGCTGTCTTCTCAACGACTGAAACCAAGCTCCTTGATGCCTTCCTCGAAGGCTATCTGATCGTCCACGCTCTTCATAGGGCAAGACCATTTGACGATGCCCCGTCCATCAATGGCGTATGCGCCTCCTGTCTGCCATCTGCAACCCCCTTCTCCAACTTGTTGTCCCCACACGCCTTCCTTCTTGCCGAGCAAATACTGGTTGTACCCATTCCGCGGATTGAGCAAGTGACCCCAATTTGAGATACCCAAGCCCCACAATGCATAAAGCTCCCGACTCTCATCTACGATGATATCTAACATCCATGGCCCGCCTAATTTTTTTATCCATTCATTGGTGGCGGCTTGTGTGCAATGTGATACGACGATAAAGTGTATTGAGGTGTGTCGGTTCGCTAACGATCGCAGGTGAAGGAATAGCTTCTCTGTAACTACACTCAATTAGCTTCGCGAAATGTGGAACCAACAGACGTTACGTACAAGGACAACCACAGTATCTTAAGAACAATACAATACAAGGCCTCCCGTCGACCGCAGGAAACCGGAGCTTTACACCAGACTGCGCTCTGTCACCCGCAATCGGCACCGGCCGTACCGGGTTTTGAGTTGGGGGTGGAGTCGTCCAAGAAGCGAAGGCCTTGGGTGCACCCCATTTGACGTTGGCGAAGGGATTTGATAACCCCCCTCCTTCCGAGTCCTGAGCTCCTTTCGTGCCTTTCGATTCACTGGCAGCAAATGGATCTGGTATCTTTACTCCACCTAGCCCGGCTTTTCGCAACGCGATCTGGGTTGTGAACTTGCTAAGCATAGCGATATGAATGGGCTCGACTATAGCCTTGGGTGAGGCTCGCAATGTGTTCAAGAGCGAGAGACGACAGTGCAGCTAGCTGTCGAGGGTTTTGGAAAGCCGATGAGAGACCAAGGTTACCGAATCCTTTGCAGGAGACTCACTTTTGAGATGTAGCAAGGAGGCGTCTGGAGCGTGCAGCGCGTTGAAACGGGGGGTGTCGCACGGACGCGACAGCTAGGAATCTAGAAACATCCGAACTTGTGCTGACCGAAGTCGCGACAGTTCGAACATGAAGCCTTACAATAGCCTCAAAACTGCCCTGGCGCGAGAATTGGGTTGTTGTTTTTGATGTTGTGCATTCACGGTGACGAAACAAGCGCGGGGGGCTGCACTAGCTATTATAGGTGGGACCCTGAGTGAGCCAAGAATCTTCCCCTCCACATATAGACCACTGCCGACCACTGCACATAGGTGGATGGCCACAACATGAAGAGCTTATACAGCTTCATCCACTTCAAATCAGTTTCAGTCCGAGACGCCGATCTCTAAACGCGAACAGGGTATCCAGAAATTACAGCCCATCCACCCATTGACCTCAAATCATCCGTGTCGCAGAACTCACAAGTTTACCTCTTGTAAGCATACAAGGAGCGACATTCCAGCACCGTTTTCCTTTTCAGACACTCTTGCACAATGATCTCCTCTTCCCACCACCATTTGGGCTCATCAGGAAGGTCTTCGACGAACGGACCCCAGATGTCTTTCCAGAGAGCTTGTCCAATCATCGTCGAAAGCTCCTTATCAACATCGTCTGTTTCGCGATCAAAAGCGCATGGTAACGCCAATCCCTTCTCATTGTCTACACTTAGCTCAAAGCCTGCCTCCGCCAACCAGCCAGGGACTAGCGAGCACGGTTTCGAGCAACGAAAGAGCTTCTCTAGATTCACCGACAGTCTGTCATCTATCCACATTCTCATCATAGGACCAGCAGTCCTGCGCACAGGGGCGGCATCCATGATTCTTATTTCGAGTAGGCCGCCAGGGGCGAGCAGCTTGTAGCACTCGCGGAATAGCTCCGGGAGCTTCGCAGAAGGGACCAGGGAAGGCAAAGTCGATGCGCGTATGTGCGAGAAATAGTCTTCTGGGTATGGTAAAGGCACCGTACCGAACTCTCGTACTGTTAAGTAAGACACATTGCTAGGAAGGGAAAGAGTACGTTGCGGTTTGGTGGTAAGGAAGTGCACCGTTTGGCTTGGGTGCATTGCAGATGACTGGTAGACCTCAGCTGACATCATTGTTAGACGATACACAACAGCACGGCTCGAGCACAGCATCCACTTACAGAGGTTACCATATAGTTCCAGGATCTTACCCGTGTCACACTGTGGTTTCGGAACGATCCGTACCTTGCCTAAACTCTGCAGTTGGAACCCAGTCAACAGCCAAAGTTGTTGTTCGAGCAATTCTTCTTCTGAATTCGCAGGGTCCTGCAGGGATTCCTTCAACCTGTCCAAGACAAGTTGTGGGCCTGCACTTTCCAGCCTCTGAATGAATCGCTGAAATCGCGTTCGAACGAATGTGTTGTTTGGAGTACCGTTCGCCTTGATCGACCGGGATGCTGACAGTTTGCGAAACTCTCTGGGTACCATCATTGGCGAAAGGCTGTCCCACTGAGCCAGTGGTCTACATGCGATGATCCTCGTATCCAGCTCATTCTGCTTTGAAGTTTCTGGACTAAAGGCTTCCTGGGAATAAGATTCTTCGTCCATACGAGTCTCGATCCGTGAAACAATCATTCTCCTACGACCAGTCAATTAGGAGATTTACAAGGCAAGACAGCTTAACTGACCGTTTTTCTCTGCTGTGCACATCAGCTCTTGGGACTGTTGCGAGCTCTTGCTGTTCACGGGACCCAGCAGTTGTCTGTGTATCATTCGAAGCAAGGGAGTACGGGTCGCACCCATGCATTTCATCAACCCCGCCCAGAGCTCCGGTCGGGGACGATTTCACCTCCCAATGTTGGTCGCCTACCATGCGAATTAGCTCTGTCAAAGATCTCGCTTGCAGGATGGTCTCCACTTACGTGAGGATATGGATACTATGGAGTGCGTGTAGCGGGAAGAGATGTCACCTTCGAGCTCTGGGACATCGCATTCTAATAATTCCATAGAGCCTCCGGATGGCAGTTTTGGCGATAAAGATTTTGATACGGTGTACGTGGGCTTTGGAGGAGGATCCTTCAGATGGTGTGGAAGCTCAAGCTCCCATGTTGGAAAGTCTCTTGCTACGGGCTCGCGGACGGTTTGGAACGGTGGTGGGTCATATCTTTGCTGAGAACACGAGTTCGGACTCGTTACTGGTCGTCCTTTGGTTGAAGATTTTGAAGAAGCTTTTGCCTTGATCTTGTTCAACCCGGACGTCCACCATTCCTGCCGGTCGGTCGAGCTGGAACTCCTGGAGGTGATCGAGGTCCTAACTGAGGGCGTTCCAGACGAATGCTCCCGAGCCTTTCTTTCTTTACGCTGCCCAACACTCTCTCCTACCTGCCACGATAGATCGGCTGCGAACATCGTCAATCGTTTTCGAGGGTTGTAGACTGGGTGGTCACTGAGCTAGACTCCACCAGTTCCGGAGGAGAACGAGCGAAGAAGTATAGCAAGTTATGACGATTGCACGTTAGGGCACAAGTTCGTGGTAAGACATTAAGCAGGGATGTCAAAGAAAACGTCGCAGGCGTCACAGCGAATTGCGCAACGGGTCCTTTCACTGCACTAGGCAAGCTAAGAGATGCCGTCTGCGGCGTGGTGTCATTGGCTCAATCAAACAGGACAGCGAGAGTCGTCAAGTTCAGGTCGGGGAAGAGCCACCCTCTGCACAAGCTGTCGTACCGGAACGCCAGCGCGCAGACCGACTGTTGAACCGTGATGGGCCTCGGGATCCTACCCATGTCACTGGGGTTGTGATCCACACGTGGTAAGCGCGTGTCCAAACTCTCGCACCGACAAGTCGTCTGTCGGAAGAGGAAAACGCCCATGTTGTACGGCAGAGAAAGGTGGCTAGCTTATCTGTGCCGCAAACCACAAGGTTCCAGGTCGCTGTCATTTTTACTGGCTCGCCTTAGCTTACAGCAAAACGCAGTTGGGCCGGGGATACAACAGTCAGGCGGCCGGCACGAGACATGAGGAAGTGAATCTGAGACTGTCAAACTTCCAAGTTAGCCAGATGGGCAACTGTGGCGGATGATCGCTCTAATCGGCATGTTGACAGAGTTTGTCTTTACCGATAAAATTCGAGGATCTCACCATTCACAGTCGCAAAACAAAGGCGGAAGGGAACAACCCGGTGTAGATTGTGCTCCGCGGCAAGGCCGGTGAATGGACTGAGTTCTGGCAGGGGACGTTAAGGGTTCACCGGGCTGTTCGTTTCGCAGCAGATGCATCTGCGGAGCAAGAGACATGGAGGCGATCTCTCATCCACCACTCAGAATGCAGCGCTGATCTGCATAGGCTGTTCCTGAAGACATGACTAGGGCGTCTAAGCGGCCCCTGACTCGGTCCGGCAAGCCACAAGAGCACGGCGCTAGCTCACCAACCCCAGTTCGACTTCGAGCATCTCCACAGCGACACAACGCTAATCTACGATGAGAATCCCTTGTAGAATGTCAAGCTGCGCGCCTCGCGCAGCGGCCGTGCTGTCATTTGGAAATGAGGGTCCATCAGCGCTACAATTGTTGCTGCTTGCTGTTGCATGCGTACCTGCAAACTTGCCCCACCTGCAACATTCATTGAAAATCAGAAGACGTTATAGCCTTGGACCATCTCAGGCGCAACCGCCGTGTATGGATTGACCCCCGGTTTCGAGTTGCCCTGTCGTCTACATCTGTCGTTCGATCCTTCCATGGTTCAATATCCTTGCAACCCGGTCGACAACGCGTAATACGGCACTGTCACGGTTGATCAGGAATCATCGTCGCTTCACCAATATTCGTTTTACTTCTTTCAGTCTCTTGTTTCCCATTCTCTAAGACATCATCTACACTATGGAGTCTCTTCGATTGTACTTTGAAAGTGTCAACACCTTTATTGGTGCTTCAACGTTTGGACGAGTCTTTCGGCTCGAAGGTTGTGGGCATGTAAGTTTTGCCTTCTTGCGCCAAGTGTGACTGCCATTCACAAACGTAGGAAAAGGAAATCAAGAACTCGAAGTTCACCACCGAGATCCGCGCCGGTTTGACAACATTCTTCACCATGGCCTATGTCATATCTGTCAATGTGCGTGTCCCTATACCTAAGGAGATCAGAATGTGACTGATGATTCTAGGCCTCGATCCTAGCTGATACAGGTGGCAATTGTGTATGCAATGATGCTAGCGATTCTCTTTGCATGAACAACGATGAGTACGCACTTTGCGTTCAAGGTCAGTCCTCGCCCGACGTCAACAGCTTTACGTTGCTCATTCTGCTGCAGATCTCAATCGATCACTTATCACCGCAACTGCGGCTATCTCAGGCTTCAGTACTGTTATGTTTGGCTTTTTTACCAACATGCCCGTTGCTCTTGCACCTGCTATGGGCTTGAACGCGTATTTCGCCTACCAGGTCGTCGGCTATCATGGCAGTGGTATTATACCGTACAATCTTGCGCTCACAGCCGTCTTTATTGAAGGATTCATCTTCATGGGCCTGTCATTGATTGGTATGCGACAGTGGCTTGTCAAAGTCATTCCAAACTCACTCAAGATTGCTACAGCCTGTGGTATCGGACTTTTTCTTGCTTTGATTGGCCTGAGCAACAACATCGGTATTGGTGCAATCAACGGCGCCAAAGATACACCGCTAGAAATTGCGGGCTGTGCTGATAAGTACAAAGATGATATGGGTATCTGTACAAGTCACAAGATGACTTCCCCAACGGTAGGTTAACCGTAGTTCTGATAAAAATAAGTTTCACTGACGCCAGGCTTCTAGCTCTGGATCGGACTCATGTGCGGAGGCGTTGTCACCGCCTACTTGATGATGTTCAAGATCAAAAGTGCTATGATAATAGGCATCTTGATCGTCTCTATAACTGCATGGCCGTAAGTATATGTCAGTCTTGTCCCAAGCTTGCAAACTTACATGAATGTAGACGAGGCACGAATGTGACCTACTTTCCCCATACTGCGGCTGGGGACGCGCGATGGGACTACTTCAAGAAGGTCGCTTACTTCCATCCCATCAACCACACATTAAACACATTAGACTGGAACGTTGGACAGAATACGTCCCAGTTCGTCCTCGCCCTCTTCACGTTTCTTTACGTTGATATAATCGACTGTACGGCTACATTGTACGCAATGGCACGCTTCTGTGGTGCTGTTGATCCAGAATCAGGCGATTTCCCGCGTTCCACGTTGGCTTACTGCACAGATGCATTCTGTATTTCCGTGGGCGCTCTTTTCGGAGTCTCACCTGTCACGGCTTTCATCGAATCTGGGGCAGGAATTGCAGAGGGCGGGAAGACAGGTTTGACTGCGATTGTCACCGGTCTTTGCTTCATTGTTTCCATGTTCTTTGCTCCCATTTTCGCATCCATCCCACCATGGGCTACAGGATGTACACTTGTCATAGTAAGATCCCTTTCACCGTCTATCTTACATATCTAACCTGAGCCTAGGTCGGGTGCTTGATGATGCGACAAGTCTCAAGTATCAACTGGCGGTATATTGGAGACGCCATCCCCGCTTTTGTTACTCTCATGTTCATTCCCTTTGGCTACAGTGCAGCTTACGGGCTGATCGCTGGTCTCCTGATTTACACCGCGCTCAATGGCATGGCATACCTCACCGAGCTGATTTCCGGTGGCCGCATCGTTCCTGACGATGCAGATGCTCGAGAGTACTGGTCCAGTAAGTCCCTTTATCATTGGTGACAGTCTTGACACTGATTACTTTACTTAGTCAAACCACGTGGCCGAGATCCTTGGTTCATAAGGGCCGGGCAGGATATCGCAGACCATTTTCATGGTGATCGCAAAAATGACAGTTCTTCAATCAGAAGCGGCACCTCTTCCTGGCGCCACGAGAGGATCGGTTCCAAAGGATCGAACCAAGAAATGGACTCGATGACCATCAAGCCGAACGACCCCACAGACCCTAGACTCGAGAAAGTGCTGCGAAAGCTCTGAGCTGCACAGCAAGGGTGTTACTCGTCTACTGTACATATCGATATTTCTTCAGACAATAATAGTGAGTCATACATGCCTGCTTGCCCGACCTTCTCCAACAGCTGCAGGTCCAATCTTTAAGTGCCGATACCTGCTGTTCGGTTCCAGTTTCTCTGTTGACCATCTTGCCGACGTGGGTGCCTTAACCTTCAAGTTCGGCATTGGTGCTTTCCGTGGAGTTCTTTCCAGCTCAAGGAACCGCGCTTTCCGCTGGCGGCCGCTTCTCCGCCATTGCGAAGCTGAAACACTACGGCCACTAAGGCCGACTCTTAAGGCAAGGTTCCCTCTACCTGCGCTCCATAGGCATCCAAGTGTACGCTCCTATGAGAGCATATGAATGGTCAACACTTGACAAGTCGAGGTTCAAGCGGAATTCATGTCCATGACATATGACATATGACATATAAACGCTATGAATCGTAAAATCATGTTTTCTGGCAATGATCGTTCATGTCTGTGTCTCGAACATTGGAGATCAGCACCGCCAATGGCTGATCATCAGCCGTTCTTCTTGACTCGAGCGCTGAACACGAGGCTCTAGCTTCTACAACCCGTGCCTTCCCCGTCCGGTGAACTTGCGAGTAAGCATACATGTAGTATTCCTCACAATCACAGTCCGTTGTCTCAGTTCCTTGTCTTTTCATTTGACCCCACAAAAGCAATGCAGGCACCTTCCTCTTTACTCTCAGGTGTCAGTTCATAAATATTTTCGTCTATCTGATGCACCGGACAGCCCGACGTTTGCCCCGACCCCAGACCAGGCGTCAAATCAGCAGCCCGAATTCACGAAAATCGACTGTACAGAGTCGATATCAAGCTCACAGTCAGAGTCGCATTGCGGGAATAAGCATTCTCACGCAGTTAGCATCGAACTCATTGTTCGGTTCACGGGACTACGAATGGCCCGAATCACGGATACTAGGCCCGAGGAGATTATTTGCTTTTCGTCGGTCCTCAACATCTGGTACGAGAAGCAAAGAAAAGACGTTGAAGTCGATTGGCGAGACCAGCCGAAGAAGCAAAACTGAGCATTGGCTGCACGAGGCCGGATGGTTTCGGTTCACGATAAGTTCACACTGCAAAAGAAAATTGTAAAAAGCAACATTCCTCTTCAATATCGGCAGATTGCACCGACTCAACGTTGCTTGCTTCTTCGTGAGGCGTTTTTGCCGACATTGGTACCGATGACGACACTACAGTTGATGGTTTCCCCTCCTGAACCGAAGGACCTATCCTTCAACTTCACGGTCCCCTGCAGCACGCGTATGCTGCACAACCACACCTTCATACAGTTGGCAGGATTATTGACCGCCAACCCTGTCAGCATGGAACTGGGGTGATCGACAAGGCGAGCAGAATAGATTGGCAATGCAGCCTGCGACCGTTATCCGTCATGCTATTCTCGCACCTGTTGCACGGCTGCCGCCCGGTACTTCGATATATGCGCGCAATTGCGAGCCCCATTTATTTCGACTAGGTCTAGCGTTGATTGCGACAGATGCTGAAGTCTGCATTTGTCAAAACAACAAAGCCGACATTGAATAGTGAGCCGTATCCAGCGGTTTGGTGAGTACGGTGTGCCTGACAGATACACACCGATGAGCACACGAATGAACATGCCTTATCGACCGGTCATCACGAAGTCAAGATACTGCTGCATGCTTTCGCTGCTGCCGGAAGACTCAACGTTGTGTTGCGTTGCTTTCCCCTGTTTATCCGCAAGAGGCGCAATACAATCTATCCTTCAAGCTCGCAGTTCGACCACCACTTGCCGTACAAGCACGGCTCTCGGACCGGCTGCCAACTTCGATTCTTCTGTTACCGTAACACTTCCAGGACCCCATCCAGATATCTGGATGTTCTCGTGGCAACCCGGTTCGTGTCCATGTCCATGTCCTTGTCCTGGCCCTTCTTGCACACAGCGCCCTGCAGCTACATACACGACCGTGGGTCCATCGACACAATCTCCACCACAGCATTTTCGTTGTCCGCCTTCTCAAGCGCCGGGTTGCGCGGAGCGGAAACTCAGACATTGTGCTTACGCTGTTGCAACCGCTTGGCCATGCTGTGCTACACAGCTGTGCAACTTTTCAAAGATCAGGGGCGGTGAGCAGAACGCGCGCTTGGGTGAGGGGTCAAATACTCGAGGTGATACTGCATTGATTCCTGGGATATACCTTCTGACTCACAGATGGGTTAAGCAGGACAATAACCAACGGCCCACCAGTAAATGCATGCTGACGGTATGATCGAACGGTGAGATGCATTGGGCGATAAGTTTTGCCAGCGCGAAGCATCTCAACAACATCACACTCACGCGACTTTTGGTAGAAGCATCCGTCAAGGCAAACGCCACGCCTCGACCGCCTCAGTCGTTTACGAGCTTCCGTCCGCCTTTGTCGCACCCACATACACGCCCGCGACACGGTTGGAGTACATGTCGGCGATGTCTCATATCAGATTTCCACATTTCACACTTCCGAGACGCCTTTTGGCGCACCGCCCGAGCACTCAACCGACGCCTCGCCATATCCGCTGAGCCTTTCGACGTTACTGACAAAGTATCACTGATGTTGTATCACTTTCATTATATTGTCCGCTTCATGTCGTTATTCCTGCAGAATTCCCAAACGTTGCTGCTCGCCGTCGCCGTCGCTTGATCCCATGCACGCCGCAGAAGACCCTACTACATGACACCGAGCCGCAGTGGGGTATTGGCGGAAATGTCCAAGTCGACTCGTATCTTGTTCACCGTGTCCTTGGGCCAACTGTACCCTACAGCAAAGCGTCTAGAAACGATCAACGTCTTTGGGCGGATGTAATACGTACACACACACACACACACCAAGCCGAGGGTATGGTGTTGCGGGGATGAAAATGGAGATAGTGCCTGAATATTCACTACACACTCTCTCTGCTTGGGCTCATGTCTACGTTCCGCCTTATTGGCGAGTATTGATCCACATGCGTAGTTCACACCCTCGGGGCCAATTAGTGCTTGAATAGAACATTTCCCGTGACTTTCACGTTAATCTCCATAATGGACACCATTCGAAGTCGCCATGGCTCATACTTAGCACATGTACTCATCATATCGTGCATCGTTCCTAGTCGTAAAGGCTTACGTTCTGAACAAGTGCAAGTATCAAAAAGCGCCCCCGACCTTTTCAGTCCTCTCGCTCCCATTTACAGCCGTGACTGCAATCGCCGTAGCCGTGGATCCCAGACCAGCAGACTGCTTCTCACGATCGCGTAATTGTGTACGGAACGAATCAACTCTCTTCTGTGCCTCCCTGATCTCCTTCATGTAGTCCGCATACAGCTTGCTCCCACCCATAGACCTTAGTGGTGAATTGTTCACAGTCCCACCTCGCAGCGGCGGCGTAACAGCTGTCGCGACTCTCGAGGGACTACAACGAGGCTGCCAGCCCTCAGAGGGGTGGTTCCGCTTGCAGAAGTTGTTGTTGTTGTAGCTCTGCGCTCGCGCGTGAGGCGGAACAGGGCCTATGAGCCTAGCCCCAACAGACCGCATGCTAGATATACTCGGACTGCTTTGATTTGGATTCAGATTGGACCGACTGTGCGCAACTTCCTGCCTATCGACCATGATGATCATGATCACGCCGACTTTCCCATCCGAACCCATGAGCGGCGTGCAGTGTATAGATCGCGCCTTACCCTCGATCAACTCCGTGTCGTTTGTGGCAATGCTCGCGCTGTCGTCGGATGGGGGGACGTCGAGGCGCGTGCTCGGTCGCGGCACGCGCGTTAGCCAGGAGATTTTTGCCGTGACGCCGATGCCTTGAGCGAGTGCTTCGATGAGCGAGTCGCGCACGTGTTCGGGGCCGCCGATGTGGTCTTCGAGTTTGGATTGACAGAGCCCAGGGATGCGAAGCGATGGGGAGGTGAAGACTATGCGGAGCGAGGGATAGGGGCGGACGAGAATGTACTGGGGATGTTAGCTGTGTGAGGGGGGTAGAGGTAGAGAGGACGCACGTTTTGGTAAACAGCGGGTCCCTGTCCCTGTCCAGAGTAATGGAAGCGAAGACCGTCTTGAGATATGCGCTCCTCTATGCCTACGAAGCGTCTTTGTGTAGGGCTTTGTGGTGGCCTCGGTGTGCTAGCTCGAGAGTCGATGCGCATCGTGTCGCTGCCTCTCATTGATCCTTTTTCTTCATCGTTCAGAAGACCCCCAAATTCTCGTAGAGCTTTGAGTGTAGGCCTATTTTCCAGCGGATCCACGACAGGTGTTAGAGGTCGGTCTTCCGTAAGTAGTTGATGGAACGAGTCAATCGTCTTGCCACCTTCAATCAGTTGGGTTACATCGATTCGAGCACCGATGAAGTAACGGACCGCGCCTTTGTTGTCCTTCAATGGCGAAACCGTAACCTGGGCAAGTTAGTAGGACCAAGATTTTAGAAGCTGATACACGTACGAGTGCCAAAAATGGGGTGCCATCTTGCCGACTGCAACATGTAAGTCTCAACACCAAGAATCAATCCTCTAATACTCACTACTGCACCATAGTCTCGGTGACCTCTTGTTGCTTCTGGACAGCTTTGTCCATTCTCTGGATGGCGCGCTTATCGGTCTTTGGTCCATGGAGGAAGCGACAGGCTTTTCCGATAGCGTAGCTACTGCCATATCGAGTTGTGTTGTAGAACTCTAGAATGCATGATCAGTCTTGTTCATCAGCGGAAGAATTTAGTCTTGGTACCGCTCTCACCTTCTGATGCAAATACAATCGGATTGCCCTCTTGTGTAGGGTCGCTGAGACAGTATACTTCAGCCAGACCATGAACTAGCTCGCGCATGACTGGTGTGTTCCTGCCAGAAATTTCTTTATTGAGTAGCTCCGTGACCACATCTACCAGATTGAAAGTTATATACGCAGGCAAAGCCTCAGCGACAAGATCGTCCAGGGCGCGCTGAGAGAGTTGCTCGAATCGTGGATCCAGAGAAACTGCACTGGCTTTTGATGGCCAACTTGGTTGTTGTGTAATCTGGTCTGCCAGTGCATTGGCATATTGTATCGCTTTCAAGGCTTTCTGCGAGTCGAGGTACCGCACTAAGGTTGGGACGCAATGCGCGCGATATCGCACAAGGAATGCAGTGAATCGCTGGAGCTGGGAATTGTCTTTGAGGATGACATTCAAATGCTCGACTGAGAACAAGCGCTCGGCAATGGCCTCAGCTCGTCTATCCGTATTTGTGGGAGGTGGTGGGTTGAGATTGAAGGCATGTTCGAGGTCGGTCGAGTGACGGCTGAGCGTCAATCGGTACCCGATACTCTCAGCTTCATCCGAAGATGGGTCGTCGAAGCCATCTGATTCACTCGCTAAGTCTATGCGTGGAGGGAGAGGCACTGAAAAACCGCCATTGAGGGAATTGTTCAGGTCTTTGTCCATGGTACGGGTCGGAAGCGGGAGGGGAACAGCACGAGCGAGGATAGCAAATCCCCCATGATCTTGTACATGGCCAAAAGCGAAGGCCACCCAACGATTTCCAGTCACGGCAAGCTAGATGTTGGATGACGCGAACAAGCTGGGGTTGTAGCCTTGAACGGAGCTGCACAATGGTCATAGAGCCACACAAGGCTGCGGGTAAATGGAGCTATTTGTTAGTGAGTGCCTTTAGAGTTTATCATTTGGAAGAGTCGGAGGGTGGCAGCAAGAACACAGACAGCAAATCGCATCGCTGCTTGGACTTTGGCTGGCAAGTGGACGGGAAGGTTATTCCAGACGTAGGACGTTGGAGTGCTGGTGGTTTCAGTGATGGCGTCAATATGAGCATCATCAGTTGCCCTTGCAAGCACGATGGGTTCCAAACGGTCAAACCGTATGGGACAGGTCGAATGCAGGTACCGATTACGTTAGCAACAGGACGGAGACACGCAAGCGCAGGGGAGCTGATGTTGCGGGTGGCGATTCGGAGAATATGCGGGCGGAGCGAGCCCGCTAGCAACGACTCGGTCCAGGTGTAGTTGCTAGTGCATGAATGCGGGATTTGTCGATGGTTTGGTGCGGTCAAAGGTTGAAAGCGCCATGCAGATGCTAACTGGCCGTGGATGAGATGCTGGGAGGGCTCGCCCGACTCGAAAGCTTGGCAGGTTGAGCTGGACTCGTGCAGTCGTTGTTCGGCGTGTCTAACAACAGGTCTTGGTTGTTTGACGGTTGGCGTGTCTTGGACCGAGCTCGAGGCAGGTGCAATGGCAAGGTTGGGCGAGGATGCTGCGGCGAGACAACGGGCATTCTACACTGCTGTTCAGACGAAGCCAAGATGACGACAGGCACTGCAGTCTAAAGCAAGTCTCGTGGCCAGGAAAGGCGCAGAGGGCCGCTGCATCGACGGCATGAGAGGTCAAGAGCAACAACGGGCGTCTTGGGCGGAGGAGCGAGGCCAGTGGCCCAACCAGGCTAGCGCAGATGCGGACAGGCGAACGTCAGGCTGGCCCTGCAAGACCCCGCCCCGCGCATGGCAGTCGCACCTGAGACCTCATCGTCAATTCACAGCAACCGCGGCCCGGGCCTGGGTAGACACTCGACGGACACCCGAACTTCGGTCGCCGCGAACTCTTGTGCATTCCAGCCCTTCCACCCGCTGCACACAGCGCCCCAGCGCGCCATGGACGACTTCAACAGTGACACAGACAGCGACTACACCAGTTACTGGCGCGACTGGGTAGGTACACTGCTCCTATCCCCCCGTGCACGTGTGGCTGTTCCTTTCTGGGATTCTGCTGGCCCCTCGCCATCACCACACGCAATTCCTTCCTTCCTGCGTTGCGTCGGGTACGTGCAGCCTGCTCCCCGCTAGAGCACCGGCTGCGAGCGCTCTACACCAACATTGCCAAACCCACTTCCTCGCCGTGTCCTGCGTTATGCGACACACTCTTAGCTATATAGCTGTGCACTTCCCCCTCGCATCCCCCCAGCCCGCTCACGATCGCCATCCACACGACTACTATCGCACAGCACATCCATGGCAGAACCCAACCTAACCGATGCCCAGTTCATATCGTCGCGAGGGAACGAGTACTTTTGCGAGATCGACGAAGAGTACCTGACCGACCGCTTCAATCTTACCGGGCTGAACACCGAGGTTCAGTACTACCAATATGCCCTCGATCTTGTCACAGACGTCTTCGACTTTGATTGCGACGATGAAATGCGCGAACAGATTGAGAAGTCGGCGCGACATCTGTACGGCCTAGTGCACGCACGCTACATTGTGACAACGAGAGGGCTGGCAAAGATGGTACCCCGCTCCACTGCACACGCCCGGCTACCTGCTGACAGGAGACATAGCTCGAGAAGTTCAAAAAGTCAGACTTCGGCAAATGTCCGCGCGTCATGTGCGAATCACAGCCTCTCCTGCCCATGGGCCAATCCGACGTGGCCAACACCTCGCCCGTCAAGCTATACTGCTCGCGCTGCGAAGACCTCTACAACCCGAAATCCTCCCGACACGCCGTCATCGACGGCGCCTACTTTGGCACATCCTTCCACAACATCCTCTTCCAGGTCTATCCTGCCATGCTCCCACCCAAGTCACAACGGCGATACGAGCCACGAGTGTTTGGCTTCAAAGTACACGCCGCAGCAGCGCTGTCGAGATGGCAGGGCGATCAGAGAGATTCAATCAAGGACCGACTGAAAGCGCTGAAGATCGAGACAGGCTTCGAAGAGGAGGACGAGGAGCTAGATGAGGACGACGAAGAAGACGAAGAGATGGAAGGCGGAGAGGGTTTTCAGCGCGCAGCTGTGCCGCGAGAATAGGACTTGGATAGCGGGCTGACATTATGAGATATCACGAGACGGAAGCGCGGTATAGCATCGAGCATTGGGAAGGCGATAGGCGTACTGGCTGGGTTGGGCAGCGCGGAAAATAATATCACAACGCATTATTAAGCCGCCACGCCATGAACAAGCAATAGAGTGTGCGTTATGCATGTGACGGCGAACAGGTGCTGATGATCAAGATGGAGTCCAGAGAGGGACAAAGGTGCATATGAAGGCAAGCCGAGCAGCCAACAGCAAGTGCACACGAATCGAACATGCCAAGCTCACAACAACACCACTCCAACCAAGCACATGCAGGTAAGCAGCTTGCTTCCAAAAACGCAATATAAATGAATGGGGTATCTATCTCGATCCTATCCGACTCCCATCCCATGCTATCCATCGCTCTTGCATAAAAGTCGTGAGTCGCTGAACGCTTGTCGCCGAGCTACCTACCTGCCTACCTGCCTACCTACCTACCTACCTACCTACCTACCTACAAACGTATGAACAAACGATTAAACAAACAAAAAGACAGACGAGCACTAATACCAGCAAAGAACCCCCCCCCCCCCCCCAAGCCCATGAAATGCTGCCAGTACATGTACGAATACGATCTCTCTGCCCGTGTCGTTTGAGTGGTATGTAAGAAACCCAAGAAGCAGTAAACATGAAAACGCCGCGCAATGCCTCGGAACGGAAAACGTATACTTTGGGTTTGAGTTTGAGTTTGACTTCGACTTCGACTTCGACTTCGACTTCGACTTCGACTTCAACTTCAACTTCAACTTCAACTTCGACTTGGACTTGGACTTCAACTTCGACTTCGACTTCGACTTCATTGCGCTTGACGTCCAACACACTGGACCTTCAATGCACGTGAACCCAGGGAGCCCCTTCACTTCAACAAGGCAGCTTCATCATTCCAACCAGGCAACCTCTTCATTTCAGTCCAATCCCATCTCAACCCAACCCAGCAATCTTCTTCAACCAACTGCCCCTCTTGACACCCCTCGGCGTCTCTCCTTCTGGCCGTCCATCCCACGTACGCACCGCCTGCTCGTTGTACTGATCGTATGTTTTGCGCCTCGAGTCTCTCCTGCTGCTCCTCGGCTCCTCATCTTCTTCGTAGTATGACCGTCTGCGGTGCTGCTTCTTGTCCCGCTCACGATCGCGCTCGGCATGGCGTTCGGCCCTCTCTTTGTCGCGCTTAGGGCCCCTGCGCCCTGCGATGCGCAGCCGGACGTCTTCGTCTTGACTCGGTGTCTCTTCGTCGACGAGATCGGCGTCGCGGCTGCCGGGCGGAGCGTCGAGGATCGTCTCTGCGATCGGAACGGGCAGCGGGTTGTCGTCAGACAGGGACTGCACCCACGAGGATGTCTTGTCCGGGCCCTTGTTCAGGTACGGCTGGTGCTGTTCTTCGTCGGCGCCGCGGCGAGAACCGCGCGGTTTCGACCGGTGGCTGGAGCCGCCAGCGTCAGCGTTGCGCGAGTCGAAGTAGTCGGTGATGGGCTCGCCGTTGCCGTTGACGGGGGTCGGATACTCGGAGGCGCGGCGGGCCGCCCGGCGCTCTTCATGGCGACGACGACGCTCCTCCTCTGTCTCGGCTTGGTGCGAGCGGCGGCGCTCGTTGTGCGGTCGAGAGGGCTCGCGCTGACTGTCCTTGCGCCGGAAAGAGCGGTGTTCGCGGTCGCGGTCGTCGGTGCTCATCTTGCGCTCGGCGCGGATGCGTCTGCGCTCTTCTTTCTCTGCCACGCGTCGCAGCTCCTCTTCGGCCTGCTTGTTGCGTCGCTCGAGCTCGGCCATCTGGCGCGCCTTCTTCTGCGCGAGGATGGCTGCCTCGTTCTCGCGCTCCCGCTCACGACGCCGCTCAGCCTTGGCCTCGACCTCCTCCAGCTCAGCGCGGCGAGAGCCCTTGTCTCCGTCTCGTTCGCGTCGGGCCCTGCGCTCAGCTCGTCGTGCCTCGCGCTCGGCATCGTACTCGACGCTGCCATTGCCGTTTGCGCCCGACGCCATGTAGTCAGCCTCCTCTCGCTCACGGCGGACGCTGCGGCGTTCGTGTCGCAGGCGCTTGGCCTCATCCTCGTCCATGTCGTCGCGCATCGTGGACCGCTTGCGCCGTCGGCGCTCGTCTTCTGTCTCGTAGGCCCTGCGACGGTCGCGCGGGTCCTCGTTGGGCGTCGGCGCACTCTTCTTGCGGCCGAACGCGAACATGCTCTTCAAACCGCTGACGGCGGCAGCAGTGCCGGCGACACCAGCCAGCGTGGGCAGCGCGTCCTTCGCCATGGACGGTGCTCGTTCGCGTCGGGAGTGTTCGCGTTCGCGTTCGCGGCGGGGCCTGCGTTCAGCCTCAACTGGGGCTGGCTCCACATCCATGGGATCCACAATCACAGGGTCGTCGGCACTAGGCGGCGCAGTGATGGGCTCCTCGGGCTGCACAGAACCGCGCTTCGACTTGCGACGCTTCGTCTCTGGTCGCTCTTGGGTAGGTGTGGGAGAATCTTCGAGTATCACGGGGTCATCTTCAAGAGGGTACGGGTCGGGCACAGCTGAGCTCTCGGTTAGTTTCGTCCAACCGTTGCTTACGGCGGGCCGACCAATGGCGCCCAACCTGCTAGTGAAATGCTTACCTCTGGATTTGCCCTTGTCCCGGGTGCTCGACCTGCGAGACGGCTTCTCCCTGCCCAATACCTTTGCAGCTTTTGACGAATACTTCATGTCTGTGTCAGTTTGCGGTGGCGACATCATGGCTTCATTGCGATCTAGTGAGTTGCGGCGGGAAAGCATCTTGGGGGTCGCAGACGTTCGATGCGACTTGGATCGAGACATGGTTGGATGCGCTGGTGCTGTGCCGAAAGGCGAGGCACCAAAGAGCGAGCCAAGTCCTGTGGGCGTGCGTTGAGGTTTGCTTCGCCTGGCAGACGGCGTCTTCGACATCTTGTCAGAGCCGGATGACTTGGACATGACATCTCGATCCCTTGTCGATGAAGTACGCGCAGACTTCGAGCGACTGATGCCTGGCTTAGCACTACTTGCGCCCTCATCACGGGATTTCTTTCTGCTTTCTCTCGATTTGGACGCCGGTGCTGCACCCCACATTCCCCATGAACCAGATGGCCCACTGCGAACAACCTTTGCACGTTCTTTCTTGGGCGACTCCTTGACAACTGGCTCTGGGTCGGCTTCGGGAGCTGGAGTGGGAGGTTTAGCGGGAGCTTCCTCGGCGTCCAACAAATCGTCGTCTAGCAGCATCTCGCGGTCGACAGGTACACTGTCTAGGACCACAACTTCTGCTGGTTCTGCTTCCGCGTCAACAAACTCAGGCTCATCAGCTGGCGGAGGCGGCGGAGGCGGTGGGGCTTCAACGACCGGTGTTGACTTTGATGACTTGCTGCTCTTCTTGAGCTTCTTCGACTTCTTGTCAGAGATGACGACAACCGGCTCTTCAACAACGATCGGTTCAGGTTCAGGGATAACTTCTGACTCCGGCTCCGGTTCCGGCTCGGGTTCAGGCGCCGCTTCGGGTTCAGCAGGCGGCGGCGGCGGCGGTTCAGACATATCAATCAACATATCGTCATCCATTGGAAAGCCGCCTGGTATTGGTGATCTCCTGGCCGCAGGTGGAGGCACCGCAATGGGCTCTTCAACAGCGACGATCTCATCCTCAGCTTTCAATTTCTTTGACTTCTTGCTCTTCTTCTCTTTTTTGGGAGTAGCCTCAATGATCTCGACTGGCGGAGGAGGTGGAGGTTCAGGAGCATCTTCAAAGACGGGTTCCGGTTCTGGTTCGACAACAGGCTCAGGAGCAGGTTCAGGTACGACCACGGGTTCAGGTTCAGGTTCAGGTTCGACGACCTTGCCCTTTTTCTTCTTTGCCTTTTCGAGCTTCTTCAACTCTTTCGCAGACAATACAGGTTCGTCAGCAATAACCACCGGTTCTGGTTCTGGTTCTGGTTCTGGTTCTGGTTCGGCCGCAGGCTCTGGTTCTGGTTCAGCGACTGCTTCAGGTTCAGGAACGACCTCAGGTTCAGGTTCCTTCTTAGTCTTACGAAGTGAGATCCCCCAAGCGCTTCCCCATCCACCAGCCTCCTCCTTTTTCTTTATCGGCAATGTGGTCTTAGTCTCACCAAGCTCGGCAAGAAGCTGATCCTCAGGAATGTCCTTGACAGCGTTCCAAATATCATCATCTGCAGTCGGAGCAGGTTCAGGTGCAGGCTCTTCTGCAGGAGGTGCCTCTTCCTCAGGTGGCGGTGGAGGTGCATCTTCGACAACAGGTTCAGACGTCTTCTTGAACTCTGTCAAAAACGCAGTGTCGATTCCAGCAACGACACACTCAGCTTCGAGATTGTTAGCCGTCTCTTGAGCTTTCGCGGCGGCATCAGTGGCATTAGCAGCTTCCTGTTCGAGCTTGTCGATCTGCTTCTTCATCTTTTTCTCTTTAGCCTCGCGCTCTTTCTTGGCCTTTGTGCTCTCCTTTTTGGATGGTGGACCGGATGTCGCCTCAAAGTCGTCTCTGAGCATTCGGACAGCATCTTCGGCGTCAAGCCGAGCTTCGTCAGCTGCCAGTGCTGCCTCTGCTGCTGCTTTAGCTTCATCCTGAAGCTTGTCTTTTTCTTCCTGGGCGACGCGATCAGCCTCTTCCTGCTCGAGTCGTGCCTTTTCTGCCGCCTCCTCAGCCTCCTTAGCCTCTTGTTCCAGTCGCTCCTGCTCCTCCTTCTTCTCGCGGGCCTTGCGCTCCTTTGTAATTTCTTTCTTCTTAGAAGAGCCCCAGATGCTGCTGCCCCAGCCAGAGCTCTTTGCTGCCTCCTCTTCGGCTTCTTTCTTCTTCCTCTCTTCCTCTTCAGTCGCAATGCGGGCAAGCTCACCTTCCTCGGCGTCGATGCGGGCCTGCTCTTCGGCGGCGGCGGCAGCAGCAGCAGCAGCTTCGGCCTCAGCAGCTTCAGCGGCAAGACGGTCAGCCTCTTCTTGTTCAAGGCGCGCTTTCTCTGCGGCCTCTTCGGCCTCCTTGGCCTCTTTCTTTTCGCGCTTTTTCTTGTCGGAAGAGCTCTCTTTCTTGGATGAGGAGGATCCAAAAGCGCCCCACATGCTCGAGGACTTGGAATCTTTCTTCTTCTCCTTTTTCTCTTTTTTGTCCTCGATGGGCGCTTCCTCTACAACGTCTGGAGGTGGATCATCAAGCCCAAGCAAGTCCTCGGTGGCAGATTTGGTCGCAGAGTCCTCCTGAGAGGTTGTCTTGGTAAGCTCGTCCGCCGACTCACCTTTCTTCTTCTTTTTCTTGGACGAGCTGGTGCCTAAGTCCCATGCATCATCCTCTTCTACAACCGGCGGAGGGGCCTCAATCTCAAGAGGCGGCGGGAGCTCAGGTTCAGGTGGTGTCGGCGCTCCGAGAACACCATTCTTGCTCTTCTTAGCTTTCTTGCCAATGTTAAAAGCTGCGCTGCCCCACGGATCGTCCTCGTCTGGTTTCTGCACAGGATCTGTTGACTCCTCCACGACTTCGACCGGCACGTCAGCTTTCGAGCTCCGCTTGCCCTTGCTCCACGATGGAGCACCCCAGTCATCTTCATCTTCAACCGCAGGCTCTTCCACTGCAACAGGCTCTTGAACGTCATGTAGCACGACTGGCTCTGGTTCGGGTTCCGGCTCGACTGTCTTGCTGCTTTTCTTCTTTTTATCCTTCTTACCACCGCCCCATATTGAGCTGAAGCCCCAGTCGCTGCTGCTCTCTTTCTTCTTCTCTTTCTTTTCCTCAACGACAACGACTGCTTCCGGCTCGGGTTCTGGGATAGCTTCCTCAGCAGGGAGTACAACAACGGGCTCAGGTTCAGAAACTTCGACGATGGCACCCTTTTTGCCTTTCTTTTTCTTCGATGTCGCAGGCAGTCCCCAATCGTCGCCCCAACCCTCGTCCTCAGCAGGCGGTGAAACGATCTCCACAGGATCCGCTACGACTTCGGGCTCCGGGGGAGGCGGAGGTGGTGGCGGCGGTGGCGGTGCCTCTTCCTCGACGACTCCTTTCTTCTTTTTCTTCTTATCTTTCTTGCTGGTGCTTACAGATGCACCCCAACCGCCGCCCCAGGGGTCCTCTTCCTCTTTGACAGGTGAAGGCTCAACCACGACGACCGGCTCGGGTTCGGGTTCAGGTTCTGGCTCAGGCTCAGGCGGGGGAGGCGGTGGCGGAGGCGGGGGAGGAGCTTCTTCTTCGACAACGGCGCCCTTCTTTTTCTTCTTTTTCTTCGATGTAGCAGCGACAGCACCCCAATCGTCCAAAGCAGCGTCAGCCTTCTTCTTCTCAGCTTCAGCGGCAGCGGCAGCCTCAGCCTCAGCAGCAGCCGCGGCAGCAGCAGCTTCTTCTGCCTCGACGCGTTGACGCTCAGCCTCTTCCTCTTCGAGTCGTTTGGCTTCGGCCTCTTCTTCCTCCATCCGCTTAAGCTCGGCTTCCTCTTCTTCAAGCTTCTTGCGCTCAATCTCTTCAAGCTTCTTGCGCTCAATCTCTTCCTTCTCTTTTGCAGCAGCTTCCTCCTTATCTTTCGCAGCAGCCTCTTCCTTCATTTTCTTCTCGAGCTTCTTCTTCTGCGACTTGCTTAGACCGGCAAACGGATCGACAGCTGGAGTTTCGGGGACAGGCTCAGGTTCAGGCTCAACAACTGGTACAGGTTCGGGTTCAGGTTCGGGTTCCGGAACAGCTGCTTCCTCTTCGACAGGTCCTTTCTTCTTCTTCGTCTTCTTCTTGTCACCGAACGTGAAGCTCCAGGGGTCATCTTCGGTCTTGGGGGGTTCTGCAACTGGTTCTGGTGGTGGCTCTGGGACAGACTCCTCAAGCAGAGCAGCGCTGCCCTTCTTCTTGTTCTTTGACTTGGTCGTGCCAAAGCCCCAGGCGTCGTCCTCGGCTGCTGGCTCAGCTGCCGCGGGGCTCTTGAAAGCGTCAAAGTCAAAGTCAAAGCCATCGCCCTGTTTCTTCTTGTCTGTAGAGTCCCAGGGATTGTCGCTCGTCGCGTTCTTAGAGCTACCAAGCGGTGCCGAATCGAGGCCCCAACCTGATGATCCCTTGGATGTACCCCAACCTGATGACCATCCATCTCCGCCAAGCAAATCAGGTTTGTTCCCGGAAGCACCAAAGCTCATGTCGATTTTGGGTGCACCGTCATCGAGGTTTACATCGCTGAAGGTCGTTTCCGCGGCTGGCGGGTCGGGAGGGGGTGGAGGCGATGGTTCAACCGTCTGCATTAGTTAGCGCCTGCCATTTATCACTAACAAGGTAGTCGAGTCGACGAACCTTCCCCTTTTTCTTCTTCTTCTTGGAGGTTGCTCCACCAAAGGCCCAATCATCAGTTGCTGGTGGATCGTTGGCCCAGCTTAAATCTGGAGCGGCTGCTGCCTTCTCAGCCTCCGCGGCGGCCGTAGCGGCGGCCTCTTCCTCTTCCTTCTTGACGCGCTCTGCCTCCTCTTCAGCCGCTTTGGCCGCCGCTGCTTCCTCTTCCTCTTTCTTCAAACGCTCTTCCTCTTCCTCTTTCTTCAACCGCTCTGCCTCTTCCTCTTGCGCCTGCTTCTTGGTCTTCTTTTTCTTCTTCGTCTCAACGTCTCCCCAGTCGCCCCATTCGCCGTCAGGCTTGTCTTTGTCTTTGTCGCCATCGCCACCGTCGCCGCCTCCTGAATCTCCTCCGTCTGCTGGTGGCGGGGGCTCTTCTGGTGGCGGAGGGGGTTCTTCCGGCGGTGTTGGGTCTTCATTTGCATTGGACGTGTTCGCGGCCTTTTTCGTAGCTGCGTTCTTCTTCTTCTTTGCGTGGTACCTGATTCCGTCGTCGGTGAAATCAAAGTCAATATTGGTATATGGCGACTTCTCATCTAGAAATAGAGAAGAGGCAGGCGATGTGTTGCAACTAATACGTAGGCAATTTGGCACGTCAGAGCAGAGGGAAGCGTTGAGAGAAGGAAATGGAGTGTATTCGGGTGTCTGCGCTGTAGCTAGCGCATCGGTGCATGTGTAGTCTGGGGGCAGGTCCGCAACACAGTCGTGGTAGGAAGGGGGTGGGGTTCCCTGGATGCGTGGAGATGGCTCAGACCAGGAGTCTGGGGTGGGAGTTGGTGTAGACGGGAGAAGCTGGGAGAGCTGGGTGGCGAGGCGGTGAAACTGGTGGTGGTTAGATGGTGAGCTTTGCAGGCGTGGACATGAGGTGTGGCAGATATGCAGTCAGGTAGGTTGGTTCGGTGGGGAAGTGGTAACCAAAACCGGGGGAAGAGCGACCAAACGAAGCGTGCCGTACCGAGAAAGCGTGTCTGTGTGTTCCTTTGTCCTGTCCAGCGCTGCGGCATTCCAGCCGGTCTAGCGCGTCGACTAAATGCTCCATCAGCCCGGCAATGGGCTCGTCATTCTCAGACGCCCACGCTGCCATGCCTGCGGGTGTGCCACTGCTTGCCTCCCAAGCCTCCGAAGCGCGCGACTCGTCTGCCCGGCTCTTGCGCCCTTCAGCCGAAGCAGTCGTGGTGGACGGCCGGGTCCTTTGTCTCAGTGATTGCGCGGCGGCGGCGGCGGCGCGAGGTGCAGTGGTGCGGGACATTGTGCGGGTATCTCGAGATGCGCAAACAGAGGGAGCACGGCGTAGACGGGCACATGGGCGCGCTCACGACCCGCAAGACTCGAGCGGCGGGTGGGCAGCGGGCAAGGGCGCGGCGGGCGGCGGGTTCGCAGCTATGTCTCGCGGGGTGTGACTTGGTCTGCAGGTCTCGTCGGGACAGCGTGCGCCTGAGCAGCGGTGGTGGCACACGCGGGCGGATGGTCCAGCAGTGCAGCGCGCAAGAAGCCAATCTGGCGATGCGTTCCGGCGCAAGTCAGACACGCGGGACGGCAGTCGCGCTCGCCGACGAAGATGGGCGCGCGCAGCGACTGTCTGCAGAAGCGGCGAGGTCGCGGGGAAAAGGACGGCGCAGGACGGTGCAGGACGGTGCAGGACGGTGCAGGAAGACGCAGGAACGCAGGGCCCGCAGAGCGTCAGACGGGCGCAACGCGCAGTCGATGCGTGAGTGGTTGCCGGTCACAAGGCGGAAAGTGTGCTGCCCTGCTGCCCTCCAGAAGCCCTCTTTCCGGCACGCCAATCGCTATCGGCGCTGTCTCCTTGCGCCCTCGTCGCCGGCAGAGGCGTCCAGCTGCTGCTTGGTCCGACTCGTCGCACTCACGCCCAGACCAGCTGGCGGACTTTGAAAAACGAGGGGTGAAGGGGTGGAATCGAGGGGTAATTAGATGCGCATGGAGGGGCGAGGGTACAACGGCGGGACGACAGGCTATGAGTCGTGGCCGCGTGAGATGTCGACAATGCAGCACTTGAATGCAGGGAGACAAGATGCGCACTGCGGGCGGTTAAGGAAAAGAGGGTTCTGCCCACAAAAAGTCTGATCGAGTTAGCGGCCGTGAATGCATTGCATGGGAGCCTCGGGAGCGGTTGGGTGGTGGGTGAAGTCACCAGCAGTTGCCTGCCCGCGGGAGTGCCCTGCTGCTACCACTCTGCTCCCTGCACCGAACAGCGCTCCTCTCTGCCTAGCCCGTCTGCCATGAGCTGCCAGCGAGCCCAGTTCCCCACACTGCATCCCCTAATCGGCCCTCGACGACCACCTTTACGAGCCGCTGGCTTTGGCTGGAGCCGTGAAGCTTCACCGCCAGTCCGCAACCACCCACGCCCACCCAATGACTGGCCGCGGGAACAATCGGCGCTGCACCACGGTCGAACGTGCATGGGAGCTGCCGCTTTCGATCCCTCTGAGAGACGTCGAGAACGCAGGACAGAGACAACGCACGCAGTTGTGCTTCTGCGCCTGCTGGCCCATGACGATGCGGGGTGGGGCGGCAGTCAACAACAGACTGTCAACCATGCTCCCCACCGAGAAGCGATGGGTCCCTGAGCCAGTCGTCACCGCTTCCAAGCACCCGGTACCTGCCACCAACTGCATGTCAACCAGACTTCAACGCCCCCTAGCAGCCTCGAGGACCGATGCTACATCTACGGCCCACTCCACCCACCTCCTTTACTCTTCTTCACGCTTCCAGCCACTCTGTCGCTACCGCTCAACACGCAGCCTGTTGGGCAAACTCTCGTATGTGTCAAATGACCATACACAATTGCTGTCATTGGCGCTCGAGTAGGTAGGTGACAGCTATGTTGCAGCTACGTGCTAAGTCTAGACTACAAGCCCACTCACACCGGAGCGCCCATCTCCACCATCCCCCAGGGTATCAATACAAAGTCTGCTAAACATCCGCCCAAGCCAAACCAGAATTACAAAACATCAAGCGAGAAGGAAGCCGGAGCTGATTACAGTAAACGCTCAAGGTTACTATGGCGTGGAGCTCATTGTAGTCGTTGAATGTAGTAGGAAAATTATGTCCATGTCGGTGTCGGTGTCGGTGTCGTATAATGAGATCATAGTCTCTACATCGTACAGAGAAGCAACGCTGGAACGCTGGTCAGTAGTACTAATACACATTATGTATACGTGGGTGCGCCTGTCGTTTAAAACGACTGTTCCTCCTCGACCTCCTCGCCAGCCAAAACTCTGCGAGCGTCGTCGAGTCGTCTCCGCCACGCTTCGCGGTCGTGCTGCTCTCCGTATGTGTTCTGCAGGTTCGCACACACGTTCTGGAAGCTCGCTGCCAGACTGTAAATTCGCTTCTTATCTTCTTCACTGAACGCTAGACGCGGTTCGTTGCTCGCACTCTCCGTAAGGATCGAGTAGATCTTGCTCGTCTGCAGTCCGCTAGCCAGAGAACCCGAGGACGAGGATGTGCGTGATGATCCACGAGAAATGGCCGTCTGCGTGGGAGATATGCCGTTGCCGCGCCGCATGTTGATGGCCGAGTCCGAGCGAAGAGATACGAGCGATGGGCGCTGAGAGGCGATTTGCTGGTTGTGCGAGATGATTTGCTGCGCGAATTGGTCCATTTGTTCGTTTTCTTCCTCGTCTTCGTCATCTTCGTCGGACTGGTGCGAAGCAGCAGTGGCGAATGACGCGACGGTCGAGATCGAGTCTATACTGGGGTTCCTTTGATGTATGGAGATGCGCTTTTCAGCGTTGCTGATGTCTTCGCCATTCTGCATGGCCGTAACCGGCCGGGTGGTGGCAGTGGAGCTGTCGGAGCTGATGCTGGATCTTCGGTCCTCGAGGCTGTATGTCCCCATTGCGCTGTGCAGGAAAAAGTGCTCATAGTCAAATGCGTCGAGACGATCCTCGTGCCGTTCGGTCACAGGCATTTCATAGACAGCATCCTCATAAACGCTGTCACCTCCAGGCCCGAGCTCCTCGCCATTCACAGAGACGAAGTCGTTGTTGTCAGTATCCTCGACACCCTGCGTTGATTCAGACCTTTCTGTGACTTCGTCGATTGTACTCGGTGGGTTAACGCCTGCTTGCTGGATGCCCAGTCCCTTCGGGCTGCGCTCTCTAGATGCAAGCAATCTCTCTCCTTCTCGTTGCGAGTAAGTTGTCGTAGGCGAACCACTATCTTCATACAACGTTTTCCTTGTCGAAGACTCAGTCTTGATACCCAACCCCGCGTTCTGAGTGACTGGCGAAACGCCAGCTTGGTAGCCGTCCCTCCCATGATACCAGACTTCAGACGAGGTGAACGGACTCGGCGTACGCAGGCTCTGGAGACTTCGACGTCGCATATGATCTTCTTGCGCTCTCTGCTTCAGACTCGAAATCCTCCCCTTTAGGTCGTTCATCTGGTCGCGAAGTCCACTGGTTGCAGAAGCGGATCTTTGCAGCGTATGCCCACTCTCATCTTCTCGCAGCGTTTCTAGAGCACTCGGCGATCTGGAGCTCCTCGATGTCGACCTCCGGGGAGCCTGGTAATCGGTAGAGTTCCAGGTGCTTCGTGGATCGCGCATGACTTCGTGGCTGCGAGACTCTTTGATGGGGAACCGTCCATGTCCAAAGCCCTCTGGAGACCACGGACCGCTTGCAGCTCCCATAGCACTCGATGCGCGCTTGCCCGTGCTCATCCTCGATGTGTAGGGTGGGGCGAAAGGTAGCGGTATGGACGTCTCACTCGCGCCTCTTGTGTGGCCTTGAGTATTGCTGTTGTTCGAGTAGAGCAAGGAATTGCGATGGTACGAGGGCGTCCGAGGGGGGATGGGCCCAATCCCGGCATACAGTCTCCGGTCTCGTTCTCGTGTCGAGGCAATATGCTGTGACAGCTCAGAGGTACTCCTAATTGGGTTGTAGGTCGGAGACACAACCAGCGACTCTCGAGCTCCTCTGAGGTTGCCCTCCATAACCTGTCGCAGTCAGCGGTGGTCCAATTAATTGTCCGCATGTGGTTGCGCCTACGTTGAGTCGCTTCTTCGCATTGGCTAGAATTAGTTCAGCCCTCCGGCTGAGTGCTGCCGAGGACTGGGGGTCGTCCATGTCGTCGTCGTCGCTGCCACTCGTCCGCCCGTTCATCCATTGCTCATTTTCCATGTCGTCGTCGTCGTCGTCGTCGTCGTCGTCGTCCTTGGCGGGGCCGCGGGGTGGTCGGTCGCGCTTCTCCTGTTCCTCGAGATCCACGCCGCTGTCATCGAAGTGCTCGTGGCTGTCGAAGCCAGGCCAGTTCTCAAAGTCCTCGCTCAGTATCGAGCTTGCGGTGCTGAGTCTGCGCTGCTCGTGCTCCGCCCAGCTGGCTGCGGGATAGCTCTGGGGGCCATTGGCGTCGAGGGCAGGCGACGAGGCGAGCACATGGCTGCGCGCAGGCGGCCTTTTAGCATGGGCTCCTGAGTCGCCCATGCCGCGCAGTGTCGAGCGCGAGGACTGTGCTGAGAGCGGAGGTGACTGCTTTTGTTGCGAAGCGCGGCGCCGGCCCTGGGGCGGGAAACCTAGTTTGGGGCTGTTATATGCAGCATCGTACAGGGCAGACACGGAGGGCGGGCGCTCAAAGACGGGCGACGTGCTGCGCGCCTCGTCGGCCTCGAAGCCCGGCAGGATCATGCCCGCATCTGAGAGCGTTGGGCTGCGCTGGCTGGACGGCCTGCGCTGCTTGGCCGCGATAGCCATGGCTGTGAGGGTCTGAGGGATTTCGGCTATGTTGGCTCTCTGGGCGATCTGAACATGATCTGGCGGCCGCGGTGTGCAATGCAATGCAATCCACTCCTGCCCGCGCGGTCGAGTCGCAGAAGAATGTCTGGGAGTGAGACCGGACTCGCGCAGAACAGAGACACCAGGCACACGCGTGCGACTTTCATTAACTCACCTCCATTAGGCTCTGCGAACACGGCTGCACTGGCCATCGCTCTCTTGCACGCCTCGTTTAGGGGATGATAGCGCCGGGAGGATCAGCGACCCCGGCAATTGGTGACAGCCTCCGCCTGCTCCTGATGTGCTGATTTGCTGCTAGAGCCTGGCAGGCTGCACTTTATTTCATTGGTGCCAGCCCATCTTTGCGCAATTGACCAATGGCTCCAGCCTTTGCGCTCGGCAGCAGCCTTCAAGATCGGGAAGGTCCAACGTTCGAGGGCGCAGAGCGGGCTGTTGAGCCTCAGACGTTGTCGTGGCCTTTCGAGGTGCGCAGAAAAACCGTTGGTGCATCTTGCATAGAGTTATGCGTGCCTCGATTCGATGCAGCCTGCCGTGGCGTGTGCCCTGCAAGCCTGCAAGGTACCGCTGTGCTGTGAATGGCACTCTCAACCTCTGCCTGACTCGGCCGCAAATCTCCAGTTTGTGGGTCTGTAAGCTAGCTGTGTCAACATCGGTGGTCAACCGAAGCTGCAGTAAACAAACATCAAGGTTTGGACTACTGCGCAGCTACTGCTCTACACGATCGTCAGACCTGCACTTCGCTGCACTTTGTGGTTCCGCAACCGTTGCACGGCTCGTGGAAATGACATACAACGTCAGCTCATTTCCTACCTTGCTCGAAGCTCAGCCGTCAAGCGGTTCATGGGTGCCACATCGCCAGCCTGAACGGTCTAAGCGGCCTTTAAAACGGCTCTTAAGACGGCCTTTAAGACACTGTGCCATGCTTGGCCGGTTGATGGTCGCGATCAAAGGTGGGAGAGTGATTTTAACATTCAGAGCCCCGGCCGCATACCTCTACTGTGTTGTGGCAAGACTTCAGCTGTACTACACATCTTTCATGCCATGCTACGTATACTAAATATTGATATCCTAAATCCTTGCGCCATCTGATGCAAACTCCATTCCATGCTCGCTATGCTAAGGGTAAGACAAAATAGGCATCTTTCAAGCAAAATCATCATCATCGTCATCATCATTCCAGCCCAACGCATCATAAATCGAAGGCTCCTTAGCCTGCTTCGCTGGAGTTGCAAATGCGATTGGTGCCGTGCTTGCGTCCGAGACTGTTGGCTTGATAGGTGTAGCTGCAACGACTGGCGGTGGCGTGTCTCTATCGGTGGGCAATGGGCTACCCGCAGCCTTGACGGGAGTTTCAAAAATATTAGAGGTTGGGTGAGCATCTTCCGGGAAAAGTCGAGTCGAGCTCTTGACAGGGGTTGCGAAAATCGTTCTGCGAGCTGCCCCTGACGTGAAAACCCTCATGGTCGGCGCTTTGGAAGGTGTTTCGGCAACGCCTGGCTGCGCTAGCTCTCGGGCCGTTGCACTATGCTGAGTCGTACCTGGTACAACGGAGGACGGTTGGCGGACACCAGAGGATGGAATGCAGAAGTCGCCCAAGGGGCCTGCTTCAGTAGCAGTCTGCCTGACAAAGGGACTCTGATGGTAGTGGACTGGTGTTTGCTCAACTACGTTCTGTGTCCTTCGGCCCGCTCGAGGTGTTGCAGTGACCTGTATATCCTTCACAACCTTGCGCACAGGATTGGCAGGCTTTCTCGACCGATTTGCTGAACCGAGCCCACGCTTCTCGATCTCAGCCATGTAAGCACCGGCAGCCAGGTCACGGTTTGGCTTCTTGAGAGTAGCGATGGCCTCTTTGAGATCATCCTCCACGCGTGCTTTGTGCTTCAACTTCGCAGCGGCAGCAGCTGAAGTAGCCGTCAGATCCATCTCACGACCTTGAAGATGTCTCAGCTGCGACATGGATTGTCTGGCTCGTGAAGGGCTGCGCTTGAATGGTATTGCCGACAGCGGTGCCTCACTTGATTCTCGTTTGATGCTGTGCTGTCTTAGCAGTGCAGTGTCTGTAGCAGAGCGAGCTAAAGACGGCGTTCTTTTATCTCCTATCTTGCCAGTGGTGTCGGTAGCTACTCTTGCTAGTGACCGACGTGACTTCTTTGTCTCTGGTTCCTGGAAATCTCGGGACTTCTTGGAGGTGAGAGGCGGTCTCATGGCTTTACGTTTTGAGGACGCGATCGCAGGCCCGCCGAGCTTCTTGTTGATAGTAAAGGCCTGCTCCGGGAGTCTGCTCATATAGAAAGGGACGATTACTTCCACACAGAAACCATGCAGGCGGTCATTACCACCCTTTCCACTCCCATCAGCATTGTCCTGTTGCTTCGCTGCTGTAGTGTCAAAGTCTAAGATACCGGCCTCCTCTGTAGCGTGCCATATGCTCAGTTTATCGAGTAAAAGATCTAATTGCAACGCAATATCATCGAGCTTCTTCTTACGCTTCTTTGGTTGCGTTTGGGAGTCGTCCTGTTGCTGGCTCTCGCTCCTCAGGGGTCCGTCTTCTACAGGTCCCTTATAGGTCGCCAGCGATTCGAGCGCAATAATCTCGAGCATAAGTATCAATTGCGCAAGTGTCTCGCGAACTCGCAAATCGCCAATCCTCCGCCTGATGCGCATTTCAATCGTTTCCTCACCGACGTTCTCAGCGCTTGGCATCTCGGACCTCCACCACTTCTTGATGAAGGCATCTTCCGAAGGATAGACACCGTCGCGATTGAGTTTCGTTTTCTTCTTAGACTTCTTAGCCTTGGGAGGTTTTGTAGTCGCTTCTTCGTCTGAGACAATGCCCACAGGTATGTTCTTGATGATCGAAGGCAGTTTGTCGTAGTACTTCTTCTCACCAGCTTTTGGACTCAGCAGCATCGACCTAAGGAACGTAACGAGTTCATATGTGGATGGGGCACCTTCGTCAGGTGAAGTGAAAGTATTGCGTATTCGCGCTATGGGTCCTTTGGCGAAGTATGCTAGTGATGTCTTCGATGTGTAGACTGCGTCCAGATACTGTTGGACCAATGATTCGAGTTGTTCTTGAGCGGTTGGTACTTCTGCAACAGGCTCCTGGAGCGGTTCAGACGCAATCGCATCGTCCAGGTCGATCGGCGGTGGTATATTATGGATGTCATCTTGCCAGGGCTCTGGTTTTATCTGCACTGCCTCTACCGGCCGTCGAACCATCGACATCCTTGCACGTTTCACTGGCTGTGCGACTGGCTGTGTCTCCACTACAGCATGCTGCCACCATAATCCTCCAGCCTTGTGATTCGTGTTGATAGCCGTGGGCACAGGATATGCCGATATGATGGCTGAGTCCCAAAGCTCTGCAATATCCATCTCCTTCAACCATGGGGCAAGCTTACATATGCTGTATACCCGGGCCTGGACTCGCTCTATAGCATACAGCGTTCGTTCCGTCTCATACTGAGCGACAAGCACCTTGAGAGTCGCAACCTCTTGATCGCTATCCTCTCCATCGCTTTCCAAGACATCGATACGTGCCGTGAAGAGGCCATTGGATGGGAATTGCTCGTCAGCGGTGGTGTCGAGGAAGGTAAGCGGTAGCTGAGCGCGACTGATAACTCGTATTGGCTTAAACGTAGCAGGTTTTTCGTATGGGGAGCCTGGGTACGATTTGATTGTGAAGGGTGTGGTGTAAGATGCGAGACCGCTGAGAGAGTCCCTCTTACGCTTCGAGGGCAACTGCGGTTTCGATTCGTCGCGCGTCGCGACAAGTCCAAGGATATGTACTGGTTTGTCTGGTACGGAACTGAACATTGTCTTCGTCTGCAATGCGTAGGTGGACATCGAAGCTGTGCATGGCGGCCTCGAGTGTGGAATTTACCGAAAACTCACTGTTGATACTCGAGACGTTGCCCACATCAGTCGTAACGCGTTTGTCGCGAAATCGCGGAGGTTCGTGCTCGCGCTAGTGCGTCATTGCATGACCTTCAATCTTCATTCGCTCAACTCCGCATTTCGACTTCAGGGTATCTCTCTTATTTCCGTACACATGCAACAGTACTGTATGCCACTTATGTTGGATAGAGTCGTGAGGGTACAAGTGCCTGTTGGGCTTCAGAAAGACTAGACACACCTGAGGAGCTCATGCATCTTCGAACTGAGATCATGACAGATCGGTACAGTAGGGTATACAACTCGATCCCCTACCAAACTATCAGGGTTTAGTCTGGCAGTAATTTGGAAATGTCGATTAGCGATTATGGCGTCATTGAAAAGGAAGAGTAACAGTGTCTCTCATCCGTCGCTCTTGACACTCTGTTCGTCTATCAATCAGGTCTGTTCACGATGGCGAGATATCTCACGCTCTGCATCGGTATCTTCACTAGCCGCTGTTTAGCACAAACATACTTTGATACACCGCCTGGTGGTTTTCGTCCATTTGGTCCGGGATACACCAAGGGTGCCTACCCTCGAGACTTCAATGTAGTTGGTCAGGAACTGGAGGCTATCCACGACAGCCAAAGGCCTTCAACTGGACTCGCCGTAGACAAAGAACACAGATTATATCTGACGTACCCGAGAAACGCAAGCCCAACACCAAGCAACGTGGTCATCTGCACATTGGTCAACAATGAAGAGCCATGGCCAAATGCTGCAATGCAGAACTGTACTGTGGATCAAGATCCGAGCACGTGCTTCATCAACGTCCAGAACATCGTCCTAGACGGCGTGGACCAGCTTTGGGTTGTAGATAGCGGCATTCCATATGGATCGCCTTCAGGTTCAGACGCAAAGTATGGGGGCGCAAAGCTAATGGCTTTCAACGCAACGACCAGCAGTCTCATTCGCACCTATATCATCCCGCAAGAATTATTAGCGCACGGCATGAATATGAATGACCTACGGCTGAACATTACACTTGGCTATGCGTTCGTGACAGACGCCAGTAGAAATAGTTCACTTGTAGCAATCAATCTTAACGACGGAAGCGGAGTCCGCAGATTGTTCAACGAAAGTGTGGTTAGGGCCGACGAGAACTACGTCGGATCGTATGATGGCGAGCTTATCTACAGCTGGAATGGTACGCAGCGGAACCACATTACTACGGCCGCAGACGGTATCGCCTTAGGTGAGAAGTCTCTGTTGTCTTGCAAGATATGCTTCCCTAACAATGGCTCTAGCGTCAGGCAACTTCTATTGGGGTGTCCTCGCCTCCCGTCGATTCTACTACATTTCCCAAGAAGTCCTTGTCGACAGAAACAAAACAGACGCTGAGGTTCTTGCCGCAGTCCAGAATCCAGGACAATGCGCTTCCGAGCAAGCCGGCTTCACTGCTGATGATAAAGGTCGTGTCTACATCGCTGCAAGCGAACAAAACGCCATTTACTATGTCGACACCCTAGAATCACAGACCAACATGATCGTCAACGGACGTGCGCTGGGTGGCTCTGGTCTCATTCCGGCAAATGACTATGTGTTGAATACACTTGTACGAAATGCTATGATTCAGCATGCAGATAGCATGGCGATCCTCGATGGCTGGCTGTACTTCAATACCAATCAGCTTACGATGGGGCCTCCGTACCAGTACAACAACGTTGATAAGCGGAAGGGACCGTTCCGGAGCTTTCGGGTCTGGATTGGACGGGGGCCAGCTGTTTAGACCGCAGTACTGTGTTTGCAGTTCTTGTCTGAGAGCAGGAAAGAGTGACTGATGATGTTCGCCTTTAGTCATGCATATGCATGATACGAAAAAATGGTTGACATTGTTTGACTTTCATCTTGTTGTGCAGACTTCAACCACCAACTTTGCGTATACAGGTACCCTCTTCCCATTGAATTCCAATTCGGCTTCAAACCCTATCGAAACTGTTTTTTGCAACATCCGAGAAAGCTTAAGGGTTGTGCACTTGTGTCAAGGTCTCGTTGCGATGCATGCGGCGTTGACAGGCAAGATCATAACGTTAAAGTCCGCCGCTGAAGACTGTTCCCTACAGGCACTCACTTCATACGAAAACCCGTTTTCGTCTTGGCTACTTGTAATACTTTTTTTTCCTTCATGGCATCTAAATTGTGAATATGTGGTTATGCAACATCATAGACGTATTTGGAGCAACTTTCATCTTGACTTATCGGCTTCTTTGCTCGGCACAAGGCTTTTACAGTAAGTTCACAAATATCCGTGCTTTGCCTCAGGTCTGGTTAGTGAGCGCAGAATATAGTTACAATCGTACGCTGGTGGCGGCGCTTCATCGAAGGTTCAAGGACGCGCTAAACGAAGCAATTTCTGTGCACAATCTAGGACTACGTTAATAAGATGCATCCTGCTAATCTAGTTCTAGGGTCTTGATCTTTAAATCTTCGAATAATTGTTTTTGAGGTCTATTGGAGCTCGGGCGGAGGCGGTTTTTGTCTGTAACATTTTGTTTGTACCTATTAAACCATAACATATGCGCCTCTATAAGCGGAAGTCTGCAAATATATGGAATTGAACTGCCGGATGACCACATGCCAAATTTCCAAGAAACAATGCGATACTTCTCTCGAAAATTGAAGATTATGTTCGCTGCTCGTTGTACCATTTGTGCGTGGTGGTAGAGTCTTAAGAAGGGGGAACGGTGGGATGTAAGGCCACGATCGTTCAGAGACTATTGCTCAGGTTTACCACCTTCAAAATGACCAGGCCCGGACTTTAAGAAATTAGAAGGGTGGTTCAATATTCTATCTTAGGGTCATCTAGGCGGCAAAGATGCCAAAAATACAGATAAGTCGATGTTTGGAACCAGCAACAATTGCTAACCGGAACCACAGGTCTCATCTTCACTTACCATGGGTTCCGCCTTTACTAACCGTGTAATAGTAAGGTACACTGTAGAGTCGCCTATTTGAATCGCAAGAATTGCAAGCGCAGCAATCAAATCTCATCTTTCTATTATTCTTTCTATTTCGCTTTTCGTCATCACTTCCTTTCAAGACTAAGTCATCACACTTGCGCAAACCCCTTCATAACCAGCTATCATGTTCAATCGTCGTAAAGAAATCCGTACAGATGATTCTGTGAAACCTGCAACATCGACCACAGATTCGCTGCGTAATCTGATGATCAACAACTGGAATGCCGGGCACTACATCTTCAGCAACTTGGAGCTGGAGAAGGCAAGACCAGAGTATATTCTTAGCCAAATGCTCTCCACTAAGTCCACCATCTCTACTGGTTTTTCTATTGCGAAGACGAAACAGCACGCTCAAGACGAAGTTTCGCTTCAAGCCTTCTCCTCCATTGGTGCTGTACAGTGTGGTACGATTTACGCACTCAAAGGCACTACTGCAGTCATCAAGCTTCCAAATTCCCCAGAACAGTCACAAAGTCTTTTCAATGACTTAAGAAACCATAAGATCGTGCATGATGCTTTTCAAGGGGTATCGGTTGCACTTCGTTGTCACGTTCACGTCCCTACGCTCAAAATGTGGGTCAGCCCCAAGAGCGATCACTTTTGGAGCACAAACGCTGCACTATTCCGTCAAGATGTTCAAGTACCGGATTACGGCTTGATGTCTGAGCGCATCTATCCACTTCAATATACTGTCCGCTCAGCGCTAGTAGACACCTTCGCACCAAAAGATATTAAAGATCGCAAACATGACTTCCTGGGCATGTCGAAGAACAAAGACTGTTTGATCCGCTTATACCTTGGACGCCGAAACAATGACTCCCCTCCTACTCAAGCTGAAAAGTTCCATTTGCGCAACTTCCCTCTTCACGTCAACGAGATGGAACGATTGAAGCTCGACACAACCTACTATGCCAAACTCATGGCAAAAGCGCTCGCAATTCTGCATTGGCACGCCGGTCTGGATGCGAACGATGTCGAGTTCGTCTTTGGTAGTTCGCCTACGTTCAGCACACAGCCCACAGCCCAGGATATTCAAGACACGGATATGGGTTCTGCTGCCGCCATTTTTTCTTCGGACTTCCAACATCGCACCGTTTCCATTTCGCTTCTAGACTTCAACAGGTGCCAGTCATTCACGCAGGATCAGGCAGGTCTAAAGAAACTTGTCGACGGTTTCTACTGGAACGATCCGTACTACCCGCGTCCAGCATCCACCACATCCAAGGACAAGGACCTATGGAAAGTTTTCTCGAAGCAATACCTCGATATCAGCGCAGAGTTCGTGAAACACGGAATGCCGAAGGATTTCATTAAGGCAGTGGAAGAGAGAGGGAAGAGACGCTCCGGCAATAACCTTTTTGGTTGATCAACAAACAGCAGATAGAACGCTTGAGGTGTACCTCATCAAGGAAAAGACTTCTCCATCCAAGATGGAAGGCGTCGGTACCGTACATCTAGTGGAACGACTATGAATTTAGACAAAGCACAAATTTGGCTGGTAGTGGGAAGGACATACTGGGAAGACCAGGAAGTATCTAACACCAATGAAAAGTAGCTCAGTATAAAGACATGAAATTTCTAGAAACGCATATTTCGCATTGTAATTACTGCTCTCACTACGCGAAAACTGGGCATTCTGTAGTCTCCAAGTCATACCACCCGTCATCAGGCTAAGCCGCACCTGCAGCCGCGGCCACAATTCCATTCATCCGATTTCGTTTCTTCTTCTGCTCCTTCTTCCACTGTTTCCTTCTGTACTGTTCGGCTGCATAATGATTGTGTTGTGAGCTACCGTGGGTACTCGAGTTGGCATGCGAACAGTGGCCAGCATAGTGTGGCTCCTCGTAGTGCATGTTCGATCCGCCTTGGCCCATAGTCGAGAAGTGAAGGCTTAGCTATTAGAGGGTTCTGGCTAATGCGATGGGTGTTCGCTTTGATACTTGGTTGAGATGGTCGATGAAGAAAACGTGTATGTGGAAGATGTGTAGAATTTGTTTGCGTTGTACGATGTCGACTATCACTTCATCTTTGAGCACCTATATACCTACAGTTCTGTCGTCAAAGCCTCCTCGCATTGTCAGCTCGAAGGTAGCTCTGAGCGTAGTTTGTGGCATTTCAGGTGTTGAGACGGAGTCCCTTATCACCGACCGACCGTGTTAGGAACACAGCCGCTCGATCTGCGGAAGGCGCAGTTGACGTGCTTGTAAGCCGCAGTACATGTGTTTAACAACACGTCACGTCAACTATTGGCAGGGACTGTTTGTTGCCTGACTTTCAAAGCACCTTTGGAACTGAGCAAAGACTGGACAAGAATTACGGAGTATTATCTCTGAGAATCTCTGGACATGGTGCATGAGAAGAATGCTGACGTCACGATCGCCAAAACCACCTAATGAAAGCAATGACTATACTAGGTTAATTATAGAATGCGGTATAATGCTTTCTGGAGAAGCTTTAGAGCTATGTATGTACGCCTTGACCTGAACCCTATGCCGGGAGGCAATGCAATAAGTACAAACCCAACTTGTAGGCACAAACTTATTCGATTTACACCTTACCTGGAACACTTCAACCCTCTACTTAGTCTCCGAGTACAGAGTCAGCGTACGTACTCGAACAACCATCACAATAAGACAGTGAGCGCGACAAAATTTCGCTCACTGTGACACCTCCTTGCACCTCTTATGACTTCCGAGCCTGAGCCGCACGCAATCCCCTCGGAGCGGGCACCGGCACCGAGTCCCATATCGGCGCAGTGGGCAGCTCTCCGTACACCTTGCACCAACATGTCCCGATGACTCAGGGCTAGCAGTAGCGCTTCATCAAATCTACCCATCTAAAGCACGGCTGCCATCGCAACTGTTGAGCTCTGATCCTGGATACCACGGTGATAGCCTACGAGCAGCTGCGGGTTGCTCCGCGGACGGGTTTGAATGCACTACCGGTATGACCGTTTAAACCTTGAAGTTCGGGCCCATGTTTGTATAGTGGAAATTTGTGTCCGGTTAACGTTGAGAAAGGAGAGACTTGCTTTACTGGCTTGTCTGCTACTTTGCGACGGTGCGCTGCGCTGCGCAACCGCGCGTCGTGTACCTGCATTAGCATCCATTCACATAACGGCACCACACTCAACTGCGCTGCCGCTAAGATACTGGAGCCAAAAACCCTCGTATCGACCTCGAGGTGCGATAGGCGAGCCTTGCTAGCCATCTGCAGCAAAGCCCACCTTCAAAACAAGAAGGTGTAGGTAACCTAGCTGGTCGCTTTTGTGATTCAACGCTCTTACAGACCGACTCTGATTGGTTCTCTGGTAGAGCTCAGCTCAAGAGATGCTTCTTCTCGGGACGTTGGCTCGGTGAATTGATCGCTGCAGGGCGCAGGGGCACGCTGCATGCCGTGTTGGATACGGAGGCGGACGGATGGGAAAACAACCGTGTGGCAAGCAGCCACAAACGGTGCGTCAGTGAGCCTAGTTGGAATGAGAAAAAACAATGGCTGGGCAGGGAAGGTAGACAGAAACTGGTGTATCGAGCACGCAAGCTGCAATATGAAAGGGGTAAAGTTGGTCGCACAGTACGCGCAATGCTCGATGACTCGAGACATTACATTACGAAGAGAGGACGGAAGAGGTAGTAACTAGGCAATGATTGCCGTTTTGTGTTGCGTGTACGCATCGACCCTACTCTAGGACGAGAGATGCGTGACACTGCTCCTTCTACAGATCCTGAGCCTCCTAGCCAGATAAGCTGGCGATGCCATTAAGAAAACGAAGGGCTAGAAATCAAAGTCCTGTTCCAGAGACCATTATGAGATATGAGACAGATCCAGCCCATAACAATATACGTTGAGAAAGTTCGTGATTGGGTCAAAACCTTGCGTTCGTCCCATGTTGCTGCTCCTTGTGATGCAACGCCTGCGCCGTGTACAAGGAGAAAGATCATACAACGGCCAATATTAGTATTAGTGGCATGAGTCGTAGCCAGTAAACACCGTAGTGCATGGCCGACGCAGTATCGGTATTGAATGGAAACAATGAAAAGAGAAAGATAGTACGATGCGAATGCTTGGCTTCCACATGGCCTCCACATCGTTGGTCCAGCACCCTGGACGGGTATTTAAAATAATGGAACGAAGAGAACCAAGCGCAAGCAATAAAAGGGTATAGCGCTTGCGCAAGGAAGTCAACGTCTAGGACTTGAAGTCGCTGGCACTTTGGTTGGCAAAGATGTAGCTCTTCGGCTGGTCCATGCGGCGGATTGTGTTGCCATGCATATCAGTCGTGCCCTGCGATGGTGTGTATTGGTGAACTAAAAATTCAGGCATCGAGGAAACAGGTGGAGCAAACGGCACGTTGTGCGAGATACCTTGCAAGGATATCTCGTTGTAGCCAAAGTTACCATCGTACGTGTATTCAAGATTGACTTCATCAGCTGGATTTTGAGCAGTGTCAGATGGCAGCGAAGGTCTCCTGAAGTGCGATGGTTTAGGCTGTGCCAAGGTGAGATCCGTCGAAGAATGGAACCCAGTGCGCATCTGTGGCGGTTGCATGTAGCCGTTGCGGGGAAAGCTTTGTTGAGTTGGAGGTGCTGATTGCGGTGGTGTGTCGCGGTAGATATTCTCGTTGGCAAGACGCGCCTGATTAAGGCGCTGCAAATCCAGTGGTGTTGAAGGTGGTGAGCCACTCTTAACGTTCGAACTCGCAGCGAAAGGCTCGGTAGACCATGTTGTGTTTACACTCTCCGGACTACTGTGCTCAGGCATACCGTGAGGCCTTACTGAACTGGGTGGCTGCCAGTAGAATCCCATGTCTTGAGGAGTAAGGGGTGTAGGTGGTGCCAGGCTTCCGTTGTTGCCCAGGGTTGTCACACTGGAAGACGAGAATGTTCTTGCGAATTTTGGGGATGCAGCAGCTTCTGAAAAGCTGGAAACTAAAGGCGATGGCTGTGCTGAGCCCGGTCGCGATTTCTGAACACGACCCCCGGCATTAGGAATACCTGTCGACCGGATCCTCCTAAGTGTATGATCGGGGTTGCTGGCCGGAGATGGCATGCCCGGGGTGTAAGATGCGCTCCTCATTGCACTTGAATTCAATGCGACGGGTCGCTTTTGCCTCCTCACAGCAATGCTGGAAGTCTGAGTGAGCTGCTTGAAATCGTCAGGCGTTCCATTGCGAATCTGGATTGCGTCCATGTTGTTTGCAAGATTGCTAGTCGAAGAGTTTCTACGCCTGAATGTGTCCTCGCCAAACATCAAGGGCATCTCAAAGTCGGACGCGGCTGCACTGTGCTTTCGTGTCAAGTCTTGACCAGGAGAAGAAAGAATGGCCTGAGATGAAGTATTGAGTTGCTGGTAAAAGTTGGGCTGCTGAAATGAAGGAACACTGCCGTTCGGGTCCCAGAAAGGTATCGTGTTTTCAGAGGGTGTGCTTTCATCGAAGTTGAAAGTCGCCGCAAAGTCACTGCTGTCGTTGGCCTGCTCCAGCTGTGCTTCCGAGGTGGAATCTTCCTTCCAGCCCGAATACATGGATGTGATAGATGCGACTGGAGGTGTGGGACCGTTCGACGACTGAGAAGTGGCCGTCGATTGATTGCCTGAATAAGGCGACTGTCCCGTTGAGCCCGTGCTTGTGCTGTTTTGTGCGTCAGCTTGACCGGGTTGGTCGGTTCGCGTAGCTGCCAGAGTGCTGTAATCCAAGTTGCCAAAGTCAGCGAATCCATTGAATGTGTCCTGTGGCAGTGCAGGTTCGTTGGATAGCGTTGTAGGCATGGAGAAGGCAATACCATTGGTGTAGGAGCCGTTGTAAGAGAATGCTTGTTCCTGATTGTTGCTAGGCATGTTCTGCTGCATGTAGCTAGGGCCAGCAGTCGCAGCCATGAGTGCTGAGTGCATCATCATCTGGTGAGGGTAAGAATTCGAGCGGTCAGCCTCTGAAATTGTCCGTAGATTGTACTGATGCATGTCGAAAGGCTGCTGCAGTGAGGTCTGGGGGCCCAAGTCTAGGGCTGACGGTCCGTCCACACCTTGCACTGGTAGGCTGACAGGGCTGATGTCGGCGGTCACGGAGCCGAACTCTTGGGGCATAGGCATGTGAGGCTGGTGTTGTGGGACCTGTTGGTGTGGCTGGTGTGGCTGGTGTTGCGGATGTTGCGGGTGTTGGTGGTGCTGCGAGTGTTGGTGGTGTTGCGGATGTTGCTGCTGTGGCTGGTGCTGCTGGTACATCTGGTGGGGTGGAGGAGCGAAGTGCTGTCCAGGCATGACTTGAACCTGCTGGCTGTATATGCCCATGCCAAGCTGCATGTTGTACTGGTTCATGGCTTTCTTACGATCCTGTTTGACCTTTGCCCTGCGATTCTGGAACCAGTTCTGGACAGTGTTAGCCTGATCATCTGCATAGTAGGTTTGCAGACTGACATTGATCTTATCGAGGGGTACCCCTAGACGGTCGGCGAAGGCCTTCTTGACGCCGGTCGTGGGCTTGTGCTGCTGCTGGAAGTGCTGCTCGAGGATGTCATGCTGGTCTTTTGTGAGCCGAGGCTTCACGTCGCCACCAGGCTTCGGGCCTGCCGCTGCGCTGTCTGGCGGTGGGAGCTCATTGCCGTTTGATGTGTAGGGGTGCTGCATGCTGGGGTCGTGGGGGTCCATCCTCGGCGCGCCGCGACACGGCGAGGCAGCGTCTGTCTGGAGTGAGTTCAGGCGGGCACGTCCGCTTGGAGGCTCTGCAATGCACGATGCAGGCGCGCAATCGCGTGGGAACAGGTGGTGTCGAGAGGTGGCAGTAGGCCTCCGGGGTCGGGCGGTCAGTCGTTGAGCACGGGGCCACGGGCTGCACCGAGACGAAGGTGCGGCACGGAGATATTATATCGTCGTTATCGATGTTGTGTTGTTATTGTTGTTCTGCGGAGTCGAGCGGTAGCGAGCGACAGAGGCGATGGCGGGCGCGCAAAACCAAAAAACGAGTGTGGGTGAGCGTGGTGTGGAAGTGTCGAGGCGTGGAAGTGCGGTCCCCTGAAGCGTGAGGCACGACGAGGTGTGGGAGGGAGCGACCGACCGATGAGGTCCAGCTACCCAGTTACCGCAGGGCGGCCGCAGCGAATAGCAGCGCCTTTCCCCTCCTCCACCCGCTAAGCCACCAGGCCAGCCTGCGTCCCCGGCACAAAAATAACCTGCATGGTTGTGACACTGGTCGTCCTCAGAGCACACTCGCCCTCGATAGCGCCTTGACGCACACGTTCAAGCTGTCACTCTCCCGCTCCCACCGCCGTCGGCCTCGCACTCGCCGCCAGACCAACGGCTGCAACGCTTTGCGAGCTGGCACACGCAGCCTCTGCGCGAGAGCCTCATTGGGCCGGCGTTTGACCCACTGTCCTCGCGAAGCTTGGCCTGCGCCTAAGGACGGAACGTGTGGCAGCATGTTCCCTATCGATGCGCCTGACGGCAACGGCCATCGCCTTGCCGGGGACAGGGCAGGCGCACGGGGGCCATCGCCTGGGCCTTCAGTTCGAGAGACAGCGTCGAAAAGGCAAGACCTGTCAATTCTCATCACCGTGGCCACACAGCCATCTATCTCAGTTGCTGATGCAGCCTTGAGCGTCTTCAACGTGTGGCTCCCTGCCGTGCGAGGCAAGCGTAAGGCTGCCTGAGCGGGCGCCAACCCGGCCGCCCCTTTTCCTTCCGATCATGCTCCATCACACTGGTGAAGCGCCGCTACCCAGTGCGCGCAGGCTCCGCTCTTCTCCATCGCAAGTGTTGTACATTGTCAAGCGAGCAACGAGCTCGCCATCAGGTCTTGGCGTCTGCTGCCCTCTCACGAGTCGCCGAGGGCACCCCTGCCAGCAACTGCTTCTGGTGCCTGATCAGCATTCTGTGTGACGGCTTTCGCTCCACGGCCTTCGCAAATCTGCATGTCTAAGGAGGCATCGTGCGCCTTGTGTCCGCTTCTCGAAAGCGGCGCAGCTTGTTCCTGACCGTACCTTGCAGCACTGAGTCGCTCTTGGCCGCGGTGCAACGTAAAGAACTCAAATAGTTCGGCTTACAAGGTTCAAGTCGACCAACTGGGCGCAGAATTGACCGAAACTCAGTTGTAAGTCTGATGTGCACTTGCATCCACAACAAGTACTCAAAGCCAAGGATAATGCGGCAGCAAGGGAGGCCTAGCTCCGCATCGTTTTGTCAATCTTGACTCTTTCACATCCGTAGCCTGCCCGATGCAAATGTCGCTGGATTTCGGCCACACCACATACTAAGAACTCTAGGGTCGCACCACAGCGACGGTGCCCCACGAACAAAGAGAGCTTCCGAAGGACACTAAGCGCTGACGTCTCTGCGTGCACTGCCCGTAACCTTCTAGAAATGGGGTCTTCCCGAGGGCATGGACGTCCTACTCTAATGCTATGCGAGGCACGATACCACTTTGCGCTTAGTTGTGGCCCTGACTTTCGAAGAACAGCCAGAAGTTGTCGAGGCTGTACCAGATGGGACTTTGGCTATGTCGAGCTGAGCAGGCGTTGTAGATCTTTGTCGATCTAGACGTCAGTGCCTCGCCGCGCACGCGAAGACCAACTCGGTGTCGCCGTCACAGGCCGCTTATCTCGACGTTTGACTGGAGCTGACTAACCGACTGGCATGCAAGGGCGTCGATATTCGACCTAGGAAATGCAGTTGACGACTGCTCACATGGCTGACACGCAGAAACGATGCTGATGAGTCATCTATTCGAACAGCTAACACGTGCCTACACCAGGGCGTTCATGATTTCGAGCCTTCCGCCCCCAGAGGTCTGATCCCAAGACTTCAAAGTTACACTTCGCATGTCTTTGACGATGTAGTCAGCGCCAGCTTCGACGAGCTGTTCCAAAGAATGCGTAGTGTGAAGCGCGACAACAGTGAAGCCAGCTGCCTTGCCTGATCGAACCCCAGCTGGAGCGTCCTCAAAGACAACAATAGACGGCTTTTGTTGCTGGAGAAGCAATTTCTTCTCGCCCATCTTGTAGCACGCTGGGTCTGGTTTGCCATTCGGCACGTCTTCGGCGGTGACAATGTTCTTCGGATGCGCCAACTTCATGACGTCCAGCCAACCGGTAACCAGTGGTCGTGTGCCTGAGGTGACTTGAAAGACTTTAGTAGAGCTCTTGACGAGTGTTCATGCTAGCACATACCAATCGCCCAAGGAGCAGACTGCTCTTCCAATCGATCAAGCATGGCGCGAGAGCCGGGGATCTCCACGGCATCTGAACCGAATTCGATTGGTATCCGGCCTTCAGCGTGGCTGATGTCTTCGTTGCTGGTCAGTTGTCGTTGTCCTAGTATAGGCTGGTGACGACTTACACTCCCAATTGGCGAGCTTCGGTTCGTACATTTGGAGAACATCAATCGAGCGTCTGCCGTGTGACGTAGCAAGAATCACCTCTGGATCAACACCGATTTCCTTTCCAATTCTGCTAATCTCAGTCCACGCTGCTGATGGTGACGCCTTGGGTACCTACTTTTGCCAGTGCTTGACAATGGCTGGTGTTGAGTCAATGATAGTGCCACTGTTCAGGTCAGTTTGAGAGCTTCCTAGTCGATCAGATCCTGATAGACTACACATACTCCATGTCGAACAACTAGAGACAGTTCAGTACACCATCTCCTTGGGTGGTTACACGCTATCACTCACCAATCCATGGCACTCGATGGTTTGCGTGGGCGCAGAGAAATTGGGCTCGGCGACGGTCATGGTGACTGAATTAGCAGAAAGTCGAACTGCTCTTCGGTAGGAGGAACGAGTCTGAACTTGATATAAAATGTCAGATAGCGATAGCGAAAGCAAGAAAGCTAGCCAGGAAAGGCAAACCGACCGCAAACTCTTGGTTGTCAGCCAATCAGAAGTGTTACCGACAAGTGTGAGCGAAGAAGCTGAGGCTGAGGGTCTTGAAAGTCGGAATTGGATTGGCGATCCGACGGGCATGGGTTTTGGGGTTTGCAGTAGGCTCTCAGTTTGAGCAATTGGTGAAGGTCGAGTCTAGTGTGGTATTGTAGCAAGGCTGTTGCTGTCACTGTCAAAAGCCGAAAGACAAGGTTGCTCACTTAGGTAGGCGGTGTGTACCTGGTAGCGGCGGTGGCAGTATCCGCTAGCGCCGAGATTTCGAGTTGGAAATTCGAAAATATTGGGCGCAACAAGTGGCATACTACCACAACAACAGCCACACACAATGAAGGTCGGAAGTATGTACAAAACATACACTGCGTCTCCATAAGCACACCTGACATCATGCACAGAGCCAAAATCGAAGCGCCAGCCCGTGCGCCTGCGACACAGGATCGAGAAGGCGTCGGCGCAAAAGCAAAAGAAGGCGAAGAAGCTGGCGAAGAAGGTAATTTCGCTGCGGGCTCGTTATGGAACATCTCTGACTTGACTTCAGAACCCAGAGTGGCGCTCGAAATCAAAGAAGGACCCCGGTATCCCGAACCTATTCCCCTACAAAGATAAGATTCTCGCCGAGGTCGAAGAGCAGCGTAGACAGAAGGAAGAGGATGCTGTTCGTCGCCGCGAGCTAGCCAAGCAGCAGAAGGCGAACGGGGGCGCTTCTGCAGATGCTATGGAGGACGACGAAGACGACGAGTTTGAGCAGTTCGATGCCGAAGGCGACGAGCTTCTAGCCGAGGACAGCGATGGCGAAGATTCCATGCAAGTGGACGCAAACCCTATGGCTGCACTGCTTGCGTCTGCCAAGGCCCGCGCCGCCGAGTTCGAATCGAGGAACGGAAACGACGAGGACGGTATGGACGATGACGAGTCCGATGAGGAGGAAGGCGCTTCTGGTGTTCGTAAGGACTCGTCGAGGAAGCAGTTCGACAAGATTTACAAGCAGGTCGTTGACTCTGCAGACGTCGTCCTCTACGTACTGGATGCCCGAGACCCCATCGGCACACGGTCAAAGGAGGTGGAGCAATTGGTCATGTCAGCCGACGGTGGAAGCAAGCGTTTGATCTTCATTTTGAACAAGATCGATCTGGTTCCGCCTCCAGTTCTCCGTCAATGGCTTGTCAACTTGCGCCGATCATTCCCCACCCTTCCTCTGCGTGCTTCGAAACCTGCGCCAAACGCAAAGACCTTCGAACACAAGGACCTCACGATGAAGGGCACATCCGAGACGCTGTTTAAGGCCCTCAAGACATTTGCCGAGTCTCGCCAGCTGAAGCGCTCTATCAAAGTTGGAATCATCGGTTACCCCAACGTTGGTAAATCCTCAGTAATCAACGCGTTGGCCCAGAGAATGGGCGGGCGAGTTGGCGCCTGCCCCACTGGTGCAGAGGCTGGTGTTACTACAAGTTTGAGAGAAGTCAAGCTAGATAACAAGCTCAAGTTGCTCGACTCGCCTGGTATTGTCTTTCCTAACAATTCAGAAGGAACAAAGGAGAGCAAGGTACAGCAGCAGGCTCGACGCATCTTGCTGAATGCTGTACCTCCCAAAGAAATCGATGATCCCGTCCCAGCTGTAACCCTGTTACTCAAGAGGTTGTCAGGATCAGAGGAACTCTTCGGCAAGCTTATGGAAGTGTACGACTTGCCTGCGCTCAACGGCACCGGCAATGCGAAGACTACAGACTTCTTGATTCAAGTGGCACGGAAGAGGGGAAGACTAGGCAAGGGTGGTGTCCCTAACCTTCATGGCGCGGCACAGACTGTGATCAACGATTGGAGAGATGGACGTATCCAGGGCTGGACGGATCCATCTAAGTACAAACCTGCTGAGCCAACAACAACAAACAAGACCGCGCCTGCCTTGAAGACTGCTGGTCTTGTTGGAGACCAGAAGGAAATTGTCAAGGAATGGGCCGCTGAATTCAAGCTGGATGGTCTTTGGGGTGACGAGCCACAAACCGCTGATGCTATGGAGGAGTAAGGCTTTCCTGACAAAAAAAAAACGGTATCTCGGCGACAAGGCGTTGGGCATTGGAATACCTTTACACATTTGCTGGATCAGGATCTCATAGATATATATCACGACGATACCAATGCATGTTATTTCTGAGGTCGACCAAAACAATTCGCCGCATGTACCGACTTGTGTGTCTGTCCTATACGGCTTGAGCTTCATGTGGAGCTTATGCTAGTCAGTTTCCAGACAACAAAGTATCTGTAGTCCTTCATCCGACTCTGACCGCACGCAGTCATTGCGACATCGGACACGTTTTGCACGTTTTCGCGTGTCATAGTGCGATGGCAAAGGCTCAGGGCAAGTGTTCCGCCCCAGCTGCTTCTCCGCTCTGCGCCCCACACTGCGGTTAGATGCGGTTGAGCTACTGGCCATTGTCACTCGCAGCTTGCCAGCTTTAGATACAAATTCTAAAGCTGCCCACGACAGCAGCAGCAATTTCTCAGCAAATATCAAAATGAGTTCTTCAAGGGGTCTTCAGTCTATTCGCCCGGTCTCCAAGACTTTCAGCAGGTCTACAGCTGCGTACGCTGGCGCGCAAGTCGCGTCGAGAAGGCATGCAGGAACAATTGCAAGCTTCAAGATCCCTACCATCAACAATGAGCCCAACGTAAGCATTGAGCTTAAACACGTATCGCAGAGGGTTGGCAGCTAATACCGTGTTGTAGCAATACTATACCAAGGGCTCAGTGGATAGGCAGAAGCTCCAGGATGCAATCGCTGCATTGAAGAAGAAAGGCGCTGTCCAGGTTCCTCTTGCTATTGGCGGCGAACACGTAAGTACTGCTGTTCTATCGAAATCCTAGCTCTCAATGTTAACGAAACTTAGATTAATAACTCCTCCATCCTTACCCAGCACGATCCCTCATCCCACGCCGACGTAGTCGCTAAGTACTCCAACGCCAGCACAGCGGATGTAAAGAAGGCCATCAATGCAGCACTTGAGGCAAAGGCCGAGTGGGAGGCTCTTCCTTTTGCTGACCGTGCTTCGGTCTTCCTCAAGGCGGCCGACTTGGTGTCCGGAAAGTACCGATACGAGATCATGGCAGCGACTATGGTTGGCCAAGGCAAGAACGCATGGCAAGCTGAGATTGATTCGGCAGCTGAATTGTGCGACTTCTTGAGGTTCAACGTCAAGTACGCCGAGGACACATATGGCCACCAGCCTGTACACAACTCGCCTGGCGTCTGGAACCGTGTTGAATACCGACCTCTCGAGGGGTTCGTATATGCCGTGTCCCCCTTCAATTTCACAGCCATCGGCGGTAACCTCCCAGCTGCACCGGCCCTGATGGGCAACGTCGTTGTCTGGAAACCATCTCCTTCTGCTATTGCCTCAAACTGGCTCCTGTACCAGATTCTTCTCGAAGCTGGTCTCCCTCCGAACGTCATTCAGTGGGTGCCTGGAGATGCAGTCGAGGTTACCAAAGAGGTTCTCTCTCACAGGCAGTTTGCTGCCCTCCACTACACAGGTAGCACAGCTGTCTTCCGACAGCTTTACGGCACAATCGCCAACGGTGTTGCTGAGGGCAAGTACCAGAGCTACCCTCGCATTGTTGGCGAGACTGGAGGCAAGAACTTCCACTTGGTCCACCCCAACGTTGACGTGAACAACGCAGCCATTCAGACAGTCCGTGGTGCTTTCGAATACCAAGGCCAAAAGTGCAGCGCTTGCTCGCGCCTGTACGTCCCCAAGTCTGTGTGGCCTGAGTTCCAGAAGAAGTTGGTCGCAGAGACAGAGGCTCTCAAGATTGGCGAGCCGTCTCAGTTCGACAACTTCATTGGCCCGGTTATCCACGAGGCTAGCTTTAAGAAGCTCTCTGGTGTTATTGACGAGGCCAAGAACGACAGCGAGCTTGAGCTCCTTGTTGGTGGCAAGCACAACAGCAGCAAGGGCTACTACATCCACCCCACCATCTACAAGACCTCCAACCCCAACCACCCTCTCCTGTCCCGCGAGCTTTTTGGTCCCATCCTCGTCGCTTATGTCTACGATGATGCTGCCCCCGATGCCTTCGAGAAGATCATCAAACAGATTGACGAGACCTCCGAGTATGCTTTGACTGGAGCTGTCTTTGCCAAGGAGAGGAAGGATCTCAACTTCGCTGAGAACAAGCTTAGGAACGCGGCTGGAAACTTCTATCTCAACTGCAAGTGCACCGGAGCTGTTGTTGGCCAGCAGCCCTTTGGTGGCTCAAGGGCCAGTGGCACCAACGATAAGGCTGGCAGCGCTACCCTGCTGTCCCGCTTCGTTAACATGAGGGCGATCAAGGAAGAATTCGTTGCAACCGAGAAGGTTCAATACCCCAGTAACGAGGTGTAAGATGCTCAAAAGGCTAAGATGATGTTTTGACTTGACATACGGCGCAATTGGGGGATTCAGCATGGCGTTTGGGTAAATCCGCACGACACCCACGGGTGACGATATCTACAAAAGCTTTGAGTAAAATACGTACTTAGGCTACGGGAATGAAACGATACCAGCACATCTTGCGAAACAACCGACAAATTTCTGTAAATATAAACAGTACAATGTCAAGCCTCGGCACATGGATGGTTTTGGGATTGGCAATTTCACGATACGGCTCGACGTGCCTTCCAGAACGCACATGAATCGTAAGAGGCTCCACCCGCTCGGGAGTCCCGTTCACTCGTGGCTTGCTAACCGGACCTTATTTGAGCCGCCTTATCTAAGCTTGAAGGCTTTGTGATGGTTGATAGGTTTGAGTCAAAAGGAAGTGAATGTGCAAGCCAAAGCAATATACATTCCTATGTTCGATAAACCTTGATAGCTGCCAGCTTATAGATGTTGTGGGTGTCCCTTCAAGACAGTGTCAAGTCTACCTCCCTTTCTAATCATGATGAGACCGGAATCGGTACTCCTTATCGTTTCCGGAATCACTGCCCAACGGCGCCAAGCTTTCTGCATCTTCCTTGATTCATCGAAGCTCCACGTAGATTCTGGTGTACATGTCGGCACCGCGCGTACGTACGAGAGCCCCTTATTGTGTAAGCAATGGCTATCCACCATTCTCAAGAATCCCATCGTAGCGTCCGATCCTCCGCTGAGCGAGGTTGCCCGCTTTGAAACGCTCACCAATTCTCGAGTCGCGCTGCCGAGGCATCTCGGTATACCAGTCACGCTTCCGGTTACTCTACAAAAAGCCCTACAGTGCACGGTCTACGATCGGCACCGGGAGTCGGATGAGCTTGCAACGCCTGAGCAACACTCGAGAAAGGTTTTAGAATCCAGTTTTCTCAGTGGCTGTCTCACGCTTTCGCCTCTCCCATTGGCTCATCTGGCGCTGGCTCGAGGATTGTATGTGCGGCATGTGTGCGAGATCTGGTCTAGCCTCTTTCCTCGGCCGAACTAAATGAAGACTTTTGGACAAACTTGATTGATGGTGTCACCGCCTCATGGATGCCGGACTTTCGGCTGTGTTCTGTTGCTGGAAATAGGAGATGATCCGTGGTTGGTACGTGCCCAAGGCGGGTGTAAGTTTTCCTGTGTGAGAGTTTATATGTGGCGTGTCCCGCGGTGATCGTCGTGAACTTGTTGTTGTTGAGTTGCATCTTACATCACTGCCTACTAATATCCGTCATCGTTTACGCCCTTCGTACCCTCCCTTTAATACACAGGCGCACCATATTACTTCAACAAATACATTGAAGACGAATACGAAAACCACGATGTCTGAGAAAGCGGTCGAGCCGCAAAAGTCCACCATGGATGTGGAGTCAGGAAGAGAAGGCATCTCACATTGGAAGATGATCCTCGACCAAGGCGTGGTCACCAACGAAATTGTGAACTGGGAGTATGAAGGCTCCGGCACAGAAGAGGATCCTTACGCCGTTGAATGGCTGCCAAACGACCCCCGTAACCCCATGACGTTTGCGAAGACGAAGAAGTGGATCATGGCCATTGCTGTCGCCAACTCAGTACTCGTTGTGTCATTCTGCTCGTCGGCGTTCTCTGGAGGTATCCAGCAGATCATGATCGAGTTTGGCGTCAGCCAGGAGGTCGTCACGCTTGGTGTGTCGCTCTTCGTTCTAGGTTTCGCTCTTGGACCACTTTTATGGGCGCCTTTCTCCGAGATGTACGGACGACAGATTGTTTTCGCTGGTACTTACCTCTGCTTCATGGCCTTCAACGCCGCCGTTGCGGGTGCTCAGAACATCTGGTCTGTCCTGATTCTCAGATTCTTCGCCGCTGCCTTTGGATCCAGTCCTCTTACCAACGCCGGAGGTGTTATTGCTGATCTGTTCAATGCGAACGAGCGTGGTCTCGCCATGAGTATTTTCTCTGCCGCGCCTTTCATGGGTCCCGTTCTTGGTCCTATCATTGGTGGTTTCCTGGGCATGACTGAGGGTTGGCGCTGGGTCAACGGCCTTATGGCTATCTGGGCTGGTGTCCTCCTTGTCGTCACTGCATGCCTTGTTCCCGAGACTTACCCTCCTGTCCTGCTCCGCAAGCGCGCCGAGAAGCTGTCTAAGATCACTGGAAAAGTCTACAGGTCCCGTACCGACATCGATCAAGGCAAGATCTCCCTCGGCGAAGCATTCTCCACTGGTCTCAAACGTCCTTGGATCCTTCTGTTCTGCGAGCCCATCGTTCTGCTTCTGTCGCTCTACCACGCCATTATCTATGGTATCCTCTACATGCTCTTCGGCGCTTTCCCTATTGTCTACCGCCAGGGCCGCGGCTGGAACGAAGGTATCAGCGGTCTTCCCTTCGTCGCGGTTGCCATCGGTGTTTTGCTTGCCATTACCTACGTTATTGTTGTTGATAACAAGCAATACATGAAGAAGGTCAACGAGTCTGGCAAAGGCTACACTACCCCCGAGGCACGTTTGCCTATGTGTCTGGTTGGTGGTATTGTTCTGCCCATCGGTCTCTTCTGTAAGTCTCACCAAGAACGCGCAACATTACAGGGATATCTGCTAACGTAAATGTAGGGTTTGCTTGGACCAACTCGCCTGACCTCCCCTGGGCTGCCAGCGTTTGTGCAGCCATTCCCTTCGGTTTCGGCATGGTGCTCATCTTCTTGTCCATCATGAACTACCTCATCGACTCCTACACCATCTTCGCTGCCTCTGTCTTGGCTGGTAACGGTATTATCCGATCCGTGTTTGGTGCCGCTTTCCCTCTCTTCACCAAGCAGATGTATGACGGCATTGGTATTCACTGGGCATCTTCAGTCCCCGCTTTCCTTGCTGTCGCTTGCATCCCGCTGCCTTTCCTATTCTACAAGTACGGAGCCACCATTCGCCAGAAGTGCAAGTACGCCGCGCAGTCCGAAGCCTTCATGGAGAAGATTCGTGGCCAAATGGCAGCACGCGCTCAACAACAAGAGGCCGCTGCTGGAGGCGAATCTAACGACACCTCCCGCACCGCGACCCTCGCCGCTGAAGAGACTGAGAACGACGCCTTCCCGGATGACGGCTCACCCCGATTTGCTGAGATGAAGACTGAGAAGGAGACCGAGAACCCTCTTAAGAAGGTTGCAACAGGGCGGTCGACAAGGAGCAGGAGATCGGTGAACCCGGCCGAGGAGTACTACGACAACCCGTACGAGATCGACCGTGTGCACACAAGAGAGAGCTTTGTGGGTCGCGGGAGGGCCAACAGCACAAAGAGCAAGAAGTCGATGAAGTAGATTCGTCTTGTATGTTGCTTGGTTTGATTGAGCGTTCTCGCATTTACCGTTGCATTGCATTTGGTGGGAAGATTGATATGATACCAGCATTGGATACCCTCCGATTTCATCTATAGTTTGTAATACTCCAAAGTTCAATGTCTCCAACGATACGATCCAACGTTGTTGCTGTGTACATGCCATTAAGTGAGGGGGACCCGTGATGGTGATCAGCTGGTTTGCTGACTAAATTGGGTAATATGGCTGTTTCAACTTCGGCATGCACGCCCACACTAGACTAGCAGCACACACCACCTCAAGACACATTGCGTGTCCCCTGGCCGTTCGACATGTTCACCCTCGATCGACCATTCAACCGCACTTTCCAGCGCCCAATGCTTCCATTCGGGGCAATGAGTGCTGCAGTCACTAGTTTCTTTTACATTGTTAGCTGAGCTCGCTAGCAACCATGGCTCGACTCCGCACACGACACATCGCTTTATGCGCCATCCTCGTTCTGGGAATCTTCTTCTTTCTGCCTAGAGACGACTCGTCTTCCTACCTTCCGCACTTCAGCTATGGCTCCTCTCCCCGAACCGGAACGCGTGCGCTTGCGCAATACATGAACGACCCTACCCACGTCCCTAACATTGTGCCAAAGAACAGCAGCTTCGATTGGAGTTCAGTCCAATTTGCGCACCCGCCTCCATTGACACCTGCACTGCCTCCGCCTGTCGCTAATCGACCCCGCATCCAGTACCGGTTCAAGCCTGACCGCGCAGACGTCGCTGCAGTACAAGAGCAGAGGCGCTTGGAGGTGAAGCGCATTTTCCAGAAGAGTTGGGCAAGCTACAGAGCCAAAGCCTGGATGAAAGATGCCCTCAAGCCTCTAAGCGGACAATATGTGGACCAGTTCTCGGGCTGGGCTGCTACGCTGGTGGATAGTCTAGATACGTTGTGGATGATGGGCATGAGGGAGGAGTTTCGCGAGGCTGTGGAGGCTGTCGCTACTATTGATTTTGGGAAAAGCACTGCAGCCACGGTCAATACGTTTGAGACGTGCATTCGATACCTCGGCGGGCTCATTGCGGCGTACGATCTGAGCGGGCATCCGGTGCTGCTGCAGAAGGCTGTGGAGGTGGGCGATTTGCTTTATGCTGGTTTCAACACAGATAATGGGATGCCTGTGGACTTTATCAACTTCGAGACGGCGAAAGAGGGAACAGGTCTGCGAGTGGAGAGTCAGGTAGTCAGTGCGAGCCCAGGGACTATCACACTGGAGTTCAGCAGGCTCAGCCAGCTCACGGGCAACAACAAGTACTACGCAGCGGTATCGCAGGTCATGGACTTGTTCTACCAAAACCAGAATGCAACGAGGCTGCCAGGCATGTGGCCGATGATGGTCTCGATGAACACGAAAGACGTTGTGTTTGGCTATCAGTTTACAATTGGTGGCAACGCGGACTCGCTTTACGAGTATCTGCCCAAAGCACATGCGCTACTTGGCTCGGCGGATCCTAGTTCTAAGAAGTATGAGATCATGTCTCGCTTCTTCATGGACACAGCAAGGGACAACCTCTTCTTCAAGCCCATGATTCCGGGAAATGAGGATATTCTCATCTCTGGCAATTGTGATGTCCTGCAGGACGGCCCACATCTCGACCCTGAGAGTGAACACCTGTCCTGCTTCATCGGTGGTTTATATGCATTAGGTGGCCGACTGTTTAACAACGACGAGTATCTAGATGTGGGAGCTAAGCTGGCTCGTGGATGTGCCTACGCATACAAGTCTTTTCCCACAGGCATCATGCCAGAGCGCTACAACATGGCTCTCTGCCCCGGCGACGATCGCAGGCAAGGTTGCCTTTGGGATGAGGCTGCCTTTGCCGCAGAAGCTGCTAACCGCCCGCAGTACAAAGCCAACCTTCCAAAAGGCTTCACCACCGCCAAGGATCCTCGATATATCCTCCGCCCTGAAGCTATAGAGTCTATCTTTATTCTCTGGCGTATCACTGGTGAACCTTCGTTCCGCGAAACAGCTTGGGAGATGTTCCAGGCTGTGGCGAAGGCAACGGACACTGTGTACGCAAACGCAGCGATCATGGATGTGAATGCACCCGGTGGAGGTGAGAAGGAAGACTATATGGAAAGCTTCTGGATGGCGGAGACGCTCAAGTACTTCTACCTGTGCTTTGCAGACACAGATCTCATTAGCCTCGATGATTTCGTGCTTAATACGGAGGCGCATCCGTTTCGGTTGTCCAAGGTGCAGTAGCATTTCGATGGCACCTCAAAGCCGAGCGTTAGTATCTGGTATTATAGAACTCGAATTACCCATCGTATAAGCCTTGGTGATTCTCTACATGGGTTGTCTCCTGCATGGTAAAGCTGGACAGGAGCTTGTGCCTTAGACTTCACATTAGACATCCGATTTTCTCGATATACAAGCCAAAATATAGTTTCGAAAGAGCTTCAGAAGGTTAGTCCTTTTCTCACTGTAGGTATCTTGCCAATACTGGCTCTTAGAGTTGGCGACAGAACGCATTCAGGATGTAAAAGGGTGGTAATCCTTTGCGCAAAAATGCTAAAATCATGGCCTCATACCATTCCGTAGAATCAGCTATGTACATTATTCGAGAATGGTTTTAACTCGGCATTACCTTGATGTTTCTCACGAGAGGATAGAGAACCTCTTGGCCGACCAAATAACTTGGCCATATGTATCAGGCGCAATGCGCGTTTCAGGTGTTGGCGCCCAGTGTTGGGGCAAGTCTTCATCGAGGAGAAGGTGTTGATCGATACGTGCAACGAAACATCTCGTCAATGTGTTTCGTATGATTGTGAGGCTGCTGAGGATCGTTGATGCAAGAAGGTACGGACGAGGCCGAGGTCGGAGCTTGGTGGTTCATGCGCCGGCGCGGCCAAGCTCTGACCGAAGGTTTCCTTGAACTGCTTTGGTATAGACTTCATCAACCTGACCACAATGGTTCCATCACTGCTGAGTGACTTCCCAAACAAAGCACCTGCAGCTCCAACGCGAAAGCTTCAATACGCAGATGTACGGCTGTATCCTTCCCACAACAAAACCCTTAGCTGAGTTATCGGACTCAGGTCGCCGTTACAGCAACAGCCAAGGACTTCGCAGGCTTCTATCGCGGCAAGCAGTATCATGAGCCTGACTTCAATGCTGTGTTGGATCGTGCAGCGGCGGTTGGCGTAGACAAGGTGATGCTGACTGGCATGTACTTGTCAGACGTACCTATCAACCTTGACATCGCAAGAAGGAAAGAGCAATGCAGAATCACGATCGGAGTGCATCCTTATCACGCCGCTGAGGCTGATGAGGGGGGTGATCGGTATTATCAGGATCTCACACAGGTGATCAACACTACCCTCAAGGAGGAGCCCGGGTTGCTTGGCGCATTTGGAGAGTTAGGCCTGGACTACGACCACCTGGCTGCCGCATCGAAAGAAGTCCAAATCCGCGTTTTCAAAAGACAGCTCGACACTATCGTAGCCGAGGGCTGGCGACTGCCATTGTTTCTGCACTGTCGAGCAGCTTTCGAAGACTTCGTTTCCATCTTGACTCCTTACCTTGATCGCCTTCCCTTGAAGTCTGGATTGGTCCATTCATTTGTTGGCACTGCCTCTCAAATGCAGACGCTCGTCGATCTTGGTCTTGAAGTGAGTGTCAACGGCTTCAGCTTTCGCGACCGCGAAAGCTTGGAGATGGTGCGTGCCATCCCGCTTGAGAGACTACAGATCGAGACTGATGCGCCATGGGGCGAGATTCAAGCCACGAGCGAGGTATCAAAAGCGTATCTGAAAAATGCGACGAAGCTTCCTTACGTTTTGAAGAAGAAGGATAAGTTCGTTATGGGCGAGATGGTCAAGGAGCGGAACGAGAGCTGTAAGATGGAGGGCGTAGCTTTGATTGTAGCGGGGCTCAGAGCTACAAGTGTTGAGGAAGTAGCTGATGCAGCATACAAGAACAGCACAAACATGTTCTGGGGCGCTGCCAAGTAGTACAAAAGGCACATAGAAGAACAAAAGAGGATGTATCAGTTCTTGGCTAAATGACAAGGGTCGCGTTCAGCTGCTTGATGGTGAGGCCTGTACAACACAGTCGCATGTGCACAAGCGGCTCCCCGACAGACCGGTCAGCGCAACGGAGCTTTCCTGAGCACACACGCAAAGCGAACCTGGCCTTTAAAGCTCTGTTGTATAAAACCTAACAGAGCAGGTTTCCATAAGACTTTACTCTGTTTTCGTACAATCCATACGATCAAGATGTCACATGCATCTCCGCAAACCAACCTCTATTATCCGCAGGGTTACCCTAATCCGAACATGCACCTTCCACAACTACCATACCAGGCTCAAGCCTACCAGCCTTACCAACAAACACAGATGCGATACCAACCACATGCACCGACACCTATCAACAGCCAGCCTGGCGAAGCAAAACATCAGGAGAAGCGGCATGGTTGCTGTTACAACTTTTGGACCTGTAAGGGATGTTGTGGAACACGCGACTGGCTATCTTGTTGTTCTATCTGTGGAGCCTGATGGTGATGTCGCGGATCAAACTGCATGGGCATATGCAATTTGATTCAGTGAGGGCGCCATGAATACAAGGCCGAGGGATGGTGGGTCATGCTAGTCAGCTTAGTCAGGCAAACCAGAGCCTCTTGGGATGATGGTGCTACGCAAGCACATCTGCCTGATGTTGGTGGCCTGAACTTCCTCGTATTATCGACATTACACTTTCGATACCACATAAATCGATCTTACATTGATACCATTCCGTTGAAAACTACCCAACTTCAGACTTCCCCATTCACCAACACGCATCAGGTACAATCACATCCACAATGACCGTCACGGAGATTGCTCTCTTGCATCTATCACCAAAAGTCACAATCGATGACGCGGACCTCCGCTCGAAGCTTGCGTATGCAAAGACAGTCATGCAGAATTACACACGTCGAACCTTTTACTACGTCCAGCAGGTTGAGGACCCAACTTACATTTTCATAATTGGAGAATGGGACTCTCTGGACCAGCACATGAACGATTTCATACCAAGTTCGGACAATCAGGCTTTGCTCGAAAGCCTTAAGGGCCTACTGAGCGTGGATTGGTTGCTGCATATCGATGCACCGCATGCAGACCTACCACTGCCAGGTGCAGGTACAGCTAAGCCTTCGGTCTGTTCAATTGTCAGGCACTTTGTCAAAGACGGCAAGAGGAAGCAGTTCCAGCAAACATTTGATGCAGAGAAGCATTACCTGCAGGAGTTTGTGACTGAGGGGAAAATCGGTGGAGGTTGGCGTGTTGACAGGGATGGTGACAAGGACGAGTGGGTATTGTTGACACCGTGGACGAATGTTGAGCAGCACAACGCATTTGCGGAAACAGATGGCTTCACAAAGTACGGCAAGATTCGCGAGCACATCGAAGGCGCGGAGATCAAGCACGCTCGTATCCTCGACATGTAGCTTGCGTGGAAGCTTTACAGCCCGTTATCACTCCATCTACCACTCAAGTTCATTGGTTGGGACTAATGCGTAACGTGTAAGAGCACATTCTCCAGGTACTAATGACGACCGAATAGACAGGTACAACCGAAGTATCATGAACACTGTCCCCCAGATTGTCTTTCGCAGCAGGGACTTGTACTTTGTGTGGCCAAAAGTGGGATATTTCACCGATAAGCACCAGTTTCGCGAAGATAACGGAAAACAATCCGGGACTTGCGCGATCCCTCACATGCATGCACGATAGCATCGCTTGGGATCAGCATGCCTGAATCAAGCTACCCAGTACTTATAAAGTCATACTTCCTAATGTTCATCTTGGCTACTTACTATATTACGCAGCTTACTGTTGACCTGCCTTTCACAGAGCCATGACTCAGCTTTCGGAGCTTGCTCACTATGCCCAGGAGACTCCTGTGGGCCTAGGAACGATTTTCTTTGTACTCGCTTCTATCTTGTTTGTGATCTGGAAGGTATGTTCTCAAAAGGGCTGCATTCCTTAGCTAATCATGGCATCATCAGTTATTGACACGAACCGACATACCTCATATTCGCGGTATACCTGAGATACCAGGTGCACTACCTGTTACTGGCCATTTGATACAACTAGGAGAGGACCATGCTACTGTCTGTGAAAAGTGGTGGCGCAAATACGGCCACTCTATTTTCCAGGTTCGGCTCGGCAACACTCGAGCAGTTGTCGTTAATTCGTTCGAAGACTGCAAGAACATCCTCATCAAGAACTCACAAGGTCTGATAGATCGTCCCAAACTATATACTTTCCACGGACTCATCTCCTCAACACAGGGGTTCACGATTGGCAGCTCGCCATGGGATGAGAGCTGTCGAAATAAGAGAAAAGCAGCATCAACGACTCTAAGCAAGGCGATGATGAAGAACTACTACGACATGTTTGACTTGGAATCATATTGCATTGTGCGGGACCTACATCACGATACCAAAAACGGTGCTCTGGAGGCAAGCTTTCGGCCATACATCCAGCGTTATGCGCTCAACACTACCCTCACGCTATGCTACGGTATCAGAATGGACGCGGTGTACGATGAGTTACTGCGCGAAATTCTTCATGTCGGTTCGGCCATCTCTCTGCTTCGATCGGCGTCAGAGAATTACCAGGATTACATCCCTATCCTACGCTACCTGCCTAACAACGAGAAGAACGCTCGCTCAAAAGAACTACGCGAAAGACGAGATAAGTACTTGAATGAACTTCTCGACAAAGTGCGCGCTATGATCAAGCATGGGACTGAAAAGCCTTGCATCAGCGCTGCAATACTCAAAGATGAAGAAACGCGTCTCACTGGGGTGGAAGTGAGCTCCATCTGTCTGTCTTTAGTCTCTGGGGGCTTTGAGACGATCCCCGGCACCCTTGTATCTTGCATTGGTTCGCTGTGTACGCCTGAAGGCATCAAATACCAAGATCGGGCGTATGAAGAGATCAAGAAATGCTTCCCTGACATCAGGGCTGCATGGGCTGTTGATTTCGAAAAGGAGGCTGTGCCATATTTAAACGCCATCGTCAAAGAGGCAGGGAGATACTACACCGTGAGTAACATGAGTCTGCCTAGGAAGACAATGAGTGATGTTCGCTGGGGCGAGGCAGTTATACCGAAAAACACGATGGTATTGATCAACGCCCAGGCGGGTAATCATGGTACACTCCTGCATCAACCGCCCTCGTTTTACTAGGCTGACATGTGTAGATACTGACTACTGGGGTCCTGACGCCGGTACCTTTAATCCCGAGCGTTGGCTCGATGCACCCACACCGTCCTCCTCTCTATACACTGAGAAGCCAGTCTCTAGTACACCGCATCTCTCTTTTGGCGCTGGTTCTCGCTCGTGCCCCGGTGCAACCATTGCCAGCAAGCTTATCAGCGCAGCGCTTTTTCGTTTGCTCAGCCTGTACAGGATCGAGGCTAGCGTGACGGATCCACCAAACACTGACTATGTGGACTACAATCTGATCAAGAGCGCGCTAGTTGCGATTCCAAAGGACTTCAAGATCAAATTGACGCCAAGAGATGGGTTTGGTAACCTTGCCGGGGAGATCTTGAAGGCGAGTGAGCAGAGGACGAAGAATTTCTACAAGGAGTAGATAGGTCATCGCCATCGCCATCGCCATCGCCGCTCTCTCACAAACTCCCACCACCCCACTAACCCACTCTTCATGCTCAACCTCTGGCGCTTCCAGAAAACAGCCTTCTACGCCCCCAAAACGCGCTCACCTCTCTCTCTCACTGTACATGCCGCGAAGCAACAAACCGTGCTGTCACCTAATGCGTCGGTGCAGTTTGTCGGTGATCCCAAGGGGTTGGTGGCGGGTCCGCAAAGACGAGGTGTAGGATTGGGTTGCTATCGTGAGGTAGGAAGCGCTGCGCGGGTTTAGGGATATGGTGGAGGGCGCGAGGTATAGGGAGGAGGTGGAGCCGCATAGGCTGGCGGGGTTGGAGGAGTGGCGATTGGTTGTGCTGGAGGGGGTTGATGGGGTTGGAGTTCTGGAAGAGGGGATTGGAATGTATGAGTTTGAGGGATTGCAAGATAGTGTTGGGTGGGTCAGGTTGGATTGAGAGGATATGGGGGTTTCCAGTAGGAGGGGATGTAGTGTCACGATGATGTTCATTATTCGTGCTAGCTATTTTGCTACTTGGAAACTCTTAGTATGCGGCTTCTCTCGCCTCATACTTCTGTCCCTCGACGACGTCGACTTTCAGTCCACCCCAGACTTCTCCTTCGACAGTGAGTTCCAGGCCTTCGATCTTTGTCGCGCCAGCATCGAGACCCCACAGCGAGACAGCAAGGTAGTTGGTGCCGCGGTAGTTCAAGATACCTTCTGGTACTGGGAAGTTGGTCTGAGGACCAACATTGCTGACGTACTTGCCATACTGCCATCCGTTGACGTACAGCTGTACCCTGTATGCAGGAGCGCTTGAACCAGAACCAGTGCTGTTGCTGCTGGTGCCGTTTGTGAACGTGAAACTGACGGGAATGTCCCAGCCAGTAGGGAAGTTCAGATCGAACTCGGTTGCGAAGAAGCCAACACCAGGGGCAGTGATGCCGTCCGTGACAGGACCCTTGCTGGCTTTCCAGCCGGCGTCAGCCGACAGAGCGCCAGGCTGGTGCAGACCGTTGCGTTCGGCGAACAGGCCACCCTCGTTAAGCGGACCGCGCGAGATGTCAACGTAATCCTCACCTCCCAGATTGCCGGTCAGCTTCCAGGAGATGTCGGACTGGCTATGGCCTGCGAGGATGTAGTTCAGGATACCGCGGACGTTCTTGCCAGTTTCTGTGCCAATAGTCCAGTTCTCATCAAGACCTTGGTTGTCAATGACGACAGTGATGGTATACTCCTTTCCAGCAGTCAAGTTGGGCAGAGTGACGGTTGAGTTGCCGTTCGTGGCAGCGTCATAGCCGCGCCACGATCCAAGGAACTGGTCGTTGATCCAAATTGAGGAGCCAAATGCAGATCCACCCTGAGTCCAGGCGTAAAAGGTGGTCTCGTTGCCAGTAGCCTTGAAGGTACCACGGTAAAGCAGGGTGCCGGTGTGGAAGCCGTAGTCGGAGCTGTACAGAGAAACAGGAGTGGTCAGCGGCCTCAGAGAGTTGTAAGTCGTCTTCAGATCGGCGACCTTCCACTTGCTGTCGTCGTAGTTGGCCTGGATCTCAGGCAATGTGTCAATGTACTTCCACTCGAGCTCGTTGAGCTTGGGAATGCTGATGTCGGCCTTTGGCAGCTCGATGGTACCGCACAGGGCACCCGCGTTCGAAGCTTCGACACTGACGTCCTTCCCGTTGAAGGTAACTTTGGTGACCGAGGAGGGTGCGCCAATGACCTCGATGGGTGTTGTAGCGTTGAGGTCTCCAGTGACGGCCAGTGTGTCGCCGTTCACCTTAGCAGTGCGGGCCAAATAGCCTGCCTTGAGGATTACTGCGTCCGAGGAGTCGTGGGGGGCTTGGTCGATAGCCCAGTAGTTGTACGCTTCGTTGCGGCTAAGCATGTAGACGTAGACGAAGTTGCTCCCCACGCCAACCTTTGCGATCTTCCTTCCACCATCAACGTTGAAGTTCAAGACAGTGTAACCACGTGTGGTGATGCTCTTGACATCACCCTCGAGTACCTCTAGACCAGTTACGGCGAGGGCTAACTCATGAGTCTCGCCAGGACCTCCATACACAACGAGCACAGTCTTATCGTCGTACTTGTGCCAGGTGAAGATCTCGGCAGTTGAGTAGACAACCGTAGCACTACCGATGTCGTAGCCACTGACATGAATCTTAGAGTCGCGTCCGTTGAGAGTGAGAGAGGTACCGTTCACTTGAGGAACTGTGATGTTGCCAAAAGCAGTAGTAGGGATGTTTAGCTTGTAGGTGGTAGAGTCGAGAGTGTTGTACACTGCGTGGCGAACAAAGTAGAAGTTGGTGGTGTTGCTGGTGGCAGGTGTGACAGTCAACGCCTGGGAGGTGGTCCAGGTTGTGTTGGAAGCGTTGCCTCGAGCTGCAGTCAAGTACGCGGGGCTGACTTTGAGGAAGTTGGCCTGTAGCTTTTGCTCGGAGTACTTCTCGCGGTCAACGCGGCGGTCTTCGCGGATGACAGCAGCATAGTCGTAAGAAGTGTACCCGCCGGGATGTCCGAGGTTACCCCAGTTTGTTCCTCCGTAGGTCATGTACATATTCAGGATGGTGACACCAAAGCTGTACAGGTTCTTGTAGAAAACACGCTCGAACTCGGCGTTGACGAGGACACCGCACTTGTCGAAACCTGGTCCACCCCAAGGATCGAAACTACCGCCCTGAAACTCAACGATGGAGTAGGGCGTGTTAGGGCTCTGCTGCAAGTGCAGTTGGTGCCAGTTTGTCGGAAGGGCGTTGTTAGGCCAGACAGTCGGGTTGGCGCAATCGAAACCCAGCGGGTACCCGTCGTGACCGTAAATATCTACCACTGCTGGGTAGCCAGGTGCAGTCTCGATCGGTGCATTGTGACCCTTGGGCGAAGCATCATTGCTAATAAGGGGAATCACAATACCAGCATCGCGAAGCTGGTCTTCTACGTACTGGAAGTACTCGGGATCTGGGAAAGGCTTGATCGCTGATGTGGCTTGGGTGTACTCATTCTCGGGCTGTACAAGAATGATTGGTCCGCCGTTGGTGATCTGCGCTGAAGCAATCTTTGCGCCGACGTTCTTCATGTAGTTGTCTGTTGCCGCAAGGTAATCAGGGGCTCTCGTTCGCAGAGTGCCGTTTACCCTCTGAATCCATCCTGGGAAACCTCCGCCTGAAGCTTCGGCGTTAATGTAGGGGCCAGGTCGAGCAATCAGATAGATGCCAGCCTCCAAGGCGGCATCGAAGAAGGGCTGGAGGTCGAAGACGCCCTCCTCGCGGTACTGGCCAGGCTTGCCCTCAAGGAGGGCCCAGTCAACGTAGAAGGAGACACCGTTGTAGCCAAGTGCTTTGATCTTCTGGAAGATATCGAGGTACAGACCCGGTACCGGCAGACTGCTTGCAGTCAGTAACAGATCAGCTTTTGTTAATTCGTGGCTGCTTACCGATATGGATGCACCTCACCGGAATACAGGAAGATGCGTTCGCCATGCACGAAGATTGTGTCCTTATCCCAGGTTACGATGTCTTGCAAAGCTTCCCTCTTGTATGGAGTAATCCATTGTTCAGGTGTAAAAGCAACAGCTCTCGCCGCAGACTCAACAGCCAGGCACGAAAGCGCGACGGCGCCACCAAGCTTCAGGATGCCCTTCATTTCGAATGAAAAGTAGACTGTATCCTACTCAGGCCATCGGCCGGGGCAAGCCTCACCTTTGTACACCCGCAGACTCCCCACGCTCACCGAGCCATTGGCCAATGACACCCTCTTCGTGCCTGACAATGACCGCACGCCCGGCGGCGTCGTCTGAATGTCGACCGAACCACGGCTTTAACCCCCAAATCAGCCAGTACTCCACCGCACGCAAGAAGACTGCCTCACGTCGCACTGCAACCCTCGCAGCACTAAGTCCACAAAAGCACAGACGGCACGATTCCACCAATATCGGCGGCTGGCGACTCCTCGGACATCCTGTGGGATGATGACGCAGGCGGGGGATAGTGTTCACAAGCGGCTGAGCCGTTGTGCAATGCGGAATGGGGATTGACGATCAGCGGGGTGGCGCTGGGGTAAGTGCTTGTGCGATCTTGACAAAGCTTGGAAAATGGGGTGCTCCGCCCCGAGTTGGGAAAGACATCCGCTGTAATACGAATCCTTTCGGCTTTTGGCCGAGGTAGCACTGCGTTGTTGGAGACAGTTGTGAGTGGCATGATGTGAAGACAGGTGACGGCTTGTCAATTGTACCGTTTACCGAGCTTCCAGGGTTGTGTAACTTGATGATGTTTGTCAGTGATGCGCTAGCTTGAATGGGTTAGTCGGAACCTGAAGTAAAGGCACGATGGATAGGAGATGTCGTGAAGCCGTTGAGGGGCTGTATGATGCCAGGAGCAGCATTAAAAGTGAAAATTGCAGTAACTAATACTTCTATAGATACAGCATACCTTCTGAGCTTAAAAATGTTACCTAGTTCATTCTGAAGTTATCCGCCTTAGGTATTGTAGGAGGCCCTTCGAACTTAGAGCTTTCACTCCTATTTCAACTGCAATCGACACTGTTCGATACTTTCCTAAATAGGTAATTTCATAACAATCTCTATTATATCCAGAGAATAGATCGCATAGAAAAACCATGGCATTGATGTTTGGCTTGAACACGCAAACAACGCCACGGCGCGACGTTTGAAGGCGATAAGTCCATCTGGGACACAGCGTTCCCAAAAGACTCATTACAGTTCCATAAACACGAGATCTTCATGCCATTTTCTAGAAGGAACTTCTTCATAGTCGGGGGAAGGACTGGGCTACCATCTAAGCCATTGTGTTCTGAGCGACAGTACGCCGAGACCTCACTGTATCTCAAAGGCTCAGAGTTAGACCAGCAAAAAAGAGGGCATGCGGTGGATCAGCCAGTACAGGAAAGGCACCAGACTGCGCCGTATGCATCCGCTTCAACATCATTTAATCCGTTGACAGAGCTATATCCAGCACGACGAGAAAGAAGTTTATAAAAAAAAAAAGATATGCGACACCTGTGTGATTCGAACACACGCTCCCGAAGGAATTGGCTGACTTCTATCTCTTCTAGAGATAGATAGCAGGCCAACGCGTTAACCACTCCGCTAAGATTTCTGTTAGCGACTGTTTGTGGTTCTTCTTGATGAAGGTGATTGCTTACCCAAAGTGCCTTTGGATTGCTTGATGAATGGACTGCGAAATTTTTGAATCATATTGTGAGTAAAAGCAGAGTGGGGGTGGCACACTCAACTTGCGGGTTTAGTGTGTGGGGTTGTGCATATCAACACAGGACGATTTTCTAGTCCAAGATGGACTTGTAATGTTGGAAAATGTGGGCTTATGGCGTTGGTGTGGGTGTGGAACGAAAGATGCAGGGAGAGGGCTTTGGGGTTAAGGTGGAAAATTTCGTGCGTGGCGGACTTGATGGCGCCGCACTCTTACCGTGGAAATAAAATTAGGCGTGTCAAAGCGCGACAGTGGTACTGTCCAAAATACATGTATTTCGTCGGTTGGCAGAGTCTAATGGCTGCGCTGATCAATCGCTTGCGTTGATGTGGAAAGCCATGGACAGATGCTTCTGCACGTATGAAGCCTTCAACCACCTGCACAGAAAGGCAGGAAGGAATGAAGTGATTCGGCTTGATTGAAAGTAATGAAGCTATGTCTCTGACAAGCCAGTCATGGTATATTACACAATATCTCTGTACACCTCCACCTTGAACTCCTACTTATCGTCCAGGGTTCATACCAGGCATCAAATCTGGCTTGTCCAACCACATCCCCCTCAACAAGCACAATTGTCTCAGCCCCTCCCACTCCTCACCTTCCTCATCACCCCTCTTCCAGACTTCCTTGAAGCCCCAGGCGCATGCTATCCGGTCCAGCGCCGCGCGCTCATCAGCCCTGACGTAGCGATCCAAGAGCGGCACTCCGGGTCGCCAGACCACTCTGTCGTGGTCGTCGTTGTAGGTGGTCAATGCAACGAAACCAAGGGTACCGGTGCACATGACGTATGTGCTGATACCAGCGAAGGCGTACATCTTGAAGGTCCACGGGTCGATGTAGCCACTGTATACGGACAGCTCCTGGGCGATCATGTAGATGGCCAGAGGGGTCATGGCAGCCAACACACCAGGGAGACCCATCTTGGTGAGCATGCGATGCCGTGTCCAGGCCGGGGCGCGGTAGGTGTGATCAATGATTGCAAGGGCCAGCGAGAGGTCTTTGGCTTCAATGGCGGCTGTAAGAGACTCCTCGGCAAGGTCGGCGGGAATGGCCTGCGATACGGATTTGGGGGAGGGTTTGGAGAACTTGGGTGGCGAAGAGCCTTCTTGTGGGACGGGCTTGTTGGCGTAGAGGTAGAGAATCTCGGGGATAGCGTGCGCGCGGTTGAGCAGGCGCTGCAGGCGGATGTAGATCCTGAGGACGCTGGGTCCAATGAAGACATGTGGGTGTTTGAGCAGGCCCTCGGCAAGCTTCGACAGGTATGTTGGTGTTGGAAGCTCATTCAGGCCGAGTGGTCTTGTGTACGTCCTATTCTGTTTGGGTGTGTCTTCGCTGCTCAATCCAGACAATATGGCGCCTGCTGAACTCTGTCTGATTGTGGCCTTGGTAGGCGGTGGTTGCCGCGAGCGAATTGCTATTGCTGACTGTGCGATCTCTTCTATGCCCTCCAGAATCTCGTATATCGCCTTCTCCGGCTCCACCCTGTTCGAGTCGAAGACGGCCTTGATCCGGGCCTCGACCTCTGCAAGCCGTGTCTTGACGGCAGCAATCGAGTCTGACGTCGACTCTGGGCTGGCAGCAGCCTCTGGGAAGTCTGCCCTCTCGACGTTGCGCCAGCTGGTCTGGATGCGGCGGGCGGGTATCCGGAGTATGGCCGCCTGTGTTCGCGCGGGTTGCCTGCGTACGGAGGGGGTCCTGAGGGCCGAAGCAGAGAGAAAGGCGCGGCGCGAGACGGGCTGCTGCAAAATGTAGTCGCACAACTGGCACGCTGGCCGCGACGGGGCGCGCAGTGGCAGGCTCCCGGGCTTCATGGTGGTTGGCGGGCTGTGGTGAGGGCTGCGGCTAGGTTCCGAGCAGTGACGAAGCCTGTCGGCCGCCAAGAGCTCATGGTCGACTGACGAACGTGCCTTGGAACCCGACCCACGGCCACGACACACGCAGCACACCCACCCGCGGCTCCAGGCAGCAGAAACACGCCAAACCGCCCGCACGGTCTACAGGAAAGAGCAGGACCTCGACCCGGACAGCAAGAGCACACACGACACGATGCCCGGTCCTCCACCTCCCCCTCCGCCCATGCCGCCCATGGGACGGGGTGCTGGTGGACCTCCGCCGCCGCCGCCGATGCCTGGCATGAAGGCGCCCGGAGGCAAGCCGCCGTCTGGGGCAGGAAGAGTACGTTGCGACCGCTGCTGCAGCCCTGACATGTGTCCGGCCTGGCAGCACCAGCACGGCCGGAGCCTCGACTGACGCATGACAGGGAGCGCTGCTGGGCGACATCCACAAAGGCGCGAGGCTGAAGAAAGTCGGGGTGGTGAACGACCGGTCGGCGCCGCTGGTCGGGCAGGTCAAAGACGCTGCGCCGGCGATTGGAGGAGCGCCGCCCGTGCCTGGCATGGGAAGGCCGCCTGCGCCGCCTGGGGGGCTTGCGCCGCCCGTGCCTGGAGGAGGGAACCGGGCGAGGAGCAACAGCGACACGGGAGGAGACGGTGGCCTGGCTGCACCGCCCCAGCTAGGCGGCCTGTTCGCCGGCGGCATGCCCAAGCTGAGGAAGTCCGGGGGGGTGAACACAGGCGCCGACACCAAGTCGCCATACATGTCCGACCCCGAGACACGAAACGCCGCCCCTACACCTCCACGCGGCGCAGCACCAAGGCCGCCGGGCGCCCCTCCCCCTCCCCCAGGCGGTGCCCCGCCAGCACCACCAGTGCCGGGCACAAGGCCGCCGCTCAAGCCCATCGGCTCTCTGGCCTCGAGCATAAGCGGAAAGCCCAAGCCACCTCCGCCAATTGGCAAGAAGCCGCCAATGCCACCCCCCTCGTCGCGAAAGCCGTCTGGTATCGCCCCTCCACCGCCAGCCTCACCTGCCCGAGCACCGCCCGTTCCTGGTAGCGCACCGCCCGCTCCCCCACCGCCTCCGCCCTCCTCCACACCATCCGCACCACCGCCTCCGCCTCCTGGCGCTGTACCTCCCGCGCCCCCGCCACCGCCGCCACCATCAGCAGCACCTCGAACGCCCTCACGATCGACGCCCCCTCCTCCACCATCTGCGCCGCCGAGCAGACCACAAGAAGACGACGACGACTACGACCCATACCGCTACGACAGCTCGCGATCACGATCATCCTCGCTATCTGCGCCTCCGCCGCCGACAAACGGACACACACCCTCTCTCGCAGAGCAAGCCGCACGAAATGCATTCGGTCAAGGCCGCGCTTCGCCCGCGGCACCCCCACCACCGCCGCCTGGTGCTGCGCCAACACCACCACCCCCGCCAGGTTCAGCACCCACCCCGCCCCCTCCGCCTCCGAGTGCCCCACCGAGTCGGCCTACATCACAAGCACCATCGCGGTCGAACATGGACGCAAGCATGTACACGCTGTCGAACGGCGGTTCAAACTTGAGGAGTCCAACAGGCACACTAAGCGGAGGCTCACCAGGACAGAAGGGCAAAATCGTGCCCGTGCACGACCTACGGTGGAGGTTCCAGCCCGAGCATTCATTCCCTGCCCCGAGACCGTTCACCGGCGGACCAAAGAGGTATCGCGCTGGGCGAGGGAGCAGCGTGCCACTGGATCTGAGCGCGTATGATTAGGAAAATGAACGTGAGCGAAGGCACAAGGAGAACGTCCGATCGAGACAGAAGCAGTGAGGCGATTTGCATATTGATTATTCATTGCTAGATGGAGTAGATGGCTGGTGCAAGTGCAAGCTTCAAAGTACAGATTAGCCACGGCGTTTGTGGCGAGTCACGAATCGAACTAGTTGAACACTTCTTATTATCATTCCCTCTTCCACACAACACCGTACTTCTTCCTACAAGTTCTGGATTCCACACTTGATACTGTCGTCGATTCCAATCAAGCCCCAACCTCTCCCTAGAAATTCCAAACCATGTTGTCACATGCCCCCCCGGTGTGTTCTATTGTTAGAAGATAATAACGTACTACCATCCTTGATATACGAAAATAGTCTCCATCTGCGCCGCCACAGCAACAGCAGCAATGCAGTTTCCAGCGAAAAACACTCTTGATTGGATAAACCCTTTACGATTGAATTGTGGGGGATGAAACGACAATACCCATTGCGCTTCTCTACTTTACGGGTCTAGTTCTAATTTTTTTTTTTTTTTTTTAATAAATAAAAAAAAAAAAAAAACAGACGGGCGGCTTTACAATAGCCCCGTTTATTCGCTGTTCATGACTTCTAGCACAGAATTCCTCCACACTCTCCTTCGCGCATATCGAGATCTCAAGGACCACTGTATGTGCGGGGTGGTATCCATCGGCGGGCTTGGGTTCTGCGCTTTGAGAACCACAACTTACCGGACGCTGTACGCTCGGTGATTTAGGAGTTTGTTAATTGGATCGTAACTGGTAATTAGATAGAATCAGTCTTTTTACTGTCAGTGGATCTCGTCGGTTTTGCTGGTGACGCGCTGACTCTCTTTGATATCCTCGAGTGGAACTAATCCTTCACCCTGGTGATGACGGCGTCTGCTCGCCAAGTGCATGTCATTGAGACTTTAGGCGCCTGTAATGTGATTTCAAGTTCGGAAATATCTCTGGGAGATGGGGTCCGTCGCGGAAGGCTGATCCTTGAGTGGTGCTACGATACCGGCGTCTTAGAAAACGTACGCATGCGTTCATGTCCGATCAAGTTTTTGACGTCGGGATGGGATAACCTGGCTGCTGCTGCTCTGGTTCAGCACTGTGGTCGTCAGCCAAAGTCACTTCAGGATGCAAGTTTCTACGCGCAACTCACCTTCCAGGCACACAATTCATACCATCATCCATACTGCCGCCCAAATCCCACCAGTTATCGTGCCAGTTGCGACCTATGAAGTCGTTTTCCATCGCTCGTACGAATTCGAGTGGATCTGGATCGCCGTCCATTGTCATTGGAAAGTCGGGGAACGTATCAAAGGCGGATGGATCAAGCTCTGGCATGGCCATGGTGGTGTTGAGGTTGTCTGACTGCTGCTGCATGTGGTGTGATTCCGCAGGCTGCACTTCTGCCGTACCAGGCCTCCTGTTCTGGCGATTGTCTTGTATTGTTCGCGATACTTTGTTGAGCGCTTTGATTGTTTTCACAAAAGGCTTGAGATCCGACCGGATTGTCTTACTCGTGTGTTCCATGGCGTCGGCGATGTGCTCAAGCTGACGTACGTCTTCTTCGCATTCGTCGGGATTGGTGCATGCCATGATGTATTCGTAAAGTGTGAATATGGCACAGAATGGATAGAAGAGTATGAAGCTTTGTCCATACATTAGTATGTCTTGTCTCAGGTTTTCTGAAAAGAAGCCGAATTTAGGCTTCGACCCAGAGAGTTGACTTTGTCTTGTGACAGCATCAGTACCTGCAGTGGAATGCCTTGATGTGTTTTGCGACCGACTCGCGAAACGCCGTTGAAACAAGGACTGGGTGTGCAAACGAAAATGGAGAATCAAACTTACTGAACAAAGCAGGTCTCTGAATCATTTCTATCTTGATCTCCCATGCCGCCATCCTGTTCGAAATCGAGCAGAGTGCCGACAACCTTCCGTGCCGCACGTACGGTTATCGCATCGACGGTTTTGATGTTGTCAACTCGATTTGCAAGCCTTTTCAAACCGACTATGATAGCGTGGATGTTCATGACGTGGTCAGCGACAAGACAACGAAGCGGAAGCTTGACGGTCGTATCTGTCAGAATCGCCTCCATCTTCCAGTCCGCCACTAGACCTTCGAGCTTTTTACAACAATCGTCAGCTTTACGAGAAACGCTCAAGTCTTGATGGTCGGCATCATCGATGAAGTTGATCAGTTCGACTGCTCTGGCTAAGAATACCGATAGTCAGCAGTATTATCGAGCTACGTAGGACTATTGCCAGCACCAACCTGTATAACTCGTCCAGACGCATGCTAACATGACTTGAGTAGGGTTGGGGTGCAGATTTCTTGGGGTCAACACAGTCGGTGGCTTAACCTTCTTCGGACTCCATCTCAACTACACCCGTGTCAGTCGGGCATTGTGAGGGTGCCAGGTAAGGACGATGAACAGCATGTAACGAGGTCACATACCAGACTCCTAGTATTTCATCCCAGAAACACTCGAATCACCTGGAAGTTATGGACTTACTACTGTAGGTTTTCCCCAGAATAAACGAAACAAGCAGTCTGTTGATAGAACATGCCAGTAGAGATACCTCGTCGATTCTCTTTTCTCTTCTTCCTCCATTGTCATAGCCGGGATAACGTCTAACTTGTCGGCACCTGTGCTTTTCAAGTGGTGACATGATTTGAGATGAAATTTCCACGAAAGCTGGTAGTCTAGCTTGTTGATTGCAACCTAGGCACTCATCGCTGCTGTGTATCCATCCATGTCTGTTCTAGCAGGGGCATCTAACCAAGCAGGGACGTGTTCGAGAGCCTTCAGGTATGCGGCATGTGTGAGCACGTGTCCAGGTCCACGCATCTGATTCAACCCATAATGAAGTGCTGCGTAGTACATCACGTGGACGCCAGGATCAACGTTGATGTAGGGTGAGCCAATGATATTCGGGAGTGACCGTAGAAGATCTATATCAAGAGCGATTGCAAAGATGTCCGGTACAACCAGCGTGTTCATCATCTCAATGAACGCCTCGAGGCACTGTTTTGCTTCTTCGGGTGTGATCGTCAAGCTGACTTTTCCATGGGTGAGATCCGCTCGGAGCCTTAGCTTCCCGAGATCCTCTAGAGCATCATTCAGCGCAGACATATCGGTATCAATCTGTGGTGTTGGTGTGCTGACTGGCGTGGCTTGAGATTGAAACTGTCTCTTTGTATCAGTGGCCATCCGGTAAATCCAAGAATCTTCGCCACTGTCGGGTGCTTGAATCCCAACATTTGGAGGTGGCCTGGTAGCAGGGTCCTGGTTGGCAATGTCCGACGTGGAGGTAGTCAATGGAGTGGAGGCCGATGGTGATCGCTGTGCTGCAGGCTCGAGGCGGTGACTAGCATTGATAATTTGCCTTTCGAGGAGTTCAAGTCGTTGGTTAAATGAAGTGACTGCAACCCTCTGCTGTGCAAGCCGAGGACGTTGGCGTCGTTCTACGTACTGACATTCAGCCTTTGCCGTGACACACTGGTGGCAAATAGGGTTGGCTTTATCACACTTGGTCTGCTTCTCGTCAGTATCATTTACCAGTTTCGATCGAATATGTCGAAGACGTCGTAGAGCCACGATGCATGTTATCTATGATATGGAGGAGCTCAAGTTTGCAGCTAGTCTCATGCAACTTAACAGAGTGTAATTTACAAAGACGCACCTTTTTGCGCTTACAGCGCAGACACTAGCACAAATCAGTAGGAGCTTCAGGACATGCGTGGGTGTGCGGATTGCCTACAGCAAGCTTCATAATGGTCAGCCTTGCAGACGCTGCTTTTGTCTTTGTCGTGGTGCGCCGCTCTCTATTTCCGGCGTCCGGACCTCTGTTTGTACCTGCGGCTCCAGATGTAGCCCATGGCGCTGATTAGTAGTGACAGATTATTGGAGCCTATTTCCAGCCAAGATCTTCCCAGGTGCGTGGTGATGGTGCAGTCATGATGGCTCATCATGGTGATGCTGAGAATGGAGAGGGTGTGGAAGCCGCGGAGCCGCGGAGCTCTCGGGCTGCGTTGACACAAGCCAATCACCAGAGCCGCAGGGAGGACCTCTTGGCATCGGCTTAGCTTTTTTCGCACTTTCGGTTTCCTTCATGGACTCCGGAAACTTCAGCTTTCGCAAGATGGAAGTAATGACCCACCTAAATTACAGCACAATTAGTGCCACAGGAGTCATGGAAAGCTTGGAGTTGTCTGGGCTGCCGGAGAGCTGACACTTGCTAACGCGCGGAGCCCGTGTTATGATTGTCTTTGCAGCCTACGTATGCAGTTTTGCAGAATGAACAGTCTTTAGTATATGTACCCGCTATGCGTCTACTTTGTACATCCATCTTCTTTCCAACGTTCCTTTCGTCATCATGTCGGCTCCAAAGGCTTTTACACAACAAGCCGGCGGCGCCCAAATTGCACTAGCAGAGAAGCAAAAGCTCGAATCCAGTTCAAGCTCGGAGGATGGTATAACATCTGTCGTCGACCAGGACACACAGCAAGAACACGAGGTTGTCGAACTCGTTCGCAAATATACATCACAGTCAAGCCGTCACAACCATGAGTCGCCCTTTGAGGCCATGGGAGGCGGCCGACTGGATCCCCAAAGCGATCGATTTCGAGCTCGAGATTGGGCCAAGTCCTTCTACGAGCTGAGGTACAGTAGCGAAGAGGCCATCGCTCGCGTGGCAGGTTTCGCTTTCCAAGGTCTCAACGTGTGGGGTAAAGGAGCACCTACTGACTTCCAGTCAACCGTTGGTAACACAGTATTGAAGCTGCCAGCGTTGTTCGGCAGAGGCAGCCAGAAGATTGAGATTCTTCGAGATTTAGATGGCCTTTTACTTCCTGGTGAACAGCTTTGCGTACTAGGACCTCCTGGGTGAGTTTTACTTGTCCGTCAGTGCCTCGACGACTAATACTCGTAGTTCTGGATGCTCGACTCTACTCAAGACTATCGCTGGCGAGACTCACGGTTTTCAAGTCAGCCCAGAATCTTACCTGAACTATCAGGGTGTCCCAGCAGCTGACATGAATTCAACGTTCCGTGGCGAAGCCGTCTACACAGCGGAGGTTGATGCGCATTTTCCTCAACTTAGCGTTGGGGACACACTGTATTTCGCAGCACTTGCTCGTGCACCCCGAAACGTGCCAGGTGGTGTAACGAGGGAGAGATATGCGGCTCATTTGCGTGATGTGAGTATCTCACGTCATGATCGTTGAACAGGTCAAGCTAACCTTTTGAAGGTTGTTATGGCCATGTTCGGCATCAGTCACACTGTCAACACCCGCGTCGGTAATGACTTCGTTCGAGGAGTCAGCGGTGGCGAGCGCAAGAGAGTAACTATTGCTGAAGCTACTTTGAGCTTTGCACCCCTGCAATGCTGGGACAACTCGACAAGAGGTACATACACAGCCTTCACGATCGTGGTAAAACTGACAGGTACTAGGACTGGACTCGGCAAACGCAGTCGAGTTCTGCAAGACGCTACGTACTCAGTGTGATGTTTTTGGGACTTCAGCTTGTGTAGCCATCTACCAGGCACCACAAGCCGCTTACGATGTGTTTGACAAAGTCACGGTTCTCTACGAGGGTGCGTCTGCAGGTCATCTGGATTGTAGAGGTTCGTCTGGCTAATGCTTCAATTCAGGCCGACAAATCTACTTCGGCCCTACATGTGAGGCACGCGAATACTTCCAGCACCTGGGTTTCGAATGTCCAGAATCACAGACAACCCCTGATTTCCTCACCTCAATGACGTCACCTTCTGAACGTCGCATCAAGCCTGGATACGAAAAGACAACCCCTCGAACTTCTGACGATTTTGCGCGCTGCTGGAGGGAAAGCGCCGAACGACAAATGCTCTTGCGTGATATCGAAGAATACAAGCAGAGCCACCCCCTCAAGGGTGCCGGCCACGAGCAGTTTGCGATGTCCCGAAGTCTGGAGAAATCACGAAAGCAACGCACAAAGTCACCTTACACATTATCGTACTGGAGACAGATCCGTCTCTGTATGTGGAGAGAGTTGCAGCGACTCAAAGGTGACCCAAGCGTGCCAATAACTATGATCATCGTCAATTTTTTCGAGGCTTTGATCATTGCCTCTATTTTCTACAACCTGCCAGGGAATACGTCATCGTTCTTCATGAGAGGTGGTGTCCTGTTCATGATGGTCCTACTAAACGCGTTTGGCAGTATGCTAGAGATCATGAGTCTCTATGCAAAGCGCGAAATTGTGGAGAAGGTAAGTTATTAATTCATATGTGCAAAATGACAAAACGCTGACTCGACTCGACTCAAAGCACAATCGCTATGCGCTTTATCACCCGAGCGCAGAAGCGATGGCTTCGATGATCATGGATATGCCATACAAGATCATGAATTCCCTTGTCGTAAACTGCACTCTTTACTTCATGGCCAACTTGCGCCGGGAACCCGGAGCTTTCTTCTTCTTCTACCTCGTTGCCTTCACCATGACTCTCTCGATGAGTATGTTCTTTCGCTTGTTCGCGAGTATGACGAAGACAATCGCACAAGCCCTCGCGCCCAGCTCGATCATTTTGCTGTGCCTAGTAATGTACACTGGCTTTGCGATACCGGTCAAGTACATGAGAGGGTGTGTTCATCACCTATTTTGACTATGATATACTAACTCCTTTCAGATGGGCAAGCTGGATTCGATGGATCAACCCAGTATCGTACGGGTTCGAGAGTGTGATGGTCAATGAGTTCCATGACCGACGATTCCCCTGCGCAAGCTTCGTTCCTTCAGGGCCTGGATATGAGAACATCGCTGCCGACCAGCGAGCATGTGCGGTACAAGGATCCGAGCCTGGTTTGGATTTTGTCGGTGGGACTGCCTACGTCGAGACGGCGTTCTCATACAAGTGGAACAACCGCTGGAGGAATTATGGGATCATTGTGGCCATCACCATCTTCCTGTTCATCGCCCATCTCGTCATGACAGAGCTTGTCGCATCAGAACGTTCAAAGGGCGAGGTTCTGGTCTTCCGCCGCTCAAAGATGGCAAAGACTGCCCGTCGCCGAGGAACGGATGAAGAGGTCGGCAAGGACTCTGCCCACCGGGGTGAGAAGTTTGGCAACAGCGGCACATCCACACCCAACGTTCAGAAGCAGCAATCTGTCTTCCACTGGGAGTGCGTAAACTATGAAGTACAGATTAAGGGCGAGACCCGCAAGATTCTAGACTCAGTTGACGGGTGGATCAAGCCAGGGACGCTCACGGCGCTTATGGTAAGCGAATGACTGAATCAAGAATGATCAATCTAACACACCAATAGGGAGTGTCAGGTGCTGGCAAGACCACTTTGCTTGACGTTCTAGCGAGTCGCACGACGATGGGCGTCATTTCTGGAAGCATATTCGTGGACGGACGGGAACGCGATGAAAGCTTTCAACGTAAAACCGGATACGCGATGCAACAAGATCTGCACCTTGCGACGTCGACTGTCCGCGAAGCGCTCGAGTTTTCGGCCCTACTTCGACAGCCGACCGAATACTCTCGCAACGAAAGGTTAGCATATGTGGATCACATCATCGACTTACTCGATATGCAGGAGTATGCAGATGCTGTCGTCGGAGTCCCCGGCTCAGGCCTCAATGTGGAGCGTACGTTACAACTCCTCTTCTATCAGAAAGCCCCCAATATTAATCTCATGCAGAGCGCAAGCGCTTGACCATCGGAGTTGAACTTGCAGCCCGGCCTAAACTCCTTCTTTTCCTCGATGAGCCAACCTCCGGATTGGATAGCCAGACCTCATGGTCCATCTGCGATCTCATGGAGAAGCTCACACGCAACGGTCAGGCTATCCTTTGTACAGTCCACCAGCCTTCCTCTCTTCTCTTCCAGCGATTTGATCGCATCTTGCTCCTCGCGAAAGGCGGCCGAACAGTCTACTTCGGTGATATCGGCCGCGACTCCAATGTTCTACTCGACTACTTCGCACGAAACGGCGGACCTAAATACACTTCTGGGCAAAATCCCGCTGAGTACATGCTTGCGGCGATTGGTGCAGCCCCCGGAGCTCAAACATCGATCGATTGGCCTCAAGTATGGAAGGACAGTCAAGAGTACAAAGAAGTACAGGCCGAGCTCTCGAAGTTACGAGATCTTGTTAATCGTCCATCCGCTGTCATGGACTCGTCCGATGGGAGCCACCAAGCCTTTGCCGCATCTTTTACGACCCAGCTCTCTGCTGTCGGCATGCGCGTTGCTCAACAGTATTGGCGCACTCCTTCGTACATCTACTCCAAGGCCATCCTCACCGTTGGCTGTTCGCTCTTGATCGGCTTCTCCTTCTTCAATGGCGACAATACCCAACAGGGTCTCCAGAACCAGATGTTCGGCGTCTTCATCTTCTTGTTTGTGGTTATCCAGCTCATCTACCAGATCATGCCCGCCTTTGTAGTACAGCGAACGCTGTACGAAGCTCGTGAAAGACAGTCGAAGACATACGCATGGCCGACGTTCGTTCTGTCTAACATTGTTATTGAGATGGCTTGGAATGCGGTAGGTCTGCTCGCTTCCGTTTGCACCGACTGAACGCTAATCATCATTTTCAGTTCATGGCCATCTTCTGCTTCCTTGTCTGGTTTTATCCAGTAGGCTTGTACCGAAACATGCAACCCACTGACTCCGTTGACATTCGCTCCTTCCACACACTACTCCTTGTCCTTGTCACCTTCCTCTTCGCATCGGCCCTGGCGCACATGCTGATCGCAGGGAGTCCCAATGAGGAAGTCGCAGGCGCGCTCGCAACGCTGTTATCGATCATGCTTTACGCTTTTTGCGGCATTCTCGCAGGGCCAGACGCGCTTCCTGGTTTCTGGATATTCATGTACCGTGTCAACCCATTCACCTACTTGGTCTCCAGCTTCATGTCAACAACACTTGGCCAAGCACCTGCCTACTGCGCAGACACCGAGTTTCAGATCTTTGCCCCGGGCAATGGAACATGTATTGAGTACCTGCAAGAGTACATGTCAATGGCTGGTGGCTACCTCCGCGATGACCAGGCGAGGGATCAATGCCAATACTGCCAACTCGACAGCACCGACCGATTCCTCAGCCGCATCAACGCTAACTGGGAAACGCGCTGGAGAGATTTTGGCCTGCTCTGGGTATACGTTGCGTTCAACGTCGCCGCAGCAATGTTCCTCTACTGGCTCTGTCGCGTGCCCAAGAGTAAGAAGGCAAAGAACTGAGCGAGAGTGTGCCCTCGGAGACATAACTATCAGCTCGTGGCGCTTTCGCTACCTTTCTATTCATTGTGTCAGAATTAATGTACAAGCGGTAATAGACTTTTTAGACTTTTTTGGCTTTAAATTTTAGTACGTAGTTTAATGGCAATAGCGAGACTTAGCTCTCGGCCTGATCGGCAAAGCTACTGCCTGTGATGTCACTTCCCCATTTACATCACGGAAAACGCATCACAGAATGCCATCATCAAAACAGCGGCATCGTTTACAGACATCCCAGGTCTCAAGGGTCGAACTCTGATACTTTGAACCTGTTTTGGAAAGTGCACTCCCTACATACAACACCCAGCATGCCGCAAGCCAATGGGAACGTGAGCCCGGAGCGGTTCATCGAACCACAGCCGCAGCGCCAATCTGCAGTGCAGATCGCGATAAAGAACTTCTCCCCAGTATGGTATGTTATCTCTTGTGCCTGTCTCTTTCATGTCCATATCATTACAGAATTTGCCTCGCCTGCTATTCAGCTCCAAGCATCGTTCAAAACCCTGGATGCACAGCATGAGGCTCGACGCGAAAATGCGACAGCCTCCAACAATCCTGGGCACAGCATGCCCAATGCTTGACCACGCTTCTTAACGTTAAACCAGCACCAGCCCACTAACAATTCAACACAGGTTCCTTATATCCATGGACACAGGCATCATCTCAATAATAATGAATATTCTGCCCTGGCAATTCGACGGCCTGGGCATAATATCCACAATAATGTTCGTCTTCAACCTAGTCCTCTTCACCACCTTCTCCCTGCTGGCCATAACCCGTCTCTTGACCTTCCCGCGCCACGTAAAATCCGAAACTCTCAATCAAGTCGAGGAAATATCCTACCTAGGCACGCCCGCAATCGCATACCTCACGCTCATCGCCCAAGTCTCGCTCACTTGCTCGACTGCCTGGGGGTTCCGGCTCACGGTTCTCGCATACGTACTGTGGTGGATTGGGCTAGTGTGGTGTGTAACACTGTGCAGTGCGTCGGTAATCGTGCTCGCAAAGCGCAGTATAACCGATGACCGGAGTCTATCACCGGCGATTTTTCTGCCGCTGATTGCGGTCATGACGCTCGGGACGACAGGGGGAATTGTGACGAGGTACTCGGTGGGCATGTCGGCACGCCTTGCTATTCCCATCATAGTCACGAGCTACATGGTCATCGGTTACGCTTTTTTCCTCTCGTTGCTGTATTATGCGATTTATGCTCATCGCTTGCTTGCTGTTGGCCCGCCAATGAAGGCTAAGTTGCCGAGTTTGTGCGTTACGATTGGGCCTCTGGGACAGTTCGCTACTGCCATTCAGCTGCTGAGTACTGCGGCGAATACGAGGGGGCTGTTTGGAAGCTATAATCGCGGCACTTGGCTTACGGCGAGCTCGGCGAGCAGTGTGTTTGCTGCGAGTGAATTGATCGCATTGATGGTTATCGGTTTTGGCTTTTTGTGGATCACGGTCGCATGGTATATGATTTTCGAGGCGGCGGTGCAGAGAAAGATGCCGTACAGTTTGACCTGGTGGAGCATGATATTCCCGATGGGTATAAGCTTTCTGTCACGACCAGTGTGCTTTCACTTGCTAACACGTCTCAGGTGTCTATACAACATCGCTGATCAATTTGTCCATCGCTCTGAACTCTGACGCATTCCGCGGACTTTCGGCAGCACTTCTAATCATCTTAGTCATTCTTTACTTTATGAATTGGGGCTTCACCCTCTGGCGACTCTTCACTGGAGTGGCGCTCGGCATCCCACAGCAAAGAGATGAGGAAGATGAGGAGTCGAAGGAGAGGGCTAAGAGGGAGCACGAGAGACTGTACGGGCTGAGTCAGAGGCAGAGAGAGGAGCGCGAGCAGGAACAACAAAGTGACGACAATGCCTAATTGTCTTGTGCTACTAGCTTTTCACCTTTGTACGTGTATAATATTAATCTTTTCACATCGCAACAAGTGCGATCTAATCAATTTCGAACCTCGTTCATGACGCTGTGCTGTACCGGTTTCAATCTTCCATGTCTGTTGCACGAGTAACCCCGGCCACTGCCTGGTGGCTCTGACCACCAACCTGGGCACCACATTCTGGGCAAGTTGCAAGTTGCATGGGCATACCACACTCGCCAATAGCGAAATGTGACAGTCAGTAGAGATCAACATAATTCGAAGCTGAAGACTTACTGGATGTCCGTTAACGCAGTTGTACCAGTGACCGGTGTGGGTCATAATCCCTCCTCGACCGCTGACCATCGCTCGCTTGACGGCCTCGAGCTCCTCCTTTGTCACTTCCTCATAAAATTCGCGACCCAGCATTTGGACAGTACGCTCGATACTCTGCTTGAGTATATCACGGTCCTGGAAAGCATTGTCGCAAAGCTTATCCGCTTCCTCAAGCAGAATCTTGGCCAACTCGCGGCATCGGACGGCCTTCGGACGATTGGCTTCTTTGATAGCGCCAGATGAGTTGAGCAGGAAGGCGATATGAGCGTAGAGAAGCGTTGCCTCAACTGCAAGTTTAGGCGAATTGGCATTCTTGCAGTCCTTGATGAGTTTCAAAGAATCACTTAGGAAAGAATCACTTTGAGTAATCGGAGAACCATCTGGAAAGTCTATATCGGCCGTACTGGATCGACATCTATAGCTGTGAAGAACTTCGAACTTGTCATTCAATATCAGCTGGCGTACCTTTAGGTGGTAGAGCCTACCACCAAGGGTGGTACGCTGATCACGGTCCTGTTTCTTGTTCACACCGAAAGAGTTGAGTCCCATTCGCGCCATTGCATTGTTGAGATCCTCGCTGTAACTTGCATTTTTGCTGGTAGCGTGAACGATGGCGTCGTGCAGTTTGTATGATGGTTTGTGTCGCTCGTCCATCTTGCGCAGGAAGAGCCTGGCGTCTTTCTCAAGATCGCGAGCCTTGACATAGCGGTTTCTGATCTTCTTCGCAACACTTTTTGCAGTATCGACTGTCCACCGTGTTTCTGGGCTCGGTAGGAGCTTGGTACGTGTAGACTCTAAACTCTGATCAACACTTCGCAACCTATTTGAGAGCTCCTGGAGCTCTTGTTGCCCGCTAACAACGAAACGCTTTGACATTTCGTCGATGACCGCACGATTGACAAGCCTGTTGTATCTTTGGGTAGCGTACTGACGAACGGGCTCTCGACAGGTCGGGCACTGAGGAATTGAAGCTGCCAGCTGATCATTCTCTCTGAGACCAGTGTAATCTCCAGTCTTTTGGTCAATCTCGTATACGTCTTTCATCCCGATTATACCGTCGAGTGTCTCGACGGTGAAGAAGTGCCTGCCTTTGCAGCCTAGAACCACGATGGGAGAATCATTTAAGTCGATGTCTTTGTACGGTAGCATCATGACGAGGTCAGGCTGTTCATCTGCTCGCATTCCGCATTGCTGGCAGATATCGATCGGACACTCCTCGCCGCAAAGTCCAGGGCACTGGTGTCCACATAGAAGCAACTTCGGGCATCGTACATCGCATGGCAGCCTGTTGCAGGGAGCTGAACACGGCATTGTACAATCACCCTGGTGTTCGCAGGACCAAGCGCATTGTTCGACGCACGGCGCACATGGCTCGTGACACTTCTGCGTACAACGCGAATGCTTGCATCGCGCCTGATATTGTTAGCAACTCCGCAGTGTCGCAGTTGATTTCGAAAGATAATAATCACCTCGCAAAACTGTTGGCAGAGACCGCAATCGCTGCCACCGTGACATGTTCGCTTGCAATTATGGTTACAAGTCCCATGCTTGCGGCCACAGACCTTCTTGCACTCCAGGTGTTCCACGGAATCTTGAACCTCAATGTTTTTCTGATTGCAGCGGCCACAGCTTCCAGGGCATACATGGCCGCATGGGAGGATTTTAGTACACGGATACAGACATCGGAAACTCTCATGATCGACGTTCACTGAGCACATGACCTCAACCTTATGCTTGCATCCTGGAATTTCTCTTTGCACAAGCACATTGCAAGGAATGTTATTTCGGTTGAGCGTTTGGTAGCATGAGATTTGGCTCTTTGTGTGACCGCAGGGTAGTTGTACGTTGTCGATCTTGACCATGCACAAGCCACAATCTTCGCCGCAAGTAGTCTTCTGACAAGGATGTTCGCATGGACTGTGTCGGCGCTGACATGGCATCTCGCATTGCCAGACCGCATGCATTGCTTCAGAATGACATCTCGCTTGACAGCTGTGGCCACAATCAAGCCTGTCAATGCATGCCTCCCTGCATCCACCTTGGGGACTTGCGGTCGCAAAGTCATCCGGTTCGCGAACTTCGATGACTTTGTCAACATGGCGTGGGCAGCACAGCGCTAGAGCTTGACCAACCGAGTCCTTAGCATCTAGTATGTTGATCACCTTCTGCCACATGTCAACGCTGGAATGTGTCTCGGCATTTCCAATCAGATACATCCCATGTTGAGCTCGCCTCAATAAGACGTTGACACGGTTTGAGGTCTTCAGGAATCCAACGTTTCTCCCCTTGTTACTGCGGACAAGAGACACAATGATGATCTTAGCCTCTTCGCCTTGGAAGTTGTCAACAGTCGCAACTCTAAGCAGCTCACTCAATTGTTTCTTCTCTAACGGTTTGCGTCTGTGACCTTGGGAAGCAAGATTTAGCTGCGGCACAGTATCAGTCGCAAAACCGTCCTTTTCCAGAGCTTCCTGGTCGCGATCGCTCAATATGATTTCAAAATCACTGCGCAAAGCGGTACGCAGCTTCTGCAGCTGCCCAGTATACGGTGTGAGAACTGCGATCTCACTACTGCTGTATACACCTTGTCGAATGACATGACGGACAAGAGCGTGCACCATATCGATCTCCCATTCGTTGGACCTTGACTTGTGGTGGTGCACCAAACTCTCCTTCTCGTCTTCTAGGTGACTGTGGTTGAGCCAGAAAACATTTCTGCGCATGCCAACAACATTTGGTAAGGCGATGGTCGAAGCATGATCAATTAGTTTCGGGTAGGTCGTCTCGCGGATGAGCGTGGAGATGTCGGGTCGCATGCGACGTTGAACCTCCAATTGTGCAACTGGCATAAGCGGTCTGCCGCGCTCGCCAACCGACAATCGCTCAAACTGGCTCCTGTCCAGCGAGTGCAGTGCGCCTTGCTTACTTTCAAGAGATAGGTCTTGGAAGTTGTTGATTGTTGGGCGCAGCTGTTCATGATCACCAATCTGAATGCAATGTTCGATGGTCGGAAGTAATGCAGAGAGCATGTGTGGTTCCATGACCTCTCCAGCCTCTTCACAAATGACGACCTTAGAGCTTACGTGTTGTAACACGGAGATCCTCTTTGCTAGGCCAGAAGTTGTCACTCCAATCACATCCGCACCCGCCAACACCCGTCGATCTGCCTCATCGTGAACCTTGTTGAGGGTTGTGTAACATTTATCCGCATCGTTTGCAAGCTGCGAAAGCCCCGCCAACGGGTCCAGTCGTATCTCAGCCAACCAGTGTTCGACCAAAGCAACGCGCTCAGACAACTCAAGAGAGTATACGCTAATGGTAGCCTTCTGAATGATGCGCTGAGTGTCTGTGGCTGCGAATTGCGGTTGGGCATCGGCGGCAGACCTCGCAGGTTTCCATACGTCGAAAGGATGTCGTCCAGCCATTCTGAAGCCATCTTCATCGGTCTCCTGAAACTGAGAAAAAATCTCGGGATACTTCTGAGAGATATGTTGATTCAAGCCTTTCCAATCCGCATTCTTACTCGATGCGTGAAGTCGACCCAGGACCTTGTTGACACCCTTCCCGTAATCTTATAGTTCCTGGTACATCATCGCCGATCTGTATGCTTCTGTCTTTGTCTTCCCTTCCGATTTCGCAATATCACGAAGGTTATGGCCTTCGAGTAGCTCTGATTTACTCTGACCGCCGACACGAATGATTTTCGTAATGCCGACTTTGAGGAGATGCTCTAGGAACTGGTCGAGAGCATGATTAGTGTAGCACCCGTTCGTGTGTTAGTACAGAACCACGAGATTTGGCTCATAAGACTTACACTACGATGATAGGGCCTAGAGCAGCCTTCTTCTTGATAGACATGAGCATTTTCATGACTTGAAGGCCAAGATAGGATTTGCCAGTACCTGGCGGACCTTGAATTAAGGCAAACTCGCGTGTGAGAGCTGCAACTAGTGCTCTACATTGCCCGTAATCAAGTTCTGTCTTCACCGCAATATCCTGCACAAGTGCTGTGTCTGTGCACGACGCGGTTGCTTCGATGCCGAAATCATAATCGCTTGCTCGTGCCTCTGCCTTCAAGATGTCCGCTAGAGGGAATTTGAAGCCGGATAGACGAGCGTAAACTGGCGGAGGGACGTCCTGGAAGACTTTTAGGTTTGGCGGACCGTTATGCTGATCAGGAAGAAGCCATTGCGAGAATCTCAATCGACTCGATCGCTGCATATCTTGCAGGTTCTCAAGGATCGGTACAAAGGTCGCTGGAAGAACATTAGGGAATTCCAGAAGCACACCCTGCATATTCCGGCAGCTTGCACCAATCAATGTCTGAAGCGCATCGTGGCTCTGAGTCGTCAACTTTGCAGTAATTGTGGCCAATAAATGTCGATCCGCTAAGCCGTGCTCTTTATCAGGATTAGTGCTCTTTTGTGTCACTGTAAAGAAGAGATGCTGCACGACTGACTCCTGAACGAAGATGTACGAGAGAAGTGAGCCCTCCTCTAGTCTCCTGGATTCTTCCCACCAAGCGCGCCTCTGACCAGCCGACCGGTGGCGTACACCCAGTGGTTGAGGAAACGAGATATGTGCTTGAAGTCCTCGACGTACGTCGAAACTTACGTAGCTGACTTGAGCTTTGGGGTAGTGGTATGCTCGCATATCTCCAAGGTGAGTTCTTGGCTCAGCAAGCACAACAGGGCTGTCGGTCGCTGCACGTAACAACCCAGACAGAGACTTCTTCAGTTCACCAAACACATCATGTCGATAGAGGCGAAAGTTTGTGTCGATATGCCTCTCAACCTTATTGGGTAGGAAATGCGGCTGATCCGGATCGGTAGAGGGTAAGAATTCTTTCGCATCGCTCATAAGCTCACCTCGAGTAGGAAAGATTGTGATTTCAGAAATATCGAGCTTATCGTTTTCATGTCGATCGGCGGGAGTCACGATATCTCTTGGATACAAGGAAGGCGCAAAGGTACGCGGGATATTCTCGACTGACTCCTCATCGGCAACCAACCCTTTGGCTCGATCGACAAGAGCTCGAGTGTCTGCGATACACCTCTTGACTATCATGGTAGTTCCTGAAGGCTGATTTGCGGTGATGATCTCTGCTGCACTTTCTAAAGTGTTGACAAGCTCGTCCAGATCATCATGAAGCCTTGCTCGCCGGTTGCGATACAAAAGCTCATACAAAGCTGCAGAGAGGTGAGCAAGCGCCTTCTCAATCGTATCCTGAGAAGCTGAACTACCACCATCAGTGTGAGTGGCAACCATAATCTCGCAAAGGTGTTGGAAGAACCTGATTGCTCGGGTTCCGTTGCCTCCTCCAATAAAACTGTAGATGTCACCAACGTACTCGTCCACCGCAAGGCAATCAATCAGAGATGGATGTGTGATGACCTCGAGGAAGTTATTCGCTGCCTCAATGAGATCAGCCATGTCATCGGATGTGGCTCGTCGATCAAAGAGTATCTTGACGTGGGCGCGGCCGTTGCAATTGTCTTCGTCGTTGTCGAGATCACAAGGAAGCTGCTGCTTCCAATCTCGATCATCTTCGAGGAGAATATCCAGAGCGCCTTTCCATACGCGCTGCATGATGTACCTGTTCGTTGGCAAGTACGCTTGGCCAAGGTATCTCTTCCAGCCACTGTACTGTGTGCGCGACTGCTGTTGCTCTTCGGTCTCCTTGACTCTTACTCGACGCTGAGCGTCATTGTGGGCACCGTTGATATCGTGTAAGAAACGGCAATTTTTGCGTCTGCAGTCGCCGTTCACGAAGTCATGACAGATACCATTTGCTTGCTCACGTCCATCACGATAGTTGTGCCCTCGCCCAGAGTCGTGACCTCGACGGTAACCTCTGTTGTACACACGGCCAGTACCACCACCTCGTCGGTTCATCTGGCTGCGTGTTGTTGATTTGAACGCTTGAGAGACTTTGCAACGTTGTCAGTCAATAGGGGTTTATTTCACTATGAGTTGGAAGGCGGAGTAGAGAAGGTAAGAGGAGAGGGTAACGAGTTAACTGAAAAGGTATAGTGAAAAAGAGGGGTGGCCTGATTATTTACACAGCAGGCTTATGTCATGTGATAGGCCAAGCTTCAACAGCATTGGCATCATAGCAACAGTAGACTTACTCTGATGTGTCGCAAGATCGTAGAATTTGACGAGTCGATAGAGCTGTCCAGATGAGTCGTGTCGAAAGGGGGGAGTGGAGAAGAACAGTAGAGAAGAGCTTTCGCGTGAGTTGGTCACCAGTGAAGTGAAGGAACGAGCAGGAACAGGCCATGCACTGCAAGCTGCTGCGTACCGACACAACTCACCCTCATGGCTTTGTTGCAGATTATTATTCAGGAGAATAGCTTTATCTGCAAACACACCCTTTAAGTCCACGAAATGGTCCTGGTGTGGTAAAAAAGGTGAGTAGCGGCAGTGACGAGCTAGTGCAGATCTGAAAGCAGCCGGTCTGCATATACTAATCTGTTTGCTGAGGCCTACCAGGGTGTTATGAATGTTGTCTTGTTGCTGCTACTGAAGTTCAGTGATCGTTGTTGCGGTGAGGATAGAGTTGGAACTCAACTTGTGATTGTAATTCGCGGTCCGCTACGCTCCTGTCTACAAACTATGACGCGACGAACGCCCAAAGTGCACACAAGGTAAGAATAACAGTGCACTATAACAAATTGATAAATTGAGTTCTAGAAGGACAACGCTGATGCAATTGCAATAGAACACAACAAATGCATTACCGGTGATTATTCCTTTTCTTGCCAGGCCTTTACCTGCTCTACATCCGAATAAGCTCAAACGCTAGACACGTCTACACTGAAGCACCTCTCATCCCATGCAAAACAGACTCATGTTTAGACAAGGAAGGCAGCAATGCCAGCCGCACCAGCGAGAACGGCACCCGACCCAGAATAAAACCCACTGGCACCACCAGTGAACTCTGCGCCGGGTGCTGACTGGCTCCTGGATGCTGTGCCAACAGCGCTGGTAGAAGCAGTAGCAGTAGCAGTAGCGATAGCAGCAACAGTTTTCAGCAACTCAGGTGTCGTGGTGTAAGTCATCAGATCCCCTCCGAACGCAAGCGAGGCGCTTGCAAGAGGCAGGTGGGAGACAGCAGACGCGCCAGCGAAAGCAACGCGCTCTGGCGCGGCCGCAGAGGGCTTCAGAGACGCACGGTCAAACTCTCCTGGGGCAAGTACGCTGTAAGGTGGGTTAGCATTTGCAAGAAGTGATAATTGAGGTTGATTTACCCGTCAATAACGTGTGCGATACCGTTGTACAAGATGGTGTTAGGGAATGTAATCCGAGCGTTGTTGACCCAGGCCGAACCATCTGGCAGGACCGTAAACGTAAGGTTGGCGCCTTGAAGAGATGGAACAGTCACATTGCCGAGAGATGTCGAAAAAATAACGTTGTTGGGGATGATGTGGTAGGCGAGGACCTTCTGGAGTGTTTCGACATCTGCAGACTCGATCACAGAGCCAATGTTTGCGAATGCTTCGTTGGTGGGGACAAAGATGGTGTAGTCAGAGAGGTTGAGGCCTTGCTGATCGGGTCCGTTCAAGCCAAAGTCAATGCTCAGTTTAGCGGCCTCCAGTGCGGCATTCATGGCTGTGTAGCCCGATCGGTAAGTGAAGAGCTGGAATGGAGCTCCGAAAGAGAGAACTGTATCAATTTTGTGGATCGTAATGCCTTCTCCCAGCTTGATATCCTGTGTACAGTGTTAGTATACTGTGAATCGTCCTTGTAGATAGAAAGGATACATACAGCTTCAGTAACCGTAGAAATTGTCTGTTCTCCAGAAATAACACACACATCATCTCCATTCTTCACGAGTTCATTGTAAGCGCCGCCAGTAAAGTTGGAGAAGGGCTGGCGGTAATCGATGTACGAAATGTCTAGCAGAGTCTGAGCAAAGGTAGGGATGTCGGTGATGACATTCGAGGGGTAGACGCCTTTGAAGACGTGGTTCGCGAGAAGAGCTCCAATGGCAATGGTGTTATTGCGGTACTCAATGGCTTCGCCCTCGGGGACATCCCGAGGCACATTGGCGAAGGCTTGGTTTGTTGGCGCAAAAATTGTGATGTTCGAAGATGACGCAAGAGTCTCCGCAAGGCCGTCAACGAGACCGACAAGCTCGAGCAGCGTGCTGAGATCGGGTTGAGATTTGAGGAGCGCAGCAATATCGCCTTGGGCCAGGCACGAACCGGCCATCAGGACGGAAGACCAAAGTGACGGACGCATATTGGTTTTGGGTATGTTGGGAAATCCTGAGGCTAATACAGAGAGAGGTAGCTATTGCTCGAAGGAAGGGAGCTGGAGAATGAAATGTGAAGCTGGAGTGTGATGCCTCCAACAATAGATGGTCGATACGCTCTTTATAGTCAACTCGAAATACATTGGTACTTCAGTCTCCCACCGGTGAATAACAGTTCTCTGACCAACATGACGTCTATACAAGACGCTTTCGTCGCAGGTCGAGTTCCGGAATCGTGGCAATCAAAGTGATCGGGTGTTTAGGCCTCCATAACTTGCTGCTTTTCGATGTATCGTCAACTCCTTCGCAGTGTGTTGCCCAGACATGCATAGCCATGCCCAGAAACGCTACTGGTAGCCGTGGACCAATCGCAGAGGGCTTAAACGAGACGGTCAAAATTCACCGTCTCCACCAGGAACCACAAGGCTGGAACTGAGCAAGTTCTAATCGAATCTTCGAAAGTCAGCATCCTCTACGCTAGGTACGCAATCAGACACATTTGGCGAGCTATACATTCACGGACACGCAGCTGTAGAAATGCGCGATTGCTAGGCGCCTAGCTGCGGGCAGAAGTGACTACACAACAAAACTGCAAATCTGTATAAGACGCCGTGGAATTCGACGGAAAGCATACTACCCAGAGATAAAAGGCAGCGATAAAAGAGTGCTCTTTTGAGGGAACGATGATCGTCAGGTACTTGGAAGGTGGCTTTCGGGCTGTCGGACTGTCGGACTTCTGCAGCCTCGCCCAACACCGACCGAAGGATCCAATGCAAGCCTTCGTCATCACATGCATCTGCAGCAGTGGAGACGGCCAAAATTTGCCGAACCCCTGTCGGTACAGAAACTCGATCGAGACTAAAATGTTCCTAATATCTAGAGCTACACCCGTGCATCGCTAATCAACACTGCTTCAATTCATGATTACGTCTCCCGCGAAGTTCGCCTCATACCGCTGCAGGATGGCAGTGTAGTCGTTATACCACTGCTCCAGCCATGATGTGGCATCGAACATGCGAGTGGTATAGCAACTCATTGTAGGGTCAAGAAGCCTCATATGCATCGTCAGACGGCGCAGCTTCGCACCGCACTCCTCGACGCGGAACTTGTGCTTTGCCAGATACTGCCCGTAGGTATTTGCTGGATCGGTAGACGCGACCAAAAGATTAACCAGCACAAAAAGTGAGTAAAGTACGGTCGGCGCAAAGCAAAAGCTCGGAAGGCTCAGAACCAAGCCAGGATCCATATCTGCAGCCGTGTCGATTACAGCGTGGCAGTGCTGAGCAAGAGCTTCCAGCGCTTCCCGAAGAGGAAGGATGATATGGGTTGGTTTCGGATAGTCTTTGACTGCGATACGTCCAGGGATGAACGGTGCCGCGAACGATGCTTTGTTCGTGGGGGTGTGTAGCACAAGTTCGTGGATGTGGACCTTCGCTACGTGGTACCAAACCTTGAGCGTTGGAGACGATGCAAGGCTCTGAGGAATCTGTGCTGCCCACGTATCGATCTTGTCGTTCAGGGTCTCGACAGTACTGTAAGTACTGTAATCGTTGCCGTCCATAAACACCACCGACTGACAAAGACACAACAGACTGGAGGTCTCATCAATTAGCTGCGTGATACGGACGATCTGACAGAGCAATTCGTCTGAGGAATATCCTTTAGCTTCCAATTCTGAGAGGCAGTCTTCATGATGAGCATTCCAGGGCACTGCAATTGACCGACGCGTACTGATGGAAGACGTTGAAAGAGCCACGAAACAGGCAAGCCAGGTACGCCGTGCCTCGAGTGAGGTCGAGTCCTCGTGCATTGAAAAGTACGCCACTGGAGAGGGCTGCAGCGAAGGGCCAGCTATTCCAAGGTCGATGGCCATGTCAGTTGCCAGCTGAATGAGCTGATAACAACTACCCTGCTGCCCTTTGCGCGATGTTTTGCTCCAGAAAGAGGCTATGAGCAGCGCCTGCACCAGTCCAAGGGATCTCTGTCCTCGACCGATCAACTCATTGCCGAGAATGTACATTGCTTCTCGTACAAGCTCGTCGTGCACTTCGAGTTCGGTGCCCTGGGTTTGTTGCGTGACGCAATAGACCAGCACAGAGAGCAGTAGGATTGGAGATTTAGCTCGAATCTCGTTCAAGTTCATGGGCAGGCGTACCACTGGCCACGCAGCCGCTGCATGACTGGCGAAGAAATAGAGCAATTCTTGTTGTTTGCTCGGCGAAATGCGAGTATCCAAAAAAGATAAGACCGCTTCGTCGTAATTCTCCTGCAGACTTGCTGGAGAACGGCCTGGCGTGGCGCTACTGCTCTGCTCTCGTAGCGCAATCTGGAGCTCCTGAATCTGAGTTTCAAGCTCCTGAATACGGTCGCGTTGAAGACGTGGTGCGGCTGGAACACACTCCAAGTTATTGCGGCTGCACCGCTCGCATACACCTCCAAGGAATGTGCTTACATCGCACTTGATCTTGAGTCGGTGGCATTCTTCACAGGCACGAGTACGCTTTCTCGTACTGGGCGTCCGACCTAAAGAGGACATCTCGATAATGAGGGTAAACCAATTTGCTTTCTTAAGATTCACGTCTTCTGTGGTGCAGCCATCCGGGACGGCTACAGTGCTCACTAGGAGGGGCTGAGGCACAGCAGCATCTGCAGAGGCACCTGCCTGAAGCGAGTGATGGTCGACGTTTTGGGCGAAGAGCCAAGTCTCGAGGCGGGGGAACAACCATCCGACCCCCACCATACCTGTTTCGCATTGTACGTTCTGCACTTTGTTTGATCCTGGTCCATGATAGCTATGGTGAGCAAAAGATATTTTAGCACGAGTCCGACAGTGCTGCAACGCGATACTCGTTAATCAGTAGCACAGCCTGGCCGTTGACAGTGTCCGGATTCACTGACATGAGATCTCAGACTCGTATGCGCTTCTTACGGAAGTATGCATACCGATCAAGCATTTCGGCCCCCAAGGTCTATACGCAGCTTCCATACTTGGTACTCAATCTGACAACACTTAACGTAGCCAATCGCTCTGCGCTCTGCGCTCTCCAGCCTTGTTCTCAATTGATAATATTGGGCCAGGTGAAGCAGGAACATGGGTTATCAAGCAGCTTAGGGAAAAAATGAAGGGCCTTTGCTGCAGGCCCTGAAGCCAGGATTGGGCTACCAACATCCTACGCGGCACGATCAAGAAGGTTACATTGTGAGCTATTACCCCAGGGCTCGATGATGAGCTTGATATTGACAAAGTGTTCAGCTTCGAGGAAGACTTTAGTGGAGCCATCGTCGGTCTTGCGCAGCATGAACTGGCTGGCGATAGCCAGTCTTTCGACATGATCAAGTACGTAATGGATACTCCAGTAGCAGCCATAGGGAAAGTGGCTGAAATAGAGCCGGAAGGGTGTGTCCCGATCATGGCGACTGTGGGCGAGACAGGAGTGGCAGTCGGTACGCCACACTCATAGCGATCGTATTTTTTGGTCCTGGAGTCGAGCGACGCTGAGGCAGGCAGAGGGCAGCAGAGCCTGGTACAAAAGCTTGGAGCCAAGAAGCCATGGGTGCATTTTGTTCTTCTGGAGGTTCATCGACAGAACTATACGTACTTGCGACCATCATGTTGATTGTTAGTTGCCTTGATCAAGCCCGGCAGTGGTTTCTGCATCCTCGTTTCTCACAGTATGTAGATTATTCCATGACTGGTAGATTTGCGGCTGAGTGGGTAAGTACAACACCTGTCCTTGGATGGAAGTCCTCATCTGGACGGCATGGAGCTCCAGGTGATTTGAATGGCTTCATGAATGCATCAGTCAATGAGGCGAAAGATATAGTTGGTTACAAGGGTAGGTATTCTTTCGGCCTTGAGGATCGTGCAGTCGTAGGTGATATTGCAGTAGCAGTGGAGTACGCAGCAGCCGAAACTAGCGAGCGACCAGCGACCGCCAAAGGCTGCGTTGCGGAAGATAGGCGTACCGAAACGCTGACTAACGGTAGAGACGGAGTTGGTATTGTATTGGTTTCTACGAACGGTACGCAGCGTCGTCGTAATATTCCCTGGGTAGCTTGTCTTTCTCCTGTAACATCAGCAAAATCAAGACCTGTCACTTTTGCCCTTCCTGACCACTGCAAACCCTTACACTCCGCTCTTATGTCGTAGTTATTCGTTTCGGGGCGGACTCAACACATTTGCATCCAGTTACCGAATAGCCTTGAAGTGTTTAGGGTGCGATGCAAGTTGCGCGCCAAACCTTTATGCCGGGGCGTAAGTCTTTCGTGGGATCTTGACTGATGTCTCAGGATTGAGCCGCGAAATGTACATGTGGGGTTGTTCGAACCGGGCATTCTTCAGACTGCACGCTGGTGAGTGTTTTGCAGAATTTCTTAAGGAAGGGCAGTATACCGTCCAGGTAGTCAGCAGCAATCAGCAATTCTAAGCATAGTTCTGGTGGAATGTCCATATCTGAGACGTCCTTGCTGTCTGCATGCTTCTGGTTGTAGTAAAGATACTCGCACACCTTTTCAAGAACAACACCGCTTGTCATCGTCAGCTATATGTCTTTTTGGGGGGGGGGGGGGGGGGGCGATGGCGTGCGTCGGCGTTACTGAGGCAAGAGTGGCATACTTGATTGTGGGGAAATCCATGCGGTTTCGTGTCGTTTCCTGAAAGCCAGCTGCACAAATGGTCAGCATGCGAACATACATGTGAAGACCTATTCACTTACACTCAGGATTCATAGCTCTCTTGATGGTGCCTGCAATGCACGCCGCTGACCGGAGAAGCTTGAACTCGTAGCCGTCATTCGATACCAATGTAACGTACTCGCTGGTCTTTTCGCTGCTCATTTTGACGGCTGTCGCTCCTCTTGAAGGTGTGGATTGGTGTTGTTGATGACAAGGATCTGGCTGTTGATAGATGAAGTTCGTTCGTGAGGCGTTACTTCCGCAAACGCGAAAACGCGCCGTCACGTGTCCGATCGTGCGTCATCGGCCAACGTTGTACTGACTTCCCTTTCTCACAACCATGCGCATCCTCCTCTGAGATATTCATGACCTCCAGAAGAATTCCCGTTTCACTCCGACCGGCGGACGTGGGCGTAGAGCTTGCTGAAGCAAGAGGTGGCATGGACCTGCCTCTTTGAGACATGGGCTGCCCCGCTGCCCCCCGCGGGCATGGCTGTCGGACTTGACATCGGAGGGCGCACGCGATAGCAAGGCTGGAGACGCGTTTGACGCCAATATGCTGCTCTTCAAGTACCGGAGTGCACCGCGACCTCAACTAATACTTTCTCAATATTCCATAAAGCAGAAGTATGAGGTGGGACAAAGCATCGTTGCTAGCCTTGCCAGCCCTTGCCTCGGCACACGGCGCTCATCACCATCAGCAAGAAGCATTCTCTCAAGAACGTCTTGATGAGCTGGAGCAGAAATGGGGAACTGATGTGAGTTGTCTCTGCAGTCTGTGTGGACAACAATTGACGAGTCCAAGTGGGGATTCAGTGGCATCTCAACCTTCGCCCATCTGCCTCACACACGGTGCTTGACCCATCCTGAGCAAGCATACGACATCGCCATCCTCGGCGCACCCTTCGATACCGCAGTGTCCTACCGCCCAGGAGCTCGGTTCGGTCCTCGAGCAATTCGCTCTGGCTCAGCACGTCAGACGTCCTTCAGAGGCTACAATGCGCGCGCCGGCCTTAACCCTTTCACATCCTGGGCGAGTATCGTAGACTGTGGAGACATCCCGATCACACCTTTTGACAATGCTCTTGCCTTGCGGCAGATGAGCGAGGCATACATGGAGCTTGCGGAACGAGGGCCTACTAAGAAGAGCACTGAGAGCCAAGTCAAATACTTCAGCAAGCCGAAGATTATCACGCTGGGAGGTGACCATAGCGTTGCTCTGCCCGCGCTCAGGGCCTTGAACAAGGCGTATGGCCATCCCATCACAGTTGTGCATTTTGACGCCCACCTGGACACATGGCATCCGGCCAAGTACCCCTCGGCTTGGATCGACCCTGAGGACCCAACGACACAATCATTCTTGAACCATGGCAGTATGTTCTGGCTTGCTTCTACCGAGGGTCTCGTCGCCAATGGCTCAAGTGTGCATGCTGGGCTCCGGACCAGGCTCTCTGGCGATGATGAGACAGACTACAAAGACGACACACAGCAGGGATGGATGCGCATCTCAACCGACGACATTGACGATATTGGAACAAAGGGTATCATCGAATCCATCATGAGCCGTGTTGGCACAGAAGCCCCAGTGTACCTCAGCATTGATATCGATGTCATCGACCCCGGTCTAGCACCTGCTACAGGTACACCAGAACCCGGAGGTTGGTCGACCAGGGAGTTGATTAGGATCTTACGAGGAATCGAAGGTCTAAATGTTGTTGGTGCAGACATTGTCGAGGTTAGCCCAGCATACGATAGCTCCGCGGAAATCACAAGCGTTGCTGCTGCCCAGGTCGTTTACGAGGTACTGACAAGCATTGTCCGCAAAGGTCTGACTGAGCAAGCTAAGATTGGAAACACTAAGAGCATCGAAAAGGATGAGCTATGAGATGTTGTGGGTGATTGACGTTCGCGCGAGATAAATAATCAAGGCGATCTCGCGACATCACAGAAGGCATGGCGCTAGTGAGGCATGTACTTACCATAGGTGTAAACAACCTCGAAGAGTACATGTATTTATGAAACGGGCTCCGCTATAACTGCACAAGTAAATGAGATCATGTTTGGGACAAACTTTCTTCCTTTCGCCAAGCTAAATAAAACCCTACGTCATGACTTGCGCATCGGAAGCAGCATACCAGAACACTTTCAGACTTTCACAACCGCGATTAAACTTTCGCAACGGCACAACAACCGGATAACGCACAACCATGGAGCACTACGCACCCCATACAAGGTCTCAATTTGAGGGCTTCTACTCGAAATTCGACCTAGAAAGCGGCGCTCACATTGCCCTAATCATCTGCTCCGTACCCAAAGCCAAAACACGCCCACATATGGTTTCATTCACGTACTATCCCAAATCTGGCACACCCATATTTCAGCGCGAAGAGTTCGTGGAGAACATCGAGCGGATTGTCACAGATCCGAAAACCAACGCCTTCGAGTTGAGAGTTCCGGGGATGGGCTACATGGCCTGCCATGCGAACGGAACGACATCGTACCGGCTCAAGGCGCCAGAATGGAGTTTGGAAGCAGACAGCACGGCCATGACACAGTGGCGAACCGACAAAAACACGCCTGAAGGGTGGATGATCAACCTCCCGCTGCCGCTGCACTGGCACGTGCACAGCACCTGTTCACCGTGCACATTCACGCTCAGCATGCCTCCACTCGGCTCCGCCCATCCTGAGGCCGATCGCAAGGGGCGCGGCCACATCCACCAGGAAAAAAATTGGGCCAACAGCTTCCCAGACGCACACATGTGGGTGCAAGCCTTCAATGCTGATGAGATGAAGGGTGTGTGTCTGGCCGGTGGCAAAATTATGGGGCAGACGGCTTACATGCTTGGATATCGCTCGAAGGATATTGTGCTGGACTTTGTTCCTCCGTTCTCAGTCTCTTACCTCAATATGCCTTTCCTGAGTCCGTTCATGAGCGTGGATATCGACTGGGAAAGCCGGTCCTTCTCTATATCGGTGTCAAATTATGTCAATAAGCTGGAGTTGAAAGCACAGGCGCCAAAGGAGCCGGGATGGTTCGGGCTGGCGAGTCCGTTTCCGGATGGTCACCGACCCAACTTCTGTCGGGAGAGCTTCATCGCGACAATAGACGTCAAGATATACGAGAGTGAGGGCTGGATGCCATGGCATGGATGGAAACTAGTCAAGCAAGAGAAGTTCGAGAATGCAAGTCTAGAATTCGCGGGCGGGTACTATCCGGAGAGGGGTGAGTCTAAGAAGGAATAGATGGTATGAGGAACAGTCTGGTGGATCGAACGAAACTACTTCTATGTATCTGCTAAGTTGGTGGTCGCAGAAATAAATCACGCACTACCACCACCGTGCATAAGCTTCTTCCCTTTGACGCTCTTCTGCTCCATACCCAAACTTACCAAGAATGCGACACTAGAACACGCAATTGCCAGGATGAATGCCGTCACGATAGCATTGTTGTATCCATGCAACACCCCCGGTAACAATTCTGGTGGGACCACGGCTCTCAAGTTCGTTGCGCCTGCCTGTGCCACGATCTGCGGGTCGAAATCAGGTACATACTTCGGGATCTCCTTGGCCAGCGTATTGACAAAAATGTTCTGTGCAATCGAGATACTCAGCGCGCCGCCGAGACTGTTGAAGAAGAGAACGCAGGCGTTGGCGGTCGGCATATCTTTGACGCTCGATACGACTTGTACAGCGATGAACGGAATCTGCACACCGGCTCCTGCACCGATGCCCGCAAGAATCTGGTACCCGATCCAGTGTCCGTTGGGCGAGGCGACCTTCAGCGTGTATAGCATACCAGCACCGATGGTGAAGATGGCGGACCCAAACCACATGAAAGGCGCGTACCATCCGACTACGGTTATCAAGGCCCCAATGACGATGGAGGAGACGGTTATGCTGACTAGGTATGCGATGGTGCGGATCCCGGATTCTTCCGCCGTAGTGCCCTTGATGGCTTGGAAGTAAAAGGGGAGGTAGAATATGTGTCTGTTTGATCAGCGCGTGCAATAGAGCTTCAGAGAGGGTGTACTTACGTGTACAGCGCCATAGACAATAGCGCAGAGAATACACAGCTAACCAGGATAGTCCTCTGTTTGAAGACCCTTACTGGAATCGTTGCTCGGTCACCCTGATAGAATTGAACGGCGATGAATACCGATATGATCAGCCCGAAGCCCAACAACGTCCCCCACACCTTCGAGTTACTCCACGGGTACGTAAAGCCGCCCCATTGCAGCGCCAGAAGCAAGCTCACGATCGCGCAGATCAATAACACCGCACCTGCGGCATCGATGTTCTTCAGGCGCTCCTTGACCGGAATGTGACTATACTGCCTCTCTGGGTTCGAGAAGAAAAAGAACACGACTGCCAACGAAACCCCTCCAAATGGCAAATTGATCCAAAAACACCATCGCCACGACAGCCTGTCTGTAAAGGCGCCACCTAGGATGGGCCCGACGACGCTGGCAATTCCGAACATGGAGGAAAGCGCAGCGATGTAGATGGCACGTTTACGCAGAGGCACAGAGAACCCAATGATCGTCATGCCACCAGAGTACAGGGCTGCGGCGCCGGCGCCGGCTATGGCGCGGCCGATGATGAACATGGGTGAGCTGGTTGCTGCTGCGCATATCACACTGCCGACCTCAAAGATCACAAGGGCGATGAGGTACGTGTACTTGACGTCGAAGTAGGTGTATACCTTGCCGAACGAGGGCTGTAGGGACGTGGTGGTGAGTAGGTACGAGGATCCGTACCAACCAACATCTTCCAGGCTGTTGAAGACAGAGGTTATCTTTGGGATAGCAGTTGCGATGATGGTGTTGTCGAGGGCGATGACAAAGGTTGTAAGACAGAGGCCGAAGGAGAGAGTCCAGAGTTTCAGGCCGGAGAGGTATTTAGATTCATCTTCGGGTTCTTCGTCGTCGGTGGGTGCACCAGTGATATCTGTTGTTGTGGTATCTTTCTCTTTGGGTTCTTTCACGGCTGTCGCTTTCTCGTCTTTGGTGTCGTCCGGCAGCGCATCGTTGCTCTTCCTTAATTCGCCGCTGACTTCTTTCTCTTCAGCTCTTCGCTCCTCGTCTATAGTCGCATTCTTGTTGCTTTCCAATCGCGAGGCACGAGGTTCCTCGTCTGTAGTTCCAGAGACTTCTGTTCCATTCAGTCCAGCATCTTTCCGTGTCTCGTCGAGACTGGCGCCGGAGTGTTGCATCCTGCTACGGGGTGAAACCTTGCTCCACCGGAAGATGCCGGCGGGCCGCTGCGGAGCGGATGGGGTCCCCACAAAAGGAAGTTGAAAGCTTGACAAGTCTTCTTTTCCACACCGCGACTTTGTCGCAGATCTTTCAAATGTCTTTCTCTATTCACAAATGCGCTTTGAAGCTTCAAGAGGCGGAGCGACGCCGCTGTTTGTATGTTACACGGCCCCAATGAGTGGCCCCTCCTCCAAATCATCCGGCGGCCACCAACACCGTATACAGTACGGTGGTCCGTTAGCCGGGCGAGATGCTATGCGTAAAATGTACGTCTAGCCGAGCTGCAAGTTGCAAGCGAAGCGGAAGCTTCATTTACCGGGAGGAAGCAACCAATGGGCGTCGGCCGATCTCACACCACCTCCCGCCTCGAACTGCTTTAAGCGACGGTTGTTTCTGGACCGTTTATGATCGACCTATCAAGCCGTCAATCAACAGCATATCGGGTTAAGGCCGCTGACTGTGAGTGCATCACATTAGACTCAGGTTCGAATCATTACTGTTTGTGATATCTCAATGCGAATATCTGGGCATTTTAATGATTTTGACACGAGCAATCCCTAGCTGTCTCGTGATCAAGCAAAGGATTCTCACTTGTCTAGATGCATCGTTCCGATGGCTCACAGAGGTGCTCATAGCAACATTGTATTGATCGCGGAATCCAAATTCGAAGGTGCTTTCTTATTCGACATTCGACCATGCTCAGATACTCAGCTGCTCAAAGATTATTAATTGATACGTTGAGGAGCTCTGCACCGAATGACTCGAAATCGGTGGTGCGACATGTGGTAGGAATCCTAGCACATCAGATTTGATACCCTTTAAACTGCCTGGTCTTTACGTTCCTTTCAAACATAATGTCCAGTTCCTCATAGGTTCGGCCCTTCATCTCCGGTACTCGCAAGAACCACCAGATCAAACATGGCACTGAAAGACCGCCAAAGAAGAAGCCCAGCTTTCCTCCCAAGTTTGCTTCATCTGGATTGATAAGGTATGGAATAGCGACAGTCATGATGATGCCGGCCAGAGCTTGCACTGCAGTGGCTACTGCGATGGTCTTCGAGCGCACACGTGTAGCGCTGACTTCACAGAAGATGGCGAAAGCAACAGGACCGACACTCCAGTTATAGACGGAATTCCAAACCAAGAGCCTGCTAATATCAGCTTGAAAGATGAGCTGTAGGGAGTGTACTTACATGGTAGACTTTGCCCATACGGCACCTTGCGTCGGCACGCAGTCCAAAATACCTACCAGGAGCATGATGATAGTAAGCACAGTAAGACCAGCACCGAATAGTGCTCGCCTTCCGAACTTCTGCATTAAGTACCACGAGAGTAAGACGCTCACCCATCCGATCGCCATGAAACCGATTCCCATGTTGTACGCCTGGTCCGTGTCTAATCCAGCAAGGCTGAAGAAGTATGTTCCGTAATTGATCAGGTACACGCCGCACAAGACCTGCGTTGTGTACACCCCAATCGCGATCTCCGTCCGCCGCCAATTGATCTTCCTGAACACATCGTAGTACGTGCTTCCAGCCTCCATGTCTCTCTCCAGCGTATCCGTCTCTACAATTTGCGCCAACGCAGCCTTGACGTTGACCTTCTCGCTCGACAATCTCGCAAGCGCCTTCTCAGCATCTTCAAGCCTGCCCTGTCTAACAAGCCACCATGGCGACTCGGGCGCAAACCACATTCCCGGCAAGATAATCAGGCACCAGAACCACTGCAGCGAGAAAGGAATCGAGTACGCCCAGTGAGTGCTCATATGCTGAGTCGCGGCCGTAACCCCATTTCCCAACAACTGGCCCGTGACAAAACAGAGGTTGACGTAACTCGTACTTACACTCCTCATTGCCAGCGGACTGACCTCAGACGCATACGCTGGCGCAATAACCACAAATGCACCCAATACCAATCCCGCGAGCAGTTCGCCAGCGAGCAGAACGGGCAGCGAGCGAGCGAAGAACTGGATGAACACGAGTCCTGCAACGCCAAATACACATACGTTGAAAGTCTTCTTGCGCCCGTACCACTCCATGGGATAACCTGCTGCAAGCGCGCCGACGACTTGGCCGATAGGGTTGCCCATGCCGAGGCCCGTCTGCCAGGCAGCAGAGATGATATACCCGTCTTCGAAAGTGTAGCCGAATTGCTTTTGGAATGCGGGCATAGCATACAGGTTGCCAAGGAGCTGGGGATCGAACGCTGTTGTCGACGTCAGGATGAGGAGAATACAAACAAGGTATTAGATGGATGAGGGAAGAGTACCGAGCATGATCACCCCCAGACTGAAATACATTGACCATCCAATCGCTTTGGGGTAGAGTTTCAGGGCTTCCGAGAAGGTGAGATTATGTTCTGCTTCGATAGCTTCGCGAACTTCTTCTGCTGCGATAGAAAGCTTGCGCACCGTGACGGGTGTTTCGACATCTTTGCTTGGAGTAGCCATGTTGAGATACTCGAGGTTTGAGGAAGCTGGATCTTCGAGCAAGGCCACGCGGGAGGCTTGTGAAGCTTGGTGCGAGCCGGCATCATTTATGTATGCAAGTGCGCCAGTAAGGGAGTGATCGCTGTTATCATTAGATTAAGCGCACCCCTCACCCCATGTTACAAATAGCGGGGGGCGGGGCTGGAATTGTACAAGCACCAGCACAAGTTCGGCAATGTATCCGGATAACGAGTTGCGAAGGAGCAATTTTCGTATTCTTATCTGCGATCATGCTGGTAGATAAGAGAACGATGAAGGATGCCAGAGCGCGAAGAGTGTCATTCCTACCGAGTCCGATAGAGACCACTAGCCATGTGAAGCGATGAGAGTGGCTAGAGGCAACACTAGAACAGTAAACGACAAGTTTGAGGTAGAAACAGTGGACCACAACGACGGTAAGACGAGAAGTGCGGAATCTAAAAAGAAATCTATATCAACGCCGCTACAATACCAAATGACATGCCCTTCTAACACCAGGCCTACGATCGGACACCATACAATCTTACAGCTCTTCCTTTCAATCCATCTATAATGCAGACTCAGGTCGAATCTAAGCGCTGCTCCTTTTTTTTTGTAGAACCTCACTACTCTTGTCAGCTTTTGTTTAAACTGGATTTCCTATTTCACATACCTTCTTACAAATCTCGCATTGCGTTTCCACCTTTACTGTCGCCATGATGATCCCCTCATGTCCACGACCACACCTCTGCTGGATCATCTGGCCTTTAGGACAGAGCTTCTGCAGGATGCACTCTGTGTGACCGCACTTGTGAGAGTAGGCGTGGTAGTAGCACATCGTGGACGCTGTGGCCGAGGTCTTGATGGTATCGTGAGTTGGAACGTCGCGAGACGGTTCGAGGTATGTGCTGCTTCCTTCGCAGGCAGTGCTAGTGTGGACAAGGAAAAGAGAAGGATGGCGAAGCGTGAGATGCCTTGTGAGCGCTGAGAGTGACGAGGTCAGGCGCTCAGTATAGGCGCTTATATTTGAAACAAGCAAAGACTGTACAGATGTGATTTCGAGTATTGTGATCAGTGAGCTGAGAGACGGTCCAACTTCTAATAGCGAAGAGGGCGAGTTTTATACTTCTTACTATCAGCCATTTTTTTACCGCGATGGTCGTGCATTGTCTGAGGTGGGAAGCGATTTGTTAACTTGCATGAAGTGAAGCAAATGAGCCCAGCTCATAACCTGAGCGTGCGTAACTAAAAGCACGAGCAGTCCGTCGAGGCAAATGGTAGGTGCAACAATCGACGCCGAATCGCAAACAGTGACCGGATGAGGCTAATGTACTGGTTGCACGATCTGCGTGTCAGGACTAGTCTTCTCAGATGCAGTAGCTGTTATTCTGAACAGCAATGTCAGAAAGAACATCCATCTAGACGATTCTCATCGCTCAACATGCCCATAATTAATATTCTGGACTGTTTAGGTGACGTGTTGTATACAGTTGCGATACTCATACTAGGTGTGGAAAGACGCGAAGGTTGTGCTATTTGACTTACTCAGGTAACACGACTGCCTGCTTACTCGGGTACCTGCTTACTTTGTACCTCATGTGAAATGGCTGTAGTACCAACTCAGCCAAGGTGGTGGTTTTGAGCAAGCCGCGGGAGCGGTTTGCTTCCTTTGCTGGGTCGTGTCCATCGCGGATGTACTGATGTTTCCGTCGTTGGAATTGTCTCGCTGTCGGCACATTACAGCATGGGCACATAAAATTTGCTGATAGGAAATTGAGTGTATCTCTCCAGTAAAATAAGTCGTCCCGAATATCAGAGCCACTCTGAGTTGAAGACATCAGGACAGACCTTGCGTAGAAAGGACAGACTGCACCTTATCATGCGCTCTTGAATGTGACCACCTGACGTCGAGAATAGAGAGTGACCAAAATCTGCAGGCCTCGCCATGACGCTGCAAAGGTCGCAATCAGCCTCTCCCCGGACGACCCGGTCATCAGGTCAGGTTTGCTGCCAGAAGTTGGCCAAACAAGTCGTAGGGATGACCTAGGCGCAGACTGACAGCTCGGCCACTACCGGAGGCTCAAGTGGCTGTGTGACGCTGGTGTCGGAACTCATGCAGTGGCGCTCGTATGCCCAGTAGATCTCGAAGAGGCTGGGTTAGTGGGAAATGGTGTTGATCGATTTCCCACTGTGGCGTTGGCCAGCATCTATGAAAATGCTAGCCAATCACAGCACACCCTCACCGCCAATTCTGGTGGACACGATCAATGCGAACGCAGTGAGGACCTGCAGGTGACGAAAGGATAGCTGAAGGTCGTCAGTATGAATGATCATCTGCTGCTTCGGCCTTGGTTGACGAAGACGTAGGTGCAAACCAGTGCAAACGAGTAGGTTTGCTCCTAGATTGTCACCGCCGTACCCACTGAGGTTTGGCAGGCGCAGGAGCTCCACTTTGATGTGGATTTGAGATCTAGGGCTGTCGATATAGCCAAGACGTCGTCTTCATCCGAAGCATCGTCATCTGGAATTCTGGTGGCCCACCGTGGCGTCAAAAAGCGCTGAAGCTTGAGATGGCAACAGCTGCGACGTGTGCTGGCCGCCCGTGGCTGATGGGGCGTTGTCCGTCAAGCTGTGATGGATGACCCGGCAGTAGACAAAGAAGATGAGATGCCACATTCATGATGCCATACAACGGTGCGCTGGCAGCCATTGCTGTTAGATGAGGCGTGCGTCTTGGTAAGGTACACAGCCCTGCAAACACACGTTGGCAAGGTGCTGGAGAGATGCGGCGACTTTTCGTAGGTGTCGGTCATCCGGACGATGGCGATTCGACAGCTCTTGTCGTCCGTGCCAGCTGTCAAGATGCGAACTATAATCGGTATGGAGACGATGCAGGAAACAGGTGTAGTTAGCGGAGGATTTGGACAACGCATCGCTCGCCTCTCTGCAGGTTGACGCAGAGCTGCACCTGCATACCCACAGGGCCGGGATCAAATTGCGGGTTAATACTACCAGCGACATCCACCGCCTTCCGCCTCGCCATTTCTCGCTCCTCACGGTCGTTGTCGCGTAACTGTGTTGTTGCAGACATTGCCGGCGTTCTTTCTATCCTCTCGAACTCAGGCGGAAGGCACCCCGCACCCATCCTCGCGCAAATCGTGTGCGACCCATTTCGTCTCGGTCCGCTCAAGACAACCGCATTGACCTCCGCTACACCGCCTGGGAGAGCTGTCGCAGCTTTAACAACGTCGCGTCACCTCGCGCGCGGGGGAATTGGAGTCGGAGGAGTCGCGATGCGCTGTCCGCCGCCTCCATCTGACTTTCCAGCCACCCTGCATCTCCCTTTCCTTGCCTGACGACAGCTAGCCCGTCGCAACAAAGTTCCCGCGTCGCCTCATCTATTCGACGCTGTAATTGGCCCACCTCTCATCCCAGTCATCGAATGAGAGTAGGGCTGTGGTCCTAAATAACGACACCGTCTCAACTTGTCCTTTTAGAGGTATCTTGATATCTGCGGGCTGCGCCACGCCATGTGGGCAGTTTGGGCTTTCTTGAGTGCATTGCTGACAGCTTTTCAGACATATACCTAACGTATTCCGGTGTTCATTCACCATTATTGTACAACACCTCCACCGTTTGCAGCCGCAACTTTGTCCCAATACCTGTACATTGTACCATCAACACCTCCATCATCATTGCCCAATATAGCAATTGTCCGAGTGGCGCCTATCCAAGTGGATCATTCTCCTGTTGCGCACATCACGGGAGTCGCAATTCACTAGACATCGCCCTGCGCACGGTCACCCAGTCGGCTCTCGAAACATATCAATTGGCCAGCACTTGTTGTGAGGTTTCAAGTCCTCATCTCCTCGGCGGCATTATCGCACGGCGTCATCGGTCAGCTCGGGCCGGGCTGCTCTGTGTCTGTTATCAAGATACAGTGCAACGGTCCGGGTTGGCTGTTGTTCAGGGTGAGTGAAGGTGGGCTTCTGGCAACATCCATCTCCATTTCAGCAAACGCCTTGATCTTCTGGCCAGGAAGACGGGTATTGCCCAAACACCACCAAACCCGTCAACCTCATGCCCTGTCGTCCCCGTTCGTGACAATACCAACTTAGCCTCGTACGAAGCTTACAGTATAATAGTCAAACTTACCAGAAGATGGCATCTCTAGACTTTGATCAGAAGTTTCTCGGACGCATAGCTAAGCGGACAGAAGATTCCAACCCGTACCTGTCAGGCGCACTCTACCAGATCCTTGGCCTGTCAGTCCTTCTCTCACGAAAGCTCGTTCGCGCCAGGAAGCTTCGCAAGCTCGACACAAGCAGAGATACGCCATCACTCGCAGCATATCAGCATATACTATGGATGTCTAGAGAAGGTCTATCCATATTAGAGCTGTACGTCCTACCATATGCGCAAGACAATCAACACGGCCCAGAGTGCCGGGTACTGAGCGTGAAGCTACGAGCAAGCTTCTACCATATTTTCTGCCTTTTCCATAACCAGCCACCTGTTACTATAACGAACATGGATTCGGCTGAGTCAAGAGCAGCCGGCGCACCGCTATCTCCACGTTCTGGAAATGGTCGCAAGACTGAGCATGGATTGTCACCACCTTCAAAACGTAACGGCAAGCAACCAGCGTTTCGCGAGCCCATAGACTCGATCGTCTCAGAGACATCGTTCGTTACAAACCCATACGCAACAGGTGGGCCAGTTGGAACCCCTTCTCCTGGACCACCACTCAACGCGCCCCCTGGACTCAATCCTGTACCCATACCACAACCGTCTTCATTCCTTTTACCGCCATTGAACTTCGTACCGTTGGCTACCGGATACTTTATTACTGCGACTCAGTACGCCACATCGTTTCTCCCAGGGTCACATCCTCTCCGATTATCTGTTGCTCTTGAGCATAGCGCTTTCTTGTGGGACTGCGTGCATGATCATGACGGGTCACGACGCATCGCACGTCGCGCCATCAAAGACGTTTATCGTGCACAGGAAGCAATGGATGATAGCGAGTTTGAGGACGCTGCAGAGCTTGTTGCAGTTTTAGGACGTATGATGAAGCGCAAAAGCTTCGAGACCACTCCACGGATGGGCGGTGCGGTTAGTCCAGAGCCGGTTGCACAAAAAGGTGCTCATGTTCGTGATGATCATAGCAGAGGTGACACAGACCGCGGTGTCCCTGTAACTGCCCCTCTACAATACTCTCACAACCCCAGAAGAGCTGCCGATGGCCCACCGATAACCGTCTCTGCTCCGCAAAGCCCCCCGAAAGATTCTGTACGCAGCCGAGCCAACAGCGCTTCATCGAAGCATAGATATACCGGCAGCCACGAAAACACCCCGCGCTCGAATACAACCCGATTGTCTGGTGGAAGTCATGAAACAACACCACGTGCAAAGCACATCAGCATGGAAAGTGGCGGCAGTATGACGCCAAGAGCGCTGCAAGGCAAGGGTGGCCGCTCACCTGCGACACCTTCAACTATTCGCAGCGTCCATCAACACGCTGGCAGCGGTGGCTCACACAAAGTGAGTCCACAGACCAGGAACTCACCGCCAATTCCAGAGAGTGCGGCTGTCACAGCCGCCTACGAAAGCATGAAAACATCGCCCACCGACCGTCAATCGCCGCCATTGCGCCGTTCTCCTCGATCATCTCCAAATCTTGATGCACGCAATAGGGAACCGAGCTGACTCGTAGCGGCGGGCAAGGAGAAAGCAAGAAAGATGGACGTTCAATGGCTCCCGAACGGAGAAGCAGACATTCGCTTTCTGCCACCTTCCGCGAACTCCACGCCTGTGGACACTCGCCCGCCGATACAAGAAGCACTCAGACTACTCTAGTCTCCCCTATCAATCTCACTTGGCCCAAAGCCAATCTTCAGTCATACTCAGGTATGCTGGGAACATGACTAGACCACAGCCACAACCCACTCTCCCAGCACAAGAGTGTAATCAACCACACACCACACCCAAACTACTCGCACTGTACAGTACCTGACTATACTTTGAGGACAATCGCGCCTGCACTTTATTTCATATACAGTATCGTCTGCTTCATAAAAACAGCTTCCACTTCCACACCTAGGGTTTCATGGCGCATATGGACAGATCTGCACTTTTCTCACATTTTTGCATTCTGAGATACCACTCTGTTGGTCAGATTTCAGGCGGACGGCTTTGCTTAGTAGAACCTCACTCCCTACGACGTGATGGTTCGATTTTGACACGATTAATACACATTGTCTACATATTCTATCTCCTGCAGCACATGCGTATGTTGTTTGACCCTCGCTATTGATCACAAGAACCCGATGTCCATCTTGGGTCCGGGAGGTAGTCAACATACCTAAACATCTCGCACGCCCCCCTTGGCCTGCAATCCTAACGAAAGTATAGTATAGAACGTCTCTATGCACTCGCCGCCTCTCTTTCTCACGCCGCCCATACCTTCTTGCCATTGCTCTGGACGCCTGTCTCGCAAGGAAACTAGGGCCTGTCCGATTGCGCACCTTGCTTCTGCACGATCGCGGACCCTGGAGGTAGTCAGAATAGTCTGTGTAGGTGGTGGGGTTGGCGTAGCAGTCCGCATCCTGGAGGTAGTCGGCATGTCCGGAGAGAACGGTTGTGGAGATACATGAGTGTTCAGCTCGCGAACTGCAACTTCAAATGTAGGGCTGGAGGTAGTCGTCGGATTCTTCTCTGACCACTTCCATAATTGCCTTATACTGGGGGGGCAAACAGCAGCAATTTCGCTCTCCAATTCGGGACGTTCTTGGCAGGGAATATGAGGAAGTTGCTTCTTGGAGATCTTATCGATTGCCTTTAGGGTGGCTTTAGACGTGGGGATGGCCGCGGTTGGCCGGAGGTCTGGCGACAAGCCGTGGAATATATATTGCACAGATGAGCCCATGTCGAAGGCGGACTTGAAGGGGGGGGGGGGGGTTGAGATTTAAGAAATGGCTTGAGATTCAATTTGGGCTTTAGATGTAATAGTGTTTGGACAGCAATTCAAGCACGAGGTAAATTTATCAGCAGATGGTCTAACTACCATGGTACTGTTTTTGTGGTTCAGTCAGCTCATGTACCATGGTTTATGGGAGTGAATTATATCTGAATTAAGCATGATCATGATTGGTTCGCTCTTCTTCCATTTAGGACGGCGTTTTGGTATCATGGCCCATTCGTTTAGATTAATCTAGATCTCGCGTCGCCAAAGTAATTCACGGATAGTAACATAGTAACCCCACGATATATCCGAGAACATTGGAGCCTTGAATACCTCCCGGTTGACGTGCTGAAGCCATTATATGCTCAAACCCTTTGTAACTCTCTGGAATCCCTGACTAGTATGAAGAGATGTTAACAAAATGAGCGAATCTGAAGGACTGTTATTGTGGTTCCCTCTAGAGACGTAGATTAGAAGTGCATAAGGATCAGATTGAAATCTGAGACCTCGAAATATTTTGACTACTGCCCGGCCCTCTCAACATTGGAGAATCGTAGTGGAGCAACTGTATGACTCTCGTAACCGGATGCGCAGAGTTCAATGTCAGATCCATCCATAGCATCTTGCATATTATCGATGTTGAGCTGTCAGCGATATCTAGACACTAGTGTGCACCTCAGTTTACACCGGTGAGCACCTCCAAAATGACCGTGACGCAATCGATGCCGCATGTATCGAGGCACCCATAATATCTGTTCTCAATCCACTCAAGAACGTTTGGAGCGAGGATCCACGAAATGCGCGAAGCTCTGCATGTGGCTCAGCAAGTTTCAAGGACTTAAGGCCATCATGGCCACTCAAAGTTCCCAGCTCTGGTGATGAATATTATCATGTCCTGCGGTATCTGATCGACTGTTAGGCCGAAGCATATCCAGTCCCACGACGCGGCTGATCAAGTCGCATAAATCATTCATAGCGCAGTGCAATGCTGCATTGAGACCTTCTCAACGCCAATATCCATATATGCGAGCTATCCATATGAGTACAGTGGCTTCACGTACAAAGACGCTCGTCATACGAGACACAGCCTTCGAAGTTAAGTTGACCCAATGTAATTATGACATAGAGTCGCAGAAAGTAGCGTCTTTAACAAGTCATACGTGTGACAATAGTTTGCAATTTTATGCCAACCAGAACCAGAATTAAGGTCAAACAAATACATATAGCTGCTTCAGGCAATGACTCTTGCACTGACCTGTTTCATTTGACTGATCTTAAGATGCGCAGTGGATGTCTGAGTTGTGTGCATGAACAACATCGACTGAGCTTGATGGGACCGCAGCCAAGATAGAGATGTCGCAAAGAAGATCAATCAGCCTGGTTAAATAAGGAATTCCCCATGCCAATGTCGAGCTGATCCAAAAATATGCTATCGAGGACCGCGAACTTGCATAGATAGGAGGTTGGTCACGTGTTCTCGCGTAGTCAAATCGTCATCGCGTGCACCTGCCTTGATCAACCGCAGCGCCATCCTCCGCTCACAGTTCAGGCTTTCATCACAAAAAAGCGCTCAGTCACTCTGTCATACTATCCTCTGACGCTCACTGCCGGGAGAATAGTGATGCTGTGGTAGCGATTTAAGATGTTCGTTGCGCCACGTTTGTGTTGCGTTGCAGGATCCACTGCGACGCGTCTCTCGAAAGGCCCTTCTGGTATTGCTAAAGGGTTGACGACGTTCAGCCTTGCAAGCCGGAAGTCACTTCAAACATCTCAACCTTTCACACTTAACTACGCCTCTCTGTCACGGCCGTTATCTCAGAGGCAGAGAGGCAATGACCGGAGATCTATCAACAACACAAGCTCTAGATGCATCAGCATTGAGGCTCCACGTGGGCCAATAGCAGGGAGCGAACCCGGTATCAATATAAAAGATGAGGATGCATGGCCCCAATGGCGCCAAAAGGTGCAATCCCAGATCACCGCCGTGGACTTCTCCGCGGACAGAATTGAGAAGTATGAATTGACCAATGCAACGCTTGGAGATTTTCTTGCGAAACCTCGCGAAGACTGGGTCACTTGTCGATGGATAAATGGTAAGCCACTGTCCTTAGAATTTTATTTGGAATGGACGCTTACTCATTGTTCTCCCTTTACAGTCAACGGACTCAGCTGGGATGTGGTTCGATTGTTGGGCGAGAAGCATAAATTGCACAGTCTGGCCCTTGAGGATCTCTTACATACAAGAAATCGTACCAAAGCGGATTGGTACCCAGAGCATGTCTTTGGTGCGTTTACGGTGCTGTATTTGTAGCTGAAAAGTGCTGACAGACAACTAGTTCTTTTGACTTTACAGCGACTCATTCGCAAGTCAGCAAACGATGCAGATGGGGAGACCCCAACAACACCACGTCCGAGACACATCAGCACGAACAGCCCAGCATATCGGGAGAAGAATGTTCCTGCCGAGTACCGACAAGCCGTTAAGACATTGCAAGCATATCGCACTGACGTCGACCCAGAACGGACACGTTACATGGAAGAGCACTCCACGCTTAATCCTAAGGGCCTGATGGTCTCTGTGGAGCAAGTTTCTATGTTTCTTCAGAGCAATAATACCTTAGTCTCGTTCTTCGAGCATTCTGCGGATGTGATCGAAGAGCCTATCTTAAAACGCCTGCAGTCGTCTGAGACTGTGCTACGGCAAAGCGGCGACGCCAGTATGGTTATGCATGCGATCATCGATGGCATCGTTGATCTCGCCATTCCAATTGCCACCGCCTACGAAGACAGTATCGCAGAGTTGGAGCTGGACGTATTGACAGACCCAAGTATCGCACATTCAAAAGCACTGTAAGTCCCCACAGACATGGTGTACTTCCCATTGTAATGCGACCGCTAACGTGTGCATAGATACATACTGACCTCCGAGCTCTCCCTCCTCCGCTCCCAGATCGCCCCGATCACGAGCCTCGTAAACGCTCTCCGCCAACACAACTCGAATGCTCTCCTCCAAACAACTGGATCACAGAACAACCCCTCCTCTTCCCACATCGCAAATTCACCGCCTCCGTACGCGCCTAAAGATCCCTCAACAGCCTCCATCACCATCACGACACTGTCACATACGTACTTCAGCGACGTGGAAGACCACTGCATCACCGTGACTGAATCACTAGAACGCATGCGCCGCTCCGCAGACCGGATGATCTCGCTGATATTCAACACGATGGGCGCGTACCAAAACGAAAGCATGAAGCAGCTGACCTTCGTAACAATCCTGTTTCTACCCATGACCTTCTTGGCGGGCTATTTCGGAATGAACTTCGAGGAGATGCCGGTTCTGAAGAACAGTGATGCGTATTTCTGGTGGCTTTGCATACCGGTTACGGGGACTATGGTGCTACTTCTGATGTAAGTCGCTTGATTATCGGTCTCTACGGAGATATGCATGGATGAGCTGACAATGTGCAGGCGCCAACGAGTCTGGCGTGGACTAACGCGGTTCTGGCGTCGGAGAGATGCTGCGAAATCTCGAAGGGCTAGGATTTTAAAGGAGCAGAGGTGGTGAGTCCGGGTTGGAATGGATGACTCGATGCACCATAGCCCAATCGATATAAACCCCAAACACTGGTTTGCGTAGGAGACCATTTATCTAATTCATTTGTGCGCATCACTCCTCTGAGAATCAAAGGCACAAAGTCAAACGCACAAAGTCAAAGCACAACGATCGAAGCCCATGAAGAAAAAGACTAACCCCCGTCTTGCAAAGGCAGCGACGGTGCAATACGAAGACTAGCGGCAAAAGAAAACAGTACATATCACGCCTTTGGCGAAGGGCGGGATTCAGGTGTGTGAGGAGAGCAAAAAGAAACTTGGTCACTACGAGGGTCGAACTCGCGACCTTGGCGTATCAAGGATGTGAACTATTAGCACCACGCTCTAACCAACTGAGCTAAGCGACCATTTTGCTGTTTTATGTTGTGGATGTAAGTAAGATAATACATAATTTAGAAAAAGCCCATGCCTGTGTGTGCATACCGCACTGTCAACAGAGTTGTTCCACCGATTCAAAAATGGGCAGCACCGAGATGATTGTCGTATCATCTGCAAATTTTTTCCACTCCAATTACAGGTTTTGACCGCTGCCGAGGGAGTTTGGAGAGTTCAGAGTGTCTTATTTGACATACGGGCAGGATTGGGGCTACTGAAATATACCAATAGTTAGGATTTGGGTCTACGCGCAGCCTGTCGTCGTCCATTTACCATGGTAGTGCTGGACTGATCGCATCGACCGGGCCCACAGCTCGCGACGACAGCACCAGGAGCAATGTGATTTGACAGACCTAGTGAAACCGTGTACTGCATTGTAAGAGATGCGAAGCTGCGCTTCTGCTGTTGGCTCATACATGCTCATTTTCCCTTCCTCTGCTTCGCCTCGCCATTGTCTTCCTTCGCCGTACTCTTCGCTTCCTTCTTCTCCACTTTCTCATTCGTCTTTTTCTCGGCCGCCCTTCTCTTCGCGCCCTCCTTCTCCAGTATTTCAATCGTCTTCTCGCTGCTTCCCCAGAGCTTCTTCTGCAAGTCTTCGTCGTCGATCTCGCTGCGCGAGTAGCCCACTTTCCTGCACTCCTTCAAGAAGTATCCGCCCTCGCCCCGGCCCCACTCTGCTTCCATCGCAGCGTACAGGAAGGTCTGTGCGCCTTGGTCGGCGCTCTTTAGGAGGAGCCACCATACGGGCCACATAATGAGGTATAGTGCAAGACCCCACAACGTGCCAAAGGTGAGGTGGCGCCGCATGCCGGGTGTGCGAGTCCAGCCTGGATCGACCATGATGACGCGCGCATTCATGGGCTTCTTGTCGGGGCGGACGTAGGCGTTGAGGTGCTTTTGGAAAGCCACGGCAAAGGTCATAAGTGCGAGCTTCGATGTGGCGTAGACGCTGCTAGCCTCGAACTCGGTCTGCCCGGCCTCGCCCTTTGATTTCTTTGAGCTTGGTTTTGTATCGAAGTCTGGCATCTTCCCGGCCATGTATGCGCTACATGTACCGAAGATGATGCGTACGTCTCGGTCTGGCGGCTGGGCGCGTAACGCGGGGCTGAGGATGCTGAGGAGGTGGAAGTTTGCCATGTAATTCAGTCCCCATGTAGATTCCAGGCCGTCTTCGGTGATAGCTGCCTTCCCGCCCATAGGTGTCATTGTGTTCGCGCAGAGGATGATCGTGTCGAGACGGCGTGGAGGAGCGTTGTCAACCCATTTCGTTGCAAAGACTCGTATACTGTGCAGCGATGTAAGATCGACATGCTCGGCGGTGATGAGTTCGTTGCCCGTCTGTTCTCGTAGATCTTCGATATAGTCGACGAGGAAGGGGTCGGAGAGGGGTTGCTGAACCAAAAGGATGATCTGAGCACCGCGTGATGCAAGACCTTTGACTACTTCAGCACCAATGCCAGCCGTGCCTCCCTGAAATCCATTAGTGTGTTTACCACAGAGAAAGCGACTGACTTACTGTGACCATGACCACCTTAGAATGCATATTCCGCTCTGATTGGTTGGTAGCGCCATTGAAGAACCATTTTAGCAGATAGAGCACTCCAATAACGGAGGTTATCTTCACTATGGGCCAGCCATAGGGTATAGAGGCCAGGCCCTCTGTGAAGCCCTGGTGGAGAATTCCGATGGGCATGATGAATGGCTACTTGTTAGCTTCGGAAGGGGTTCAATGTTCGGAACGATGTGCCACATCGCCAAGCAATCGCGTAGCGTCATTGCATGTGATCACGCGAGTCGAGTGCCTAAACCTTACTATACCATGACCATTTCCTCTACTCGTCGTTGAGTTCCCCGGCTTGCCATTCTGGAGAGACATGTCTTCACGTTTGCTGCCAAGACTGTTTGGACGGGAGGCACAACCCTCAGTCCCTTGAAGAAGAGGAACCTGCTGCTGCAACAATCACCGCCATGCCACCCACAATGGTACCTCGCCATCAAGAAGAGCACGATGAAGACGATCCCCGCTATGACGATGCCGACGTCTCCACAGAACCGTTCACATCCCATGCTGCCTACGGTCGCGGCCTATGGAAGAAACCCATCGCCTTCATCCCCGCCGCGTCCAAAGCGAACCCCACATCCTCAAAAGCCGTGGACGGGCAATCGATAGCCCAAAAGTACCTCGCCATCATGTTTCCCAATGGGCAACCCACGCCCGAACGCGATGCATATCCACTTTGCGGTATTTGCGGCGAGCCAGTCAAAGAGTCAGACCAGCGCATACACTTCCTGAGCCCTGCGCATCAGGCTGCTCTGCCGCGCGCGCCGATTCCGTCGGCAATAGATCGGACGAGGATGGGATTAAAATATATGCAGAACTACGGGTGGGATGTGGATGCCAGGGTGGGTTTGGGTGCGAAGGGCGAGGGGATGTTGTTTCCACTTGTGCCCAAAGAGAAGAGGGATAAGTTGGGGCTGGGGATTGATAAGAAGGCTGAGGAAAGGAGGAAAGGGCTTGCGAAAGGGAAGGGAGTTGCGAAGCCGGGCGAGATTAGTCTGGATGCGGGGAAGATACAGAAGCTAGCGAAGGTGGAGAAGAGGAAGCACGATAAGCTGCAGAGGATGTTCTATGGGAATGATGAGGTGGAGAAGTACCTTGGGGAGTTGGGGGCTTGATTGGGTTACTGGTCAGCAGCGTAAGATATGACTGGGAGATGAGCACAGCACAGGCGTTGGGTTTGTTTTGACACGGTACTCGTTCCATTCCTCCATATAACATAGAATCGCACTGTTTCTAGGATCAAATTTCTTAAGGTATCCAAATCGATGGGAGGTACCCAATGCTGAGTTACAGGCCATCTGTATTTCAGCAAAACTTAAAAGATTACAACCATGTTGACTTACTGGTTCGTCAACTTAGCAAAACACTTCTTCGTATAGCTTTGTTCATACAGTCGGTCATCCCAGTGCTTTTTGTTCTCCATGTTGGCACCTGATCCCATGTTCCTAAGTCTGACCTTCATGTTCTGTGCTAAAATGATCTTCTGCGCATTCATAAAGAAGGGGTTGAGAACAAAGAGCCGTTCGTACCGAGAATACGCTGAACTAGCGTATCTGCGTAAGAACGACTAGAACTACCCGGTGGTGTACACGTCCAGAAAGTCATCGCGGAACATAGTAGTTTGCTCTAAAAGATCCAATGGTTGCATGAATGGTGACATAACACCCTATTGGTAGTGTTCCGTCCTAGGTGTTCAGTGTCGTATCGAGTGCGTGTCTAGGCCATTCCCCCCATACAGTCAAAACTCACATGAATGCTGTCCCTTTCCAAGTTCCATTACACTTGACCTCGTCATTACTTCATCTTCCGCAAGAATACTTCGCGCATCAAAAGATTATATATTATTGATAAGCTATCGTCGTATGCCTTCATTCAACGCTCAACCACCTGATCGCATCCACCACAAATCCACAAAGATCATGAATCCACCAAACGTCAAACGTGCTAAACATTACAGCCGGAGCCATCGATATCCCCAAACCCTCCAAAATTCAAACAGGTATAATGCAATTGCTCCCATGAGCCTCCAAAAGAATGACAACGTAGCGTCGTGAAGAACGTTTGAATCCGGAGCGCCGCCCGCTAAAGATGCCGAAGCTGCCTGACTCGTGCCACGGCCATGTATTCCGCGCGCGCAGAAGTTGCCTTGCGCAATAGATAGCCGCTATCACAGAGCCAGCATGGCGAGGAAGCCAGCGACGCCAGCCAGACCGGCACCGACAGCAGCCTTCGCGTGCGATGCAGCACCAGTGGACTCAGGAAGAGGAGCACCAGTTGCGGTGTGTGTGCCATTGGCAGACAGGGTAGCAGAGTGGACGGCAGAGATGGAGGTGCTGTTCGTGCCGGTGGGCATCGCGCTGACGGAGCTGGCTAAGCTGGCCGAGCTGGCAGTCGAGCTGACGACAGGCGTGGTCGTAGCTTCAGCGGCGACAGGGTACAGCATAGGCAGAATGCTCTTGACGTCGGCAGGCATGGAAGCGTACCACCCTGGAGTACTGCCGGCGGCGAGAGAAGAGCTCATTTCGGCCGCGAAGGCCGACTGCGAGGCAATGGCGTAGCTGCGCACATCGGCTGGCAGCGCAGTTGCGAGGACCATGAGAACCGATTGCGATTGCTCAGGACTACAGCATCGTTGTTAGTCGCATGTCTACTTTCCGTGGTGGTTGTGTAGTAGCGTGCAGCCATACCTAACAGCAGTCTGGGCACCCGCGCCCACAGCCACAGCGGCCAAACCAGCAAGGAACGTGAGCTGCATCTCGTATAACGATCTCCAACTCTTGTAAACACTTAAATGAATGTGGAGAACCCTCTCAAACTTCCACGCGTTCGGTGGAGACGGACAGGTCTTGCGCAAGGAGCGACAACAGAGCAGCAAACAACGAGCGACAGGATTGAGATGAAAAGGGAGGCTCTTTGGGGATCCCCCGGGCTGTATATGAAACGGGCTCGCGGCACAACATGTTCACGATACCTGCCTGGGGCGGCTAACGAAGCACTGCAGGCTAACCACCAAGGGTCCAAGAGCGTCTGCTTGCTGTGATTTAAAATTGCGACGAGAAGACGCTCAAATGACAAGGCTGGGCCAGAAATGAATCCCACACAAGCGAAATGCGTTTTCGGTGATTCGCTGCACAATGGATTGTATTTTCGTGGAGCTAACGCGCTCAGGGGTTGTGGAACATACGATGCGGTGCAGCGCTGCTTTGCATCTCAACAACAGCTTTCGCTGCTCTGTGATACTTCAGGGTCCTCGACTGCTTCATCGTGCAGCGCTACAGGTCATCCCGCGTCTTGAATCCTCCGGCCGCATGCCATTAAGCTCGAGTCATGTTCATTTAACAGCAGCGCGGAGATGCTAGACTAGTGCACCAATCAGCGATGCTCAGGTACTCTTAGTGAGGGTCTTTCATTTCCACTTTTTAAGCTCACACGGACCGGGAGGACGGTTTCCAGGGCAGCCTCGCTGCAAGACCGGGCCAGGTACATGATCAGCAGCTTCGTTGTGAGTTGCGAATGTTTGCGCTGTAAGTGGTTGTGGACGGCTCTGGCTGTCGTGATGAATTGAGAAACCATGCGTTAGTGGACAGTTTCTTAGGTCCACCAAAGCTATCAGTCAGTATTTTGTAGGAAGCGACTGGCAAGTGACAGCGCCTATCACAATTTGGATTTCGGTAATCGCCAGCCGAGGACGATGCCGCCTAGGTGCCAACATCGTGACTTTTCTGCTACCCCTTCGGCAAATGGACGTCATGAAGCCTGCTCACTTAGCCATACCATAAAATGCCCAGAAATCCAAGCCCTCGACGTCGAATCGAATTAGCCGCAACTGCCGTTATTGCCGCCGTTGCCGTCTTCAATTAAGGAGTTGGAACTCTTACTGTGCATACAATGTAGTGCAACCGTTCTGTCTCGTTGACATTGATTCTTTTATCTACATAATCTATCGTAACAACTATCCATGCTATGTACATCTAGCATTATCATTAAACGTGAGTCCGTCCAGATCGTAGGGTCTCCTCCCAGTGCAGCCATGACAGATGGCCGTAGTCGTGAAGACGTGATCGTGACGCTCATTGAAGGCGAAGGTATCATCTCTAAGTGGGCATAAAGTCGTCAATGTAATAGTTGCGATGCCGGTAATGTTGAAAGGAAAATCGTAAAGCAAACACCTGGTCCACATCCCATAATGTGGTTTCCTCCATCTTGTGCGACCTGTGCGTTGGGATCAGTGGTTAACGACTGGTGTAGAGTGAGCGAGCCTTTAGAAGTAAGACTCAACAACATCCTGTCCGCCTCGGACAGCCCACTCCACGATTTCCATGCCGTTGAGTCCGCTGGCCCAGTAGCTCTTCTTGTGGCCTTGAAGGCGGTTGAACTTGTCGTATGCTCCATCCCTAAGAGGTTGGCCATCAAAATGAGGGAAGTAGTCCCATTTCCTGAATGCCTTGACATCACTGTCAGTCAAAGGCTCTGGTGGTTCGGTAGCATTACGAGGGTCCTTATTGATTTCAGACAAGCTCTCGATCAGAAGTCGACGTGCGGCTGACTCTGTTTGGTACTCGTATGGACCCCAAGACCAAGCCACGGAAACATTTGATTGCTCATCGAGACGCAAGACCGCAACGGGCTCACCATCGTTAGGCGGAGGAAGTGCCGGTGATGTAGTGTTCGCAACGTAGGACACGCCGAAAGGAAGCTGAAATTCGACTGCTGATGAGTAGTACTGGATTGTCGAAACGTTCGCGAATACGTTGTACTCTTCCTCTGTCATGTCCAGCCCTGCTCTTTCTAGGTTCTCAATGTTTGGTGGGAAGGCGAAGATGATCGAGCTGCATTCTTGCTTGCGCCATTTGTAAAAGGTGCCGCACGGTTCGGTGTACTTGATTACTGGATTCTTTCCAGATCGATCGATGCACCGAATCTCGGTGGAGGTTTTGATGGGAGTGTTGCAAAGCTGTGACGCAGAGTACTGCACGAACATCTTGTGGAAGTCCATGTAGTACACTTCGTGTAGTCCAATGAACGCGGTCAAGATATCCGGGGTAAAGTATTGCAAGATGTAGAGCTGTAGTCACGCGTCAGTCTATGCATGCAACATCCCTGCAAATTGTATACAAAGGGGATCGTGACATACCGCTGGGACTATGTTAATGTCACCGTATCCATACAATGCCACAGGATTTACAAGTAGGATTGGCAGGGCTGTGAAGTTGTTTTGGCGAAACCATTGCGATCCAGAGACCGTGAACTCGTCTGGTGTGCCGTTCTGCAGCTTGTTAGCTGACCGTTGTCTTACCATCATTTGCGCAAAGCGCATGTCATACCTTGTATCCCGCAACACTGTAGGGTCGGAATCGTTGATTCCACACCGTCACATAACGCGGAATTTCGGCAGACAATGATGCCAGGAACTGCGGGATCAACGCCGGGTTCGCTTCTATTGCGCCATCTGTGTAGTTGTAGCGAAACATCTCACGCGCGCCTGCCAGCGCGAATGGTTCGGACGTAACATTTGTCGTGTTGAGGATCTTGAGAGTTTCGGTGTAGGTTGCATTTGAGAAGAAGGCGGCGCCAAGCGGGTGGAAGATGCCTCTGAGTGGTGTGATCAGCCGCGGTTGGGCGCTTCCAATGCTGTGGAACACTTACTGCTTGTCATACCATGCCTGACATTTACCACCAACTTCTTCCTGTTTATCAAAAATCATGGCTTTGATACCTTTCTCTTTCAGCTTGCCTGCTGCAGACAGGCCTGACGGGCCTGCACCAATGATACAAACCGGAGGCTTTTCATGACGAGGTTGGGGCAAAGCTGCTACTGTAAGTGAAAGAAGTGGTAGAAGCAGCGCCCACGTTGTTGTGCCTTTCATGATGCGAAGTTGTCAATTGAGAGCAGAAGGAAAATGGCAGAGTACCTGCAGCTTATAGTAGTAGTACTAAAACCTTACGAGTCCTCCTTCTGGACGGTGAGGCCTTCGGCTGCACGGTGCGTTGGCAGCTGCTTGGATTAGCAAGGTCGGGTTGCCGCCTCAACACGCCAGGTCGTTTGAAGCCTTAAAGGAAGCGCGGAATCCGACCGATGAGGTAAAGCCGAGCGAGTTACGGTCGTGCGTCGAAGCTTTGTGCTTCTGGTATGACGTTTGAGACCAGGTACGAGGTCGATGGCGGTCTACCCTAGAATGCTCCTGGTAGTCTGGGAAACGGTTGCAATAGCGATCGCCGAATTCCTTCGAACTATAACCCCGCAACGCATCTAAAGCAAGGGCAGCCGCACATGGCATTGTAGTTGACAAGCTGTCTAATAGGGTGCACGATCCGATGCTGTTAGGATCTGTCTGCAGATGTCATGCTGCGTTTGCATTGCAGCTTGCATTGCATAGCGCACGCCCAGTCAGTTGGTGCCGACAGCATCAGCCTTACAAGCCCCACGCCACGATCGTGTTTGAGCTCTCCACACTCATGCCAAATGGGTGGTCCCTGACTCTTCAAAAGTTGCGCACCCCTACAGAATCACAGAGAAAAACGGATTTCGAATTCCAAGCCGTTGTGAGTGTCGTTTGACAACGCGCCGTACCAGGATACCAGGAGCAGCCTTGCAAACGCGACTCGATCTGCGGATTCCTGATTTTACCTGGCGTCATGCTGAGCTGAAGTACTGTCTGCGCTGGCCATCCAGCGAGCCTGACAACTCATCTGCTCGGCGAAGTGGCAACATAATTGGCAAGCCCTGCGACAAGGAACCATATGGCGACAAGACTGTGCAGTTTGAAACAACGAGGTTGGTGAATCGCAAAAAGGGAATGACATCAGAAGCGCACAGACAGCATAGATGACGACGGGAAGCATGGACGGAAAGAGCAACCAAGAAGGACGAAATGACCTACCTCGAAAGACGTGACAATGCGACAGGAGATGATATCAATGCCGTGGTGGATGTTATCTTTATCGAAGGCTATGAAAGGAGCGGAGGCAGCAGCGTGTCATGATCGTCGTGGTGTCAAAGGAACGGCCGGTGGGTGGGTGTTCGAGTGCGCCTTGCTCCCCAGCCATTATGACGCAAATTTTGTACTGGGGACAGCCGGATCCCAGACACTCACCTTGACCTTGCTCTGGAGCAAAGCATCGCAAAGAATGCACGAACGAGGCAATAACTTACATTGAGGCTATCGACTCGACTGCCCTGACCGGTAGTAGGAGCAGACAATAGCACGCGCAGCCATTGCATCAGTAAGGAAAATCGCTAAATGAAGAGAACAATCACCGTGGTATTCCCAGTGCGAATCATTAATAAAGAGTAGATACGGACCGACAGGACAAGGAGAGGAGCGACCTAGGGAACTCTACTATGCACAAGACTGAACGTAAATATCTTTTGGGGGAGGAAAAGATGAGAGGTACTGGTAATCAGTACATGTAGATCTTTTGTTGTTCGATATCCATCTCATAACGGCTTTTGTCCGTTGAACCACTCATCGGTCGCTCAGACTGCGGACTGCTATGTTGCAGTGGGGCCGCGGTAGTAGGCCGCGATTCGATGTCAACAGGAGGCGCCGGTCTGCGCGTGTCCATCTCCACTTGATCCACAATCGGCGTGAACTTCTCCCTCCTTCTGCTATGGTCGGATCCATTGCCGTACTTCGAATTCTGCACTCGTGCGCGAGTACGGAATAGCAATGGCTTGAGTGCAGGTATACAGCCACAGATGACGCCCACGTTGGTCTCAATAGCAGTCCAGATCCAGATGTTGTAGCCCTCCCAAGTGGCGTCGTATGTCTCGAAGAGTGTGTAGTGTATCCAATACGCTCGGAAACTACCTGCTACAACGATGACGCCCCCTACGGAGAAGAGAACTACAAGACCGATGCGCTGGTTCCACGGTAGCGAAAGACTAAAAAGCGTCGGAATGGGCAAGGCGTAGATCATGAAGTCAGTGACTACGTTTAGGGTACTTTGTACTATCAAGGGCGGCCCTTCCGGGATGCAGTCTCGGTGGTCTGCAGTGAGCTCCCAATAGCTGGAGATAGGTCTATAATAGTCAGCACCTGAGAGACACTGACGGCGAAAGAGCAACGTACATGCATTGCACCCAGAGTGCAACGAGGAAGACGACGAACGCGGCGAATACAAGGGCGAAGGTACCCCAGACAAGCTTACGAAAGAGGGACTTCTCTGGTGCGATGCGGAAATACGAAACGAGAATAGACATCTTGACGGTGCTCGAAGCAAGGACAAACAAGGTCTGACCAGCCATCGACGCCTGCAGGACCGTTAGAACGCCAGTTCGGTTACACACGTCGTACAGCATCGTACCTTTCTTCCAGTCGATAGTTCGGGGAGTTTCATGTCCCACACATGCTTATCCCAGCCGTACATCTGTGTAGCCATGATCACCAACACTGTGGTTCCTATGGAGAAGATCTGTTGTTCGTTGGCATCGCCACTCGGTGACCCCGACTGTCGGTACGTACCATAGCAGCAACCATGAGATAGTCGTCCCACCAGCTCTTTTTCAGCCACCCTATTCGGACATACAGCCTCAAGAAGACGATAATCATGGCGGCAGGCAACAGTGTGAGTTCGACAACTATTAGTGCTGGCCCACGGGTGATAGGGTCGACGTAGTTCGGCTTTGGCCATGTTGCAATGACCTCAGGCGGTGCAGACCTCATGGTGATGGGGAGGCAGTGGGTCCGAAGCACTGAGAATGTACTTCAGTCGAGTCCAGGATATGAATGAAAATGAGGCCTCACCATCATGCAGAGGCACGGGACAAGCAGGACAGATATATCCAGTTTGAGTCCGGGGCGAGTCTGTACTCAAGCCTTATTCAGCTACGCCGTACTAGGACGGATCCACCATATATTCGCCATGGCTGAGGGGCATTGCAGACAGGCCTTTTTGAAGTACGACTGGATCACTCGCATGGCAGCCATGGAGCGCACCGCTACGGGTACTGGACGACAAGCCGCTCCGCCCGCAGGGGTCCAAGTACCTGAAATTCGCCTCCAGCACGCCTGCGCCGTGACTTGCCAGTACAAAATCTAAGTCAGACTTCTGGCCAGTACAACGCGAGCTGTGGTGGGTCCAAAGAGAGCAGGGTACAGGCAACGTCGTTGATGTCGACTGTCGTTGGACAGAATGCTGACTTAGATTCATGATGCGTTGGCCAATGGGGCGGTGTAGACAGGGTTGAGCTGAGGCCTGCTCCGCTTCCAGACGCCGGGCGCAGCCTCACACGCGACATGATTTGGGGAGTACGATATGAGCCGATATTCTGGTCAACTAAAAGAGGCACGGCCCAGGTTATCCATCTTGCTCAACTACAGAGTTTTGAGAGCACAGCGTAACGCGTCTGTCGCGTGGAGGTCGTTAACAATCCTGGTCCTCGTGCGGGAAGTTTTTGAGTTTGCCACTTTCGGCATAGCAGCACGGGTCGCCGGCCAATCAAATATGGGGCCTGACGATCCCCAAGGACTGGTCAAGTTCGTGCAACGAGTTGCATTGCAGCATCGCTCTTCGATGTGATACCCACCCAAAACGGGTCAACGCGATGGCGGAAGCGGGTGATGGGGAAGCGCTCAATTGTCCCTGCTACACTTGTGGCGACAAATCTGACCGATTTCCAGGCCTCCTTGCACCATCTCCACGGACCGTACCTGTCTTTAGTGACGTCCTATATCGGCACCACTCGCCAATCGCTCGGCGTCAGCTCATGCTTCTTTGCACCATAGGAGCCACAAACAGCAAAATACGTCAGCTTCGTTGACCCCAAGGTACGATCTCGGAAATTTTGATGTCCCATTCGAGCACAACATGGCCTGACAGCGCGCAGGTACCACATATGACACGCTGCAGACCTCAACAGTATTGCGCTACGCATACTATGTAAGCTGGATACACGAGAGATAGTCAGCCAAAGGATTCAGATCCAAGACGCTACTCAATACCGATTGAGCCGTTTTCCCCGCCTTAACGTGTAGGCTGCACTTATGTACTGCAGTAGCGAGCTTACCCTCCATCAAAGCTCACGTTCAGCGTTCTGCAGATATTGTTTACTGTTGTACACACGACGTGTTGACAGGTCGGAAGTGAGCCAGGGTCGCTTGTTGGACCGCCCCTGAGCTGTGTGGACTGTCGATGACTGCCACAACACCACGCCGTCGCTGCTAGCACCACCATCAGCTTATTCCTATCGATCTGGCGCAGGCCCAACATGTGGGGTGTATCGCTTGGTGATGAAAGACTTCATTGCCGGCAGGGTAATGATCGAGCTTCACCCCCGCTCTACATTCTCAGTCACATCGGTATATGCTCCCATTGGGCACCCAGAATATCCCAGAACTGTTGGGACTCTATCTCATCCTGAATCACACCAGCTACGTGATGGATCGGCGACCTCGCATCTTTACCGGGCATGATCCAGACTGACAACTGCCTGAACATACCTTCTTCCCAGCCGTTCGTGTTGCACTATGCGCAGACATGGAACGCAAACGCCCTCATCAGAATCATGCCTAACTAATAATTCATCGCTCTTGATCAGCACGGCAAGCTAAGGATGTCGGTCGATGTCGGATCCCTTGGTCCAAGTGCGACATCAATCGCCAATATTCACACAAATCTTCCACGGTTGAGTCTCGACTGCCATGATCGCCCAATGTCGTTCCCTCCTGGCTCCAGCATATACAATATTTTCGCGAAGTGCAGGTTTGGTCATGCCCATGATAGACTCCCATATCATATAGGAAATGATTTGGACGGCATCGAAGTCATCATACTAAAGGAACCTTATTCAACTAGACATCTCTCACCACGGCTGATCAAGTCTCAATATTGCTTACCATAGAGTACTTCGGGTAAAACCAAACGACACTTCAAGGGATCAGTAAAGTCAAGTCCACCTCTTCCTTGGCCGTCTTATCGGTGTTTTAAGGGCTACAAAGACTTTGGCTGAAAATAGTTCGAGATTGGTCAGGCTTGATTCAGGCACGAGCATGCATTGCTGTGACGGCGCTTACATGCATAACCCCGCAATCTGCAGGATGGTACAACCCTACTTCATTATCGTTCAACGTTCTCCGCTGCACTGCAGGAGCCACAAATGTGGAAGCCATGTCATACCATTACACGCCCCTACTAGATCCCGAATTCGAGGCACGACTGCTATAATCGAAGCCTGCTTAGCTTGATCCTCTTGAGATCGAGCTATTAATTAGCATTAAAGTTCCATTGCTACCATATTTGATGTTTGTACCTTCACTTCGTTCCCATGCTCAACGCTGTTTGTCGGAAACCCATGCTCAATCGTACACATAGTGATTGCCGTGGAACCCTCCCTTCCAAAATACAAACCAGCCAATCATTCATGCGGGTAAACAGATCGTTATGGATTTCATATGTACAGCGAGCCATTCTGAACTAGTGGTATATGGGCCTTGTTAGATGTTCATTTGGATGTGCTCACTTTAGCAGAAGTTCGGTTCGATGTATTCCCCAACCACTTGCTCAACGTCTTCGTTGCTTGAGCTGCTGATGTTGTACTGGAAGATGCTGCCAATACCCGATGACTCGAGATGAGATAGCCAGGCGACATTGTCTGCCATCTTGCGAACAGGTAACTCCTTTTGCAGCCAAGATAGCTCATGTCAGCAATCTGCGGAAGGGCGATCATGTTCATATTCCAGTAGAATCCATGTGTGCCTCGGCTCGTTGTTCAAGTCTGCGTCATAAGTGATGGCCTCAGGTACAGGTACGGTGGTATCCTCTTGGACGAATGAGAGCGTCGCTACTTCGCTCGAGGCTCTGAACTTATGTACGAGCGGAAGAGTTGCCTTGAAGGTGAAGTTTCTCTAGCCGTAGCTGGAGGCAAAGAACTTGGACGAAGAGCCTCACATAAGGCTGACATAGTAGAGATGAGGCGTATGCTGGCTGTAGGGGTGCACAAAGGAAGCCTTTTGCCACGTCTGTAATTCTCAACTCCCAGATATGCACACCTTCGAAGCTATTGCGTCTATTGACGTTGAGCGAGGGTGGTGGACTTGACGATAATGTAGGTCATTTTCACTATTTGGTACCAGTTTTTCCAGCGGAACGTAGTATGGTACCGCCAGCCAACCGTATCGTAGCTGCGGTCATAAGTTAATCACTACTGTACGGTCACGGTGAAGGGCATAGAGAAGACGGGCATTGGTCATCACAGTGGGATTTGACTTAATTACAAATTATAGTTTCCTAGTTGGTAAGGCCTGCTTACTCTTCGATTGATATTGGACAATGTAGATTTTGAATCAATATGTATGCTTAAGCAAAATAGAGAAACGGTGCAGGTATAGTAAAAGTTCAATTGAGTCAATACTTCACGGCAAGCATCCTAGGACTACACCAATTCCGGCCGTACTATGGTTGCCTATCTTACTACTCTACGACTACGGTACGACTCACACCTTCACTATGGATGTCCCGCTTACTTAAGCCATACTATGGTATGGGTACGAATCTGTAGTACGGCCTGTTGGAAACGCTGTTTGGTATTTAGTACAGACACTTGAGTGACTCACAATGAGAATAATCATCGAAAGACCAACAGCAATCATGATTTCGTGACGGAGACAGCTTATCATGGAATACACCCTCTTCATCTAGCCAGACACGTTGCATCTCCTCGAGAAAGAAGGCGTGTAGTCACGCCAGCTCATAGTCCGTCAGCTTTTCTTTGTGGAACATGATACTATTACCGTCGTTTCCGGCCTCTAGACGAAGCGGATTCGTCACTTGGTCGAGTTGATACATAGAGCCTCGCAGAAATTTAGGGAGGTTACATGCCCGCCAGATAGGAACAGCTGCAACACAACACGCTCCCCGTTCATAATGCTGACAAGATTGCCATCGTTTTTGACGAGGATAATTGTGGGGCTGATGTTGCGATTGTAGAGAACGGTATGCTCGCTATGTGAGCTGTGAGAGAAGGAGGGTGGGATGATAGTCGTGAGTCCTTCGTAGACTTCTCACAGTTTGGACATACACGACCTCATCTTTGTCGTCGGTGTTTACGGTTCTCTATTTTCAATTGGGGTTCAAGGACACCCTTCTCTCATAAGCATGGCACAGCGTTACGATGGTGTACACACTACACCCCCACACTATTACTCTTCATACAGGTGGACGTCATCACGTAACCGAATGAAGGGAGTGTTCTCACATAGGTGTACCTTATGCATGCAATACCGTAGTAAGTTTCTTGCGGCCATTCGTTGAATAGGTTGAGGCAAGTGCGAAAGCTGAGATATCCAATATGCATTCCCATGAGTACCTATCCTTCATATAACATGTTACTGCCCATTCCTTACTCCCATGCCCCAACATTCATTGCATATGCAAGCCTCAAGCCTCCAACCCTCATTGAACACTGTATCCAGCAACAAGGGAATGGTAGAAAGTAATAAAATATAATTATCCCGCAAAGGCATGGCGTGGAATAGCATTATGTACAGTGCCGACCTTCCGCCTTCACTGTGTACGAGAAGAGAAAAAAGTCTACCGCGAACAAAGCGCGACGGGGTATAGAACAAAATCATCGATCAGCCCATGAGTTGGGGTGTACTGGTGTTTGTTGCGAGAGTGTTGAAACCATGGTATGAAGCGTAGCAAAGGAGCGTATTAGAAACTAGGCTTCGGCCGTCAAATCGTGAAAAAACGCTGCAGTGGTGGTATCTATCTTGATGCGTGGCGTTGTAGTGGTCTGTGTTGTGTTGTGCGTATGCAGAAATTCCGCATTGGTTATCAAAGATTGCATTTGAGGTCTGAGACTTTGTCGATTTCGAGTGTATGAGGCCATGGTCGTCGCAGCGTTACGGTCTGTCCGGGGAGGTGTTGATGAGCGTGCTCGAACCTGAAGACTTCATGCCTGGTGTTCGCATATAAGATGGTCTTGGTATCGAGGTCGCCTTTTCAGCTTTCGACGCGTTTGATGTTCCCGGAGCTGAGACGCCTGAGCGAGTACCTTCATACCCGAATCGAACCGGTGGCGTAGAGACCTTAGGCAAAGATGGAAAGAACGTTTGAGAAGCGGTGAAAGACGACAAGGCTGGAAGAAGTTAACGGAATGCACGCAGTGAGATGACTAGGGGCTGAAAGGTCCTCGATCACCTCCAGGCCCAAGTCCACTGTCCGTGCTGTCCCCTTCAATTGTCTTGCGCCAATGCTGTGGCAAGCATACGCAAACCAGTGGGAAGGCCTTGATGTCGCTATCAATCTCGGTCTGTGATCGTCTGCTGCCGTTGCTGACGCCCGAATCACGTTGTTCGGCCTTCCTTTCCTCCCACTGTTCAGCTGATTCGGCCAGCCTGACACCAGTCGCCCAACCATCGTCCCAGATGCCGACCACCTTGAGCATGTCTCCACGCTCCAACTCAAACTCGTCACCGGCGCGTGGTTGGTAGGCCCAGAGGGTGGCAACGGTATCATTGGGGTAGATGTCATCTTGTGAGTAGTAGTCCTTGAAGAACTGTAATTGCTCAGACTGTCCAGAGGCAACACCATCGGGGCTCGAAAAATTGCGTCCATCCGATCCGGACTGGGGTGAATTAGTATTCGATTCCAGGGCCGAACGACTGGAGAGGGATCCTTGGCGCTTAGGGAAAGCTGCTGCACCAGCGAAGGGATGAGGTCTCGAGTCTGGCGAGTCGTAGGCACTCTGTGAGCCGCCAAATGCTGTCATAGCCATACCCCTGTCGCTGTGTTGATCTGAAGATGATGACCCTTCTAGAGCAGACATGCGTTGCACGCGGGCACCGGGCACGACTGCTGGTGGAAGCCGACCATCACCTCCATAGCTCATTGGTGGCGCTTTCGCAGAGTGTCGTGATGGTGACGGTGTGTTCAGGATGCTGCCCGCTTGGCTTTCCCTCCTCTTACGCAGACGCCAGCAGAAGAAGATGAGGGCTGCAAGAATGAGTGCAGCTCCTATGACTGAACCAACTACGATACCCGCAATGGCACCTCCAGAAAGCCCGGATCGGGATCCACCGGCAGCAGCTCCATTCGAGGCGGTCGGAGCAGCTGTTGAACTGCTGGTAGGGAACAGCGGCGGCATTGACACCGTTGTTGGCAAATCCACGCCCACGCAACGTGATTCTACTTTTGAATTGACACAACACGAATTGGTTGAGTTCAAAGTGCTGTCAGCGCAATAGGCGCACAATCCTTGCAGGTTTGAACCGTAGCCGCATTCAGTGGGTTCATTGCGTGCTGCTTCGATACAGCTGCCACTGAGCGAGTTGGCTGGTAATGAGCATCGGGTGAAGTCGGCCCGTATCTGAGAGTTTGCGTTGCTACCAGGTGTACCACACAGTTCTGGAGTGGACACTACCTCTTGCTCACTGGTCGCAAAATCCGCCTATAGACTGTTAGATCTCAACAGACGCATATGAGGAGATAAGACGTACACAAGCACTTGCACAAAGTGGTGTCGAGGCAGCGTCATTCAGACCACATGGCTCTCTTGAGTTCTGTACGATGGCGTTACAGAGCACTGTGGTTGTGTAGCGTGCATACAGGTCGGTAGTATTGCTGAGATCAACACTTGAACAGCCTAGAATGTTTTGGTATCTACACAGTTATCAGTACGGGTTTTCCGGGGATACAATGCAGTTTCAAGGGCGTGGGACTCACTGTCGTTGTGTGTAGGTGGTTGAGATGTAAGACCGCAATTGGTTATCGAACGACTGTACGTCTGACACAAACGATAGGAAGGAACTACGTCACGTCAACTGATGATCCGTCTGAGGCGAACTTGATTCAACATACAAATCACCGGTTAAATTCGTACTGATTGATGCTGCGCTAAAAGCTGGACATGTCGATGAGCCCTGCAGCGATACGCAGTTCGCCTGAGCCATTGGTATGGATGCGGCGAGGGCAAGAAGGGTGACGGCGCCGGAAGCATTACGCGATTGCTTTGGTCGACGAGTTATCTTGTTCGGTTGGCGAGATTCGTGGACCGGCAGACATTGTAGGTAGTGGTCGCGGTGGCTGCGAGACATGTCGAGGTATTGTCGCGCGCCCGCCCAATTGAAGGCGCGAAGCAGATCCGGTGTCGTGGGGCAGCGGTGAGGTGTTGACGGCGACGAGGTACGGTGAGAGCAGACGCGCAGCTTTACGAGTCCATTCGAGGTAGCGTGGATAGGACGTACGGGGGCTAACGGGTATGTAAAGTAGACTATTAAATTGAACACCACGAGAATTGACGTCCTCAAGGTCTACGAAGGGAAAGAGCTGGGCCCTACCGCAACAGAGAAAGAGCGTATCGAGTGGGGAGCTGCGACGGGCGTGAGCCTTGAAGGAAGATGAACAACATGGGGGAGCAGTCCACGAAGAGAGCGCTGCACGGTTACGGCCCACTAGCGATTCGTGCAGGGACCGGGCTAATACGCCTAGTGAGGCATGATTGGACCGACCCATACGCGCCGAAATGAGGTCCAGCTAAATTAATCCGTGCGGGAACCTCAGACTCGTCTCACATTGCCAATTGATCGATGCAGCGGCTTCGTTTGCGGCTCTTCATCCGGGGTGATGGACGACTGTCAACTGATGATGAAGTCTGAAGTTACAGTTGGTAGACTCGTGTCACCTCGCGTCGGGAGCGAGCA